>OX451738.1:1093349106-1093963696 GCA_948472305.1 Vicia faba
AATTTTAATATAGATAATTTAATAATATAAATATTAAGATATATATATATATATATATATATATATATATATTATATAATATATATATATATATTATATATATATATATATATATATATATATATATATATATATATATATATATATATATATATATATATATATATATATATATATATATATATATATATATATATATATTATATATATATATATATATATATATATATATTAATATATATATATATATATATATATATATATATATATATATATATATATATATATTTAATATATATATATATATATATATATATATATATATATATATATATATATATATATATATATATACAAAAATAATACATTTTCATTTTTATTAATATTTTATATTAACAATATCTTTTTACAATATACTTTTATTTTTTTGTACAAATTGATACATTATTGTATATAAATAATAAATAATATCATTTATTTAAGAAATTTGGGTTTTGCCCTAAAAAACAAAATAATTGAAATTAACTTTTTATTTATTTACATTTCACATTAAAAAATTACTTCTTACATACATAAAAAACTTCTTGCATAATACATTTTATTTAACATTTATTTATTGTATTTTATTTAATTATTGTATATTTAAATATTGCCTCGTACATTCAATTTGGTTGTAATAATTTAGAATTTAATTTCTTGCAAAATAATCCCCAATTCAAATTTGTACCCCCTCCCTATATCATGTTGTAATAGTGTAGAATTTAAATTCTCGCACCTTTAAGCTTTCAATTATGCCATGATTAGACTTAGGGTTTTGTATGCAAAATAAAATCAACAATTAGCTTGACTTAATCAAAGACAAAAATGCATAAAAAAACAAACACAATGCACACTTGCACCCCTAGGGTTTCAATCCACTTGTTGCCTTCAAAAATGGGCCATGGTATGCATGTCAAGTATTTTGGCAAAAAAAAAACAAAACAAAAGATCATAGTCCCTCGATGACGCTATATGAGTTGCCTAAACAAAATGATCAAGTCCCTCAAGAAAATTGCCAAAAATACTCGACACTATTGCTATCATGGTCTATACGATGACCCGCGCCTGTCCCGTTTAACATCCTAACACAAGGTTGTTCACCAAATACAATGGTGAAACAACACTGTTAAAAGGGTTAAAAATATAAGAAAGATCTTTGAGTAAAATAGGGTAGACAACTCTTAGTTACTTGATCAAAACTTGCAAAAACATCCTTGCTATCTTCAAAACACACTTCACAACATAATTTCAAAACCCTGCTTTCAAACATTGAAAACTTTTCAAAAGAAAAAAACACCTTTGTATACATTCAAACAAGAATCATTACAAAGGTTGCCACAACGATGACCTCTTTTCAAAACATCTTTCAAAATCACACACAAAGCACCACTTCAAACAATAGAAATACAAAGCAAGTGATCTAAAGCAAGTAACTAAGAGCCCATGGATAACCATGGATAGAAAGGGTGCTAATACCTTCCCTTTCTATAATCTACTCCCCGAACCCAAGAAAACATATCAAAGGTCTTTCCTGTGATTTTTGACCTTTCCTTAGGATAAATAAAAATTCGGTGGCGACTCTTGCTAAACAGAAACATTTGCGAACACAAACGCAAAATCCCAAGTCAGTTCTCCCACCGTATCACACCAGGTCCATACATTTTTCATATTTTCTATTTTCTTGTTTCAGATCCAGCGTGCTTCATAGCCAAGATTTCACCATACACCTCAAAATCTCATACCTTGGATCATTTACTGATCAGATCCAACATACAGCCAGCTAAGAGCATGGTAGACCCTCCAAAGGTGATCCCCATTGGATCATGCGCAGGCAGAAGGGCCATCAATTTTGGGCTTTGCAAAATTCAGAATCACACCCCCCAGATTGCTATTCCTAGAAGGCCAATTTTATTTTTTGCTTTAATTTCTTTATTACTTTTTTATTATTTTTATTATTTATTCTAATTGTCTTAAAAAACCATTTTTTTAATTAAATCATATAATCAAGAAATCATAAAAAATATTAGAATTAGTTTTCTTTCTATTAAATTTAATTTTGTTTAAAAATAAATTAATTTAATTAGGGTAACTTGATTTGTTTTCCTTAATTAAAATTAATTAGAAATTAGGACTATTTTGCAAAATTCAATTTTACTTTATTTTCTTAAATAAAAATACAATTTTTTTTCTTTAATTAAGTAGATTGTATAGGACATTTAATCTATTCTCGTGTCATTCCTCGCGCGCGTTTACTTATTTATTTTTCCAATTATTGTATCTGATTACGGGTTTGTAATAGTTTTTAACTAGGTTTTATTTTATTGCTTTTATTTACTGCCGAATCCCCAAAGTTTTTGGTCATGTAATCCCCATTCCTCGAAGCCCTGTAATAACCTAGATTTTCTTTTCCACTTTTAATTTCTGCAATTGTTTAAACTGTTTAGATGTATGGATAATAGGATTGTATGCAAAAGATAAATCGAATGTTTAAAACAGTAGAACACGTTAACTGTGCAAAGATAAATAAACTGAAATCAAACACTTGCACATGCTCACCTCTAGGGTATCTCCCACTTTGGTTGCCTCGAAAATACGATCACTATTCTCGAACGTGAGAATTCCTAGTGACTGTCCTCTAATTCAGAGATCGTAAGTCCCTTTCTAAGGTTTCCTCGATAAAAAAAATGCGATCTTAGAACTTTAGGACAGTTACTAAGAGATCTTTCCCTGTTACCTTAAGTGACCGTAATCATCCCTTTGTTTACAGTGATTTCTAATAAACAACCGCTAGTCTTCCATTTTACTAATTATTATTGGTTACTTGCAGGATCGACTAGATTGATCCTAGAACACATGTGTCATAACTCATTTCCATGTTCATATCTATTATATTGATAGACTTATATTGTATGTTAAGTTCGAATATGAGATTCTTAGGAAAGATTTCTAAAATGGTCTATAGGAATAAACTAACTGAATGTAGGCAGGAAAGGCTTCGAATTAGACTTGGGCTTGAATGTAAAGATAAGTGTTTGACTAAAAGGATAAAGTAAAAGTAAATTTCTAACGAAGTGACTGTGTTTAAAGGCAAGTAAAACAAAGAAATGCAAGGAAATCGAAGGATTTAAGGGCAGAAATACTGTAATGGCGAACTAAATATAACAAGACTTGTACTAAAATTGTAAAAAAGTAATGATGTTCAATACGTACATTGTATCTTCTGACTCGTTTTCCTTAATTCATGGTAGTTTGAGTATTTTGAGATCTTTTAGTACATAAAAGTGAACACACTAAATCTAACATAAGAACACCTATTTATAGTGTCTTGACCCTAACGGCCCTATTCTAAAATCACGCCACGTTCGAAGCATGCAGGCTTCCTATGTTTGCTGACTTCCACGCGTCTTCTAGAATGGCGCTCTTTATTTGAAATTAGAAAAACTGTACCAATCGAAGCATCTTGTTTCTTCGTCGCTTTCGAAATAACCCAATTACCTGGACCGTTTCCAATTTCTGGCACCCTTGCATAAAGGAGCTCTTTATAATTCAAACACTAAAAAAGTCCAAATCGAAATCTATTGGAAATTGAATAATCCTTCAACATAATGACTCCATATCTCCCACCAATATCCAATATTGATATTAATCTCCTTAGGTACTTTATTCGAAATATTATTTTAATAGTGGTTTCTTCCTTATTCGAAATAGCCAGCTAACAAATTGCCCCCCAAGAACATGTATTTTGACAGATATAAAGAAATACTTGTTTTTTGACTCATCCAGGCTATTTCGAGAGTATCAAAAACTCATGATGACCATACTGTACACGATGGAGGTGGCTGAAGGAATAAGTGAAGAAATCAAAGGGCTCGAAAACATCAGAAATACTACCCAATGTAAAATCAACTTATGCAAGAGCAAGTTTGCTAAGTTGAAATGAAACGCCTCTTTCTGATTGTTGAATGTATTTTGTTAATGCTTTTTATTGTAAATGATTGAACACAACCATTCTGGCACTTATATAATACCATTTTGGCTTCATGTTTATATATATTTTTTATTATCCTGCAGTGATTCTAACCTCTTGCAAGAAGGGTTTATACCTTTTTAAGTATTTCCCATTTACCCTCAAGATTCTTCTATCTTCCGCTAATTCTTCTATTTCGTAAGCATTATTCGAAAATGTGTTCAATACTCGAAAGGGACCCTCCCAATGGGGTGACCATTTACCTAATAATCTGTTCTTTCTATCCATAGGTAATATAACCTTCCATACCAGGTCATTGGTTGAGAACAACTTATTTTTAACTCTTTTGTTGTATGCTCTGGCTACTCTTTCTTTCTGTCTTCTCATAACTTCTAAAGCATGTAGCCTATCTTCACCCACGTCCACTAATTCATTCATCATCATTTCCCAATATTGATCAGTTGGTATTTCATTTTGTCTTTGGACTCTTACTGATTGTAAGTGTATTTCGACTGGCAACACTGCATCATGTCCAAAGGTAAGTCGAAACGGAGTAGTATTTGTTGCTTCTTTAGGAGATGTTCGACATGCCCACAAAGCTTGGTCCAAAGTTTTGTGCCAATTTCTTGGTTTTCGTCCTACATGTTTCTTTATCAAACCTATTATGACTTTATTGGCTGCCTCTACTTGTCCATTAGCTTGAGCATAGTAAGGAGTTGACGTGAGTAATTTAAATCCCATTTCTTTTGCAAACTCTTGCATTTTTCGCCGTGAAAACTGAACCTTGATCTGTTGTAATACTTTCTGGTATTCCGAACCTGTAAATTATTTGCCTCTGGATAAATTCCATAATGACCTCTTGATCAACGTTCACTAGAGGAATTGCTTCGACCCATTTTGTAAAATAATCTATACCCACAAGGATATATTTCTGTCCTTTGGATGATGCTGGTCGAATTTCACCAATTAGATCTAATGCCCATCCTCTAAAAGGCCAAGGCTTAACAATTGAATGTAACTCACTTGCAGGAGCATGTTGAATACCTGCATGAACTTGGCATTGTTCGCAACCCTTATAAAATTCTATGTAGTCTTTGAGCATAGTGGGCCAATACATTCCATATCGAAACAACAACCATTTCATTTTGTGACCTGCTTGATGTGCCCCACATGCCCCACTGTGCACACTGGATACTGCTAAATATGCTTCATTTTCTCCTAAACACTTGAGTAATATACCTTCTGGGGTTTTCTTAAAAAGTTCATTTCCTATTAGGACATAAGACAATGCCCTATATTTGGTCTTTTTCTCCGTACTTACTGAAGGTTCTTTCAGGTAATTTACTATGGGACTTCTCCAATCTGTATATGCCAAAGTATCAATATTTAGAACTTCGAATTCTTTCTGATCTGCATAACCTAGTTTCGAAGTTTCCAAGTCTAATGGTGATAATTTGGTAGCCAATATTCTGCCTCTTGTTTCTATGAGATATTAGAGTTTTTCTCTAGATGTCTTATATCCTGAAGCTATTTGAGCCAAGTCATTTGCCTCCTGATTATCAATTTTGGGAATATGTTTTATATCCACATATTCAAATTTTTTGAGTAATCTATTAGCAATAACGAAGTACATGATCAAATTTTCCTTGATACATTTGTATTCTTTGGTTATCTGTTTGATGACCAGCTCTGAGTCTCCCCTAATTTCGACTCTGGTTGCCCCCAATTCTAACAAAGCTTCAAGTCCAGCAATTAATGCTTCATACTCAGCTTTGTTGTTCGAACAAGGAGGGCCTTCTAACTTGTACTTGAATTTTGTTGGAATTCCCTCAGGAGAAATTATAAGGACTCCAACACCACTTCCATATTTATGTGTTGACCCATCGAAGGATAATTTCCAAGGCTGGATCTCAACATAATCTAACGCGAAGTCCTCACTCACAAAGTGATCCACTATGAAATCTGAAACTACTTGTCCTTTCATAGCTTTTAAAGGCTTGAAGGTCAAATTGTACTCAGTGAGCGCTAAGGTCCATTTGCCAATCCTGCTGTGCATGATTGGTTTTGAAAGCATATGTTTAATAACATCAAAGTGAGATGAAACATAAACATCAACTGGTTTAATATAATATTTAAGTTTTGTACAAGAGAAATACAGACAGAGGCATAGTTTTTCAATGCTACTATACTTAGCCTCTGCTTTATTTAGGATCCTACTAAGATAATAGATGGCTCTTTCGACGCCATCATCATTTTCTTGGGCCAACATACTACCTATAGTTACATTGGAGGCAGAGATGTACAACCTCATTGGTTTATCTTTAGAAGAGGGTGCAAGTATAGGAGGATGCATCAAATAAGCTTTGATTTTCTCGAATGCCTCCTGATGTTGCGCAGTCCATTCAAAATTCCTTTGGTTGAGACGTAAGAGTGGAGAGAAAGCTTGAGTTCGCCCACTCAAATTAGATATGAATCTCCTTAAAAAGTTAATTTTACCCAATAGAGATTGCAACTCTTTCTTTGTTGAAGGAGGTTTCGTCTCCATAATAGCCTTCGTCTTGTTCAAGTTAATTTCGATCCCCTTCTTGTGGACCATAAAGCCTAGGAAATCCCCAGCCTGAACAAAGAAAGCACATTTAAGAGGATTCATTTTTAAGCCATGTTTTCTCATTCTTTCGAATGACTGGCAAAGGTGAGTCAAATGATCCTCATCAGAAACATATTTGACTACTATGTCATCTATATAAATCTGCATAAATGACTCAATGAAATCATGAAAAATAGTGTTCATTTCCCTCTGATATGTTGCCCCAGCATGTTTTAGTCCAAAGGGCATAACTACCCATTCATAAGTGCCTAAAGCGCATGGACATCTGAATGCAGTTTTGGGAACATCATCCTCAGCAATAAAAATCTGATTATACCCAGAGTATCCATCTAACATACTCAGGTATTCGAAACGCGCAGCAGAATCAATTAGCATTTCTGCTATAGGCATGGAATATTCATCTTTTGGGGTGGCAGTGTTTAAATCCCTAAAATCTATGCAAATTCGTAAAGAGCCATTTTTCTTAATAACAAGTACAATGTTAGCAAGCCATTCTACGTACCTTGTGGTCCTGATAAATTTGCATCGAAGGAGCCGTTCCACCTCTGCCTTTATTTTTGAGAGGATTTCTGGAGCGAATCGTCTAGGCATCTGCTTGATGGGCTTCTTTCCATCCTTGATTGGAAGCATATGTTCTACCAGTTCCCTCTTTAAACCAGGCATTTCATCATAGTCCCAGGCGAAGCAATCCCTATTTTGTTTGAGCATTTTAACCACTTTGCCTTTTAAATTGGGACTAAGCTTCGCACTGATGTATGTAATCCTTTTTTCAACACCATCCCCGATATCAACTTCCTCCAAAGGATCTTGAGCCAGCATCTTAGCGCTTGATGACTCTGGATCCTTTTCGAACCCCAAGGGCTCTTGATCATAAATGGCATCTAGTCTTTGATCCATCAGTTCAGAAGCTTGTCCATCATAGGGTTAGGATGAATGGTTTCCTTCAGGATTTGCTATTTATTTTTTATCTATGGCTTCGACAGCCATGTTTTGTATCTCGGCTTCGAGAGCCGTTCTTCATTTGTTCTCAGCCAAATAGGCCGAAATCTTTTGGTAGTAATTTGATTCAGTCATAATAACCTTCGCTTGCCCAGCCAGTTGGCCGTATCTTCGAAGTCTCTCCATATTTTTCAGTCACCTGCCCGTTCCACATGATTTCCCTATCCCATTGGAATCCATTGGGACACAAGGTTAGGGAATAATAAGCATTCTCATTTGGCTCGAAATATTCCTCAGGTGGGTGACATGACCCTATGTTGGCCATATTTCTGTCGAAATTTCTTTTGTCCACATTGTTGATTTCTGCCATATAGTAACTTTGGTCTGCTTCTATATTTTCAACAATCCCATCATCTCTCCACAACACCAGCCTTTGATGCATTGAAGAAGGTACAACTCCAACTCCATGGATCCATTCCCTGCCAAGAAACATATTGTAATTTGCTTTTGCAGCAATGACCATAAACATTGTTGGCCTTGTGAGGGAACCAACTGTCAGGTTAACTTGTATTACTCCCAAAGTCTGGCCAACCTTCCCTTCATAATTCGAAAGCACCATGTTGTGAGGTCTAACATCTGAATCCTGCATTCCTATTCTCTTTAGCATGAATTGAGGCATCAGATTGACAGCAGCTCCACCATCTACCAGAACCTTGTTCACACCATATTGTTCCACCTTTTCCCTGATGAATAAGGGTTTGAGATGGTTTTTCATTCCTTCGTCTGGCTTTTCAAAGAAAGAATTCTACTCTTCGACCGCTCCATTGTTACATAATAGCATACTGGCCTATGTTTGGCCATTTCGTCCTCATCAGTCTCCTCATCAACATAAACCTATGTTTCCTGATTGTACTCACAAGGCAGCACCGAAACTACATTGCAGTTTGCATTGAAGAAGGATTCCCCCTCAGATTCGAAGGCATTAGTCATCAAGTCCTCTTCATACGCAGCTTCCTTATGAGTCCTATTTTCTTTAGCGTCCTTCTATGGAGAAAAAACTTTCCTGGACACTGGGGGTTTTCCCCCAGTCTAGTTCAGTGATGTTGGGTTATTGGTACTGGATTCTCCTACTCCTGTAGGTTTCGAATCCCTTGCTGCTTTTTGGTTTCTCTGGTGTCTGCGCCACTGAGAGCGAGACATTAGGTTTCTGCCTTTATAATTCTCCAATCTTATTTCTTCCCTCCTGTTTGAATTGAATTGCCTCCTGTAAGCCATTGCAGTCCTGCCTCCTCAATCGAAGCTGCGCCACTTCCCTTTTCCCTTATCAGCATTCACTTGCAGCCATCTATCAGTGGGGATTTCTGCAGGTAGTTTAAAGGAAACTCTCTTTGCTCCCCTAGGATAAGGGCTATCTGGCCTCCTTGGCATACTTCTGGCTGTGCTAACAAGATTCGAAGGCATTCCTCCTTGGTGCCCTCAGCCTGACGCAAACGGAATTCTCTCGAATGCTTCAGCCATTTCCTTATCATACACTGCTGCACATCTGGGACATATCAAGCATTATGTTCCAATCTTGTGGAAACGAACCATGAATTCGAGCAGACTTTCATCAGCTTTTGGATAGACTTTGTATAGTTGGTTGTCTTGCCGCCAGTTGACTCATGTTCGTTCACGCTGGGCCCTTTCGAATTCAGCAGCAATTCTAGGGTTGCAGATGATACTGCACCTTGGGCATAGCAACTTTTCATGATTTTTCTTATGACAGTGGAAGATGTATTCATGCAAACCTGCGTCCTTTCTAGGTAAGTTCTCTCTTCTCTGTTCTCTTTCCCTCTCTAAACAGCGTTCCACTTCTTCCATTTCAGCGTTAGGTTGTTCGAAGTCCACCATATTCACTCCTAGCATTTGGTCATCAGAAATTTTGACTTCTTCAAATTTCATCCTAAGACCTTCAGTGGCCTCAGCTAATTTTCTGTCACTTAATATCTTTGCTTTGAGCACCTTTGGGAGGCCATCGGTAGCTTCTGTTTCGTTTTTGATCAATGGGAGGCCATCAGTAGCCTCTTTTTCGTTTTTGATCAATGGGAGGCCATTTGTAGCCTCTTTTTCGTTTTTGATTAGGATGAAGTCCCCATCCTCTTCGAATTCCACTTTTGATTCAAATTTCCTCTCAGCAATTTCCACCACATTGATGTCTAGTGGTTCAGCATAGCTAGTCTCCGCCATCAGCAACGGATCCGTATCAACTTTCATTGGATTCTTTCCCTAGTTTGAGAACTTCAGCCTGCCATCCTTGATCGCATTCTGTATCAAATCCCTGAAAAGAAAACACTGTGAGGTTTTATGGCCTAAAAAGTTGTGATATTTACAAAAGCCCCTCTTTTTCCTTTGTTCCAACGGAGGAACCTTAAGGTTAGGAGGAACTATTAACTGGCCATCTTTAACAAGTAGATCAAATATCTCATCACATTTAGTTATATCGAAAGTATAGATTTTCTTGGGGAATTTATCATTCCTTTCACTTTCGAGAGAATCCTTTCCATTGGAAGGAAGTAGAACTTTGCAAGCATAAGGGGGGTGCTTCTTTTAGTTCTGCAAGATCTATTTCGAACTGATCGAAATCATAAGGGTCTTGAGAATCATCTATGTTTTCCTCTTCAGCCTCTATGTAGGCTATTATCTCTTTCTTATGATTTTTACTAGCCCTAGCTTTTTTAGCTTTTAATCTTTCGACCTGACGCACTCTGTCTTCTAGTTGGGCCATATCTCTAAGATACTGTGTATCCAATTTCTTTCGAATGGAATAATCTAGGCCCCCAGCAGCCATTTCGACCAATTCATGTTCAGGGACCACTGTGAAGCATCTGGATTTTAATAAACAGAATCTATTCAAATATTCATATATTGGTTTCGTAAATTTTCTCTTAATGCTTGCTAGTTCCTTGAGACTGATTTTAGACTGACCCATATAAAATTGTTCATGGAAAAGCCTTTCTAAATAAGGCCAGGTGTCTACAGATCCAGGGGGCAAGGTGGTGAACCAAGTGAACGTGTTCTTTGTCAAAGAACTTGGGAAGTATTTTATCCTAAGATTTTCATTATTTGCTATATCTCCTGCTTCTGTTAAATATCTTCCTATATGTTCCACTGTTGATTCACTTGTATCTCCAACAAATTTCGTGAATTTAGGAACTTTAACGCCCCTGGGTAATTCTGTTTGCATAATATAATCTATAATAGGAGATGTGTAGTTTGGCCTCCTAAATCCTGAATTTAAACCATTCTGGGCCATTATTCTTTCAATCAAGGCGGTGAGGTTATTTTCTGCCACTAAATTGTCATTTCTAATTCTATGAACAATTTCGTCTGCATTTTGGTCTCTATTCACCATCAGTATAGGTCTAGGCTGTTCATTCTGAACTTCCTGAATTCCCTGATCTCTTAATCTCACCCCTATATTTCTTTCTTCGACCACTTGCACAGGGGGTCGAATTCATTCAATTATGGGTTCTTCATTTCGAATTTCCACTGGGTTTTGCCTACGCCTTACAGGCGCATTAGGGGCACCAAAGAAATCTGCTATTCTGGCCATCTGGGCTGCATTTTCTTGGTTTGTTCTATTTATATTGTGGATTAGGGGATTGAAAATAACATTCATTTCGTGGGCTAGCATGCCTACCATATCATGATTGCTATCATCCATCTGTTGCCTAAGCGCTGCCTGACTATTAGTTGTAAGAGTAGGCATTTGGGCAAAGTTTCCTATATTCTAGAAATTTGTACCCAAATGGTTCATTCCTGAACCAGATCCTTGGAGTGGGGACGAAGTTGTTGTATTATGTAACCCTGCCATAAACGAAGTTGGCATCCCATACTGAGGATTTCTGGGTCTCAAAGGTTCAAAACCTGGAGGCCTAGGGGGGTCGAATACTGTTGATTCCCTATGTGTGGCGCAGTTTGCACTGAAGACACGTTTGATGGCATGTCTAATGTACTTACTGGGATCGTATTCGAACTGCCAACAGGAATGGCATTGGAGGCATCAATCGAACTTGAAACGATTGTTGCAGCCCCCTGTGGGGGATTCTGTACCCCATCTTGGTTGGTTGTATTAACCATTATTTTGGTACGTTGTTTTCTGGGTATATGTGGATTGTTATTCTTCATTTTACCGCTTCGAAGGTTCATGTACCGAAACGCGCTCCACACTCAGAAAATTCTAAAACTTCTCTAATATGTTTGTTTGATAAAACTTTTTGTTATGACACTGTCCCACTGGGCGTGCCAATTTGTTTACAGTGATTTCTAATAAACAACCGCTAGTCTTCCAATTTACTAATTATTATTGGTTACTTGCAGGATCGACTAGATTGATCCTAGAACACATGTTTCATAACTCATTTCCATGTTCATATCTATTATATTGATAGACTTATATTGTATGTTAAGTTCGAATATGAGATTCTTAGGAAAGATTTCTAAAATGGTCTATAGGAATAAACTAACTGAATATAGGCAGGAAAGGCTTCGAATTAGACTTGGGCTTGAATGTAAAGATAAGTGTTTGACTAAAAGGATAAAGTAAAAGTAAAGTTTCTAACGAAGTGACTGTGTTTAAAGGCAAGTAAAACAAAGAAATGCAAGGAAATCGAAGGATTTAAGGGCATAAATACTGTAATGGCGAACTAAATATAACAAGACTTGTATTGAAATTGTAAAAAAGTAATGACGTTCAATACGTACATTGTATCTTCTGACTCGTTTTCCTTAATTCACGGTAGTTTGAGTATTTTGAGATCTTTTAGTACATAAAAGTGAACACACTAAATCTAACATAAGAACACCTATTTATAGTGTCTTGACCCTAACGGCCCTATTCTAAAATCACGCCACGTTCGAAGCATGCAGGTGTTGTACCCCAAAATTTGCCCTCCCATATTCTTCAAGGTTTGCTAAAGATCATGCTTCAAAATCTCCCAAGGGTTGCACAGTCCAATTGCCTCCTAACAGTCAAAAATTAGGGTTTTGGTTCTGGAAAAGAAATTGAAGTTTCCAAGGGTCCAATCAAGTCCCACATGCCTACATACATTGTCAAGCATCCATATGCCAAGTTTCAAGACTCACAACACCAGATTGCACAGTCAAAAACCCTAATTGCTTCACAGTCAACTGCAGGGGAAAAATGGTCATTTGACAGTCAAAAGTCAAAATTTTTTGTCAACATCTTATTTTGAAGCCACAAACATCATTTGATCAATTCTTGATCATGATTCTCAAGGCATGGCTCAAAAAGTCTCAAGATGCAAAAGTTTCTATTTTTGGATAGTTGAAAAAGTCAACTGCAAATTGACCAGGGCATAACTTCCACATGGTTTATCAGAAAAATCCCATCCAAAGCTCATTTTGAAGAGAATGACATTTCCTACAACTCATCTTCACACTTCAAGTCCAAGAAATGCTCTCACAAAAAGTTATCAATCTCAACATTATAGGTCATTTTCAAAAGTCAACAAAAAGGTACTTTAAGTCAAAGACCATAACTTGAGATTGGTAAATCAAAATGACATGGGACCAAAGACATTGGTTATAGGACTTCAAGACCTTTCCAAAATGTCAAGGAACATGATCAAAGCTTAAACATTGAGCAAGATATGCCTTGTGGAAGTTGGGAATCTTTTGGGAATTTTGAAAAGTCAACCTTACTTCAAATGCCTCAAAATTGCTAATGGGCCTCAATTTCTTCCATGAATCATTACCCAAAGGCTATGCACGACCCATTAAGCTAAAAGGGAGTTATTTTCTTATTTTTAATTAATTAATTGAATTTTTAATCCTATTAATTGATTTAATTAAATTTAATTATGAGAAAAATACTAAACAAAGGTTTTGAATCTTTTTGTGCAGCATATTCTTCCATTATGAGCTCAAGATTTCGTGTGCCTTCTCAAGAGACAAAATCTTCCATAATTGGCAAGTTTTCATGGCAAAGAGATTTGAAAAAAAGATATGAAAAATCAAATATTCAAAATCATAAATGGATGGATTTTGGGCTGGCTTTTTGACCTAGTTCTATCCACACATATATGCAAGACTGAAACCTAATGTATTGGACACAAGAAGCTGCGCAGAAGACATAGAACAAAAGTGCATTTTTCATAAAAAAATTGAAAATTGAAAACCTAATTACATGGTGTTTCAAAGCTTGAAAAGTGTTCCAATACATTGCCAAGGGACCCAGGAAGCTTTTGCAATCGAAACCAAGTCTCCACGCACAAGGAATTGGTAGAACAGAATTGCTTTCCTTTCAAAATTGTCCATAATCGTGTTTTAATTTCTATGCATGATTCATGATTTTTAACTGTGGATTTATACTAACATGAATATTCTGAAGCTAATGATACCATTCAATTGAAGAATGGCTGCCTAAATAGGAATCCACCATGGACGTGTTCTAGGGTTTCAGAAGTCTTGAATTAGGGTTTCCTTCATAAGGAAAAATTAGCCTTTCACACTGGTACCAATGGATTCGTGACATCCAAATGAAGATAACTCACCCATCGCGCCCTTTTTATGCTTGCCTATATTCTATTCGCTATTTTTAAGGTTGAGTTTAGTGGGGGTTTAAAACCCCCGCTATTTGGTATTATTTACAGGGAAAAAGGAAGAAGACGCTGAGTTGTTGGAACATGGTTGGTCAGTTTGAGTACTGGCGCGTTTTTTGATTACTACAACATAATATTGTTTTTCCATTATGTTGATCACATTCCACTAAACTAACAAAGAAACACGTTGGTTCATATGGTTGTTGAGTTATCATGCAGGCACTGGGACCTGGGTTCGATTCCCAGGTCCCCCATAATCTCAATAATTTTTGTCAAAACATGTTCCAGCGTTGCACTCATTCAAAGGAACACCATGCATCCCAATGCCTGTGCCTGCCAAGTGTCCCAGAGGATCCATCCAAAGGTCAGAATGTGGAGGTCCACCATGTACGCTGGTCAATCATCCCACACGCGCGCCAGAAAGTCAAAAAGGGCCTGTTTCAATGGGCCAAATTGCTCTACAATACACCTCTCAATTGGGTCAGCCACCCCCATGGTTTGGATATTTTTGTTCCTTATTTTAATTTTCCTTTTATTCTTTTATTTGTTTTATTGTTTTATTTAATTCACAAAAATAATTTTCATAATACAAAAATCAGAAATCAAAAAAATAAAATATGTTTATTTAATATTTAATCCATTAATATTTTTGTAAATAAATTTTAATAATCAACTTAGTAAAATTAGGTTAAAATTTTAATGTTTTTCTAAATAACTAAAATGTGTAGAAATTAGGTTTTTTTAGCATTTTTCCCCTTTTTCTTAATAAATAATTTCTTCTTCTTCTTATTATTATTATTAATTATTAATTAATTTTGTAAATACCCATGTAATTAAATAATTAGTATAAATTAGGGTAAAACTTAAATATTTTTCTTTAATAATTAAAAACAACTTAGAACTAGGGTTTTACTTAACTTCTAATTCTAATTAATTTTCTTTATTTCATAAATACCAAAAACCATAAAAAACATTCCTTTTCTTACTGAATAATTAATTAGCTTTTTAATTTCATTTAATTTCTTTAAAGGGTCCAACGCCCTCGAACATTCAATTCTAAATTCTTTTCGCGCGTTTGTCCTTATTTTTTCGTCTTAAATATTATGTAATTGCCCAAGCCTTGTAATAGTAATTAGGAAACTTATTTACTTTCTGCATTTTATTAAAAAACGGGTCTTTGTTAATTTGGCGATGTATAGACCCGCGCCTTGTAATAGCGTAGGACTTTATTTTCCGTACTTTAATTTCCGCACCCCCTTAACTGCTAAATTTTGCATGAAAGAATGAATGGCCCAAATAAAATCAAAGCGTAGATCACCATAATGCATGACAAGATAAAACATAACTGAAAACAATACACAAATTCACACACCACTCTTAGGGTACGCCTCACTGTTGCCTTGCCCCTCGAAACGTGGTCGTCGAGTATAGGACGTTTTAGTAAGTCCTTATGTCCATGAACATGGCATAAGGGTAGCTTCTAAGGTGTCCTACTGTTGCTCTGGTGACCACAATGTCCCTAACAAACGAATTGACTCGAACACCTCTAACGGTGGTGCTACCTACCTCTCAATGGTGGGATGACACTACCTTAAGGACATTTACACAACCTAATTCCTTAGGGTAGGTAGATGACTCATAGATACTTGCTCTAATTCAAAACAAACCAAAACTTCTTTTCACACCGACACTTTCAAAAAGCTTTCAAAATGATTTTTCAAACACTCTTGAGGACAGATAAAAGAGTCATTCTGAAATCTTTCAACGAAACTTTTTCAAACTCACTCACGATTGAAAAGCAAACAAACATTTTGAAAACACAAATGAGCAAGTATCTAAGAGCCCATGGATAACCATGGATAGAAAGGGTACTAACACCTTCCCTTTCTATAAATCTACCTCCCGAACCGAGAGATAATCTCATAAGGAATTTTGCTGTGCTTTTGTCCTGTCCATGTTGGAGAAAATAAAAGACGGTGGCGACTCTTGCTTCCGCGACATTTCGCGAACCAGCGTTAAACAGTCAGTTCCAGATCCACCGGTCACAGAACTGGCGACTCTGCTGGGGAAACTTATAAAGTGAGGTGTACCTTAGGACTAAGATCACTTGTGTTTTCAATTGCTGTGTTTGTTTGCTTTATTATTGTGGGCTGCATCGGAGTTACATAGATCCTAACCCGGATCTAGGGATACCCTGTTAGGTAGCATAAGCTGTGAGGGACCTATCTGGCGTAGACCGACATGGGTGAAGCAGTGGCTACGTTGGTGTGGCACCTTGGTCTGTACCGATATCCCTTGTGTCGCAACGAGGAGAATATGGGTCTTCTGAGGAGTCATTAAGCACCAACCGACCTTAGAACCTTAAATGACCCAACTTGGCCAATAGAACAGTAGCAGTATGCTACGCCCATTGAGGCTAAACTCTCGTGATGGTTCTGGCCGCAAGAAAAGATTGCGGTGCTGGAGTTATGACCGATTGAGGGTAGTCAGTGATATTGGGATCCTCTAGAACCTGGTTACTTCTGATAGGACAGGTCTGAACCAACAAGCTGAAAAAGGGTAATACCTAGACCCCATGCTGGCCTAAACTCTAAGGGCTCTTGTGTGACTTGTGTGCCTTCCAACTTGACTATTTGCATGCCTGTTATCTGACACTTGAGTTTCTTGCAGGTTTTGTCTACAGTCCTTAATCTGGACTCGTAACAGGGTTTACCTATATCACTCCATGCATAGCATAACATCATACCATCATACCATTGCATACATCCTGCATAAGGACTAACCCATTTCAAGGATCTCAAGGGCTTGTGATGCAGGTCATGATGAACCAACTGTCCAGCAAGGGGCAAAGGGGATTTATTTCCTCTAGCCAAGGTAGTCAGGGGCTATGACCCACTGGATATGGTGAGCCTTTGACCCTTGAAGAAGGACTCTCAACAACATGAAGTTCCTTCAATCAAGCTACCAGATCCAAATCCTAACAATTTTTTCTTGTTTACCCTGCGAGATCCTTGAAAACATTGCATGCGTATCATACATATCATTGCATGACAGGTACCCTTGTTACAGGTCACTTACCATCTTCGTTGTTTATTTCAGCAATGGCTTCAAAACAATACAACCAGGACCTTCATGCTCAAGAGACTCGGTTCGGGGAAATCCTCCTGAAACTATCCAAAGGGCAGGAAGAGCTGAGAACACTTCTCATGGGGACTTTGGTCAGGAACAATGTTGAGGATGATAAGGACGAACGGCTGAAACATCTGCAAGCTGAGGTGGATGTAATGAGAGCCCAGATGCTGGGGCAGGTGACTATCATTCAAGGCTTAGCTCAAAAACAAGAAGAGCTCGGGGTTCTTGTCAACCAACAACTGCTTCGGGGTAGCCAGCTGGGGCAAACATCTAAGGGTGAAGAGCCAGTCATCATTCAACCACCTTTAAGACAAGAAGATAAGGGGAGAGCTCCTCAGAGGGCTTCAGTGTCACAAATTCAGCATCAACCTCACCAGCTTCAGCCAGACAAGCCCAAAAGGCAATTCACCAAGCTCAACGTGTCGCTACCTCAAGCTTTACAACAACTGTTGAGGTTGAATTTGGTAACTCTAAGGGACCCTCCTAAGAATCCCAACAGGACACCTTCCAGGTATAACCCCAACGCCCGCTGCGCTTATCATTCTGACAGCCCGGGGCATGCTACAGATGATTGTTGGACCTTGAAGAACAAGATCCAGGATCTGATTGATGAAGGAGCTGTGGAGTTCACCCAAGATGGACAGGCTGAGTGCTTCTACCATCCCTACAGGATTCACCGTTTGAAGTAGCAAGCCCTGAGATGAGAAGACTTTTTGTTCATTAGGATCTTTCAAGTTGTAATTTTCTTTTGATTGTCCAAACATTTTATTCATATCAAACGTTGTTATTTCGTTAATGCATTGCACATGTCTGTTTTGAAGTAATTATTTCGTATTCACTATATTGCAAATTGCTTTCATTTTTCTGTGAGGATCAACTCTCAATTAAAAAATTCTAAGCCTCTTGAGGGAGGATGATGAAAACGATACCACGACATTTACAGTATGCTTTTGAACAGACCCCGCTGATGAAGTACATGCATTGTTTCAAATCCCTAAACACTGGAGTTATAAGGAAGATAATCCCTCGTCAACCCCTCTGAGCCAAAGAAGTAGGAGTTTTTTCTTTTCGAAATTTAAAACCCTTAATCATAACCTGGGGCAGGGTAGTTCTCTCAGTTGATCCAAGTGCATAACAAATGGCATCAAAGAGGCCCTTGCAAAACAAAAGACATTGATGGTTCCGAACAATCATACAGACAGGAAGTCATAATCTCTCAGAAATAAAAACCCAATAAGTCAAAACCTATGAAGGAGACTTACAAAACTGGGGCATCCCGCTGACTGTAATTCCAAAAAAGGAAACAGCTCAGGCAAAAAAACAGGGATAACAAAATCAAAAAAGAAAGAGGTCTCATAAACCCTCAACAAAAAGGAAGTGACTGCCTATTCCGAATAAACTGTCAATATCCGAATCATCACTGGTATATCAAAACAAAGACTCAAACAAGGTCTAACGCATGATCAACTGAGTTTAGGTTTGGAGAACATCACGAAGAGCGGGTGGGTACAAATATAATTTGAGCCTTTTCCTTTGTTTCTTAAACCGTGAACCAGGCCACGTTATAACCCTTAAAAAGTCCTAGCTGAAGCATGGGTTAGTTCGAAAGCATACTGTTACAAAAAGTATCCTGACTCCTTAAGGCTTGCGGTAAAATAACGAGTTGACATCGTAGTTTACAAAATTCACTTGTTTTTACTAAAGAATGCATTTTCAAAATCTTCAAGACAGACATAAGCTTTGCGTTTTTGATATAACATTGTTTGCATATGACTTTTTGTTTGAACAACCTAGAAGTTCGCACGAAGAATATCTAGTGAACAAAAGCACTTCCAATCAAGGGGCATGGCATGATCATTGTCCATCATCTGGGGCAGTCCAGTCAAGATTCGGAGAATCTCTCAAAGGCCAAACAGCCTGGGGCAAATCTCCGCCTGAGTCACTTGGGGCATTCCAGCAACAAATCTTGCCTGATCAAACATCTTCTGATGGCATGGCAAAACACCTCTGACAGGGGCAACTCCTTATACCCTAAGAGCACGGACATAGTCGGAAAAAAAAATACTATGCAAAATCAAAGACCCGCTAGGTTGACATACCTAGGCAAAAATTAGGGCTTCCCGGCGAACCAAAAGGGTTCGGGCAAAAATAAGGGATGAAATGAAAAAATTTGTACACCCGGCAAGTCGAAAACCTGAAAAGGCGGCTTGGGCAAAAATGGGTATCCCGGTGGACTGAAAACCCGAAAGGGCGGTCCAAGTAGAAGTTAGGGATCAAAAGCGTACGACTATGTCCCGGCATCTCATCACTTGCCTATCAGAAGAAGGTTTGTCAGACGGCAGTTATCGAGACCCCACAAGTATCTACTCCCGCAGAAACAGGGGCAATAATGAGTTGTCTAAAGCGATCTAATTGCTCTGTCCACCAAGGTACTAAGGTAGGTTCAGCTGAAGAACATAACCAATATATCTTAATTCCCCAGAGGGTGAGCCAGCAAGTCAATGCACCCTCCCCAAGCAAAGCTATACTATCAGCCTTAAGGAAGTTGGGTATCCCCAGCAGAGCTCAACATTCCTCAGCAAATTATACGGACATTCTTAACAAGCATCCCCGGCAGTCTTGGTCTAAGATTGTTCCCCGGCGGTATATCAGACATTCGGTGGAGCCACTTCCCCAGTATATCTCAAAACTCTCCCTAGGAGAGTCCGGCCTGAAGATTTCCCCAGGAAAGCTGAATCATCTCCCCAACAGGAAGCTTATCCCCAGTAGATTCTGGAAGCTCCCCCCCCGCAGAGCACGAACGCGTCTCCCGACTTTATTCAAAGGTTATTTCCCTACCAGGATATAACTGGGTTATCCTCAGCCAAAAGCCACGGAAAGATTGTCCTCGGCAAAGTCTTCTTACCCCCAGCGGAGTCTATTAAAACTTCCAACATAACAACGGTATCCCCAACAGAGTTATCATCAACATCCCAACAAAGTATCTCTCTTCCCACAGAGTATTGTTCCCCAGCAAGATCGCTAGAGTAATTTTCTCCCCGCAGAGTAATCCATTCGCCAAGTTTATTCCCCAACGGAGTTATCTTCTCCTACCGGTATTCTTGCAACCATCATCCCCAGCGGAAACAACAAAGCACTATTCTTCAACATCAGCCCAGGATTCAACTTCCCGGCACCCGTCAAGGATTTACTTTCCTAGAAAAAAGCATACATTCATAAACATCACATTTCCATACATTATAGCATGCATATACGCATCATAAACATATAATCTCATCACGCATGTCATACATCATGACATCGTATACAACTAACGTTTTGTCTTTTCAGGACAAAAGTTAATACAAAGATGATTGCTATCAATAGTCGTGATTCCAGATCCGATTCTTGTATCTTGCCAGGGTGTATCTGTTGACGACTAGCATTACTAGACCCGATTCCTGTATCTTGCCAGGGTGCGTCTGAAGAGTTTGAGGATCTGATTCCTGTATCTGGCCAGGGTGTATCTGTTGACGACTAGCATTACCAAACCCGATTCCTGTATCTTGCCAGGGTGCGTCTGAAGAGTTTGAGGATCCGATTCCTGTATCTTGCCAGGGTGTATCTGTTGACGACTAGCATTACCAGACCCGATTCCTGTATCTTGCCAGGGTGCGTCTGAAGAGTTTGAGAATCTGATTCCTGTATCTTGCCAGGGTGTATCTGTTGACGACTAGCATTACCAAACCCGATTTCTGTATCTTTCCAGGGTGCATCTGAAGAGTTTGAGGATCCGATTCCTGTATCTTGCCAGGGTGTATCTGTTGACGACTAACATTACCAGACCCGATTCCTGTATCTTGCCAGGGTGCGTCTGAAGAGTTTGAGGATCTGATTCCTGTATCTTGCCAGGGTGTATCTGTTGACGACTAACATTACCAGACCCGATTCCTGTATCTTGCCAGGGTGCATCTGAAGAGTTTGAGGATCCGATTCCTGTATCTTTCCAGGGTGTATCTGTTGACGACTAGCATTACCAGACCCGATTCCTGTATCTTGCCAGGGTGCGTCTGAAGAGTTTGAGGATCCGATTCCTGTATCTTGCCAGGGTGTATCTGTTGACGACTAATATTACCAGACCCGATTCCTGTATCTTGCCAGGGTGCGTCTGAAGAGTTTGAGGATCCGATTCCTGTATCTCGCCAGGGTGTATCTGTTGACGACTGTATTCTCTGGACTCGATTCCTGTATCTCGCCAGGGCACGTCTGAAGAGTTTAAAGATTCGATTCCTGTAACCAGCCAGGGCATATCTACATAAAGGGTTTGAAGATCAACTCCTGTAACAGGCCAGGTTATTATCTTTCTTTTTCAGGTACGCAAGTTCTCGCTAAGGAAACTCTTACGCGATCGACAACCTCCCGATGGCATTTATAAGCCCATCCTCCTATCCATCAGTCTCCAAATGGCATCTATAAGCCCATTCCCACCATCACACTGCTAACATGTGAGCGCAAATTTATGGGCACTCTAGTGTTCAATCATCTTCCACCTTCGGATTACGAAAGGCACGACAACCAATCTACATCCTCAGGTTTAGGAAGATTGAACAGGGGCAACTGTTGTACCCCAAAATTTTCCCTCCCATATTCTTCAAGGTTTGCTAAAGATCATGCTTCAAAATCTCCCAAGGGTTGCACAGTCCAATTGCCTCCTAACAGTCAAAAATTAGGGTTTTGGTTCTGGCAAAGAAATTGAAGTTTCCAAGGGTCCAATCAAGTCCCACATGCCTACATACATTGTCAAGCATCCATATTCCAAGTTTCAAGACTCACAGCACCAGATTGCACAGTCAAAAACCCTAATTGCTTCATAGTCAACTGCAGGGGCAAAATGGTCATTTGACAGTCAAAAGTCAAAATTTTTGGTCAACATCTTATTTTGAAGCCACAAACATCATTTGATCAATTCTTGATCATGATTCTCAAGGCATGGCTCAAAAAGTCTCAAGATGCAAAAGTTTCTATTTTTGGATAGCTGAAAAAGTCAACTGCAAATTGACCAGGGCATAACTTCCACATGGTTTATCAGAAAAATACCATCCAAAGCTCATTTTGAATAGAATGACATTTCCTACAACTCATCTTCACACTTCAAGTCCAAGAAATGCTCTCACAAAAAGTTATCAATCTCAACATTATAGGTCATTTTCAAAAGTCAACAAAAAGGCACTTTAAGTCAAAGACCATAACTTGATATTGGTAAATCAAAATGACATGGGACCAAAGACATTGATTAGAGGACTTCAAGACCTTTCCAAAATGTCCAAGAACATGATCAAAGCTTAAAATTTGAGCAAGATATGCCTTGTGGAAGTTGGGAATCTTTTGGGAATTTTGAAAAGTCAACCTTACTTCAAATGCCTCAAAATTGCTAATGGGCCTCAATTTCTTCCATGAATCATTACCCAAAGGCTATGCACGACCCATTAAGCTAAAATGGAGTTATTTTCTTATTTTTAATTAATTAATTGAATTTTTAATCCTATTAATTCATTTAATTAAAATTAATTATGAGAAATATACTAAACAAAGGTTTTGAATCTTTTTGTGCAGCATATTCTTCCATTATGAGCTCAAGATTTCGTGTGCCTTCTCAAGAGACAAAATCTTCCATAATTGGCAAGTTTTCATGGCAAAGAGATTTGAAAAAAAGATATGAAAAATCAAATATTCAAAATCATAAATGGATGGATTTTGGGCTGGCTTTTTGACCTAATTTTATCCACACATATATGCAAGACTGAAACCTAATGCATTGGACACAAGAAGCTGCGCAGAAGACATAGAACAAAAGTGCATTTTTCACAAAAAAATTGAAAATTGAAAACCTAATTACAAGGTGTTTCAAGGCTTGAAAAGTATTCCAATACATTGCCAAGGGACCCAGGAAGCTTTTGCAATCGAAACCAAGTCTCCACGCACAAGGAATTGGTAGAACATAATTGCTTTCCTTTCAAAATTGTCCATAATCGTGTTTTAATTTCTATGCATGATTCATGATTTTTAACTGTGGATTTATACTAACATGAATACTCTGAAGCTAATGATACCATTCAATTGAAGAATGGCTGCCTAAATAGGAATCCACCATGGACGTGTTCTAGGGTTTCAGAAGTCTTGAATTAGGGTTTCCTTCATAAGGAAAAATTAGCCTTTCAAACTGGTACCAATGGATTCGTGACATCCAAACGAAGATAACTCACCCATCGCGCCCTTTTTATGCTTGCCTATATTCTATTTGCTATTTTTCAGGTTGAGTTTAGTGGGGGTTTAAAACCCCCGCTATTTGGTATTATTTACAGGGAAAAAGGAAGAAGACGCTGAGTTGTTGGAACATGGTTGGTCAGTTTGAATACTGGCGCGTTTTTTGATTACTACAACATAATATTGTTTTTCCATTATGTTGATCACATTCCACTAAACTAACAAAGAAACGCGTTGGTTCATATGGTTGTTGAGTTGTCATGCAGGCACTGGGACCTGGGTTCGATTCCCAGGTCCCCCATAATCTCAATAATTTTTGTCAAAACATGTTCCAGCGTTGCACTCATTCAAAGGAACACCATGCATCCCAATGCCTGTGCCTGACAAGTGTCCCAGAGGATCCATCCAAAGGTCAGAATGTGGAGGTCCACCATGTATGTTGGTCAATCATCCCACACGCGCTCCAGAAAGTCAAAAAGGGCCTGTTTCAATGGGCCAAATTGCTCTACAATACACCTCTCAATTGGGTCAGCCACCCCCATGGTTTGCATATTTTTGTTCTTTATTTTAATTTTCCTTTTATTCTTTTATTTGTATTATTGTTTTATTTAATTCACAAAAATAATTTTCATAATACAAAAATCAGAAATCAAAAAAATAAAATATGTTTATTTAATATTTAATCCATTAATATTTTTGTAAATAAATTTTAATAATCAACTTAGTAAAATTAGGTTAAAATTTTAATGTTTTTCTAAATAACTAAAATGTGTAGAAATTAGGTTTTTTAGCATTTTTCCCCTTTTTCTTAATAAATAATTTCTTCTTATTATTATTATTATTAATAATTATTAATTAATTTTGTAAATACCCATGTAATTAATTGATAAGTATAAATTAGGTTAAAACTTAAATATTTTTCTTTAACAATTAAAAACAACTTAGAACTAGGGTTTTACTTAACTTCTAATTCTAATTAATTTTCTTTATTTCATAAATACCAAAAACCATAAAAAACATTCCTTTTCTTACTAAATAATTAATTAGCTTTTTAATTTCATTTAATTTCTTTAAAGGGTCCAACGCCCTCGAACATTCAATTCTAAATTATTTTCGCGCGTTTTTCCTTATTTTTTCGTCTTAAATATTATGTAATTGCCCAAGCCTTGTAATAGTAATTAGGAAACTTATTTACTTTCTGCATTTTATTAAAAAACGGGTCTTTGTTAATTTGGCGATGTATAGACCTGCGCCTTGTAATAGCGTAGGACTTTATTTTCCGTACTTTAATTTCCGCACCCCCTTAACTACTAAATTTTGCATGAAAGAATGAATGTCCCAAATAAAATCAAAGCGTAGATCACCATAATGCATGACAAGATAAAACATAACTGAAAACAATACACAAATTCACACACCACTCTTAGGGTACGCCTCGCTGTTGCCTTGCCCCTCGAAACGTGGTCGTCGATTATAGGACGTTTTAGTAAGTCCTTATGTCCATGAACATGGCATAAGGGTAGCTTCTAAGGTGTCCTACTGTTGCTCTGGTGACCACACTGTCCCTAACAAACGAATTGACTCGAACACCTCCAACGGTGGTGCTACCTACCTCTCAATGGTGGGATGGCACTACCTTAAGGACATTTACACAGCCTAATTCCTTAGGGTAGGTAGATGACTCATAGATACTTGCTCTAATTCAAAACAAATCAAAACTTCTTTTCACACCGACACTTTCAAAAAGCTTTCAAAACGATTCTTCAAACACTCTTGAGGACAGATACAAGAGTCATTCTGAAATCTTTCAATGAAACTTTTTCAAACTCACTCACGATTGAAAAGAAAACAAACATTTTGAAAACACAAATGAGCAAGTATCTAAGAGCCCATGGATAACCATGGATAGAAAGGGTGCTAACACCTTCCCTTTCTATAAATCTACCTCCCGAACCGAGAGATAATCTCATAAGGAATTTTGTTGTGCTTTTGTCCTGTCCATGTTGGAGAAAATAAAAGACGGTGGCGACTCTTGCTTCCGCGACATTTCGCGAACCAGCGTTAAACAGTCAGTTCTAGATCCACCGGTCACAGCAGGCTTCCTATGTTTGCTGACTTCCACGCGTCTTCTAGAATTTCGCTCTTTATTTGAAATTCGAAAAACTGTACCAATCGAAGCATCTTGTTTCTTCGTCGCTTTCGAAATAACCCAATTACCTGGACCGTTTCCAATTTCTGGCAACCTTGAATAAAGGAGCTCTTTATAATTCGAACACTAAAAAAGTCCAAATCGAAATTTGCAGGAAATTAAATAATCCTTCAACATAATGACTCCATATCTCCCACCAATATCTAATATTGATATTAATCTCCTTAGGTACTTTATTCAAAATATTATTTTGATAGTGGTTTCTTCCTTATTCGAAATAGCCAGCTAACAAATTGCCCCCCAAGAACATGTATTTCGACAGATATAAAGAAATACTTGTTTTTTTGACTCATCCAGGCTATTTAGAGAGTATAAAAACTCATGATGACCATACTGTACACGATGGAGGTGGCTGGAGGAATAAGTGAAGAAATCAAAGGGCTCGAAAACATCAGAAATACTACCTAATGCAAAATCAACTTATGCAAGAGCAAGTTTGTTAAGTTGAAACGAAACGCCCCTTTCTGATTGTTGAATGTATTTTGTTAATGCTTTTTATTGTAAATGATTGAACACAACCATTCTGGCACTTATATAATACCATTTTGGCTTCATGTTTATATATATTTTTTATTATCCTGCAGTGATTCTAACCTCTTGCAAGCATGGTTTATACCTTTTTAAGTATTTCCCATTTACCCTCAAGATTCTTCTATCTTCCGCTAATTCTTCTATTTCGTAAGCATTATTCGAAAATGTTTTCAATACTCGAAAGGGACCCTCCCAATGGGGTGACCATTTACCTAATAATCTGTTCTTTTTATCCATAGGTAATATAACCTTCCATACCAGGTCATTGGTTGAGAACAACTTACTTTTAACTCTTTTTTTGTATGCTCTGGCTACTCTTTCTTTCTGTCTTCTCATAACTTCTAAAGCATGTAGCCTATCTTCATCCACGTCCACTAATTCATTCATCATCATTTCCCAATATTGATCAGTTGGTATTTCATTTTGTCTTTGGATTCTTACTGATTGTAAGTGTATTTCGACTGGCAACATTGCATCATGTCCAAAGGTAAGTCGAAACGGAGTAGTATTTGTTGCTTCTTTAGGAGATGTTCGACATGCCCATAAAGCTTGGTCCAAAGTTTTGTGCCAATTTCTTGGCTTTCGTCCTACATGTTTCTTTATCAAACCTATTATGACTTTATTGGCTGCTTCTACTTGTCCATTAGCTTGAGCATAGTAAGGAGTTGACGTGAGTAATTTAAATCCCATTTCTTTTGCAAACTCTTGCATTTTTCGCCCTGTGGAAACTGAACCTTGATCTGTTGTAATACTTTCTGGTATTCCGAACCTGTAAATTATTTGCCTCTGGATAAATTCCATAATGACCTCTTGATCAATGTTCACTAGAGGAATTGCTTCGACCCATTTTGTAAAATAATCTATACCCACAAGGATATATTTCTGTCCTTTGGATGATGCTGGTCGAATTTCAACAATTAGATCTAATGCCCATCCTCTAAAAGGCCAAGGCTTAACAATTGAATGTAACTCACTTGCAGGAGCATGTTGAATACCTACATGAACTTGGCATTGTTCGCAACCCTTAGAAAATTCTATGCAGTCTTTGAGCATAGTGGGCCAATACATTCCATATCGAAACAACAACCATTTCATTTTGTGACTTGCTTGATGTGCCCCACATGCCCCACTGTGCACACTGGATACTGCTAAATATGCTTCATTTTCTCCTAAACACTTGAGTAATATATCTTCTGTGGTTTTCTTAAAAAGTTCATTTCGTATTAGGACATAAGACAATGCCCTATATTTGGTCTTTTTCTCTGTACTTACTGAAGGTTCTTTCAGGTAATTTACTATGGGACTTCTCCAATCTTTATCTGCCAAAGTATCAATATTTAGAACTTCGAATTCTTTCTGATCTGCATAACCTAGTTTCAAAGTTTCCAAGTCTAATGGTGATAATTTGGTAGCCAATATTCTGCCTCTTGTTTCTATGAGATATTGGAGTTTTTCTCTAGATGTCTTATATCCTGAAGCTATTTGAGCCAAGTCATTTGCCTCTTGATTATCAATTCTGGGAATATGTTTTATATCCACATATTCAAATTTTTTGAGTAATCTATTAGCAATAACGAAGTACATGATCAAATTTTCCTTGATACATTTGTATTCTTTGGTTATCTATTTGATGACCAGCTCTGAGTCTCCCCTAATTTCGACTATGGTTGCCCCCAATTCTAACAAAGCTTCAAGTCCAGCAATTAATGCTTCATACTCAGCTTCGTTGTTCGAACAAGGAGGGCCTTCTAACTTGTACTTGAATTTTGTTGGAATTCCCTCAGGAGAAATTATAAGGACTCCAACACCACTTCCATATTTATGTGTTGACCCATCGAAGGATAATTTCCAAGGATGGATCTCAACATAATCTAACGTGAAGTCCTCACTCACAAAGTGATCCACTATGAATTCTGAAACTACTTGTCCTTTCATAGCTTTTAAAGGCTTGAAGGTCAAATTGTACTCAGTGAGCGCTAAGGCCCATTTGCCAATCCTGTTGTGCATGATTGGTTTTGAAAGCATATGTTTAATAACATCAAAGTGAGATGAAACATAAACATCAACTGGTTTAATATAATATTTAAGTTTTGTACAAGAGAAATACAGACAGAGGCATAGTTTTTCAATGCTACTATACTTAGCCTCTGCTTTATTTAGGACCCTACTAAGATAATAGATGGCTCTTTCGACGCCATCATCATTTTCTTGGGCCAACATACTACCTATAGTTACATTGGAGGCAGAGATGTACAACCTTATTGGTTTATCTTTAGAAGGGGGTGCAAGTATAAGAGGATGCATCAAATAAACTTTGATTTTCTCGAATGCCTCCTGATGCTGCGCAGTCCATTCAAAATTCCCTTGGTTGAGACGGAGGAGTGGAGAGAAAGCTTGAGTTCTCCCACTTAAATTAGATATGAATCTCCTTAAAAAGTTAATTTTACCCAATAGAGATTGCAACTCTTTCTTTGTTGAAGGAGGTTTCGTCTCCATAATAGCCTTCGTCTTGTTCAAGTTCATTTCGATCCCCTTCTTGTGGACCACAAAGCCTAGGAAACCCCCAGCCTGAACAAAGAAAGCACATTTAAGAGGATTCATTTTTAAGCCATGTTTTCTCATTCTTTCGAATGACTGGAAAAGGTGAGTCAAATGATCCTCATCAGAAACAAATTTGACTACTATGTCATCTATATAAATCTGCATAAATGACTCAATCAAATCATGAAAAATAGTGTTTATTGCCCCCTGATATGTTGCCCCAGCATTTTTTAGTCCAAAGGGCATAACTACCCATTCATAAGTGCCTAAAGCGCCTGGACATCTGAATGCAGTTTTGGGAACATCATCCTCAGCAATAAAAATCTGATTATACCCTTTCGATTGTCCCTCAAACTCCAATGATAAATCTACCTACTTCTTAATAGTAGGATAACACTATCTAAAGGAAATAAGAAAACGAAAGTCTTTTTCGAGTAGGTAGAAACTCTTAAGTACTTGCTCAAAACAACCAGTTTTTTCACACTTGCACTTTTCGAACAAAGTTTTTAAAAACGCTTTATCACACTCTTGAGGACTGACACAAGAGTTACCATCAAGTGAAACGCCGCACTAAGGCATTTTCAAAGCTTTTCAAAACACACACAAAAGCAATTTCAAAATGAGCAAGTACCTAAGAGCCCATGGAAAACCATGGATAGAAAGGATACTAACACCTTCCCTTTCTATAATCTACCCCCCCTGTAATCAGAAACATCTCGAAAAAGGTTTTTTCTATTCTTTTCCCCTTTTCCTTTGTTGGATAAAATAAAATACGGTGGCGACTCTTGCTTACCGCGACATTTACAAACAAAAAACACAAACCAGTATTAAACAGTCGGTTCTGCCACCGTATTACACTAGTGTTCAATCGTCTTCCACCTTCAGATCACGAAAGGCAGACAAGCCAATCTAAGTCCTCCGGTTTAAGAAGATTGAACAGGGGCTGCTGTTGTACCCCAAAATTTACCCTCTCATGTTTTCCAAGATTTTTCCTTACATGGGTGGTCACAAACACTTGCCTAAAGAAATTGATTTTTTGAGATAATCAAGTGTCTTTCGATTGGCATCTGAACAAGGTGTCCTTTGATTGGTATCTTGACAAGCTTCGATTGGGCATCTAAATCCTTCGAGCAAGCTTTGTTTCAAAGTATTCGATTAGGCACTTGGCCCTCTTCGAACATGCCTTGATTAGTAAGCTTCGATTAGCTGTTTGGCATCTGGGTAAGGAGATTCGATTGGGCATCTAAAACCCTTCGATCAAGCTTTGGTCTGCAAGTCTTTGATTGGACACTGGACCCTCTTCAATCAAATTAATTTCACAATGTCTTTGATGGAGCACTGGGCCTCCTTCGACCAATCTCGGTTCCCAAGGCCTGTTCATGCTTGCCTTGGATTCGCTAAGTCAAAAGCTTCCCCCAAATGGCCTTCGATCCATAAGGTAGAGGCTTCCTCAGACTTGTTCTGGATTCACAAGGGAAAAGGCTTCTTATATAATTGGCTTCAATGCACAAGGAAAATTCTTCTTCTGTGTTTGATTTCAATGTATAGGGCCAAGACCACTCAACATAATTTCTGCACTATGACACACAAATATGACCCCTTTTAAAGAGCACTCTAAAAGCCCATTCGAAGGACACATATTGTTGGCCATTCGAAAGAGACACATAATCACTGAATGCAAGTTTGTCTTATAATGGGTCTTAGTCCTACATGTGGCCAGGCCCAGGTCTCTTGTGCATTAGCATTCGAAGGTGGTGACAAAAGAGGTTTTCGATTGGCCAAATTGAAAGTTTTCGTTTGAGTTTGTTTGAATCAAGTAGAAAGGGAAAGTAGACTCAATCGAAGAAAATATGATAAGGGAAAACTCTAAATTCATAGTCATCAAAGATCTGGCAATTCGAATTGATATGGATGGACTCCATCGAAGGAGCTGAATCAGAGCCATTCGACGGAGGCAATCATAGTCATTCTAATGAGGCAATCAAAGCCATTTGAAGGAGGCCATCAGATCCACTCGAAGGAGTTGAATCAGAGCCATTCAAAGGAGGAAATCAGAGCCATTCGAAGGAGGAAATCATAGCCATTCGAAGGAGGCCATCAGAGCCATTTGAAGGAGTTGAATCAGAGCCATGTGAAAGAGGAAATTAGAGCCATTCGAAGGAGGAAATCAGAGCCATTTGAAGGATGCAATCAGAGCCATTTGAAGGAGGCAATCGGACTCATTTGAAGGAGAGAATTCGAAAGTCAAATTTGCAGGTTCATTCAAATTCAAAAAGGGACAAGAAACCATGTCTTTGGTAACGTTTCAAAATGGTATTCATGGTCTTAAAACACAAACTTAATGGTTGTTTACTCCTTTGACTTCTTGTCCCCTCCATCCCCTCTATATAAGGAGACCACATACATACTGTTGCACCCCAAAATTTGCCCTCTCATTTCTCAAGAATTCTCTCACAAGATCTTCCATGACATCAAGTTTGCAGCACTGATACATCAATTTAGGTTTGGAATTGGCACAAGGGAAAAATGGTCAATTGCACACTGAAAAGTCAAACTTTAACTTTTGTATCAAAATCAAGTTTCACGAATCATATTTCATCAAGATATGTTAAAATATGAAGTTTGTTTCATCAAGAAAGTCAAAAGTCAAAATTCTAAATACTTAGAAATTTTTTCTAAGTGTTTAGGAAAGATGATAAGTTCAGAACTTCTGGCCAGATTTTCACCATGATGCAAGTTGATTCTCGAAGAACTTCTGAAATAAGAGTTGTAGGTCTCAATGAGATCTAAAACATTGCAGAACAGAACTTATCCTATAAATGATGGGATTTCAAGTTATAAATCCTTGAAGACACGTCCACGAAATTGAAGCACTCAGTAAATTCTGGGCCTTTCCAAGATAAAATTTGGTTAGAACTTCTGGGCCAGTTTTCACGAAGGATCAATCAGAGTTTTCAAGAGTAATTCAAAGAAGGTCTACAAAGCATATTACAGGCTTTCTGAAAAGTCTGAGAACTCCTTCAGAACATGTTGGAGCAGGGAGATTCAAGGATCAGAAGTTGGATATTTGTTCTAAGTTACACTGATGCTGAACTTCTGATCCAGATTAAGCTATAATACATAATATCATATTGCAGGTTTTCTGTTTTGATAAATCTTATCATTATTTAATGCTCACACCCACTTTTGAGTCTTTATCCAAATGATTTCCCCACGTGTGGAATGGAAGTACCATTGCTGTCCTTGAAAAGCAAACTTTTGTACAAAGTTTATGCTGGGCCCATGCTTTACTTTTGCTTCTGAGGGTACTTTTCCATAATTCATGCTTACAAATTCAGTTTAAGCGCGGCTAAAACTGCTAACCACCCTACTTTGTGCCTTGAACCATACTTGTTTAAACTTGCTTCAAGAACAAGTCAGCGCCTTAACATAAGATGGTTGTACTCTTGGCTTCTCCAAGCTCCTAAATCCTTGCCTATAAATTGAACTTTGTTTGCAACTATTAAAGAGGTTGAAAATTTGAGAAAAAGCCTTGAAACTTTGCTGAAATTTCCAAGAACTTGAAACTGCAAACATAAACACAAAACCTTCCAGTTTCTATTTTTTTGTGCATCAAAACTCTAATTTTTATCACGTGTTTCTTGATCAAATAATCCATACAGCTTCCAGAAAACACATAGAAGCTTTCCCAAATTCTGTTTCCAAACTGTAAAACAACCTTCATCACCCTCAGTTTAAAAAAAACATAACTTTATGCTTTGACTGCTCCAGAATTTTCACACCATTCACAGCTCAAGTTAAGAGTTTTCTTAGATTTCTGAGAACTTGAGGAAGTTGATCAGAGCATCACAGCAGTTAAAACCAGGCTCTAGTTCACAGAATAATCTCCAGCTGCAAGGTAAGTTTCTTATGACTTTTACCTCATTGTTTAGGCACTGTTAGGCTTGCATTTTCAAAGATACAATGTAGATACCATGGCTCTGATTTTGTATATACTTATAGATTTCATGTATTTTTGCCTAAGTAGAGAGAGAATTTTGGTTCAGAACTTCTTGAGGAAATTAGGATTCAAAATTAGGATTAGAAAAATTCATGCTTGCTTCTGATTTATAGTTCTGATATTTTATATTTCTGAAACCATGATGAAAACCACCACAACTGCTATGTTTGCGTTTTCTGTTTTTGTTGAGAAATGGCTAAGCTGTAGATACTCTGACTGGCATGAAGAAGGAGATGAAGTTCATTATCATAACTTACTTTGTAATATATGTTTATGATTTTGCTTCTAATATCGAATGAATAGCCACCCCAGTGGTAGAGAACGCGTGCATAAGACATTAGTGTTAAGGGTCCTGAGTTCTAGCCCCATAAACCCCTTTTTATGTTTATTTTCTGACATTTTTTACCCCATTATTTGTCAAACAATAACCTTGGACCAGAACTTCTAGATAAAACCCCTCCAATTTGTTTGTCAAAATAGTGACCCTGGACTAAAACTTCTAGATATTCTCATCCAACAGCATTGACACTTCACTTGCCCATTATCAGAACTTCTAGGTCTCCAATTGCATTAGAACTTCTAGGCTCTCTCAAACGACTAGAACTTCTGACCTACCAATGACATTAGAACTTCTAGATTCCCAGCTGCACTAGAGCTTCTAGACTCCCTCAGCAGTCAGAACTTCTAGGCTTTCCTTTGTTCCCAGCAACCTCAGAACTTCAGTGCGTCCGAATCCAGAACTTTTGGCCTTCCTCATTGCTGCTAACATGATATTTCTGATTTGCAGCGCACCAGAGTCAGAACTTCTGCTCTCCCCTATTTCTGCAATATGCTGACTCTGATTATTTTTCCTCTTATTATTTTTATTATCACTTTTATTTTCATTAATAAAAAACACCAAAAATACCTTATATTCATGCACTTGGTTTTATTTCTTTTAAAACAAAAAGACTAAAATATTTTCTTAAGCAAATTTATTTCTTCTCTTAACAAAAAAAAACAAGCCTAGTTTATATTTCTTTTACATTATTTCAATATGGTTGTAATAGATAATTATGACTTTAATTTCTTGCAATCACCATTTATAAATTTGTACACCCTATCCCCCTAATGATTGTAATAGCGTGGAATATTTACTTTTCGCAATTTATCGCTTTCATATAAATGCTAGTAAAGTAGTATTTGTATGGGAAGATAAAATTAACAAGTAGAATACCCCTAATCAAAGACTAAATTCATCCAAATCAAACACACTATTCATACATGCACCCCTAGGGTTAACTTCACTTGTTGCCTAAAAAATGGTCATGTTATGCATGTGAGACGTCTTAGCAAAACAATAAAAATACAAGATCATAGTCCCTCGATGACGCTTCAAATGTTGCCTTTCAAATGATCTTAGTCACTCAAGAGAAATGCTAAGATGTATTGCAAACATTGCTATTCATGACTATGCGATGACCCACGTCCGTCCCTTTTACATCCAAAGATAAGGCTTCTTACCAATCAATGGTAAGATAGAAATATCAAAGAAAAGAAGGAAATGAATGAAAGACTTTTGAGTAGGTAGAAACGTTCCTAGTTTCTTATTCACTTTCAAAACAAACATCCTTGCAAACACACACCAAACACTTTCAAAACATGAAATATTTTCAAAAGTCAAACACTTTGTATACGTTCTTATAAGACGAGAACCATTACAAAGTTTGCCTAAATGAAGGCACTTTTAAAAAATACTTTAAAAAAAACCACAAAGCAGACTTTCAAGCAAAGTAAGTGATCTAGCAAGCAACTAAGAGCCCATAGATAACTATGGATGAAAAGGGTGCTAACACCTCACCTTTTCATAATCTATCCCCCGAACTCAAGAAAAATAATCTCAAAGGTCTTTCCTGTTCTTTTCACCCTTTCCTTTATTTGTATAAAAGAAAGTAGATGGCGCATCTTGCTATCCGTAACAATTGCAATCAAATGCAAAACATCCCAAGTCAGTTCTCCCACTGTATTATAGAACTGGCGACTCTGCTGGGGAAAATTAAAAGTGGGGTCACCTTAGGGATAAATCACCTTTACTTGCTTTCATTGTTTGACTTGTTTTCTTTACATTTTGGTTCCTTGTTTGGGCTTGTTTTGATCCTCTACCCGGATCTGGGACACCTTATAGGTAAGCAACAATAAGTCGTGGAAATTGTGTGGGGTATACCGACATGGTCTAAGCAATAACTATGTTAGTGTGACACATTTGTTGGTACCAATAGCCCTTGAGTAGTCAAGGAGAATACGCGGCCGCTGTGTGGTGTCATGAAGTACTAACTGACTTTAGAACCTTTACTTGACCAACTTGGCTATGAGGAAGTAGTGAGGTAGCCGACTTTGGTGCAGTCTGAAGTTGGTTAATAATCGATACTACGCTAATTGAGAGTGGACATTCGGGATATTTCGGTCGCCATTAAAGAGGCTTGCGCTGAAACAATGCCCGATGAAGAAAGATCAGTGATATTGAGATCCCCTAGAACCCAATTACCATTTCTAGGACAGGTTTAAGCCAACTAAACTTCAAGAGGGTACTTACCTACAAACTCCATGCAATCCTAAACCTAAGGACTTGTCTGATTATGTGTATATGCTTACTTGTACATAACATCATAACATCATACCATTGCATTTTTTTGCACTAACCATTTCAAGGATTATTGGGATTTATCTTTGTTCTGTTTTGTAGAACATGGCCTCCACCCGCAGGAATACTATCCAAGTCAATCTCGTAATAATTCCTTCTCAAATCAAAGTTTTAGCATCATGGGTTCCTGAGAATTCTTCATTCACCAAAAGACATGGTCGACTCATAAACTTGGTTACCTCGAGCATTGATGAAGACATGATGAAAGTGCTTTTCCAGTTCTTCGACCCTTTGCACCATTGCTTCACCTTTCCCGATTACCAGCTTGTACCTACTATGGAAGAATTCTCTCAACTCTTGAGGATTCCTATTATCAATCAAATACCTTTCAACGGTACAGAAAGAGATCCAAGCCCTGAAGAGATTGCCCGAGCGCTACACTTGCAACAATCCGACGTCACGACTAATTGGGAAATAAGAAGTGGTATCAAAGGGTTCCTAGCCAAGTTCTTGTTGGAGAAAGCTCAAGATTGTTGGAACACTCTGGATTTACAAGCTTTTGAAGAAATCTTGGCCCTTCTCATCTATGGGATGGTTTTATTTCCAAACCCTGACTAACTTATAGATGTAAATGCTGTCAAAATCTTTATGTCTCACAATATGATGCCTACTTTGTTGGGAGATATCCTACATTCTCTCCACTCTCGCACTATAAGGAAAAGAAGGACCCTCATGTGTTGCACTCCTCTATTGGATAGATGGTTTGTTTTGCATCTCCCCCGATCTGTGTTGAAGAATGAGCATGGTTTGAGATGGTCCGATAGGTTGATGTCACTCAGACATTCAGATATTCACTGGTGTTCTCGATCCTTAGAGAACATTACTATCACCGACCTTTGTGGGGAATTCCATAATGTCCCTTCGCTTGGCATTAAGGGAGGTATCACTTACAACCCTTGTTTGGCTTTGTGACAATTTGGGTATGCCCGAAGAGATGGTCCACATGATATGCTCATCCAAGGAGTGGTGTTCAACTACGAGAGCGATAATCAAGGCTACCGTCAGAGGTTTGTGCGAGATTGAAGGATGGTAAACAAAGAGGATAGTAAGAGACTGGGACACAAGAATTCTATTCCCCTTGAGCCTTACCTTAGGTGGGAACGACCTCGTGCTCAGAAGCTCGTGATGCCTTACCCCTCCATCCTACCTGTTATCATGGAGCCTGTTGCTGAAGGAGAAGTCCCATACATTATCCTCCATCCCGACATGTCTACTTCTTTTGAAGACTTGCAAAAGGGTTGGATTCAGCTAAAGGAAGAACGAGATACCTTCGAAGCTCAATTTTACGCAAGCGAGAAAAGGGTTTTAGAGCTTACAAAGCAACTACATGAAGAACAGAGCTTGAACGCCTAACTTCCGCCAAAGAGGATGCATTCGACCTTTTTATCTTAGAAATTTACTTTGTAAGCCCAAGAGGAACGTTGTAACCGTTTTGAATTAATTAATGCAAATTGACGTTTGTTCATTCTTTGTCTAGACAAATTTAAATTTCATAAATCCTTGAAATCATTTGCATGCTCATCTTCCATCCATCATAACATAACAGGTTTTCCATGACAGGTTTCCTTATCTTTCTGCTGTTTATTTCAGCAAGATGGATATTGAGAAAACAATGAAATATTTGCAAGCACAAAAATCCTAATTTCAAGAGACTTTGCTGACCTTGGACAAGGGACAACAAGAGTTGATGACGTTGCTGGCATCCAAAAAGAAACCAAAGAGGAAAGCCCTAGTCAACATGGGTAAAATATTCAGAGAGTCGTTCCCTCAGATACTGGTAGTGGAAGACTCGTCTTAGGAAGATAAAAATCAAATTGGAGAAGCTAGGAGTACCCAAGCTGGGTGTATTAATGATCAAGTGTCCGATGATGAGTACTATTTTGACGAGTAGTATCCTCCTGCCGATGTTAAGTACAAGCAACTAGAGGATAGGTTGAAGGCCGTGGAGATTCAAGCCATCCTTGGTTTGGATTTTGACTATTTGGGTTTAATATCTGGGGTTGTCATTCCTCACAAATTCAAGATACCGGTCTTCTTTAAATACAACAAGGGTTTCCTGCCCAAAGCTTCACCTGAAGTCTTATGTGTGCAAAATACAACCGCATACCGCTGACAATAAGCTATGGGTTCACTTCTTTCAAGAAAGCTTGGATGGGACTCAACTAGAGTGGTTTTCCCAGTTGGAGGGTTCATGTATCCATACATGGGAAGACTTGGCCACCGCCTTCTATCACCAATACCAGTATAATGTCGACCTGGCGCCGACAAGAGTTCAACTGCAAGATATGACGATGGGGAAAAATTAAGGGTTCAAAGAGCATGCCCAAAAGTGGAGGGATCTTTCCAGTAGGGTCCAACCGCCGTTAACCGATAGGGAACACATTGATATGTTTATGGGCACTTTATCTGGTCCATTTTCAACTTATTGGTTTGTTGTTCTTCATCCGTTTTCACTGAGCTGATCTTAACCGGTGAAAGAAAGAAGATTCACTGGGAAGAAAGAAACCAACGCTTTGTATGGGGCAAGGGCCCATACCAAGAAGGATGATCGTCCGTCCGTTAATGCTGTTCAGATTTCCCACCAAACTCCTGTTCAAAGACAATCTTCCAATCGTAAACAGTTTGCGGCTCCACGAAGACAATACAAAAGGATAGCCCTACTATCCAGGCCTTCATTTCAAAGTAACCCTACTACCTAGGTTCCTTCTCATGGCCCTACTATCCAGGCTTTCATCTTGAAGAAACCTTACTATCCAGGTTCCTTCCCATAAGCCCTACTATCCAGGCTTTCATCTTGAAGAAACCCTACTATCCAGGTTCCTTCCCATAAGCCCTACTATCCAGGCTTTCATCTCATAACCCTACTATCCAAGTTTCTTCTCATAGCCCTACTATCCAGGCTCTCATCTCGAAGTAACCCTACTATCCAGGTTCCTTCTCCCTTATCCCTAGACAACAATTTACAACATTGTAAGGCCCAGACCCGACCAGATACGGTCGATTTCGAATTTCCCCTGTAAGTCGTTGTACAGCCTAGACCCTGACTAAGATATGCATTCTACTTTCACCTTCTCAATAAAGAGTTCATTCCCAAGCAGAGTAATGGAAAACCGAAGCTCCTAGACTCTACTTCCCAGGACATAAATCAACATTCCCCGGAAAATTCCTCCTCAACAGCAAGGTACTGGAATTCTCGCCAAGGAATCTCTTATGCAACTGATCTTTTATGGATGGCATCTTTAAGCCCATCTCCGACAATTTTCCGTCGCCTTCGAAATGGCATTGGTAAGCCCATTCCCGATATCACCAATCAGTATTACTTCATGCGAGTGCAAATTTATGGGAACTCTAGTGTTCAATCATCTTCCATCTTTAGATCACGAAAGGCAGACTAGCCAATCTACATCCTCAGGCTTAAGAAGATTGAACAGGGGAAGCTGTTGTACTCCAAAATTTTCCCTCTCATTTCTCAAAGGATCATCCTGGACCCTTAGGTTTGCTTCTATGAAGTTTCAAGTCTTGAATTACAATTTTTCAAGAAAATCATTCACAAGGGGCAAAATGGTCAAAAGCACACTGAAAAGTCGAACTTTGACTTTTAGATCAAAAATCAACTTTCAACAATTATATCTCATTAAGACATGAAATTGGTTCATCAAAAATCAGAAGTCAGAAATTACTTTGAAAAAAATCAAATTTCTAAACATTTCGAAAATTTTCTAAGTGTTAAGAGAATATGATACTTCAGAACTTCTAAGCCAGCCTCCACGCAAGTGTAGTCAGAATTTGCAAACATGGTTCAGAACATGATTCTTTAATCAGAACATGACTCTTCAACATATGCTTCGATCAGAGTATCACCCTTCGAGTTTCACTGTGGTCTTCTTCGATCAGAACATCACAAAGCCCCAAAAACTTGTTTGAGCAGCCTGCTGCACTACTATAGCACAGTCCTGCAACCAGCTGCCACAAGACTCCAAATTGCTGTTGATCTAGTCCACGCCTGCATTTTTCTCAAACCCTATATTTGCATCAAATTAGCATACAAAAATAGTGATTAAAAAGCAATGGAACAATATACCAAAAGGGTTTAAATCCCATTTATTCCCCCCCCCCCCAAAAAAAACCACAGCAAACCCATCTATAAATAATTGGCTCCATCACACGTTCAAGGGGCTGGATTTTGGAGAGAGAGATTTTTCAAAAGAGAGAAAATAAAATTGTGAAACCTTCGTAAAAATCCAGAATTCCCAAACAAAAAACCAAACCTTTGTTCTTCCCTTTGAATCAAAGAACTTGGCATTTTCTCTTCCGTTGCTCTTGATGATTCCAGAACATCTGAAGGCAGCATTTCAAGTTCCTAGCACACGCTCCAGATTCAAGGTAAGTATTTCTGACTTTGCATCTTTTCATTCAGAACATCATTAAATATGTAAATATCATAGTATTGATGTTGTCCATATCATTGCACAAGTAGAAAAACTGTGGATCAGAACTTCTTGATTAAGGCTAGGCTCATAATTAGGATTAGAACTTCAATAAACTGTTGTGCTTTTATCCTTTTGATTTTCTGTTTTTTAAGAACTGAATAAATTGCTGATGTGCTGATTAATATGAGGAAATAGTTGAAATGTGGCACAAAACTTCTGATTTTCACTCACGGTTTTAGCACAACACATAACTTCTGAGTTCTCCTCACTGTTTTAACATACAGATCTTCTATGATTTTCTCACTTTTTAAACAAACTGAACTTCTGATGTTCACTCGCTGTTAACACACACTGAACTTCTAATGTTAACTCACTGTCATAGCATATACTGAACTTCTGAGTTCTCTTCACTGTTTTAATACACAACTTCTAAGACTGTCTCATTGTTCTAACACTCAGAAGTTCAACACGTAGCAACCCAAAACTTCTGTGTTTTCCCTCTAACGTGTCTTGAAGGACCCCAGAGTGTATCAATCCAGAACTTCCGACGCTTCTTTCTGAACCACTGCGCACCCAGCATAAGAACTTCTGATCCCCTTTGTTTTGCTTTCAGCAGCATGCTGATTCTTTTCTCTCGTTATTTTCCTTTTTTATCATTTTTAGCATTAACATCCTTTTTATTAATATATAAAAAATAGACATAAAAAATATTTTCTTTTTTTAGTTAATTAATTTCTTTTTTTTATTATTCATTAAGACGAAAAACCATTTTCAAAAATAAATCCTTTTTCTTTCTTGCATTGTACATTTCAATATGGTTGTAATAGTTAAATATGATTTAAATTCTTATAACCCCCCATTTGTAAATTTGTACCCCCATCCATAAATATTGTAATAGCGTAGGACTTTATATTTATGCAATTTATCGTTTTTCAAATATAATGCTAGTAATTAGGGTTTGTATGGCAAGACATGAAATTAACAAATAGATCACCCTAATCAAGACTAAATTCATGCAATCAAACACACTTTGCACACACGCACCCTTAGGATAATCTCACTTGTTGCCTATCGGAAATTAGTCATGTCCCTCGAACATGGGTGTTTTTAGCAAAAGACCCTCGATAAAAGATCATAGTCCCTCGATGACCCTCGATGTTGCCTTTGGTAAACGATCTAGTCCCTAAAACGACATTGCTAAAACGTTCCATAGGTTGCCTTATATGACTATACAAGCGTCCCGCGCCCGTCCCTTCACATCCAACGATGGGGGCTTCTTACCAAAATAATAGTAAGATAGCAATATCTAAAGGAGGAGGAAAAAAACATCTAAGACCTTTTGAGTAAGTAGATTCGCTCCTAGTTGCTCGCTTGCTCACAACAAATCATTTTTACACCAACACTTTCATTTTGAAACATTTTTAAAAGACAAAAGCTTTTTGTATACGTTCTTTTAGAGACGAGAGCCGTTACAAAAACATATTTTCAAGAACACTTTCAAAAAACACATTCCACAAACACCTCTTTGAATTATTTTGGAAAAATACTCATTTTGGTCCCTTAACTATACCCTTGGGTTCACATTGATCCCTTAACTTTTTTTCGTGTCATTTTGGTCCCTTAACTTTCAAAATATTTCATTTTAGTCCTTTTTGTCTAATTAGCTATGAAATTAGCGGCTGATTTCAAAGTTTTTTCGTCTAATTAGCTACGAATTTAGACAAAAAGGACTAAAATGAAACTTTTTGAAAGTTAAGGGACCAAAATGACACAAAAAAAGTTAAGGGACCAATATGAACCCAAGGGTATAGTTAAGGGACCAAAATGAGTATTTTGCCAATTATTTTCGAAACAACACTTGATACGCGTTCTTATAGAAACGAGAACCGTTACAAAGACATTTTCAAAATATTTTCAAACCCACAACATAAAGCATATTTTCAAACAAAGCAAGTGATCTAGAAAGTAACTAAGAGCCCATGGAAAACCATGGATGAAAACGGTGCTAATACATTCCCTTTTCATAATCTACCCTCCAAACTCAAGAAAACATCTCTAAAGGTATTTCCTGTTCTTTTCAGCCTTTCCTTTTGGATAAAAAAAGTCGGTGGTGAATCTTGCTAACCGCAACATTTTGTGATCAAATGCAAAACACTCGAGTCAGTTATCCCACTGTATCACAGAACTGGCGACTCTGTTGGGGAATATCTTAAAAGTGGGGTTACCTTAGGGTTATATCATATTTAATTGCTTTCATTGTTTGACTTGTATGATTTACATTATGGTTCTTTGTTTGGGTTTGAATCATCTACCCGGATTTGGGATACCTTATAGGTAAGTAGCAATACGTTATGGAAACTATGCAGGGTATACCGACATGGTCTAAGCAATAGCTATGTTAGTGTGACATATTTGTGGGTACCGGTAGCCCTTGAGTAGTCAAGGAGAATACGGGGCCGCTGAGTGATGTCATGAAACACTAATGAACTTTTAGAACCTTTACATGACCAACTTGGCCTTTAGGAAGTAGTGAGATGACCGACTTTGGTGTAGTCCGAAGTTGGTAGATACTCGATACTACACTAATTGAGGTTTGGTTTTTTGGGATATTTCAGTCGCCATTAAAGAGGCTTGCGCTGAAATAATGCCCGAGAAAACAAACTAGTGATATTGAGCTCCTTAGAACCCGAATACTATTACTAGGACAGGTTTGAGCCAACTAAACTTCAAGAGGGTACTTACCTGTGAGACTCCATGAAATCCTAAACCTAAGGACTTGTTTGCTTTATTTGTATATACTTGTACATAACACCATAAACATCATTACATCATACTCATATTCACTAACCATTTCAAGGACCATGGGATTTATCTTTGTCCTATTTTGTAGGACATGGATTCTATTCGCAGAAAAACCATCCAAGTCAATCTTGTAAGGATCTCTCCTTAACTTAAAGAGCTAGCATCAAGGATTCCCGGGACTTCTCCATTTACCGAAAGACATGGTCGCCTCCTAAACTGATGAAGATATGATGAAGGTGCTCTTCCAATTCTTTGATCCTCTACACCGTTGCTTCACATTTCCCAATTATCAACTTGTGCCAACTTTGGAAGAACTCTCCCAACTCTTGAGAATTCCCATTCTTAATCAACTTCCTTTCAACGGTACGGAAAGAGATCCAAAGCCCGAAGAGATTGCTCAAGATCTACACTTCCAACCATCTGATATCACAACTAATTGGGAGACAAGGAGTGGTGTCAAGGGTTTCCTAGCAAAGTTATTGTTTGAGAAAGCCCAAAACTGTTGGAACTCTTTAGATTTGCAAGCTTTTGAGGAAATTGTGGCTCTCCTCATCTATGGGATGGTTTTGTTTCAAATCCTGACCAACTCATAGATGTGAACACCGTCAAAATCTTCATGTCTCGTAACCCGATACCTACTTTGCTTGGAGACATCCTACATTCCTTTCACACTCGCACTATGAGGAAAAGAGGTATCCTTATGTGTTGTACTCCACTTTTGGAAAGATGGTTTATTTTGCAACTTCCCCAATCTATGTTGAAGAACGAGCAAGGTTCAAGGTGGTCACAAAGGTTGATGACACTCAAACATTCAAACATCCATTGGTGTTCCCGATCTATAGAGAATGTTATTATCGTCGACCATTATGGAGAATTCCCTAATGTCCCCTTACTTGGAATTAGGGGAGGTATCACCTATAACCCCTGATTAGCCTTAAGACATTTTGGTTATGCCCGAAGGGATGATCCACATGAGATGCTAATTCAAGGGTTAATATTTGACTACGAGAGTGACAATCAAGGTCATCGCCAGAAGTTTATCTAAGCCTGGAGGATGTTGAATAAGGTAGATAGCAAGACATTGGGGCACAAGAATTCCATTCCTCTTGAGCCTTACCTCAAACGGGTACGAGCTCGTGTTCAAAGTCTTATGATGCCTTACCCCTCCATTCTTCCGGTGGTCATAGAGCCTGTTGTGAAAGGAGATGTTCCATACACTATCCTACATCCTGACATCCCACCTCTCTTGTGTTAGAACAAAGTTTGAATCTACTACCCTATATTTAAGTTTTGATGATAACAAAGTGAAAAGATATAGTATTTATAAGTTTCATGTATGAACTATCTGCTGCCTAAAGTTATTATGTTCTGACTTGCAGATACTCTGATTGATATAAGCAAGATCACATCTATTCAGCATCAGAACTTGATTTCAGACACCAGCATCAGAAGTTGCCATATCAGAATGTCAGAATCAGATGATCAACTCACGTACATGCTGAAGCCTGATGAACAAGACTGCGCTCAACACTCTGATAAAGAAACACAACAGTTCATCAGCAGCGAAGCAGAGTCAGAATGAGCCAAGCCAGAACTTGCATTAAGTAAGCAACGGTACTGTGCATTGAAAGCAAATTAATTCCAACGGCCTCATTCCAGACAAGATCTGCTCAATAAGGAAAGTTTGTTATTAGCATTGAATCAAGAATATTGCATCCAACGTTCATCATCTCAGTGCTATATAAACAAGACTTTGAAGATTGAAATGGCTAATGCTCTCCAAATCTCTACACGCACAAAAGCTAATCATAATCTTCTTTCTCTCAGTTTTGCTAAACCACACATTCTGATATTCTATCATTGTTTAGCAATCTAGTTTCTAAGCTTCAATTTGTGTATACATCACAGTTGTGATACAGTTTTGTAGAAAACATCCACACACTTAGTTTTATCTCTTTGTAAGAAAGTGTTACCTTGACAAACCGGGTTGTGGTTTGGATCAAGAAGGCTTTAGCAGTTGTTAAAGCAGTCTGTAATATTCAGTTGAATATAGTGGATTAAGACCTCGTTGGAGAGAGGCGAAATCACCTTGACGGGTGGACTGGAGTAGTTTGAGATCAAACGAACCAGGATAAAAATATCTTGTTCATTGCATTAGATTTCAGTTTTACAATTCAACCCCCCCTTCTTGTGTTTTTCACCACTTCAATTGGTATCAGAGCGCCTGGTTCTGAGCTAAAACACTTAACTGTGTCAGTACAAGATCCAGCGTCAGAAAAACACAATGGTAGGAAACAATTCTCACATCAGCAATGACAACAATGAGGACATAGACAGATTCAGTGGCAAACCTCCAGTCTTTGATGGAGAAAACTTTGATTACTGGAAAGACAGAATTGAAAGCTTCTTTCTGGCACATGATGCTGATCTGTGGGATATGGTGACAGATGGATACACGCACCCTGTGAATGCAAGTGGTCAGAAGATTGATAGAAAAACAATGTCTGATCAACAAAAGCGTGACTTCAAGAATCACCACAAGGCCAGAACCATCCTCCTCAGCGCCATCTCCTATACTGAGTATGAAAAGATCTCCAACAGAGACACAGCAAAGAATATTTTTGACTCACTCAGAATGACGCATGAGGGCAACGTTCAGGTCAAAGAAACAAAAGCTCTGACGCTCATTCAGAAGTATGAGGCGTTCAAAATGGAAGAATCTGAATCCATTGAAACCATGTTCTCTAGATTCCAGATTCTGGTAGCTGGTCTCAAAGTTCTGGACAAAGGATACTCTACTGCTGACCATGTCAAGAAAATCATCAGAAGTTTACCCAAGCAGTGGAGACCTATGGTTACAGCTCTGAAGCTAGCTAAAGATCTCAACAAAATCACTCTGGAGGAACTTATCAGCTCCCTCAGAAGTCATGAGATAGAGCTAGAAGCTGATGAGCCTCAGAAGCAAGGTAAGCCTTTAGCATTAAAATCTAACAGAAAATTTGAGTCTAAAGTTTTGCAGGCAGTTGAAGAAACATCTGATGGATCCTCATCAGAAGAAGACGAACTCTCCCTTCTCTCCAGAAGAGTAAATCAACTGTGGAAGCAAAGACAAAGGAAGTTCAGGAATCCCAGAAGATCTGATCAGAACGAGTCTTCTTCCAGATACAGAAGGACAGATTCTTCCTCTGGATACAGAAGATCTGAAGGCTCCTCCAGTAGCAAAAATCCAAAAACCAAAGACATCATCTGCTATGAGTGCAATGAGCAAGGACACTATAAGAGTGACTGCCCAAAGCTTCAGAGGGAAAAGCCCAAAAAGAAGTTTGGAAGAGAGAAGAAGAAAAGTCTCATGGCTACATGGGATGACTCTGACTCGTCTGAAGCTGACTCAGAATCAGATGATGAAAGGGCAAACATAGCTCTCATGGCTAACATTTCAGAAGATAGTGAAGCTTCTGAATCAGACTCAGAATCAGACACTGAAGAGGTATTTCCTAACTTTGCTGTTAACTTTACAAAGGCTGAACTTGCTGAAAGCCTTAATGAGATTCTGGAACGTTATCAACAAATTAGAGCTAAATTCAGAGACCTGAAAAGGAATCTTGAATCTGACTCTAATAAGACTGAGAGTCTTAAATTGGAAAATTTTGAGCTGAGAAATAAGATTTCAAAATTAGAAAACACTTTACAAAACTCTCAGAAGGAACCAATTTCTGAAACTCTCAGCAACGCTGATGAGATCATCAAGGAGTATGATCACAGTTTCCAGAAGTTCCTAGCTAAAAGCATAGATAGAAGCAGAATGGCTTCAATGATCTATGGAGTTAGCAGAAACGGCAGGAAAGGAATAGGATACCAAGGTAAGGTTCCTACCCCAAAGAATGTCATGGACTTAACCATTAAACACACTCCTCTGAATTCACATTTTGTATATGGTCACACACATGATATCAAATACACTAGCAGTAAGCACTCTGTGAAACCAAAATTCAACCAGAGTTTTGGTAAAACTAACAAATCAGGACCCAAGAAAATCTGGGTACCTAAGGATAAAATAATACATGTTGCAGATATCTTTAGCAGCAAGTCAGAAACACCAGTCATGGTACCTGGACTCTGGCTGCTCACGACACATGACGGGAAGAAGGCATATGTTCCAAAGCCTGGAACTTAAGCCTGGAGGCCACATTGGCTTTGGAGGCAATCAGAGGGGAAAGATAATTGGCTCTGGAACTGTAGGTAATGGAAATCTTCCCTCTATTAATAATGTTCTACTAGTAGATGGATTGATGCATAATCTGTTATCCATAAGTCAATTAAGTGATAACGGTTATGATATAATCTTTAATCAAAAATCATGTAAAGCTGTTAGTCAGAAAGATGGGACTATCCTGTTTAATGGTAAGAGGAAAAACAACATTTACAAAATCAAACTTTCTGAACTAAAGAGTCAGAATGTAAAATGTCTTCTGTCTGTTAACAACGAGCAGTGGATCTGGCATAGAAGATTGGAGCATGTTAGTATGAGAAGAATATCTCAGATTAACAAACTCAATCTGGTCAGAGGACTTCCTAATTTGAAGTTCAATTCAGATGCTCTGTGTGAAGCATGTCAGAAAGGCAAATTTGCAAAACCTTCTTTTAAATCCAAAAATGTTGTTTCTACCTCTAAGCCATTAGAACTTCTGCACATTGACTTATTTGGACCAGTTAAAACTGCTTCAGTCAGTGGTAAGAAGTATGGGTTAGTAATCGTAGATGACTATAGCAGATGGACATGGGTAAAGTTCTTAAGACACAAGGACGAGTCACACTCTGTGTTTGTTACCTTCTGTAACCAAGTTCAGAATGAAAAGGATCTTAGAATCATTAAAGTCAGAAGTGATCATGGTGGAGAATTTGAAAACAAAGATTTTGAGTCATTCTTTAATGACAGAGGCATTATGCATGATTTCTCTTGTCCTAGAACTCCCCAACAAAATGGAGTTGTAGAACGAAAGAACAGAACATTGCAAGAAATGGCCAGAACCATGATCAATGAGACAAACGTTGCTAAGACCTTCTGGGCAGAGGCAATAAACACAGTGTGCTACATTCAGAATAGAATCTCAATAAGACCTATTCTGGAAAAGACTCCATATGAATTGTGGAAGAACAGAAAGCCCAACATTTCATATTTTCATCCATTTGGATGTACTTGCTTTATATTAAATACAAAGAATTATTTGAACAAGTTTGACTCTAAAGCACAGAAGTGTATTATGTTAGGATACTCTGAACGCTCAAGAGGGTACAGAGTATACAATACAGAAACACAGATTGTGGAAGAATCAATCAGTGTTCGTTTTGATGATAAGCTTGACTCTGAAAAGTCAAAGCAGAATGAAGTTTTTGCAGGTATAGAAATTGAATTTGCAGGTTCCAAAGACAAGTCATCAGAAGCTCTCAACACAGACATTCCTTCAACGTCTGAAAGGAGCACTGCTAGCAATCCTACAACAGATGCTGATCAACCTCAGAAGAGATTACCCAGAAGCAGCTTGGATCACCCAGAAGAGACCATCCTAGGAAGAAAGGAAGATCCAATCAGAACAAGAGCAAGCTTCAGAAACTCTGAAGAAACACTTATGGGACTTGTGTCTCTGATTGAACCTTCTTCTATTGATGAAGCACTTCTGGATAATGACTGGATTCTGGCAATGCAAGAAGAGCTGAATCAATTCACCAGAAACGACGTATGGGATCTCGTTCCCAGACCAAAAGGATTCAACGTCATTGGAACAAGATGGGTGTTCAGAAACAAGCTAAATGAACAAGGTGAAGTCATCAGAAATAAGGCACGACTGGTTGCACAAGGTTATAGTCAGCAAGAGGGGATAGACTATACAGAAACCTTTGCCCCAGTCGCCAGGTTAGAATCTATCATACTTTTAATTTCATTTGCTGTTAATAGAGGCATCACTCTGTATCAGATGGATGTCAAAAGTGCATTCTTAAATGGTTATATAGAAGAAGAAGTTTATGTACACCAACCCCCAGGTTTTGAAAATACAAAACATCCAGAACATGTTTTCAAACTAAAGAAGTCACTGTATGGTCTGAAACAAGCTCCCAGAGCTTGGTATGAAAGGCTAAGTAACTTTCTGCTAGAAAATGAATTCACCAGAGGGAAAGTGGACACTACTCTGTTCTGTAAATCAGTTAAGAGTGACATCTTAGTCTGTCAAATTTATGTTGATGATATTATTTTTGGTTCTACTAATCCTTCTCTTGGAAGAAAATTTGCTAAGTGTATGCAGGCAGAATTTGAGATGAGCCTCATGGGGGAACTGAAATTCTTTCTAGGAATTCAGATCAATCAAACTCCAGAAGGAACTTACATTCATCAGAGCAAATACATCAGAGATCTTCTGAAGAAATTTGACCTCTCAGAATGTAAGCCATCAAAGATTCCAATGCATCCCACGTGCATTCTGGAAAGAGAAGAGGTAAGCAAAAATGTAGAACAGAAAGTCTACAGAGGTATGATTGGTTCTCTCCTCTATCTGACTGCTTCAAGACCTGACATATTATTCAGTGTTTGTATCTGTGCTAGATTCCAATCAGATCCTAGAGAATCTCACTTAACAGCTGTTAAGCGAATTTTCAAGTATCTGAAAGGTACTACTAATCTGGGTTTGTTTTATAGAAAATCTAGTGATTACAGCTTAGTAGGCTACTGTGATGCTGATTTTGCTGGAGACAGAGTGGAACGTAAAAGTACTTTTGGAAGCTTCCAGTTTCTGGGAGAAAATCTGATCTCTTGGTCTAGCAAAAGGCAATCAACAATTGCTCTATCAACAGCAGAAGCTGAGTACATAGCAGCAGCAAGATGTAGCACACAAATGCTCTGGATGAAAAGTCAGCTTGAAGACTTCCAGATTTTTGAGAGTAACATTCCTATACTTTGTGATAATAATTCTGCTATTTGCTTAAGTAAGAATCCCATTTTACATTCTAGAGCTAAGCATATAGAAATAAAACATCACTTCATTAGGGACTATATTCAGAAAGGTATTTTGAACTTAAAATTTATAGATACAGACCATCAATGGGCTGATATCTTTACTAAACCCCTTTCAGAAGATAGGTTTAATTTCATTCTGAAACATCTCAGCATGAAAGTGTGTCCAGAGTGAAAATGTTTTAATTCCATATATTTACCTTCAGAATGTAATTGTTTTACTGTGAACTTCTGATCAATCTCCTTTCAGAAAGATAGAACATGCAGATTGTATCAGATGCAAGTCTAAAGATCTGAGAGTCTAAGCTCAAAGACAGACGTGCTGATCACTACATCAAACAAGTGTCATCCAATCATCAGCATATCTCTGAAGCAGAACGCGTGCACGCTTCTGAGAAGGCAAAGCGCTGATTGGGTGCATTGAGACACATGTCTGGTAACCGTTTTTAAGTATCTTTCTCAAATCCCCCAAAATCAGCAAGCATTTAATGAAAAGTAATCATGCTTTTAAAATGCAATCATGATTTTTCTCTCTCTTAAAAAACGTTTATCTTTTCAAAATAGTTTTGAAAACTCTATTTAAGCACATTAATCTCTCATTCTCATTCTTTACGTTTTCTCACTGATACTCAAGCATCTTCTGCATATTTCTGTGTTCATCTCTTGCAAAACCTATTTTCCTCAGTTTATTCTCAAAACCCTTTTAGTGTGAACATGGCAACCTCCAGCAGTGCTTCTGCAGGTCCTCAGAAGAAAGCATCATCTGAGCAATATCAAGTGCCATTCAGAACTCTCCTCACTCCTGTGAAGAATCTTGAAGTGCTTTCTGAATTAATCATTGATTTTGGAAGCTTGAAGGAGAACGGATTTGACCTAACTGAAGAAGTTAGGGCTCAGAAGTGGGAAAGGTATTTTGACAGGTTGGTTGGACCAACATTCCCAATGCTAGTCAAGGAATTCTGGATTCACGCCAAGGCTTCAACACATCTAGTCACCTCCTTTGTTATGGGGAAGAAGATTGTGATCACTGAGGATCACATTGCAAGGCTAATCGGTTACAGTGGCGGTGGCGTCCGTTGTGTGGACATGGCTGAAAGATATGCTGATGTAGGTGTGATAGCTGCAAGGATTTTCACTCATGGGGTGCCCAGCAACAAGATTAAAGATCTGAAGGATCATTACAGAGTGTGGGCTAAGATAATTCTGGGGTGCTTCAACCACAGGAAACCAACCAGTTCTCCTGATTACATAAATGTGGATCAGCAGTTTCTGATCTACTTTATTGATCAGAAGGTAAAGATCAATCTGGCTCACTTCCTGTTCAACCACCTCAGAACAAGTGTGAAGGAAACCAAGGAAGAAGAAAGAACCAAGAGGGATTGGATACCTTTTGGAAGGTTGATATCAGATATTCTGACAGAGAATAGACTGATTGAGCATCTGATAGAAGCTCAAGAGCTAAGCACTATTGAACCAACAGTTGGGAAACCTCTGAATGCAAAGAACTTGAAGAAGATGAAGCTGATAGAGAATATTCAGAAGGAACCCAGAGCTACTCCTATTGCTGATATCACCAGCAGAAGAGTGCCTCTGAGTGACTTTCCGTTATTTTCTGAAATTGAATCCAAACCAGAGGTGGTTCTCAGGTACTTGGATGCGTGCAAGGCAGATGGTTCAGATCCAAATCTGATTATCAAAGCTCTGCATCAACCTCAGCAAGAAGTGAATCTGAAGAAGACGAAGAAGAGGAAGGCACCATCAGAAGGATCATCCTAGCAGACACCCAGGAAAAGAGGTAATTCATCTGCTGCTTCTGTTTTAAATTCTTCTACTATTCCAGCATCTATTCCTCCTCAAACCTCTCATAGAATCTCAATCCCCATCCCTACCATAGATGAAACTGTATCAGAAGAGGACCCTTCTGAGGCATTAAAACTCAGAAGACCCAAAACCAAACATCCCAAACAACCAACAATCTCAACAACATCAGCAATTGACCAAGTGCTGTCTGACATTGATCAACACACCTCTGATCAACCAATCTCTGAACCACAAACTGGTCCTCCTCCACAACCAGAACAACAGCAATCTGCTGAAGAATCAGCAATTCCAACAACTTCTCCTCAACCATCAATTCCGTCTCCCTCTCCCCAACCAGAAATTAATCCACCATCACCTCAAACAGAGTTTCATCACTCTGAAACTCCTTCTCCTAAACCATCTGAACCTCATTCACCTCAACCATCACCTTTGGCAATCCAGCTGCCAGGTGGAACAACTATCACCTTAGCACAATTGCCATCCTCATCAGAATCTACACCACCAAATACTCCCAAAACACCACCCAGTCCAATCATAATCTCTGATTCTGATACTCCATCTCCAAAACAAACAGCTGCTCAGAAAACCTCCGAAAACCCCAGCAGGACTTTCATAGACTTAACCAGTCTTGACCGTCTTGCTGATCTGAAACACAAAATTGCCATCCCAAAACCAAAACAACCAGATGTTGGCTCTGGTATTATGAATTTTGAAACAGGTGTGCTGCAATGGATTGCTTCTTTGAAGCAAGTCTGTCCTGGAATGATTGACCCAGCTGCTTCTGATCAGCTCTGGTCACAATTCAGACTTTGGGTACGTGCTGAAGCCCTCAAGTTGCAGGATATCAACTATGAGCAGGCACAACAAAATTTTAGCAAGCTTCTGAATGAAGTTGGAAGTCAGCTTCTGAAAGAAGACGTGCTCCCTCTGGATAGTGAACCTTGGTCTGAGAAACAGCAAGCTGCAAAGGTGCAATCAGAAGAAGACAAGACCATTCAAGCTGAAGAAAGTCAAGCAGAAGATGTTGCTGAAAACTCTCAGAAGCTTCCTGCTTCTGATGCTTCTCAAGCTGCCTTGGACAAGCAGACTCTGGAAGAACTAAGGCTGAATGACATGCGTCTGCAGCAGCGGATGGATGAAAGCGATCAGAAGATGAAAGAGAGAATGGATGTGCAGGATAGCAAGATTGACACTGGTGTCAGCATGGTGCACAAGCAGAATGAGACTGCTGAAAAGATCCAAGCCGTGCTGGAGAACCTGTTCACACGCTTGCCTCCTCAACCTTAGTCTCTTTTTTCATTCATGTCCTTTTTCATATTTTCCTTGAGTTTCTGATGTACTGTTTGAATATGTTTTGTATTATTTTCTTGTTTTGATTCTGAACTCTCTTAATATGATTAGTTTTTCTGATCTTAATTGTTTTAGCACATCACCTACACTTTTTGATTGCTGACAAAAAGGGGGAGAACAAGAATGATATTTTAATCAATAACGGCTAACTAGACAGAAATTCTCAAACATTCTAACTCTATTACTTGAAAATGTTTTTTCTGTTTTGCTTAAAGTCTACAGGTACAAGGAAGCTCCTGGACACTCTGAAGACTAGAAGCTCTGAAGCTCTGATCACTATGAAGTTCTGATCCGCTCTGATATTCTGATCCAAAGCAAAGCTCTGACAAGAAAAGCTCTGAAGCTCTGCTCTGACATAAAGCTTCTGATAAGTCAAAGACTCTGATACTCTGATGTTCAAAGAAAGGCAAAAAGATCTGATCCTGAAGAACACGTGTAATCAAAGGGAAGTAATAAACTCAGGGGGAGTATCTCTCAACTCTGATATCTCTTTACTCCTTATCCTTTTACTTCTTACTCTGATACATATCTCAGATACCTTTTCACGTTATTTTCATTTAAAAATATCTAGTTTTTGTCATCATCAAAAAGGGGGAGATTGTTAGAACAAAGTTTGAATCTACTACCCTATATTTAAGTTTTGATGATAACAAAGTGAAAAGATATAGTATTTATAAGTTTCATGTATGAACTATCTGCTGCCTAAAATTATTATGTTCTGACTTGCAGATACTCTGATTGATATAAGCAAGATCACATCTATTCAGCATCAGAACTTGATTTCAGACACCAGCATCAGAAGTTGCCATATCAGAATGTCAGAATCAGATGATCAACTCATGTACATGCTGAAGCCTGATGAACAAGACTGCGCTCAACACTCTGATAAAGAAACACAACAGTTCATCAGCAGCGAAGCAGAGTCAGAATGAGCCAAGCCAGAACTTGCATTAAGTAAGCAACGGTACTGTGCATTGAAAGCAAATTAATTCCAACAGCCTCATTCCAGACAAGATCTGCTCAATAAGGAAAGTTTGTTATTAGCATTGAATCAAGAATATTGCATCCAACGTTCATCATCTCAGTGCTATATAAACAAGACTTTGAAGATTGAAATGGCTAATGCTCTCCAAATCTCTACACGCACAAAAGCTAATCATAATCTTCTTTCTCTCAGTTTTGCTAAACCACACATTCTGATATTCTATCATTGTTTAGCAATCTAGTTTCTAAGCTTCAATTTGTGTATACATCACAGTTGTGATACAGTTTTGTAGAAAACATCCACACACTTAGTTTTATCTCTTTGTAAGAAAGTGTTACCTTGACAAATCGGGTTGTGGTTTGGATCAAGAAGGCTTTAGCAGTTGTTAAAGCAGTCTGTAATATTCAGTTGAATATAGTGGATTAAGACCTCGTTGGAGAGAGGCGAAATCACCTTGACGGGTGGACTGGAGTAGTTTGAGATCAAACGAACCAGGATAAAAATATCTTGTTCATTGCATTAGATTTCAGTTTTACAATTCAACCCCCCCCCCCCCCCCCCTTCTTGTGTTTTTCACCACTTCATCTTGAAGACTTACAAAGGGATTGGATACAGCTTAAGGGGGAATGAGACACTTTCGAGGCCCAATTCTATGCCAGCGAGAAGAAGAATATGTAGCTCACCAAACAGCTTCACGAGGAGCAAACTCTAAACGCCTACATCGCACCAAAGAGGATGCGTACAACCTTTTTATCTTAGGGTTTTTGTATTTCCTTGTAAGCCCAAAGAGGCATGATGTACTCAAGCTTTGATTTATTAATATAACATGTGTTCCCTCTTTGTCTAAAGAAAATTTGAATCTCTAATTTCCTTTAAATCATTTCATATACATATCATCCATGACATTGCATAAGCAGGTACCATTACAGGTTTCTCATCTCCTTCGCTGTTTATTTCAGCAAAAGTGTCTTCTGAACAAAGCATCAAAGATCTTCAGGCACAAAATGTCTAATTACAACAGATGTTCATAACTCTGGCAAAAGGGCAGGAGGATCTGAAGGCCCTCGTCCTGAAAGAGAAGAAGAAGAAGAAGCCCGCCGGTGCCCTCAATATGGGCAGAAGATTTGGGGGGCCGCTAAGGCAACCGGTCGATCTGACCTCCTCGTCCAAAGAAGGGGAAAATCAAGAGAGAGAAACAAGGGAGGAGAACCCTAGTTCTGAAGTCTCTAACAATGATACAAACTACAATAATGAGAAGTATCCTCCCACTGAGGATAGGTACAAGCAGTTAGAGGATCATTTAAGCGCTATGGAGATCCAGAGAATACCAGGGCTGGATTTTGAAGAGCTGGGATTAGTGTGTGGGGTAGTCATCCCACAAAAATTTAAAGCTTTGGTTTTTGCAAGGTATGACGGGGTGTCTTGTCCCAAGTTTCATCTCTGTTCCTATGTGAGGAAGATCCAACCTCACACTACTGATAGGAACTTGTGGGTTCACTTCTTCCAAGACAGTCTATCAGGGACTCAACTTGAATGGTTCTACCAATTAGAGGGAACCAATGTCCGAAACTGGGAGGATTTGGCTGCTGCTTTTTATAAGAAGTATCGATACAACGCCGACCTTGCCCCTACCCGTACTCAGCTTCAGAGCATGTTCATGGGTGCAGGTGAAGGTTTTAAGGACTATGCGCAGAAATGGAGAGATTTGGCTGGGAGAGTCCAACCCCCTTTGTCTGATAGGGAGTTGGTCGACATGTTTCTTGGGACGCTGTCTGGTCCATTCTTCCACCATTTGATCGGTAGCTCATCGGCTGGTTTTACTAAGATGATATTAACTGGAGAAAAGGTAGAAGTCGGGATCTGGAGCGAAAAGATCTAGAAAGACACCTCGTCAAGTACAACGAAGAAGCCATTCACGGGTAAGAAGGAGGTCAGTGCCATTTATAGCCGAAGAGGTCAGAGCAGAGCTGAACATCGTCCGACGGAAAGTGTTATAATGACACCTAGGCATGCGGCTGCTCCACAATGCAACAATCAGCAAAGGGTAGAAATACCGCAAAGGCAGTTTACCCAGATTAACATGACATTGACATAGGTTCTACCCCATCTGCTGAGGTCCAACTTGGTAACCTTGAAAGAGGCTCCCAAGAATCCTAATACCACCTCTCCTCGGTACAATCCAAACGCTCGGTGTGCCTACTGTTGTACCCTAAAATTTGACCTCTCATTTATCAAGACTTTTCTCACAAGATCTCTTTGACTCAAGACTGGATTAGGGTTTGGTCAGCTCAAGACATCTCATCTTACACTATTGACCCAAAATTAGGGTTTGAGTTTGGACAAGGATTTTTGGACTATCAATGCTTCATATGACTTTTAAACATCATTATGGACCCCTAAGATTGCTCATGACAAGTTTCAAGCTTTGAACCACATTTTTGATCAGTCAATTGGATAGTTGACCTAAAAATCAACTGTATTGGGAAAAAGTCAACCATGGCCAATTTACAGTCAAACTTCATATTTTTTGATCCACATCAACATTTTAGACTCATATGTATCACTTGATCAAGTTTGGATCACAATTCCTCAAGAAATTTGATCAAATCATCAAAAGGGCAAAATGGTCAAAATTAGGGTTTTGACTGAGGAAGGGCAATTTCTGATTTTTGACCTAGAAAATGACCAATTGATTTGAAGCATGATTTCAAGGTTTCATTTTTATCATCTTGACCTAATAGCATGGTTCAAAACATTGCAATTTCATTGGGTTGACAGATGAAATTTGCAGTCAACTGATCAAAAGTCAACTGTATACTGAAAAGTCAAACTTTGACTTTTTGGTCAAAATCAAGTGCCAAGGATCACAATTCATCAAAACATGTCAAAATATGAAACTTGTTCATCAAGGAATCAAAGATTGAAGATTTGATTTTGAAATTTGAATTTTTCTTAACTTAGAAATTTTTCTAAGTGTAGAAAATTTCTTATTTTTTCTCAACTTTAGGCCAATTTTCCACCATGATACAAGATGATTAAAAGAAAGTTCCCAACATTAAAGTTATAGACCCCCATGAAGTATACAACTTTGCTTCACACATTTTCCATAAAGATGCTTGGATCTCAAGATATAATTTCATGAACACATGCCCATGAACTAAAATAACTTAGTGAAATTTTGCCCTAATTTAGGCAGGTTTTTTACCTTACTTCATGACAATTTTTCACCTAGTTCCAAGAGGAATCTTGAAATTCATTTTAAAGATGAATTATAAAGAATGTTGCAATCTTTCCAAAAAGTCTAAGAACTCCTTAAGATCATTTTTGAGTAGGGAGAATCGAAGAGATGAAGTTGGCAATTTCTCACTTTGAATTCAAGCCATTTCATGAAGAACAAAATTCAAATCTGAACCTATGTTGCCTAATCCATGCTTTACAGGTCCCAAACTTGTTTATCACTCCATAATTTAATTCTTATTCAGTTGACAAAGCGTTAATCCAAGCCTAAGAGTCTTTGCCCAAGTTGTAATTCCATAAATGGCACAAAGTTGCCATTGCCATTTTGGAAAAGCTTCACTTCTGCAACTTTCCAATTCTTGAGCATTGGACATGTCTTCTCTGCACACACAAGTCCTACAGACCTAAAGCAATTTGTATAGAGCTTGTACCAACTCCAAGCAGGCCAGTACAAGCATGTAGAGACTTGTCCCTTCATTTTGCTTCAAAAGCAAGAAAGAGTGCAAAAAGGCTACAACTCAAAGATCTGTTGTGGAACTGACTTGAAACTTTTTTCATACTAATACACAAACATATCACAACTTAGAACACGATTTAAAAAGGCCAGAAATACTCCAAAACTCCATATCACCAAAAAACTGTCAAAACTTGCAGTTTGTGTCCAAGCATAGAAATCCATCAATTTGCTCGTGCGTTTCAAGTTTTAATCATTCAAACACTTTACCTACCTCATATCTAAGTGATCCAGACCATCATCCCTACACTGTAACTCCTCCTTCTTCATCTTCTATTTTTGTTTTTCAATATTGCAGGTTGACTTGGATAGAGAGTTCCAGGCACTTCCAAAGCAAGGCAATGATTGTAACACACTCAGGGAGGTTCAAGCAAGCTAAAGCAACCTTCAAGCCTTCCTAAATCTCACTCTAACTCCATTCACGATCTCAGCTGAAAGAGGTAAGAATTCCAACTTCTATTTCTTCATACAGGCATCTATTGGCCACGATTTGTGAAAGAAAAAATGTAGATATTATAGTGCTGAAGCCAACCATGTGCATAGATTTCATTTTTGATCATTATGTATAGAGAATTTTAGCATTCAAACTTTTGAAAAATTAGGTTTAAAATTAGGGCTTTCAAAATTCATTTTAATCTTTGATTGTTAGTTTCCATAAGTTACATGGTTGAAATCTTGGGATGAGTACTATCATTTTCATTTTCATGGAGAAATGAGAAAGATACAGGAGTTCTGGCCAGCTTGAGGAAGAAGATGAAGTACAGGGCAAGGAATTTTCTTATGTTATGTTTTTATTGTTTCATATAAACCAACAGATGTACAGCCACCCCAGTGGCAAGGTAGCACGCTGGCAAGACCCAGGTCATGGATTCGAACCTTGGCGCTACCTTTTACATTTTTCCCATTTTTTTTCAGTTTTAGTTTTGTTTTTTTGGCCAGATGGGCTTGGTTCTTGGGCTTTCTATTTTTTTTAATAACACACTAATCCTTGTTTGCTTGCAGCACCCCTGGCCCAATCTTTTTATTATTTATTTTATTTTCATATTTGTTTTATTAAAATATTTTCTCTAATACATAAAAATCATAAAAAATATAAACATGATAAATTTTGAATTTTGTTTATTTTATTTTATTTTCACATGAAAGAATATTTTTATTAAACTATATATTAATTATTTCTTTCTTAAATAAACTTGTAAATATAATAGAATTAGGTTAACTATTTTATTCCTTTTTTTATTCATACTTGTAAAATATTTATTTTTGATATATAAAAACTAAATATTTTCATAAGATATTATTTATTATTTTTAATACAAAAAATACACAAAAAAATAATACCTAAAAAACTTTATTTTCCCTTTAATTAAAAATTAGGGTTAACCATTTTTCTCAAGAAACAATTTCTTTTTTTAATATTTTTAGGATTAGGTTAAAACTCCTTTTCACATAAAAATAAAACAAAATCTTTTTCTTGCATATACATAACATTACATTTAATTTATAGTGTATCTTATTTATTCAAATATTCGTGCAAATTCGATTTGGTTGTAATAGCTTAATTAGATTTACATTTTTGCAAATCCCCATTCATAATTTGTATTCCCCCCTCCCATAAAAATGTTGTAATAGCGTAGTAATCTTTAAATTATGCAATTTACCGCTTTTATATACCATGCTAGTAATTAGGGTTTGAATGGCAAGATAAAAACAAATCAAATAGAAAATCTTAAATCCAAGACAAAATTAAAGCATGGAAATAACACACTTGCACACAAGCACCCTTAGGGTTTCTCCACTTGGTTGCCTTATACAAAAATGGTCATTTTACGCATGCGAAGTATCTTGGTAAAACAAACAAATATAAGATCATAGTCCCTCGATGACGCTGTTCAAAGTTGCCTTACAAAAATGATCTTGGTCCCTCAAAAATGCTAAGATACTTTGCGATATTGCTAATCATGGTTATACGATGATCCGCGCCCGTCCCGTTTACATCTAAAGATAAGGTTGCTTACCAAATCAATGTTAAGACAACAATGTCAAAGGAATAGAAAATGAATAAGAAATACCATTTAGTAGGTAGATTACTTCTAGTTACTTGCTCTATTTTCAAACAACTATCCTTGCTGTTTTCAAAACAAACACACACATTTCCAAACATTGAAAACATTTTCAAAAAGATAAACATCTTTGTATACATTCTTACGAACGATAATCATTACAAAGGTTGCCTAAACAATGGCCTCTTTTACAAAATACTTTCAAAAACCACACAAAGCACAATTTCGAAGCAAGTGATCCTTTACACCATTGCTTCACATTTCCCGATTATCAACTTGTGCCAACTTTGGAAAAATTCTCCCAACTCTCGAGGATTCCCATTCTCAATCAATTACCTTTCAATGGTACGGAAAGAGACCCAAATCCAGAAGATATTGATCAAGCTCTACACTTGCAGTCATCTGATGCCATAACTAATTGGGAAACAAGGAGTGGTGTCAAAGGCTTCCTAGCAAAGTTCTTGTTTGAGAAAGCCCGAAACTGTTGGAACTCTTTGTATTTACAAGGCTTGGAGGAAATTATGGCTCTCCTCATCTATGTGATGGTTTTTTTCCCAAATCCTGACCAACTCATAGATGTGAACACCGTCAAGATCTTCATGTCTCGTAACCCGGTGCCTACTTTGCTTGGGGATATCCTACATTATTTTCACATTCGCACTACGAGGAAAAGAGATGTCCTTATGTGTTTCACACCTCTCTTAGCAAGATGGTTTATTTCACATCTTCCCCAATCTGTATTGAAGAATGAGAAAGGTTCAAGGTGGTCACAAAGGTTGATGACGCTCAAGCATTCAGACATTCATTGGTGTTCCCGATCCTTAGAGAATGTTACTATTGTTGACCGTTATGGAGAATTCCCTAATGTCCCCTTACTTGGAATTAGGGGAGGTATCACCTACAACCCCTACTTAGCCTTAAGACAGTTTGGTTACGCCCGAAGGGATGGCCCTCATGAGATGCTTATTCAAGGTTTGGTATTTGACTACGAGAACGACGATCAAGGTCTTCGCCAGAGATTTATCCAAGCTTGGAGGATTCTAAACAAGGTGAATAGAAAGACTTTGGGACATAAGAATTCCATCCCTCTTGAGCCTTACGTCAAGTGGGTACGAACCCGTGCTCAAAGTCTTATGATGCCTTATCCTTCCATTCTCCCGGTGATCATTGAGCCTGTTAAGGAAGGAGAAGTTCCATACACTATCCTACATCCTGACACGCCCACATCTCTTGAAGACCTACAAAGGGATTAGATACATCTCAAAGGAGAGCGAGATACTTTCGAAGCCCAATTCTATGCAAGAGAGAAGAAGGTTTTGGAACTCACTAGGCTACTTCATGAGGAGCAGACTCTAAATGCCTACATTGCACCAAAGAGGATGCGCACTACTTTTTTATCTTAGTGTTTTGAATTATTTTGCCAAAGGGGAATTGATGTACTCAAACTCATATAACGTGTGTTTTCTTTTTGTCTAAAACGAACTTGAATCTTTAAAAATCCTTGAAAACATTACATACGCACATATCATTCATCATAACATAAACAGATCTTTTGCAACGAGTTTCCTCATCTCTCTACTGTTTATTTCAGTAAGATGGATCTCGAACAGGCAGTCAAAGATCTTCAAGTTCAAAACACGCAGTTTCAACAGTTACTCATGACCCTAGCCAAGGGGCAAGAGGAGTTGAAGAATCTGTTAGCTGAAGAAATAAAGAAGAAAACAAAGAAGGTCACTGGGGTTTTGAACATGGGGAGAAGGTTTCAGGGACAGACTAGAAGAACCTTGAATTTTGCAACAACTTCCGGGGAAGGAGAGGGGAAAGGAAAAGAAACAACGGTCCCGTCCGAATCTGAAGAGGATGAAGAAGAGGAAGACTACTCTGAGGAACAGTATCCTCCATCAGATGATAAGTAGAGACATCTGGAAGAGCGCTTGAGTGCTATGGAAATACAAAAGGTGCCAGGTCTAGACTTTGGCGCCTACCCGTACTCAACTTCAGATCTAGCTGGGAGAGTTCAACCCCCTCTGTCTGAAAGGGAGTTGGTGGATATGTTCTTAGGCAATCTATCGGGCCCTTTCTTTAACCATCTGATTGGGAGCTCATCTGTAGGATTTACTGAGTTAATACTAACCGGAGAGAGGGTGGAAGCTGGCATAAAAAGTGGAAAGATTCAGAAGGATTCATCTGCCTCTACAGCTGTGAGGAATCCTTTCATTAGGAAGAAGGAGGTATCTGCTGTTTATCCACAAAGGAACCAAGGGAGAGGTGAACGCCGACCAATGGTAGCGACTGTTATGATCCCGAATTCTACATTTGATCAACCAAGAAGTAACCAACTGAGGGTGGAAAGGCTAGTCTGACAATTCACTAGAATTAATATGACTCTAGCCCAGGTTTTACCGCACCTTATGAAATTTAATTTGACAACTTTGAAAGAAGCTCCCAAAAACCCCAACACAACGTCCCCTCATTATCACCCAAATGCCCATTGCGCATGTCATTCCGAAAGTCTGGGTCACGATACCAACAACTGTTGGGCCTTAAAAAACAAAATTCAAGATCTTATAGAGGCAAAAGAGATTGAGTTCGATGCGCCCGAGAAGCCAAACGTCATTTCTGCTCCTATGCCTAGACATGGTCACAACACCAATGCGATTGAAGAAGATCTGTTTGTTACCACAATTGATGAACTCTTGAATCCACTCTTAATCATTAAGATGAACTTGTTGAAATCCGGTGTATTCCCGGGTTGTAATGAAGACTTCCATCTTTGCTTATCCTCACCAACTGTTTGCCTTTTGCTGAAAACAGGCGTTCAACGCTTGATGGATAACAAAGAGATTCTGTTTGAAAGTACTCCTGTTTTACCTGCTACTGTTGAAGACATTTCAATTATAACCATCTCCACCAATTCCTCCAGGGTCCCCAAAAGACCCATTAGAATTACATCGGTTCCAAAAACTACTCCTCTTATAATCACAATGCCTGGGCCAGTCCCGTATGAATCAGACAAAACGGTGTCATGGAATTACGGTGGGGACATCTACTACCATGGCATCAAATAAGTAGGACTGGCCACCGAAGAAATAAACTCCGAAGAAGAAGATTCTGACATTAGCAATATTGTCGGAACCAGTAAGATTACCCGAAGCGGTAGAATCTTCTCTCCAGAAATTGCTCCCCCAAAGGCATTTTTTGGACCCGTGGCTGCTCCAAAGGTTACCTCCATACCAATAATTATATCTGCAAGTGCTCCTATTGACGAAGACGATACAACCCCTGATGTCATCCCTACATACACTCCTACTGCTGAAACTCGAGGAAAAAATATTCTAGAAGAACCTGTCTGGACGAAGGCTCAACCACTGACTATCCCCGAAACCTCCAAAAAGGAAATGGAGGAGATCCTGAAAATAATAGAAAGGAGCGACTACAATGTAGTTGAACAGTTGGGGCAAACTCCCTCCAAAATCTCCATGCTGGCATTGTTGCTGTGTTCTGAGGCACATGCGAAAGCTCTGGTAAAGTTCCTAAAGACAGCCCATGTGCCTCAAGAGACGACTGCTGACCAATTTCAAGATTGCGTGGCCAGCTTGACGGCGGATAACAGCCTAGGCTTCTCGGATGCTGATCTGACACCAAGGGGAAGAAAGCACAACGAGGCATTGCATGTCTCTGTGGAATGTAGAGGCACAACTCTGGCCCATGTCTTGGTGGACATTGGCTCATCTTTGAATGTTTTACCGAAGAAAGATCTCGACAGACTAAACTACGAAAGACTGGCATTGAAATCCAGTAACATAGTCGTGAGGGCATTTGATGGCTCAAAGAGGATGGTGCACGGGGAGGTGCATATCTGTGATCGGTGGAAATAGAACTGACTGTTTTTTAGCTGGTTTCGCGAAATGTCGCGGTAAGCAAGAGTCGCCACCGTCTTTTATATTCTCCAACATGGAAAGGACAAAAGCACAGCAAAATTCCTTATTCGAGATGTTTCTCGGTTCGGGAGGTAGATTTATAGAAAGGGAAGGTTGTAACACCCTTTCTATCTGTGGTTATCCACGGGCTCTTAGGTACTTGCTCTTATGTTTTCAAAAGATGTTTGCTTTTCAAATGTGTGTGTGGGTTTGAAAAAGTTTCGTTTGAAAAATTTCTAAGTAACTCTTGTATCTGTCCTCAAGAGTGTATGAAAAATTTGTTTGAAAACTTTTAGAAAGTGTGAGTGCGAAAAGTTGTTTTGTTTGTTTTTGAAAAGAGCAAGTACTTGAGAGAAATCTACCTACTCTAAGGAATTAAGCTGTGTAAGAGTCCTTTAGATAGTGCTATCCCACCATTGAGAGGTAGGTAGCACCATCGTTGGAGTTGTTCGGGTCAATTCGATTATCGGGATAGTGTGGTCACCGAAGCAATGGTAGGACACCTTAGAAGTAACCCTGATGTCCTAGATCTTTTTATCCGAGGCAACCGTTTCGAGGAAACTGGATCTTAGACAGAAGGGCGACCTCTAAGACACCCTATACTTGATGACCACGTTTCGAGGCAACCAGTGAGGCGTACCCTAGAAGTGGCATGTGCTTTGTGTGTTGTTTTTCAGTTAATTGTCTTTGTACATGTTATTTGTGAGCTACGGATTAATTTTATTTACATACATTCTTTCATGCATTTAACAGTTAGGGTGCGGAAAGTAAATTGCAGAAATGTAAATTCTAACTATTACAAGGCGCGGGTCTATACATCGCCAAAAAAACAAAGACCCGTTTTGTAAAATAAAGTGCGAGAAATTTAAATAAAGCGGTAAAATTCCTAATTAACTATTACATAGCTGGAGACAGTTACATAAATAATCAAAATAAAATAAATGCGCGCGAAAGAATTAAATCGGGAACGTCCTAAGGGTTTTGACCCTTTTAAGAAAAGAATTGAATTTTTTTGTCCTTTTTTGTGATTAAATGAAATTAAAAATTAATAACTAATTAATTAATTTATTAAAAGAAAAATGTTTTTTTGTATTTTTATGTTTTTAATGAAATAAAATAAAAGTAAATAAAATTAAAAGTTAATAAAAACCTAATTCTAAATTTATTTTAGTTATTAAGAAAAAAGGTTAAAGTTGCCTAATTAAAAACTAATTCAATTTATTAGTATTTATTTACAAAAATAACATGAAATTAATAATAATAATAATATTAGTTCTTTTTTGATTTTTATGAAAAAAAAGTTAGTTATGTTAATTTAATGATAATTAGAAAAATTAATTAATAAACAAACAAAATAGAAATATAAAACAAGAAGAAAAAAGGGATGAACCAAAAAAAAGGGGTTAAGTGAAGCAATTTGGGCCCAATAGTGATCAAGCCCTTTGCTGACTTTTGGAATCGCCTGCGCCTGTGTTGACTCCTGAGCACCATGGTCTTCATGCCTTGGCCACTGGATTGGCGCTTGAGACACTTGGCACGCTGATTGTTGGAGATGTATGGTGGACTTTTGCTGGAACACTGCATTGGAATATGTTAGAAAAAATATGAGCAATTATATGGGGGACCTGGGAATCGAACCCAGGTCCCAATGATGAACAAACACGTCCTCCTCCACTACACCAAACGCTGCATCTTGTTAATATATTGGGCAATAAATATAATATAAAAAAAACACATCAAATGTTAAAACAAAAAAAAAGAGCGCGCGCGTTTGAGTCAGCCAGCCATGCGTGGACACCTCATCATCGTCTTCATTTACCTGGAAAAAAAAAACAAGATAGCGGGGGTTTTTAACCCCCACAATGCAAAACTGTGGAAAATAGCGATTAGCTATATAGTGAACATAAAAAGGGCGCGATGGTTGGGTTGTGTTTGTCTCGTCCTTCTGAGTTCAACCATGGGTCTTGGAGGTTCTGATTTTACAGCATGTGCAAAGCCCCAATTCGAAAGCTCTGAAACCCTAGAACTTAAAAATGGCAACTTTCATTTTAAGGCACCATAATCAAATTAAGTTATATCAAAAGCTTCATAACAATGTCAGCAATGCAAAACAGTAATCAAAATATGTTAATGATGCGTAAAAATTGAATTTCGATTATGGAAAAGTTTGTTCAAACCGTGGTTCTGTTTGGCCGTTTCCTTGAGTGCTAGGGCTTGTTCTTGATGGCAATAGATTCCTGGCAATGTCAGTAACGTGATGGAACCAAGAAAAGGGTGTGAATTATCCTGCAATATGGATTTCAGTTGGTGACTTTTCTTCAAGTTTTTTTGAATTTGGTTTTGCTGTTTCAGGGGTCTCTAGGTCGTGAATTTGATTGGAGAGGCTTGCATATGTATGCTTGAATGAGAATCAGTCACCTTTAGGAGCTTTTAACCATTGCCATGATGTTTTGGATTTCCTCTTTACCACCATTAAAGGAACTTGCCATGTTTGTCCAATTTTGAATTTTCATGCCTAATTCAGCTTGGCACGAATTTGGTATGTGAAATATGCTTCATGAAGGCTAATCAAATTAAAAGATGTCATTGAATTAATTTTTTTGATTTTTATTTGAATTTTATGGATTTAAAATGAATTAAATCAAATAAAATTAAATAAAAATAGAAAAATTAATGTTTAATCTTGAAATTGATCATGGGACACGTGGGTGGCATGACAAGGCTGAACCAAGTGGAAAAAAGTGGGCCCTTTTGTCAAAAATTGAAGTTTCAAGGATAGTTGACTTTTGCCATTTCACAAAAATTTCCCAACTTCTCCAATGCATATCTTGCTCAATTTTGATCATATGAACATGTTCTTGGACATTTTGGAAAAGTCTTGAAGTCCTCTAACTAATGCATTTGGTCCCATGTCATTTTGATTTACCAATCTCAAGTTACGGTCTTTGACTTAAAATGCCTTTTTGTTGACTTTTGAAAATGACCTATAATGTTGAAATTGATAACTTTTTGTGAGAGCATTTCTTGGACTTGGAATGTGAAGATGAGTTGTAGAAAATTTCTTCCCCTTCAAGATGAGCATTGGATGGGATTTTTCTGATGAACCATGAAAAAGTTATGCCTTGGTCAAGTTACAGTTGACTTTTCAGCTGTCCAAGAAACTTTTGCATCTTGATGATTTTTGAGCCATTCTTGTGAAATCATGGTCAAGATTTGACCAAATTATGATTGTGGCTTCAAAATGAGATGTTGACCAAAATTTTTGACTTTTGACTGCCAAATGACCATTTTGCCCCTGCAGTTGACTGTGAAGCAATTAGGGTTTTTGACTGTGCAACTTGACCTTGTGAGCCTTGAAACTTGGCATGTAGATGCTTGACAATGTATATGAGCATATGGGACTTGATTAAGCCCTTGAAAACCTCAACTTCCTTGCAAGAACCAAAACCCTAATTTGACTGGCTTAGGAGAGTGGTTGACTGTGCAAACCCTTGAGTAGACTTGAGCAAATTGAGATGATGCTTGTCAAAACTTTGAAGAATATGGGAGGGCAAATTTTGGGGTACAACAGTTGCCCCTGTTCAATCTTCTTAGACCTGGGGATGTAGATTGGCTTGTGTGCCTTTCGTGATCCGAGGGTGGAAGATGATTGAACACTAGAGTGCCCAGAAATTTGCACTCACATAGTAGAGTATCAGCAGCGTGATGGCGGGAATGGGCTTACAAATGCCATTTGGAGAGATGATGGATAGGAGGATGGGCTTATAGATGCCATCTGGAGCTGTGACAGAGCCTCGTCGGGAATGGGCTTATAGATGCCATCGGAAGGTGTCGATCATGTAAGAGATTCCTTAGCGAGAACTTGCATGTTTTGAGAAAGGAAGATGGTTTCCTGGCCTGTTACAGGTGTTGATCTTCAATCTCTTCATGCAGATATGCCCTGGCTGGATACAGGCGTCGAATCTAAAATCAGTTACTCATAGATATGCCCTGGCTGGATACAGGAATCGAATATGGAATTAGTCATCTACAGATATGCCCTGGCTGGATACAGGTATCGAATCTTCAAACTCTTCAGATATGCCCTGGCTAGATACAGGAATCGAATCTGGAATTAGCCGTCAACAGATATGCCCTGGCTGGATACAGGAATCGAATCTTCAAACTCTTCAGACGTGCCCTGGCTGGATACAGGAATCGAATCTGGAATTAGTCGTCAACAGATATGCCCTGGCTGGATACAAGAATCGAATCTTCAAACTCTTCAGACGTGCCCTGGATGGATACAGGAATCGAATCTGGAATTAGTCGTCAACAGATATGCCCTGGCTGGATACAGGAATCGAATATTCAGACTCTTCAGACGTGCCCTGGCTGGATACAGGAATCGAATCTGGAATTAGTCGTCAACATATATGCCCTGGCTGGATACAGGAATCAAATCTTCAAACTCTTCAGAGGTGCCCTGGCTGGATACAGGAATCGAATCTGGAATTAGTCGTCAACAAATATGCCCTGGCTGGATACAGGAATCGAATCTTCAAACTCTTCAGACGTGCCCTGGCTGGATACAGGAATCGAATCTGGAATTAGTCGTCAACAGATATGCCCTGGCTAGATACAGGAATCGAATCTTCAAACTCTTCAGACGTGCCCTGGCTGGATACAGGAATCGAATCTGGAATTGATCGCTCACAGATATGCCCTGGCTAGATACAGGTATCGAATATGGAATTGCGACAGTTGATAGTAATTATCTTTGGGTTGATCTTTTTCCTGAAAAGGCAAAACATCAGTTGTATGCAATGTCATGATGTATGAAGTGCATGATGTCATGATGTTCTCAAAAATAGATGAGATTGTGTGATATGATGCGTATGTGCATGCATTGTGTATGTAAGCAGGATGTATGAAATGTGATATGTTTATGAATGTATTTTCGTCTAGGAAAATAAATCCTTGACGAATGCCGGGAGGTTAAATCCTGGGCTGATGTTTGAAGAGTAAAGTTCTTTGTTTCTGCTGGGGATGATGATTGCAAGAATAAACCGGTAGGAGAAGATGACTCCGTTGGGGAATGAACTTGTTGGAGAGATTACTCTGCGGGGAATACTCTGTGGGAAGAGATGCTTCGTTGAGGTTTGATGATAACTCCGCTGGGGATACCGTTGATAAGCTTTGTTGAGGAATTTGATGAACTCCGCTGGGGATAGAAAGAGCTTCGCCGAGGACGATCTTTCCGTGGCAATTAGCTGAGGATAACCCAGTTATAAGCTCTGGTGGAGAATACCCTTTGAATAAAGCCGGGGAGACGCGTTCGTGCTCTGCAGGTGATAAGCTTCCAGAATCTACTGGGGATAAGCTTCCAGAATCTACTGGGGATATGGATTCAACTCTCCTGGGGAAACTTTTGAGACTGTACTGGGGAAGTGGCTCCACTGGGATGTCTGGTATTCCGCCGGGGAACAATCTTAGATTAAGACTGCCGGGGATGCTTGTTAAGGAATATCAGCATACTCCACTGGGGAATATTGAGATCTTCTGGGGATACCCATCTTCCTTAAGGCTGACAGTAGACTAACTCTGCTTGGGGAGAGTGTTGCTGACTTGCTAGGGATATTGTGCCCTCTTAGGGATGATGGGAGACCAACTCTGCTCGGAGGAGAGTACTGCTGCATCTTATCTTACTCTGCGGGGATTGAAGGTATCTGGTTATATTCTTCAGCTGAACCTACCTTGGTACCTTGGTGGACGGAACAATTAGATCGCTTAGACAACTCATTATTGCCCCTGTTTCCATTGTCACCTGTAATTAGTCCTTTGTTTCGTATGCCAATATTTATGAGTTAGCAATTAGTGTCAAATGCATATATCAAAAATGAACATTGGACGTTCTTTGCAAAACAAAACAGAAAAAGGAAAAACAATTGGCAATTTGTCTGGAAAAGATGAACTTGTATTGATTTTGAAATTTTCCTGTAAATAGGCGTTTATGTACAAGAGGCTGACGTCCTAGTAAGAGAACGCCGCCGAACAACATAGAGTTTACAATTTTGTGAAAAGGAAAACAAAACAGCTATGTGAAAAATCCCCCTGGGTTCCAACTCTGCTATCGCCTTTATGTCTTCAAGCATCTCATCACTTTGCTGCTTAGTTGAAGAGGAATCTGATTGATTGATGCCGTCTGAACCTGATAGTTGATACCGAATTCTGGATGCAAGGTGATCCAATGAGACATAGTATTACGCTTTATCCCTAACTTTTGCCTGGACCGCCCTTTCGGGTTTTCAGTCCACCGGGATACCCATTTTTGCCCAAGCCGCCTTTTCAGGTTTTCGACTTGCCCGGTGTACAGATTTTTTTCATTTCATCCCTTATTTTTGCCCGAACCCTTTTGGTTCGCCGGGAAGCCCTTATTTTTGCCTAGGTGTGTCAACCTAGAGGGTCTTTTATTCATGCGTAGTATCTTTTTACTATGTTTGCATTGGCGGGGTGAGGAAGGTCGTCACCGTCCATGGTGGTTAGAATCATAGCTCCTCCTGAGAAGACATGTTTAACCACAAATGGCCCTTCGTACGTAGGGGTCCATTTGCCCCTGGGATCACTTTGAGGAAGAATGATGCGCTTGATTACCAGGTCTCCGACTTGATATTCTTATCGTCTGACTTTCTTGTTAAATGCCCTGATCATCCGTTTTTGGTACGTCTGACCATGATAAATAGCAGTGAGTCTCTTTTTGTCAATTAGGTTTTATTGATCAAGTCGAGTCTGGATCCAATCATCTTCGCTCAAATCTGCATCCTTCATTATCCGGAGAGAGGGTATCTGGACTTCAATAGGCAAGACTGCCTCCATGCCATAGACCAAGGAAAAGGGTGTTGCCCTTGTTGACGTCCGCGCTGAGATACGGTACCCATGAAGAGCAAACGATAACATCTCGTGCCAATCTTTGTAGGTCACTGTCATCTTCTGCACAATCTTCTTAATATTCTTATTAGCTGCTTCAACAACCCCATTCATCTTCGACCGATAGGGAGAAGAGTTGTGGTGCTGTATCTTGAATTGCTCGCAGAGCTCAGTGATCATCTTGTTGTTGAGATTGGTACCATTGTCCGTAATGATTCTTTCCGGGACACCGTATCGACAGATCAGGTTATTCCGAATGAACCGTGCCACGACGTTCTTGGTTACGGTAGCGTAGGAGGCTGCTTCGACCCACTTTGTGAAGTAATCAATCGCTACCAGGATGAAGCGATGCCCATTGGATGCCGTAGGTATGATCTCGCCGATCATATCAATGCTCCACATTGCAAAAGGCCAAGGTGCTGTCAAGACGTTCATAGGAACTGGAGGAACGTGCACCTTATCAGCGTAGATCTGGCATTTGTGACACGTTCGAGAATGTTGGTAACAGTCAGCTTCCATTGTGGACCAGAAATATCCTGCCCGAAGGATTTTCTTTTCCATGGTATGTCCACTCGAATGCATTTCGAAGGTACCTTCATGTAACTCTGCCATGATCTTTTCTGCTTCAGTTTTATCCACACAACGCAGTAAGGTTGAATCATGGTTTCACTTGTACAGAATGTCGTTGCTGAGGAAGAACTTTGCCGCGAACCTCCTCAGAAACTTCTTGTCATTAACAGATGCACCCTCGGGGTATTCTTGAGCTTCCAAGTACCTCTTCACTTCATGATACCAAGGTTTTTCAGTTACCTCTTCAGCCTCAAGATCACAGCAATATGCAGGTTTTTCCAATTTCCAGATGATGATCCGGGGAGCTTCGTTGTCCCATTTGACTTTGAACATGGAAGACATTGTAGCCAGCGCGTCCGCCAACTGATTCTCCTCTCTTGGGAAGTGTTCAAAAGTTATCTCTTCGAAGTGGGGGATTAATGTCAATACATACTCCTTGTAAGGAATAAGATTTGGATGTTTCGTATCCTACTCGCCTTTGATCTGGCTGATCACGAGAGCGGAATCTCCGAAGACACTCAAAAACTTGATCCTTAAGTCAATTGCAGCTTGAAGACCCATGATGCATGCCTCATACTCCGCCATGTTGTTGGTGCAGTTGAAACATAGCCGGGCAGTGAGTGGAGTATGAGTGCCTTTGGGGGATATGATCACAGCGCCGATGCCATTACCCAAAGCGTTTGAGGCTCCGTCAAAGTGCATAGACCATCGGGATCCTTCCTCAGGTCCTTCATCCGGTCCAGGTATTTCACAGTCAGTTACTACCATGATGTTCTCGTCTGGAAATTCAAAGTTCATAGATTGGTAGTCATCCACTGCCTGGTGTGCCAAATGGTCTGCCAATACACTTCCCTTGATTGCTTTTTGAGTCGTGTATTGGATGTCGTATTCTGTCAAGATCATTTGCCATCTTGCTATTCTTCCGGACAAGGCAGGCTTTTCGAATATGTACTTGATTGGATCCATTTTTGAAATCAATAGAGTGGTGTGAGTCAACATATACTGTCTCAGTCGGCGAGCAACCCATACCAAAGTGCAGCAAGTTTTCTCGAGCAGTGAGTATCAGGTCTCACAGTCGGTAAACTTTTTGCTAAGGTAATAAATGGCGTGCTCTTTTCGGCCAGACTCGTCATGCTGCCCCAGCACACACCCCATTGAACTGTCAAGTACTGTCAAGTATAAGATTAGAGGTCTCCCTTCAACCGGTGGCATAAGAATGGGTGGTTCTTGGAGATACTCTTTGATTCTGTCGAAAGCGGCCTGACATTCATCGTTCCAACGTACCACCTGATCTTTCTTCAATAGCTTGAAGATTGGTTCACAGGTAGCAGTTAGATGTGAGATGAATCGGGCAATGTAGTTCAGCCGTCCCAGAAAACCTCTGACTTCTTTTTCTGTCTTGGGAGCTGGCATCTCTTGTATGGCTTTCACTTTAGCAGGGTCCACTTGAATACCTTTGTCACTCACGACGAAGCCTAATAGTTTTCCAGATCTTACCCCGAAGGTGCACTTGTTCGGGTTCAACCTCAGCTTGTACAACTTCAGACGGTCAAACAGCTTCTGTAGATGGTCAAGGTGTTCCTCCTCAGCTTGGGACCTTGCAATCATATCGTCGACATATACTTCAATCTCATGGTGGATCATGTCATGAAAAAAAGTAACCATGGCACGTTGGTAGGTTGCCCCAGCATTTTTCAACCCAAATGGCATGACCTTGTAGCAAAAGGTGCCCCATTGAGTAACAAAAGTGGTCTTCTCCATGTCTTCAGGAGCCATCTTGATTTGATTATAACCGGAAAACCCGTCCATGAAGGAGAATACCTTATGCTGAGCAGTGTTGTCAACCAGAACGTCGATATGAGGCAGAGGGAAATCATCCTTAGGGCTGGCCCTGTTCAAATCCTTGTAATCAACACACATTCGGACCTTACCATCTTTCTTTGGCACCAGGACCACGTTGGCAACCCACTGAGGGTAAGAAGTCACTGCTAGAAACCCGACATCAAATTGTTTCATAACCTCAGCTTTGATTTTCTCGGACATCTCTGGACGCATACGACGGACCTTCTGTTTAACCGGAGAGCAATCTTCCTTGGTAGGTAGGTGATGAACCACAATGTCGGTGTCCAACCCATACATGTCTTCGTAAGACCAGGCAAAGATTTCCACATAGTCATGCAACATCTGAATCAAATGTTGTTTCACACTAGACTCCAGATTGGCACCAATCTTGACTTCTTTTCTATCTGTCTCAGTACCCAGATTTACCGTTTCCACTGGCTCTTCATGTGGCTGAATGGCCCCCTCTTCCTGGAGTAACAGTCTTGCAAGCTCACCAGGCACTTCGTAATCATCTTCACCTTCGTCTTCGGCTAAGTTGATCGGATTTTCGAAGTCATAACTGGCATTAGCAGAGTCGTTACCAGTGAGATCCAGAGTGGATTGAAACCTGTATAAGTGAGTGTGTGTAAATATAGCTGTTTTGCAATATATAAAGAAGGAAAGCGAGCGCAAGATTTGAAATGTGAAAAACGTCCAATGCTTTTATTCATGATATATGAAGGTGACAAATAATAAGCCCTCACAAATGACGCCACGGTGCCCCGGGTAAGACACCGGGCCATAAAGTTTTGTAATATTGTTCGTTACAAATTCAAAACAAATAAGTTCATTACTGGGTGACAAAAGTAACGGGCATGGAGTCTTTGGCAGTCCAGTTGCTTGGTCCATCTTCGGTTGTTGGGTATATCCAGCTGTCGAATTCGGATTCTTCCACTTCATCTTTAACCCTGATAGCATTTACTCCATGGTTGGGCATGGGAGTTGTCACCACATTAGGCCTCTCGGGCGCCTCGAACTGAACCTCTTTAGCATCAATAAGGTCTTGAACCTTATTCCTCAGAGCCCAACAATCATCTGTAGAATTCCCCGGGCTATCAGAGTGATAAGTGCAACGGGCGTTGGGGTTGTACTTCGGAGATGTTGTGTTTACCACCTTCGGAGCTTCCTTCACAGTTACAAGGCTGGTTGACAGCAGTTGCGGCAATATCTGAGAGAGGGTCATGCTGAGCTGAGTGTACTGTCTTTTGGGCCTCTCAACTCTTGGCTGGTTGTATTGCTGAGGAGCAGCAGCAGGCTTTGAAATTACCACCGCATTGACAGCTTGGCGGCGTTCTGGTTTGTTCTGTCTCCTGGGACCATACACAACACTAGCTTCATTCTTGAAGGGCTTCTTTTCAGTATTTGAGGAGGCACCCTTCTGTATCTTCCCCGACTTAATACCAGCTTCGATCCTCTCACCAGTCATGATCAGGTGTGTAAACCCAACAGAGGAATTACCAATTAGGTGGTTGAAAAATGGACCAGACAGGGTCCCCAAGAACATGTCCACGAGTTCATGACCAGTCAATGGTGGCTGCACCCTGCCAGCCAGATCTCTCCATTTCTGCGCGTACTCCTTAAAACCTTCAACCGTTCCCAGTGACATACCCTGGAGTTGGGTACGCGTGGGAGCGAGGTCAGAATTGTACTGATACTGCTTATAAAAAGCAGTAGCCAAGTCCTCCCAGTTACGAATGTTGGTTCCATCCAGCTGATAGAACCATTCGAGATGAGTCCCTGAAAGACTCTCCTGGAAGAAATGGATCCATAAGTTCTTGTCTGCAGTGTACGGTTGGACCTTCCTTACATAAGAGCGGAGGTGAATCTTAGGACAAGAAGCCCCGTCGTACTTTACAAAGGCCGGTGCCTTGAACTTGTGTGGGATCACCACCCCAGAAGATAACCCTAAGTCTCCGAAATCCAACCCAGGCACACGTTGAATCTCCATAGCATTTAACCTGTCCTCCAGCTGTTTGTACCTGTCCTCAGCAGGAGGGTACTGTTCATCATTGAAATCTGTCTCGGTGTCAAAGACCACGGGACTAGGAACCCTTTCCTCTTGGTGACTGCCTTCCCCAACAGATGGAGTAGTCCGCTCAGCTTCATTCTGCAGTGTATTCCCGAGTCTGTGTCCAGTGTTGAACAGCACAATCCTCTTCTTCTTCTTCTTCTTCAGGAGCAAAGCCTTCAACTCCTGTTGTCCCTGGGCTAAGTTCATGACCATCTCTTGAAACTGGGCGTTCTGGGCCTGGAGGGCCTTGATAGCTTGTTCAGTAGTTGGTTCAGGATTCATGATGACTGAGTGCTGAAATAAACAGCGAAGAAGATTAAGCAACCTGTAGAAAAAGGGTACCTGTGATGCATATGATGGATGAAATGCGTATGAATTATGTTTTCAAAGACAATCGGGAATCAACTTTGTAGACAAAAGGAACACACTTTATTAGATTCAAACTTTAAATTGTTCAACAATTTGCCCTTAGGCGTTACAAGAATGAAAATACTGAAAAGGAAATAAAGCTGTAAAAGAAATATCCAAAGCCCATCAGTGCTCCCATGGCCTCCTCGGATATAGTCATTCATGATCCGCTCGTTCTCCAATTGCTTGCTCAGCTTCTGGATCTTCTGTTCCTGTTCGTTGAACTTTTCCCGATAATAATCTCGCTCTTCCTGTAGTTGCACCCAAGACCTCTTTAGTGTATCAACATCAGTGGGTATCTGAGGAGGGAGTATGGTTGGAGGAACCCCGTCTCTATCAAGAATTTCAAGAATGATATGCCTGACAGCTTCATATGGCATACCTAACTTCTGAGCACGGATGCGGACCCATCTGTAATAGGGTTCCATTGGTAGAGAAGTCTTCGGTCCCAACTCATGTGGGTCAGCTTTGTGAATTCCGTCCCAAGCTTTGATGAATATACGGCGCAGTTCGTCACTATCTACCTGAAACTCAAAACTGATGTGAGGCACCAACATCTCATGAGGCCCTGCTTTTCTGGCTCTTCCAAACTGACGAAGAGCTAAACATGGATTATAAGATATTCCTCCCTGAGTACCAATCAATGGAACATTAGGATATTCTCCGCAACGATCAATAACAGCCACCTCATCTAAACCTCTGAGAGTCCAAATGATGTCATTTTCAGTGAGAGACATTAACCTATGAGCCCAGCCTCTTCCTTCTTGGTTCTTCAGCACGAACTCGGGGAGGTGCGAAATAAACCACCTCACTAACAAAGGAGTACAACACCACATGGTTCCTCGTCTTCGGGCAGTACGAGCATAGAGTTGTTGCAGGATATCACCCAAGAGAGTGGGTACAGGGTTCCGAGACATGAAGATCCTTATGGCATTGATATTGACAAAGTTATCAGGATTTGGAAACAATACCAGACCATAGATTAAGAGAGCCAAAATGTCCTCGTACGCCCTGAAGTCTAAGTCATTCCAGAAACTGTTAGCTTTACCAATCAGAAACTTAGCCAAGAAGCCCTTAACTCCGCTTCTAGTCACCCAGTTGTCCATTACCTCCTTGTTGGTCAAAGGAAGGGCTGCAGCAATCTCCTCAAGCCTAAGAGTCTTTTCCCAACCAGTGAATGGGGTATGATCCAAGATAGGGATACCAAGCAAATCAGAGAATTCTTCCAGGGTAGGGACCAGCTGGAAGTCTTGAAAGGTGAAGCAATTGTACAAGGGATCATAAAACTGGGTCAAGACACTCATCAGTTGTTGGTCCCACTTTGAAGTGACTAAACCGAGAAGAGAACCATGCCTCTGGATGAAGGAAGCAGTGTTTGGAATTCTGTCCACCAACTCTTTAAGCAAATCAGGTGGGTGAAAAAAGTTGAGCCGGATAGTGTTCCTTCGCACAGGCATCATGATGTCCTACAAAACAGAGCAAAGGTGAAACCCTCTTGTCTTTGAAATAGGTCAGTCCTTATGCAGGATGCATGCAATGGTATGATGGTATGATGTTATGGTAAAGCACACCACAAGTATTCACAAAGGCAAACATGATAAGGCACACAAGTCACACCAGACAGCCCTTAGAGTTTAGGCCAACATGAAGTTCAGGTACTACCCTCTTTCAGTTTCGTTGGTTAAGACCTGTCCTATCAAAAGTAATCGGGTTCTAGAGGATCCCAATATCACTGACTACTCTCAATCGGTCATAACTCCAGCGTCACAATCTTTTCTTGCGGCCAGAACCATCGCGAGAGTTTAGCCTTAATGGGTGTAGCATACTGCTACTGTTCTATGGCCAAGTTTGGTCACATTATGGTTCTAAGGTCGGTTGGTGCTTAATGACTCCTCAGAAGACCCATATTCTCCTCGTTGCAACACAAGGGATATCAGTACAGACCAAGGTGCCACACCAATGTAGCCACTGCTTCACCCGTGTCGGTCTACGCCGGACAGGTCCCTCACAGCTTATGCTACCTAAAAGGGTATCCCCAGATCCGGGTTAGGATCTATGAAACTCCGATGCAAAGCCCACAAATATAAAGCAATCAAAGCAAAGCAATTGAAAACATAAGTATGATCTAATCCTAAGGTACACCTCACTTTTTTAGCATCCCCAGCAGAGTCGCCAGTTCTGTGATCGGTGGAAATAGAACTGACTGTTTTTTAGCTGGTTTCGCGAAATGTCGCGGTAAGCAAGAGTCGCCACCATCTTTTATATTATCCAACATGGAAAGGACAAAATCACAACAAAATTCCTTATTCGAGATGTTTCTCGGTTCGGGAGGTAGATTTATAGAAAGGGAAGGTGTTAGCACCCTTTCTATCCGTGGTTATCCACGGGCTCTTAGGTACTTGCTCTTATGTTTTCAAAAGATGTTTGCTTTTCAAATGTGTGTGTGGGTTTGAAAAAGTTTCGTTTGAAAAATTTCTAAGTAACTCTTGTATCTGTCCTCAAGAGTGTATGAAAAATTTGTTTGAAAACTTTTAGAAAGTGTGAGTGCGAAAAGTTGTTTTGTTTGTTTTTGAAAAGAGCAAGTACTTGAGAGAAATCTACCTACTCTAAGGAATTAAGCTGTGTAAGAGTCCTTTAGATAGTGTTATCCCACCATTGAGAGGTAGGTAGCACCATCGTTGGAGTTGTTCGGGTTAATTCGATTATCGGGACAATATGGTCACCGAAGCAATGGTAGGACACCTTAGAAGTAACCCTGATGTCCTAGATCCTTTTATCCGAGGCAACCGTTTCGAGGCAACTGGATCTTAGACAGAAGGGCAACTTCTAAGACACCTTATACTTGATGACCACGTTTCGAGGCAACCGGTGAGGCGTACCCTAGAAGTGGCATGTGCTTTGTGTGTTGTTTTTCAGTTAATTGTCTTTGTACATGTTATTTGTGAGCTACAGATTAATTTTATTTACATAGATTCTTTCATGCATTTAACAGTTAGGGGTGCGGAAAGTAAATTGCAGAAATGTAAATTCTAACTATTACAAGGCGCGGGTCTATACATCGCCAAAAAAACAAAGAACCGTTTTGTAAAATAAAGTGCGAGAAATTTAAATAAAGCGGTAAAATTCCTAATTAACTATTACATAGCTGGAGACAGTTACATAAATAATCAAAATAAAATAAATGCGCGCGAAAGAATTAAATCGGGAACGTCCTAAGGGTTTTGACCCTTTTAAGAAAATAATTGAATTTTTTTGTCCTTTTTTGTGATTCAATGAAATTAAAAATTAATAACTAATTAATTAATTTATTAAAAGAAAAATGTTTTTTTGTATTTTTATGTTTTTAATGAAATAAAATAAAAGGAAATAAAATTAAAAGTTAATAAAAACCTAATTCTAAATTTATTTTAGTTATTAAGAAAAAAGGTTAAAGTTGCCTAATTAAAAACTAATTCAATTTATTAGTATTTATTTATAAAAATAACATGAAATTAATAATAATAATAATAATAATAATAATAATAATAATAATAATAATAATATTAGTTCTTTTTTGATTTTTATGAAAAAAAGTTAGTTATGTTAATTTAATGATAATTAGAAAAATTAATTAATAAACAAACAAAATAGAAATATAAAACAAGAAGAAAAAAGGGATGAACCAAAAAAAAGGGGGTTAAGTGAAGCAATCTGGGCCCAATAGTGATCAAGCCCTTTGCTGACTTTTGGAATCGCCTGCGCCTGTGTTGACTCCTGAGCACCATGGTCTTTATGCCTTGGCCACTGGATTGGCGCTTGAGACACTTGGCACGCTGATTGTTGGAGATGTATGGTGGACTTTTGCTGGAACACTGTATTGGAATATGTTAGAAAAAATATGAGCAATTATATGGGGGACCTGGGAATCGAACCCAGGTCCCAATGATGAACAAACACGTCCTCCTCCACTACACCAAATGCTGCATCTTGTTAATATATTGGGCAATAAATATAATATAAAAAAAACACATCAAATGCTGAAACAAAAAAAAAAAGGAGCGCGCGCGTTTGAATCAGCCAACCATGCGTGGACACCTCATCATCGTCTTCATTTACCTGAAAAATAAAAACAAGATAGCGGGGGTTTTTAACCCCACAATGCAAAACTGTGGAAAATAGCGATTAGCTATATAGTGAACATAAAAAGAGCGTGATGGTTGGGTTGTGTTTGTCTCGTCCTTCTGAGTTCAACCATGGGTCTTGGAGGTTCTGATTTTACAGCATGTGCAAAGCCCCAATTCGAAAGCTCTGAAACCCTAGAACTTAAAAATGGCAACTTTCATTTTAAGGCACCATAATCAAATTAAGTTATATCAAAAGCTTCATAACAATGTCAGCAATGCAAAACAGTAATCAAAATATGTTAATGATGCGTAAAAATTAAATTTCGATTATGGAAAAGTTTGTTCAAACCGTGGTTCTGTTTGGCCGTTTCCTTGAGTGCTAGGGCTTGTTCTTGATGGCAATAGATTCCTGGCAATGTCAGTAACGTGATGGAACCAAGAAAAGGGTGTGAATTATCCTGCAATATGGATTTCAGTTGGTGACTTTTCTTCAAGTTTTTTTGAATTTGGTTTTGCTGTTTCAGGGGTCTCTAGGTCGTGAATTTGATTGGAGAGGCTTGCATATGTATGCTTGAATGAGAATCAGTCACCTTTAGGAGCTTTTAACCATTGCCATGATGTTTTGGATTTCCTCTTTACCACCATTAAAGGAACTTGCCATGTTTGTCCAATTTTGAATTTTCATGCCTAATTCAGCTTGGCACGAATTTGGTATGTGAAATATGCTTCATGAAGGCTAATCAAATCAAAAGATGTCATTGAATTAATTTTTTTGATTTTTATTTGAATTTTATGGATTTAAAATGAATTAAATCAAATAAAATTAAATAAAAATAGAAAAATTAATGTTTAATCTTGAAATTGATCATGGGACACGTGGGTGGCATGACAAGGCTGAACCAAGTGGAAAAAAGTGGGCCCTTTTGTCAAAAATTGAAGTTTCAAGGATAGTTGACTTTTGCCATTTCACAAAAATTTCCCAACTTCTCCAATGCATATCTTGCTCAATTTTGATCATATGAACATGTTCTTGGACATTTTGGAAAGGTCTTGAAGTCCTATAACCAATGCCTTTGGTCCCATCTTATTTTGATTTACCAATCTCAAGTTATGGTCTTTGACTTAAAATGCCTTTTTGTTGACTTTTGAAAATGACCTATAATGTTGAAATTGATAACTTTTTGTGAGAGCATTTCTTGGACTTGGAATGTGAAGATGAGTTGTAGGAAATGTCTTCCCCTTCAAGATGAGAATTGGATGGGATTTTTCTGATGAACCATGAAAAAGTTATGCCTTGGTCAAGTTACAGTTGACTTTTCAGCTGTCCAAAAATAGAAACTTTTGCATCTTGATGATTTTTGAGCCATTCTTGTGAAATCATGGTCAAGATTTGACCAAATGATGATTGTGGCTTCAAAATGAGATGTTGACCAAAAATTTTGACTTTTGACTGCCAAATGACCATTTTGCCCCTGTAGTTGACTGTGAAGCAATTAGGGTTTTTGACTGTGCAACTTGACCTTGTGAGCCTTGAAACTTGGCATGTAGATGCTTGACAATGTATATGAGCATATGGGACTTGATTAAGCCCTTGAAAACCTCAACTTCCTTGCAAGAACCAAAACCCTAATTTGACTGGCTTAGGAGAGTGGTTGACTGTGCAAACCCTTGAGTAGACTTGAGCAAATTGAGATGATGCTTGTCAAAACTTTGAAGAATATGGGAGGGCAAATTTTGGGGTACAACAGTTGCCCCTGTTCAATCTTCTTAGACCTGAGGATGTAGATTGGCTTGTGTGCCTTTCGTGATCCGAGGGTGGAAGATGATTGAACACTAGAGTGCCCAGAAATTTGCACTCATATAGTAGAGTATCAGCAGCGTGATGGCGGGAATGGGCTTACAGATGCCATTTGGAGAGATGATGGATAGGAGGATGGGCTTATAGATGCCATCTGGAGCTGTGATAGAGCCTCGTCGGGAATGGGGTTATAGATGCAATCGGAAGGTGTCGATCGCGTAAGAGATTCCTTAGCGAGAACTTGCGTGTTTTGAGAAAGGAAGATGGTTTCCTGGCCTGTTACAGGTGTTGATCTTCAATCTCTTCATGCAGATATGCCCTGGCTGGATACAGGCGTCGAATCTACAATCAGTTACTCACAGATATGCCCTGGCTGGATACAGGAATCGAATCTGGAATTAGTCATCTACAGATATGCCCGGGCTGGATACAGGTATCGAATCTTCAAACTCTTCAGATATGCCCTGGCTAGATACAGGAATAAAATCTGGAATTAGTCGTCAACAGATATGCCTTGGCTGGATACAGGAATCGAATCTTCAAACTCTTCAGACGTTCCCTGGCTGGATACAGGAATCGAATCTGGAATTAGTCGTCAACAGATATGCCCTGGCTGGATACAAGAATCGAATCTTCAAACTCTTCAGACGTGCCCTGGCTGGATACAGGAATCGAATCTGGAATTAGTCGTCAACAGATATGCCCTGATTGGATACAGGAATCGAATCTTCAGACTCTTCAGACGTGCCCTGGATGGATACAGGAATCGAATCTGGAATTAGTCGTCAACAGATATGCCCTGGATGGATACAGGAATCGAATCTTCAAACTCTTCAGAGGTGCCCTGGCTGGATACAGGAATCGAATCTGGAATTAGTCGTCAACAAATATGCCCTGGCTGGATACAAGAATCGAATCTTCAAACTCTTCAGACGTGCCCTGGCTGGATACAGGAATCGAATCTGGAATTAGTCGTCAACAGATATGCCCTGGCTGGATACAGGAATCGAATCTTCAAACTCTTCAGACGTGCCCTGGCTGGATACAGGAATCGAATCTGGAATTGATCGCTCACAGATATGCCCTGGCTAGATACAGGTATCGAATCTGGAATTGCGACAGTTGATAGTAATCATCTTTGGATTGATCTTTTTCCTGAAAAGGAAAAACATCAGTTGTATGCAATGTCATGATGTATGAAGTGCATGATGTCATGATGTTCTCAAAAATAGATGAGATTGTGTGATATGATGCGTATGTGCATGCATTGTGTATGTAAGCAGGATGTATGAAATGTGATATGTTTATGAATGTATTTTCGTCTAGGAAAATAAATCCTTGACGAATGCCGGGAGGTTAAATCCTGGGCTGATGTTTGAAGAGTAAAGTTCTTTGTTTCCGCAGGGGATGATGATTGCAAGAACAAACCGGTAGGAGAAGATGACTCCGTTGGGGAATGAACTTGTTGGAGAGATTACTCTGCGGGGAATACTCTGTGGGAAGAGATGCTTCGCTGAGGTTTGATGATAACTCCGCTGGGGATACTGTTGATAAGCTTTGTTGAGGAATTTGATGAACTCCGCTGGGGATAGAAAGAGCTTCGCCGAGGACGATCTTTCCGTGGCAATTAGCTGAGGATAACCCAGTTATAAGCTCTGGTGGAGAATACCCTTTGAATAAAGCCGGGGAGACGCGTTCGTGCTCTGCAGGTGATAAGCTTCCAGAATCTACTGGGGATAAGCTTCCAGAATCTACTGGGGATATGGATTCAACTCTCCTGGGGAAACTTTTGAGACTGTACTGGGGAAGTGGCTCCACTGGGATGTCTGGTATTCCACAGAGAGGAACAGTATATGATTAGCCACCTCAATTCCTTCAGGTATGTGGAATTGGACGGCGAGTTCATTGAAACTCCTTTTCAACATTTCGAAGATGTCCCCCAAGAGGTAGCAGTGACCAATACTGCATCCCAGATTCCCAAGATTACAAGACCTCCGCATAAGTGTTTAGTTATTAGCATGTATTTTTGGTAAAACCAGGTGTGTGAATGTCATGACTGATGTCATAACATTCTGGATTATTAGGTACTTTATGCAGAAAAAGAATGGCATATAGTAGCTGCTTTATGAGTGTGTATCTGAGCATTTTGCAATGATCACATTTATCACTTTCTACCAAAATCAGTAAACAGGATTTATGTTGTCAGAATAAATGTTAAGACATCCTGTACTGATCTAACAGTTATGCAGTTTGGTTAATTCTGAGATTTTTCAGGAATTTGGTTCATACATTCCAGAACAGAATCTCACGTGGACTTTAGGTTAACTGAGCTCAACCCTAATATGGTTGATAAAGTCTTGTGGCCAAGTCTTGAGGTTAACCCTAATTAACCCTAGCTTTTTGTGGAAGCCCTAACTGAAGAAACAGTTGCATATATATTCAACAGGAAAGCTGATTGGAAATTAACTCTTTGACAGAAGATCAATTAGGGGCTGTATAGTTTTAACTATTGTAATCCAAGCAAGTATCATTGTGATAAGTGACTTGGAGTAGGTTTTGATTGTAAGGGTTGTGTATCACTCAAAGCTTTAAAGCAAGAGTGTTTGTGTCACTTGACTAAAGCTTTGAAGCAAGGTCAAGTTAGGTTTATGTATCACTCAAAGCTTTGAAGCACGAGTGGTTGTGTTACTTGATTGAAAGCTGTGAAGCATAATCAAGTGTATGTTCTGAAGAGTATCTTCATTAATTCATTAGTCAATTGTTTAGTATCACTGCTGTGATTGAGGGGGAGTGAGTAGGAACTCAGGTTTAAGTTGAACTTAGATTGAAGTTGCATTGGGTAGGTCTTAAGTGAAGGAGATAAACTGGTTGGTTTATTCCTGAATTAATATCTCTTATAGTGGATTTCCTCCCTGGCTTGGTAGCCCCCAGAGTAGGTGTTGTTTCACACTGAACTGGGTAAACAATTGACTGTGTTCTTTACTGCTTTTTTGTTTTACTGTCTTATAGAAAGTCAGATACGGTGTCATAACATTCACTGTGACATTGAGTATCTGCTGCCAGAATTTCAATTGGCATCAGAGCATGTACCCTGCCTGTCTTACTGGGTGAGATCTAGGGATATCACTTTCTGGCACTATGGACAAAGAAGGAGTTTTTGGAAACAGACCACCCATTCTGGATGGATCAAATTATGACTACTGGAAACCTCGTATGATTTCCTTCTTAAAATCACTGGACAAAAAGGCTTGGAGAGCTGCTGACAAAGGATGGAACCATCCCACCATAACTGAGAAAGATGGGACAACCAGTCTAAAGCCTGAGGAAGAATGGAGCAAAGAAGAAGATGAGTTAGCCCTGGGTAATTCCAAAGCATTAAATGCCTTGTTTAATGGAATTGATAGAAACATATTCAGACTAGTACATCAATGTGAACTGGCCAAGGAAGTTTGGGACACTCTCAAAACTACCCATGAGGGCACATCCAAAGTAAAAATGTCAAGGCTTCAGATGCTGACTACCAAGTTTGAGAACCTAAGGATGATGGAAGATGAAACCATTCATGAGTTTCACATGAACATCTTGGAGATTGCCAACACCTCAGGAGCATTGGGAGAAAAGATGTCAGAAGAAAAACTGGTGAGAAAGATTCTCAGATCCTTGCCTAAAAGATTTTCAATGAAGGTAACTGCTATAGAGGAAGCCCAGGATATCAGCAAGTTGAAGGTGGATGAACTCATTGGGTCTCTTCATACTTTTGAGATGGGGATCAGTGACAATGTTGACAAGAAAAACAAGAGCATAGCACTTGTATCCAACACTGAAGATGAAAACAAGGAGGATGAAGAAGAAAATATTTCAGAAGCTATAGCCATGCTTGGAAGACAATTCAACAAACTCATCAAGAGAATGGATCCAAAGTCAAGGTCAAATGTTAAGAACATTCCTTATGAAATTAACAGATCTTATGACTCCAGCAGAAGACCAAAGTCTGAAGAGAAGGGAAATCAAAGTAGAGGAATTCAATGCCATGGATGTGAAGGATATGGGCACATTCGAGCTGAATGTCCTACCTTTCTTAAGAAACAAAAGAAAGGAATGTCTGTTACCTGGTCTGACTGTGATTCAGAAAGTAATTCTGAAGAAGAATCTGCCAAACTAGTTACTGCACTAACTGGTGTTTGTACCTCTGAAAGTGACACTAGTGATGAGGAAGTGACATTTGAAGAACTGGCTGATACCTACAAGAAATTATGTATCAGAAGTGCTGAAGTCTGTCTGCAAAATGAGAGACAAACAAAACTCATAATAAAGTTGGAGGCTGAGAAAAGGGCAAGCATTGAAACTATAAGTCATCTAGAAGGGGAAGTTCAAATGCTGAACTCAAAACTGAACCAGATGACTAAATCTGTCAAGATGCTGACAAATGGAACTGACAAATTGGAAGAAATCCTTCAGGTTGGACAAAATGTGGGAAACAAGTCTGGTCTAGGATTTGTGGCAGCAAAGAAATCTGGTGTAGACAAGAAGATCAGGCCTGATAAACAAATGTCAAAGCAGATGTCACAACATAGCACTCAACATCGGGAACAGAGAAATATGAAGAAAAAGTACCAAAGATGGAGATGTCATCATTGTGGGAGGTTTGGTCACATAAAGCCATTCTGCTTCAGATTGTATGGATACCCTAATCAGAACCCAACTGTCAAACCTAAGTCTAACAAGGTACCACATACTCCACAGTGGAAGAAAAAGGCTACTGCCCTGATAGCCCACACTTCCCTTAGAGTCTCTGCAAAGGAAGACTGGTACTTTGACAGTGGGTGTTCTAAGCACATGACTGGAATCAAGAACCTTCTCAATAATGTTAAACCTCACACCACTAGTTATGTGACCTTTGGAGATGGTTCTAGAGGAGAAATCAAAGGAGTTGGTAACTTGGACTGCCCTGGAGTTCCAAATCTAAATGAAGTACTATTGGTAAAAGGCCTGACCGCTAATCTCATTAGTATCAGTCAATTATGTGATCTAGGATTCAAGGTCAACTTCTCAAAATCTGAATGTCTTGTAACTAATGAAAAACAAGAAGTTGTAATGAAAGGAGTCAGATCTAAAGACAACTGTTACTTGTGGGAGCCTGAGAACACTAATTACTCCACTGTGTGTTCTATTGCCAAAGAAGAAAAAGAGGTGAAACTGTGGCACCAAAAACTTGGCCATCTTCATCTAAGAGGAATGAAAAGGATTATATCCATGGAGGCAGTCAGAGGGATTCCAAGACTGCAAATTGATGAAGGGAGAGTTTGTGGTGAATGTCAGGTTGGTAAGCAGACTAGGATGTCACATCCAAAGTCAAGACATCTGACCACCTCTAAGGTTCTAGAACTTCTACATATGGATTTGATGGGACCAATGCAGGTGGAAAGTCTTGGTGGAAAAAGATATGCCTATGTTGTTGTGGATGATTTTTCCAGATTCACCTGGATTAACTTCATTAGGGAAAAATCTGATGTATTTGAAGTTTTTAAAGAACTGTGCAAAGGAATTCAAAGAGAAAAAGAAGGGTGTATTGTCAGAATCAGAAGTGATCATGGCAAGGAATTTGAAAACAGTAAGTTTAATGAGTTCTGTTCCTCAGAAGGAATTAGTCATGAATTCTCTTCTCCTATAACTCCTCAACAAAATGGAGTTGTAGAAAGGAAAAATAGGACCATACAGGAATCTGCCAGAGCAATGATACATGCCAAAAGACTTCCTATTCATTTTTGGGCTGAAGCTATGAATACAGCCTGATATGTCCATAACAGAGTCACTTTGAGAAAGGGAACCTCATCCACCATTTATGAACTCTGGAAAGGAAGAAAGCCAAATGTGAAGTACTTCCATGTATTTGGTAGCAAATGCTATATTCTGGCAGATCGTGAACAAAGGAGAAAGCTGGACCCTAAAAGTGATGAAGGTATATTTCTTGGATACTCCTCCAACATCAGAGCTTATAGGGTATTCAATTCCAGGACCAAAGTCATGATGGAATCAATAAATGTCATAGTTGATGATTATCATGAAGAAACAGATGTCCCTTGTAATGTTGAGACATTCTTTGAGACTCCAACTCAACAGAATGACCTACCTAACACCACTACAGCAGACTCTGAAACCAAAGAAGCTAGCAAAATCCCTTCCATCAGAATTCAGAAAGATCATCCTAAAGAACTCATCATAGGGGATCCTAACAGTGGAGTCATTACAAGATCTAGAGAAATCATCTCAAACTCTTGCTTTGTGTCTAAAATTGAACCAAGAAATGTTAAGGAGGCTTTAACTGATGAATACTGGATTGGTGCAATGCAAGATGAATTGAACCAATTTAAGCAACATGAAGTTTGGGAGTTAGTTCCTAGACCAGAGGGAACAAACATCATTGGCACAAAATGGATATACAAGAACAAATCAGATGCTGAAGGAGTTGTCACCAGGAATAAGGAAAGACTTGTTGCCCAAGGATACACTCAAGTTGAAGGGGTTGATTTTGATGAGACCTTTGCCCCTGTAGCCAGACTGGAATCTATCAGACTCCTATTGGGAATTGCTTGTCTCCTGAAGTTCAAGTTATTTCAGATGGATGTAAAAAGTTCCTTCCTAAATGGGTACTTAAATGAGGAAGTTTATGTGGAACAGCCTAAAGGTTTTGTGGATCCAAACCACCCTGATCATGTCTACAAATTGAGGAAAGCTTTATATGGCCTGAAACAAGCTCCTAGAGCATGGTATGACAGGTTAACAAAATTTCTCTCAGACAAAGGATACAGAAAAGGAGGCTTGGATAAAACCCTCTTTGTCAAAAATGAAGGAGGGAAGTTAATGGTAGCTCAAATATATGTTGATGACATAGTGTTTGGGGGAATGTCAGATCAAATGGTTAAACATTTTGCTGACCAGATGCAGGCTGAATTCGAAAGGAGTCTCATGGGAGAACTGACCTACTTTCTTGGACTGCAAGTCTCACAGATGGAAGACTCAATTTTTCTATCTCAAAGCAAGTATGCAAAGAACATTGTCAAGAAGTTTGGTATGGAGAATGCCAGTCACAAAAGGACTCCTGCACCTACTCATTTAAAGCTATCCAAAGATTCAAGTGGGGTTAAGGTGGACCAAAGCCTGTACAGAAGCATGATAGGAAGTCTGTTGTACTTAACAGCCAGCAGACCTGACATTGCTTTTGCAGTTGGAGTTTGTGCAAGATACCAAGCTGATCCTAAAGTCAGTCATATCAACCAAGTGAAGAGAATTTTGAAGTATGTAAGTGGAACTTACAACTATGGCTTGCTGTACTCTCATGGTTGTGAACCAACTCTGACTGGTTATTGTGATGCTGATTGGGCTGGAAGTGCTGATGATAGAAAAAGCACCTCTGGAGGATGTTTCTTCTTAGGAAATAATCTGGTCTCCTGGTTCAGCAAGAAACAGAACTGTGTGTCTCTCTCTACTGCTGAAGCTGAATACATTGCAGCTGGTAGTAGCTGTTCTCAAATGATCTGGATGAAACAGATGCTTACTGAGTATAATGTCACACAAGATGTTATGACATTGTACTGTGACAATCTGAGTACAATCAACATTTCCAAGAATCCTATTCAGCGTAGTAGGACCAAGCATATTGACATTAGACATCACTTTATCAGAGATCTTGTAGAGGAGAAGACGATTAAACTGGAACATGTTGCCACTGAGCTACAGCTGGCTGACATTTTTACCAAGGCACTTGATGCAAATCAATTTGAAAATTTGAGGGGCAAGTTGGGTATTTGCCAACATGAGGAATTGTAGCAATTAATTTTGCTTAAAATAATGGTTGAAGGAGTTCTTTTTGTTAAGTCTATTTTGATTGGGTTAATCATATGTTTTCCCATTTCTTTCAAAATTATTAAGAAGTTGAATAGACACTCATTTACCTCCTTCCTCTCTCGGCTCTGCAACAAATCCCATTCTCTCAATCAAAGATTTCTCTCTAGTTGCTACTGGTTTTCTAAGACTATCAAAATGTCTCAAACATCATCCTCATCCAAGACGACTGTTTCATCTGCTTCCTCTGATCGAGATTTTAGGGCAATCACATCATGCATGGATTCTGAAGTCCTGGAGATTACTCCTCTTAGAGTACTGGCAACTAACCCCTCTAAGGTTAAAAAGCTGAGAACAAGGCATGCAGGAAGGTCTCAAGCTACTTCATCCGGTAATCCCTCTCAACCTTCATCTTCTGTTCCAAATAGGGAAGGCTCAACTTATGTTCATCAAGCAATAGCTAGGCTTGTTACAAGAATTCTGAGTGAGAACCACTCTGTACCCGACATTTCTGTTCCTTTAAATCAAGAATCAGCAAGTCCAAATGTTGACATAAATCCAGATGTCTCTGAGAATGTTGAGACACCGAATGACAACATTCAGAAATCATCTGATAATCTTGATGATCTCCAGAACCCTTCTGAGAAGGAGGTTGAACCCCCCGTTATTGATGTGGATGAAGACTACTCAGATAATGACCTAATTACAAAAATCAACCCTAGCATAGCTAGGATAATGATGAACAGAAAAGGCAAGCAGGATGATGCAAAATGTCTGACCAAAGAGAAAACTGCTGATGTTGCTCACAAGAAAACCAGGTCTGAAGGCAAGACTGGTGTAGAAACTGTGAAGACTGGACTGTCCAAAGGGAAGGTGAAAACCCGAGTACATGCTGGGAGTCTCTCAAAGCCTGTGAGACAACCAATAGCAAAGAAAAGGAAAGAGCCTGAACCTTCTGATTCTGATGAGAATCAGAATTTGAAATTGATGCTGAAGACATTCCTCTCAGAAGGAAACTCCCTTCCAGCAAAATGGCTAAAGTTCCTGAAGTTCCCACTGACAACATTTCATTTCACCACCCTGAAAATGCCAACAGATGGAAGTATGTTTGCTTGAAAAGAATAGCCTTGGAAAGAGAACTGAACAATGAGGCCATGGAATGTAGGGAAATCATGGACCTAATCAAAGCTGCTGGACTAATGAATACTGTGGTAAAGTTTACCAAATGCTATGAAAATCTTGTCAAAGAATTCATAGTGAATTTATCTGATGGATGTGCTGATGGAAGGTCATCTGACTTTAAATGTGTCTATGTGAGAGGAAGAAAAGTTAATTTCTCTCCCTATGAAATAAACAAATTCCTTGGAAGACCAAATAGGCTTGCCCTGAACTAGAGGTTACTGACAATCAAGTATGCCAAACCATCACTGCAAGACAAGTCAAGTGCTGGCCCTTAAAAGGCAAGCTGAATGCTAGCAAGCTAAGCATGAAATTTGCCATCCTGCACAAGATTGGTGCAGCCAACTGGGTTCCTACCAACCATAAATCAACCATCTCTACAGGATTGGGAAGATTCATTTATGTTGTTGGAACCAGGACTGAATTTGACTATGGCAGGTATATCTTTGATCAAACTTTAAAACATGCTGGAAGCTATGCTGTTAAAGGCCCTATTGCCTTTCCCTCCCTCCTATGTGGTATTGTCCTTGCTCAGTATCCTGACATTCTAGTGGAAAGAGATACTGTATGCAAAAGAGCCCCTGCTCTTGGGTTGCACTATAAGCTATTCCAGGGATCTCATGTTCCTGACATTGTCATGACATCAGCTGAGACATCAACTGTAAAAACTCAGTCCAAGACATCTGATGTTATAGCTGTGCTGAAGGAAACCTACAAAGAGCTGGAGACAAGGAAAAGGACTCTTGAGAACCTGATTTCCAGATTAGAACAGGAGGAGACTGAAGGACAAAGAAGGGAAGAGGATGCTGCTGAAGATCAGCTCAATGCTGAAGAAAGTGCCTCCTCTGAAGATGACAGTGCTTGAAGTTTGGTGGAGTTGTCAAACTTGCTGCTGGTACCTGTTGCTGCAAGTGATTTCAGATTTTTTTGTTGTTTTTATTACTCATTTTGGATGAATGTATAACATATAAGTACATGTATCTTTGTCCTATTTGTGGCTAAAGAGGGGGAGATATTTTGTGTTAATTACTTGGTAGAAATTATTTTTTTTGCAGACATATTCATTCCGCTGCTCTCTATTCTCTGATTGCTTAGGGGTTTTAGCCAAAATTTTTCCAAAGGGGGAGTTTGTAAGTGTTTAGTTATTGGCATGTATTTTTGGTAAAACCAGGTGTGTGAATGTCATGACTGATGTCATAACATTCTGGATTATTAGGTACTTTATGCAGAAAAAGAATGGCATACAGTAGCTGCTTTATGAGTGTGTATCTGAGCATTTTGCAATGATCACATTTATCACTTTCTACCAAAATCAGTAAACAGGATTTCTATTGTCAGAACAAATGTTAAGACATACTGTACTGATCTAACAGTTATGCAGTTTGGTTAATTCTGAGATTTTTCAGGAATTTGGTTCATACATTCCAGAACAGAATCTCACGTGGACTTTAGGTTAACTGAGCTCAACCCTAATCTGGTTGATAAAGTCTTGTGGTCAAGTCTTGAGGTTAACCCTAATTAACCCTTGCTTTTCGTGGAAGCCCTTACTGAAGAAACAACTGCATATATATTCAATAGGAAAGCTGATTGGAAATTAACTCTTTGACAGAAGATCAATTAGGGGCTGTATAGTTTTAACTGCTGTAATCCAAGCAAGTATCATTGTGATAAGTGACTTGGAGTAGGTTTTGATTGTAAGGGTTGTGTATCACTCAAAGCTTTAAAGCAAGAGTGTTTGTGTCACTTGACTAAAGCTTTGAAGCAAGGTCAAGTTAGGTTTATGTATCACTCAAAGCTTTGAAGCACGAGTGGTTATGTTACTTGATTGAAAGTTATGAAGCATAATCAAGTGTATGTTCTGAAGAGTGTCTTCATTAATTCATTAGTCAATTGTTTAGTATCACTGCTGTGATTGAGGGGGAGTGAGTAGGAACTCAGGTTTAAGTTGAACTTAGATTGAAGTTGCATTGGGTAGGTCTTAAGTGAAGGAGATAAACTGGTTGGTTTATTCCTGAATTAATATCTCTTATAGTGGATTTCCTCCTTGGCTTGGTAGCCCCCAGAGTAGGTGTTGTTTCACACTGAACTGGGTAAACAATTGACTGTGTTCTTTACTACTTTTTTGTTTTACTGTCTTATAGAAAGTCAGATACGGTGTCATAACATTCACTGTGACATTGAGTATCTGCTTCCAGAATTTCACTCCGCTCCGGATGTCATCTCTAAAGGACACCAAGGCAGTAGTAGAGGAGGGTGGATGCACCATCTGGGGGCAACTCCCGGATATTCCGTATAAATCTGACAGGTTCGATTTAGGGTTCACTTTAAATGCTCAGAAGGCTGTGCACCATGCCCGTGCTGGAGGGCCACCCTTGAAGATTAGCAACCGAGAGGTGAATGCGGTAGAAGACGGTGAAGAGGATTGCAGCTTGGAGGATTGGATCTTTCCTACTGTCAACGGAGGACTTCGCAATTGGGAAGCCAGAGACTTTGTCCCAATAACTTTCATCCCTTAGTAATTTATCTTTACATTTCTGTTGGACTTGTAATATTCACAAACAATTCACACATTTAAAACCTTGTGTCTTTCCCGAGGCACAATGGTCCATTTGTAAGGGTTTTTTATTTCATCTTCATATGACATTCAATGTATCATGGACGTTTTTTCACATGCAAAATTCTGTGCTCCTTGTTTTTCTTTTACATTTTATTTTTTAAGGATGGTTATACCCTTACACACACCCACACTCACAAATGCAGGTACCCCTCTGTTTTACCCCAAAATTATCCCTCTCATTTCATCAACACTTTCTCATCACAAGACTCTTGGAACTCAAGATCAAACTAGGGTTTGCTCTGCTCAAGACACCTCCTTGCATTGTTGATCTAAATTAGGGTTTGAGTTTGCACAGGGATATTTTGACCTACAATACCCAAATTGACTTTCATGCTTCATGTTGGGTTCACAAGTTTGCCCATACCAAGTTTCAAGCCTAGATTCAAATTTTTGCCCAGTCAATTGGACAATTGGCCTAGAAATCAACTGTATTGGGGAAAAAGTCAACTATGGCCAATTGACAGTCAAACCTCATGAAATTTGACCCACATAAACATTATGAGCTCCTATGAACCATTTGATCAAGTTTGGCTCACAATTCTACAAGAAAATTGATCAGATCACCAAAAGGGCAAAATGGTCATTTTTAGGGTTTTGACTGCACAAAGGCAATTTTTGACTGTTTGACCTAACCAATGGCAAACCAAGCTCACATATGGACTCAAAGACTCAATGAATTTGTCTTGACCCATTCAACAAATTCAAAATATCTCAAATGCATAGGATTTACAGATGAATTTTTCAGTCAACTGATCAAAATTTGACTGTACACTGAAAAGTCAAACTTTGTCTTTTTGGTCAAAATCAAGTGCCAAGAGTTATTTTTCCTCAAAACATGTCAAATTATGAAATTTGTTCATCAAGAAACCCAAAAATGCAAATTAGGGTTTAAAATGGAAAAATTTCATAACTTAGAAATTTTCAAGTTATAAAATTTTCTTATTCTTTCCTAACTTTGCCCCATTTTTTCACCAAGATGAAAATGGATTAAAACAAAACTTGCAACATGAAAGTTGTAGTCCATCACAAAGTATAAAACTTTGATTCACAAAGTTTTCTCAAAAGAAGCTTGTATCTCAAGTTATGATTTTTGGAACAAGGGTACCTAAAACTTTTAACTTAGAGAAAATTTGCCCTAATCTAGGCAGGATTTAGACCCATCTTCTTGGCCACCTTTCACATAGTTCCACAGGGAATTTCAAGTTACATTGCAAAGATGGATTATAGTACATGTTCCAAACTTTCCAAATTGTTCAAGAACTCCTCAAACACCCTTGTGGTTAGAGAGAATCGAATGCTTGAAGTTGGCAAAAACCCACTTTTGTCCATGGCCAATACATGTTCATAACAACTTGCAATTCTGACCTAGCTAGCTTGGTTTGACATTACAGGCTTCAAAACCAATTTTTAATCCTTAATTTAATGCATATCCATTGTATTAAGGTATTGTCTTGGTCATTAGGGCATTATACATTAGTTTAAGCCTTAAAAGGAAAAAGCAACAATGCCATTTTTGCCTAATTTCACTTTATGTCAAAACCAAATCCTTGAGGCATGGGACCAGATATTTGAGGTAAGATCAAGTCCACTAATTCCAGTAACCAAGAACAAAAGTTACAGCATGATAGGAGGGCTTGTACAGGGCTATAACATCATTTCCATTCTCTTGCTTCAAGTAGAAAAAAAGTGGCAAAACATAAGCAATCTCTCATATCTGTTAACAGAGGCTTACACAAACCTTGTGAACAAGTGCCATACATCTCAACAAGCCTAAAGCACGACCCTTTCATCACTCAAACCTCCTCATACTCAGAATCACTGTTTTTTTGCAAAACAGAGCAAGTTCTGCATCTTGCAAGCCACAACCAATTTCCATCGCGCGTTTTGTCCAAAGATAGTTCCAACACCTTCCAATCAACTCACTTGAACTATCCCAGGCCCCCATTGCAAGCTGTAACACCTCTAACACACTTTGACATTTTCATTTCAAAGCTCTGCAGGTTGAGTTCTACAGCATGATTCAAGTTGTTTCAAAGCAAGCCAAGCATTGGAGAAGCTTCCTTGGACCTCAGGCAAGCTCAACAGAAGCTCAAACACCATTGAAGGTTGCTACATTGTCCAGCTCGAAGTCAACTGAAACAGGTATTTCATGAACCTTTATTTCTCTATTTAGGAATGGTTAGGCTTAGGTTTGTGAATGAAATATGTTGTACTCATAGCCCTGAAGCCATACATATGCTTAGTTTTCATTTACATTAATCGTGCTGAGAGAATTTCACTCATGAACTTTCTGAAAAAACTAGGTTAAAAATTAGGGCCAGAGAAATTCTCTCTGGTCTTTGAGAGTTAATCCAAGTTTTTTATATGGTTGAATTCGTTGTTTAATTCTCTACAATGTTCATGTTATGAGTTTTGTCCAAAAATCAAAGAATCAGGAGTTAGCCATTGATACACAGAAGTGCGTGTTTTGTGAACGAGAGGAAGAAGAAGAAGTCTGGTGGGCTGGGCCTGTTGTGTTTTCACTTCTAACACCCCTATTTTCTGTTTACACCCCCTGGCCCATTTGTTAAATATTTATCATTTTGACATTTTATTTTTTTATCCTGACTTTATTTTTTTTTGTATAAATATAAAAAATGCCAAAAATAATTTTCCATTTTTTTTCATATTTATTTGATATTTGTTTTACTTTATTAAATATACATATGTAAATAAACTATTTTCTTTTTAAAAAAAAACTAAAAAATAATACAAAAAATATACTTATTTTCATTTATATCATTTATTTATATTTAAAAACATTTTCTTGAAAATATTCATTTTTGTAAATTATTTATGTAAATAAAATATTTAATGTATATATATATATATATATATATATATATATATATATATATATATATATATATATATATATATATATTATCTTATTAAATAATTAGGTCAAAAATACAAAAATATTACATTTTCATTTTTATTATTATTTTGGACTAAAAATATCATTTTTATAATATACTTTTATTTTTAGTATAAATTAGTATATTATTGCATATAATTGATAAATAATATTATTCATCAAGATTTAGGATTTCTTGCCCTAAATAGGAAAATAATAAAAATTTACCTTTTATTTTATTTATATCTCACATTAAAAAATATACTTTTTACATACATAAAAAATTATTTTTGTACATAATATGTTTTATTTAATATTTATTTGTTGTATTTTTATTTAATTATTGTACATTTAAATATTGTATCTTGTACATTCAATTTGGTTGTAATAGTAATCTAGGGTTTAATTTCTTGTCAAATATCCCCAATTCAAATATGTACCCCCTCTCTATATCATGTTATAATAGTGTAGCATTTAAATTCTCGCACATTTAAAAAGCTTTCAATTATGCCATGCTTAGACCTAGGGTTTGTATGCAAATAAAATCAACAAGTAGTTTGACCTAATCCAAGATAACATGCATGAAGAACAAACACAATGCACACTTGCACCCCTAGGGTTTCATCCACTTGTTGCCTTCAAAAATGGGCCATGATTGCATGTTAGGTACTTTGGCAAAACAAAAACAAACAAAAAGATCATAGTCCCTCGATGACGCTATCTGAGTTGCCTAAACAAAAATGATCAAGTCCCTCAAGAAAGTTGCCAAAGATACTTGACACAATTGCTATCATGGTCTATACGATGACCCGCGCCTGTCTCGTTTAACATCCTAACACAAGGTTGTTCACCAAATACAATGGTGAAGCAACACTGTTAAAAGGGTTAAAAACACAAGAAAGATCCTTGAGTAAATTAGGGTAGATAGCTCTTAGTTACTTGATCAAACTTGCAAAAACATCCTTGCTATTTTTCAAAACCCACTTCACAACACAACTTCAAAACCCACTTTCAAACAGTGAAAACTTTTCAAAAGACAAAAACACCTTTGTATACATTCAAACAAGAATCATTACAAAGGTTGCCACAATGATGGCCTCTTTTCAAAATATCTTTCAAAATCACACACAAAGCACCATTTCAATCAATTGAAAAGCACCATTTCAAACAATAGAAATGAAAAGAAAGTGATCTAAGTAAGTAACTAAGAGCCCATGGATAACCATGGATAGAAAGGGTGATAATACCTTCCATTTCTATAATCTACTACCCGAACCCAAGAAAACATCTCAAAGGTCTTTCTTGTGCTTTTTGACCTTTCCTTAGGATAAAATAAAAAGTCGGTGGCGACACTTGCTAAACTGAAAAATTTGCGAACACAAACGCAAAACCTCTAGTCAGTTCTCCCACCGTACACCAGAACTGGCGACTCTGCTGGGGATAGTCTTTAAAAGTGGAGTAACCTTAGGGCTTAGATCACCCTTTGCATGATTATTGTTTGCTTTGATTGCTTTACATTTTGGTTCTCTTGTTTGGGGCTTGAAATCCTCCACCCGGATTTGGGAAACATTCATAGATAGCAATACGTTTTGGAAACTGTGCAGGGTATACCGACACTGTTGAAGCAATAACTATATTAGTGCGACATATTTGTGAGTACCGGTAGCCTTTGAGTCAATCAAAGAGAATACGGGGCCGCTGAGTGATGTCATGAAGCACTAATGAACTAGAACCTTACTTGACCATCTTGGCCTTTCATTAGGGGTAGTGAGATGACCGGCTTTGGTGCAGTCCGAAGTTGGTAGATACTCGATACTACACTCATTGAGGGTTGTTTTCTTGGAATCGCTAGTTAAGTGGCTAAACTAAAACAATGAACATATAAAACAATCCAATGATATTGAGCTCCTTAGAACCCGGTTACTATTTATAGGACAGGTTTTGAGCCAACTAAACTCAAGAGGGTACTCACCTATGAAACCTCATGCAAGCCTGAAACTAGGGTTTTGCGTGATTTGCTTGTACATGTGTTTGTGCATACATCATAAAGCATCATATGCATCCACTAACCATTTCAAGGGTTTGGATCTTCATCTTTGTTCTTGTTTTGTAGGTCATGGAATCTCTTCGCAGGAAAATAATTCAAATCAACCTTGTGAGGATCCCTCCTCAACTCAAGGAGCTTACTTCTAGGATTCCAGAGATTTCTCTCTTCAGTGAAAGACATGGTAGACTCCTCAACTTAGTCAACACCAGCATTGAAGAAGACATGGTGAAAGTACTTTTCCAATTCTTTGACCCCCTACACCACTGTTTCATATTCCCTGATTATCAGTTGGTGCCTACTTTGGAAGAATTTTCTCAACTCCTGAGAATTCTCATTCTTAATTAACTACCCTACAATGGTACGGAAAAAGAACCAAAGCCTGAAGATGTTGCTCAAGCATTACACTTGCAACCATCTGACATCAAGGGGCATTGGGAAACCAGAAGTGGTGTCAAGGGATTCTTGGCAAAGTTTATGTTTGAGAAGGCACAAGAATGCTGGAATTCTCTTGATCTACAAGCCTTTGAAGAAATTGTGGCACTCCTTATCTATGGGTTGGTCTTGTTCCCAAATCCTGATCAACTTATAGATGTGAATGCTGTCAAGATTTTCATGTCCAAGAATCCCATACCTACATTGCTTGGGGACATCCTACACTCATTTTACACACGAACAATGAGGAAAAGAGGTGTTCTCATGTGCTTTACTCCCCTCTTAGCAAGGTGGTTTATTTCTCACCTTCCACAAACAGTTTTGAAGAATGAGCAGGGTTTGAGGTGGTCACAACGATTGATGACCCTCACACATTCTGATGTACATTGGTGTTCTCGGTCCAGAGAAAATGTCATCATCATTGATCGTTGTGGGGAATTCCCTAATGTCCCATTACTTGGCATTAGGGGAGGCATTACCTACAACCCCTGTCTAGCTTTGAGACAATTTGGATATGCTCGGAGGGATGACCCTCATGACATGCTGATTCTTGACCTAGTTTTTGACTTCGACAACGATGCGCAAGGACTTCGACAAAGGTTCATCAGAGCTTGGAGGATGCATAACAAGGTGGATAGTAAGACACTGGGGCACAAGAATTCCATCCCTCTTGAGCCTTACCTCAAGTGGGTATGAACCCGCTCCCATAATCTTATGATGCCATATCCTCACATTCTCCCCTTGATCAAAGAGCCTGTTATGGAAGGATAGGTTCCATACACCATCCTACATCCTGACATGCCAACATCATGGGAGGAAATGCAAAAGAGTTGGATCCAACTCAGAGAAGAACGGGATACTTTTGAAGCCAGCTTCTATGCCAGTGAGAAGAAGGTTTTAGAGCTCACCCGTCGACTTCACGAGGAGGAAACTCTCAACACTTACATCACACCAAAGAGGATGCGCAATGTATTTTTACATTAAGAATTTTGTGATATTTCGCCCATAGGGCACTTATGTACTAATAATTTCTTCTTAATATGACGTGCGTTCCCTTTTTGTTTGCAACAAATTTGAATTTTTGAACCCTTGAATGCATTACATGAATAACATACCATTCATCATATGCATAAACAGGTCTTCAAGCCAGGTTTCCTTATCTTTCTGTTGTTTATTTCAGCAAGATGGATTTGGAGCAAACAGTAAAAGATCTACAGGCACAAAATTCACAATTTCAGCAACTCCTCATGACCTTGGCAAAGGGTCAAGAGGATCTCAAAGTTCTGCTAGAGAAGAATAAAGAGAAGAAAAAGAAAAAGAGACCGGGGGTAGCCACTTTCAGAAGAAGGTTTGAGGGCGATGCTAGAAGGACTCTTGAGTTCCCTTCGACGTCTGACGAAGGGGATGGCAAAGGGAAAGGAGTTACTGTACCTTCTGAGTCTGAGGTAGAAGATGAGGAAGAGGAAGAAGACGAAGACTATTCAGAACAACAGTATCCACCAACGGACGACAAGTATAAGAACCTTGAAGACAGATTGGCAGCTATGGAGTTGCAGAAGGTGCCCGGATTGGATTTTGAGGAACTGGGGTTGGTAGCTGGAATTGTTATCCCTCCCAAGTTCAAGGTGCCAACATTTTCCAAGTACGACAGTCTGTCTTTCCATAAGATGAACTTGAGGTCGTATGTTAGAAAGATCCAACCTCATTCATCCGATAAAGACCTCTGGGTACACTTTTTCCAAGACAGCTTGTCTAGCACTCAGTTAGATTGGTTTTATCAGCTTGAGAGATCAAAGGTTCACAATTGGGAAGACTTGGCAGCTGCTTTCTATCGTCAGTATCAGTACAATGCTGATTTGGCGCCCACTCGTACTCAGTTACAAAGTATGGGGATGGCTTTAAATGAAGGGTTTAAAGAGTACGCCCAGAAGTGGCGTGATCTGGCTGGAAGGGTGCAGCCACCACTATCAGATAGGGAGTTAGTCGACATGTTTCTGGGGACCCTATCTGGCCCCTTCTTCAACCATCTAATCGGGAACTCTTCTGCGGTATTTACTGAATTGATTTTGACTGGCGAAAGGGTGGAAGCCGATATTAAAAGTGGGAAGATTCAAAAGGATGCTTCCGTATCCACAACTGTTAAAAAACCTTTCCCAGCCAAGAAGGAAGCATCTGCTGTGTATTCTCAGAAGGGATTGGGAAGAACTGAGCGCCGACCGAGTGTAGGGGCCGTGATGATTCAAAATTCGTCAAATGATCAACCTCGTAACAATCAGTCGAGACCCAATCAACAACGGGTAGAACGGCCACAATGGAAGTTCACCAGCATCAACATGACACTCGCTCAGGTTCTTCCCCATTTGTTGAAGCTGAATCTGACTAGTTTGAAAGAGGCGCCAAAAAACCCTAACACCTCATCTCCATACTATCACTCTAACACCAAGTGTGCTTACCATTCCGACAGTGCTGGGCACGCTACCAATAATTGTTGGGCACTTAAGAACAAAATTCAGGACTTAATTGACGCCAAGGAGGTTGAGTTTGATGCTCCTGAGAAGCCCAATGTTATATCTGCTCTGATGCCTAAGCACGGCCACAATGTGCATGCTGTTTTGGAAAACCTCCATGTTACTGATGTTGCCAATCTGTTGACTCCATTGCTTGTGATTAAAGAAAATTTGTTGAGGGCCGGAATCTTTCCTGGTTGTGGTGAAGACTGTTATTTTTGTTTGAACATTCAAGGTGATTGTCCAATGTTGAAGTTGGGTGTCCAGTGCCTGATGGATACACAAGAGATACTTTTCCAGAAAACCCCTGTTAACACTTTCAATCCGATTACTCCTGATACTTGTGATACTTCAACCAACGATATTGCTATCATAACCATTTCCGACAATCCTCCCAAGGCTTGCAAAAGGCCTGTCAGGATTACACCCAACTCCGAATGTGTACCTTTAAAGATCACCATGCCGGGACCTATCCCGTACCAATCAAGAAAAATGATATCGTGGAACTATGGGGGAGAAATCTTCTACCACGACATCAAACAAATCGAAACAGTCCAAGAGATTTCTGAAGAAGACCCTAATATAGGGAACATCGCGAGTACAAGCAAGATAACCCGCAGTGGCCGGATCTTTTCTCCGGAGATTTCTCCCCCTCGAGCAGTTTTCGGACCCTTAAAAGCTTCTGCACCTGTTGGGCCCTCTGTGCAAGGCCTAGTGATTGAAGAAGTGGATACTCCTGAAGTAAAACTACCTGCTGATAATACCGACAAGGGTAAGAGGATACTGGAAATGCCTGTCAAGACGAAGGCTCATGCTGTGGTTATCCTCGAAACCACTCAGAAAGAAATGGATGAAATCCTGAAAATAATCAGAAAAAGTGACTACGACGTTGTAGAATAGTTGGGGCATACCCCTTCTAAAATTTCAATGTTAGCCCTCCTGCTCTGTTCAGAGGCCCATGCTAAGGCCCTGATTAAATTCTTGAAGATGACACATGTACCCCAAGAGACTTCGGCTGACCAATTTCAGGAATGTGTGGCCAGTCTTACTGCTGACAATGGCCTGGGCTTTTCCTACGCTGACTTAACTCCCAAAGGAAGGAAGCATAATGATGCGTTACACGTTTCAGTTGAATGCCGAGGAACCACTCTCGCCCATGTCTTGGTTGACACTGGTTCTTCCCTGAATGTGCTGCCGAAGAAGGCCTTAGACCGTTTGGATTGCGAAGGTTTGACCCTCAAACCTAGTAACATCGTCGTTAGGGCTTTCGATGGTTCCAAAAGAATGGTTCATGGAGAGGTTGATATTCCTATCAAGGTAGGCACCGAAGTGTTCAACTCCACCTTCTACGTAATGAACATCCGTCCATCATACTCGTGTTTGCTAGGAAGACCGTGGATCCATTATGCGGGGGCAGTTACCTCATCTTTGCACCAAATGCTGAAATATCCTGTTAAGGGTAAGATTATAACAGTGCACGGCGAGGAAGAGTACATGATCAGTCATCTCAATTCCTTTCGATATGTGGAGTTGGATGGCGAGTTCATCGAAACTCCTTTCCAACATTTTGAGGAAGTTTCTCCCGAGGTAGCAGCGACGAAGACAATGGTTGAGGTACCTGTCGTTTCCAAGCGTGTGGCTAGGATGGCATCTCTCAAGGATGCGGAGGCTGTAATTAAGGAGGGGAAGAGTACAATATGGGTAAAATTGCCTGACTTTCCCCATAAGACAGACAAGTTTGGTTTAGGGTTTACTGCTGCAGGACAGAGGGCTATGCGTCGCTCCAAGGCTGGAGGGCCACCCGTCAAGATCTCACACCTTAAAATCAATGTTGTGGAAGATGAAGATAAAGAGATCCATTTTGAAGATTGGATCTTTCCGACTACCGAAGGGGGTTTGAGCAATTGGGAAGTAAAGGATTTTGTTCCTATCACCTTTATCAACCAGTAATTTTATCTTTGAACAATTTCCCATTTTTATGGTCTGTAATAACTAAAACAATCCGCACACTATTTTCACCTCATGCCTTGCCCGGGGCATGTAGGTCCATTTGTAAGGGCTTAATTTTCTTCATAATCATATGCCATGTTTTAATGAATCATTGGACGTTTTTCATCTATAAACTGTTGTGTTCATTTTCTTTCCTTTTGCATTTTTGTTTGTTTAAGGATGGCTATCCCTTACACACACCCACACTCACAAATGCAGGTACCCATCCACTCCGGATTCCATGGGTGACTATTCTGTTTTAGCCTTCGATAACTCTGAAGATTTGGTCAATCAGGCTGAGTACGAAGTTGACGAAGATTATGAAGTGCCAGGAGAGTTAGCCAGACTTCTACAACAAGAAGAGAGGGCCATTCTGCCTCATGAAGTGCTGCTAGAAACCATCAACTTGGGGACAGAGGAAGACAGGAAGGAAGTAAAAGTGGGTGCTAACCTGGAACCGAGTGTCAAGGAATGCTTAATACAGTTGTTGAATGAATATGTTGAAATATTTGCCTGGTCTTATGAAGACATGCCAGGGTTAGACACAGATATTGTGGTTCACCGTCTTCCTACAAGAGAAGATTGTCCGCCGATCAAGCAAAAGGTTCGACGAATGAGGCCTGACATGTCTGAAAAGATTAAGGCTGAAGTAATGAAGCAATTCAACGCTGGCTTTTTGGCTATTACTACCTATCCATAATGGGTTGCTAACATCGTGCCCGTGCCTAAGAAGGACGGCAAAGTCAGAATGTGTGTGGACTATCGGGATTTGAACAGGGCTAGCCCTAAAGACGACTTTCCGTTACCATATATCAACATCTTGGTTGACAACACAGCTCAGCACAAGGTGTTCTCCTTCATGGATGGGTTCTCGAGATACAACCAAATCAAAATGGCCCCCGAGGACATGGAGAAAACAACCTTTGTTACACAATGGGGTACCTTCTGCTACAAGGTGATGCCGTTCGGACTGAAGAACGCAAGGGCAACTTATCAACGCGCCATGGTAGCTTTGTTTCATGATATGATACATCATGAGATCGAAGTTTACGTAGACGACATGATAGCTCGATCACAGACAGAAGAAGAACATCTTTATCATCTACAAAAGCTGTTTGCCAGGTTGAAGGAGTATAAGCTCAGACTGAACCCAAGCAAGTGCACTTTTGGAGTTAGATCTGGTAAACTTCTGGGATTTATTGTCAGCAACAAGGGCATTGAGGTTGATCCAGCTAAAGTAAAGGCTATACAAGAAATGCCTGCCCCCCGTACTGAAAAGGAGGTTAGAGGATTCTTGGGACGCTTGAACTATATTGCAAGGTTCATCTCTCACCTGACATCTACCTGCGAGCCAATTTTCAAACTGTTAAAGAAGGATCAGGTAGTTGAATGGAATAATGATTGTCAAGTTGCTTTTGATAAGATCAAGGAGTATTTGCTAGAACCTCCTATTCTGATGCCACCCGTCAAAGGAAGGTCGTTAATCATGTATCTGACCATTTTGGATAATTCAATGGGGTGTGTGCTGGGCCAACATGACGAGTCTGGTCGAAAAGAGCATGCCATTTATTACCTTAGCAAAAAGTTTACTGACTGTGAGACTCGCTTCTCACTGCTCGAGAAAACTTACTGCGCTTTGGTATGGGCTGCTCGCCGGCTAAGGCAGTATATGTTGACTCATACCACTTTGTTGATTTCCAAAATGGATCTGATCGAGTACATCTTCGAGAAACCTGCTTTATCTGGAAGAATCGCTAGATGGAAAATGATCCTGACTGAGTATGATATCCAGTATACTACCCAAAAAGCTATAAAAGGGAGTGTACTAACTGACCATCTAGCTCATCAAGCCGTCGAAGATTACCAATCTATGAGATTTGACTTCCCTGACGAGGACATCATGACATTAGACAACATCGAAGGTAACAGACCGTATGACGGACCTGAACAAGGATCCCGATGGACCCTGTACTTTGATGGTGCTTCAAATGCACTTGGCAACAGTATCGGTGCGGTACTCATTTCTCTGGAAGGTTGCCATACACCCTTCACCGCCCGACTTTGTTTTAGCTGTACCAATAACATGGCCGAATATGAAGCTTGCATCTTTGGTCTCAAGGCTGCTATAGACCCGGGGATCAAATCTTTGGTCATATTTGGGGACTCGGCTTTGGTTATCAGTCAAGTCAAAGGAGAGTGGGACACCAAACATCCTAATCTTATCCCATACAAAGAACATGTCCTGACATTGCTGCCTCATTTCGAGCAGATTACTTTCGAACATTTCCCGCGAGAAGAGAATCAGCTAGCAGATGCTCTGGCTATAATGTCTTCCATGTTTAAACTCAACTGGGATAACGAGGCTCCCCAAATTACCATCGAGCGAATGGACGAACCTGTGCACTGTCATGAGATTAATACCGAAGAAGTAGTGGAACAACCCTGGTTTCATGAAATCAAAAGGTATCTCCAGACTAGAGAATACCCCGAAGGAGCTTCCGTCAATGACAAAAAGTTCTTAAGGAGATTTGCTGCCAAGTTTTTCCTAAGCAATGGCATCCTTTATAAGCGCAGCCATGATTGTGTTTTACTTCGTTGTGTGGACAAAGCTGAAGTAGAGTTGATCATGACCGAGATACACAGTGGTACATTTGACACCCATTTGAGCGGACATACGATGGCTAAGAAGATTCTAAGGGCAGGCTACTACTGGTCTACCATGGAAGCTGATTGTCACCAACATTCCCGTACTTTCCATAAATGCCAAGTCTACGCCGACAAGGTACATATTCCTACTGTTCCTCTCAACATTCTGACAGCTCCTTGGCAATTCGCAATGTAGGGCATCGACATGATTGGAGAGATCAAGCCCACGGCATCCAATGGACATCGCTTCATCTTGGTCGCTATTGATTATTTTACCAAGTGGGTCGAAGCAGCTTCCTTTGCCTCTGTTACAAAGAATGTGGTTGCCCTCTTCATCAAGCAGAACCTCATATGCTGGTATGGTGTCCCCGACAAGATCATCACAGACAATGGTATGAATTTGAACAATACTATGATCACCGCTCTATGCGAGCAGTTCAAGATTTATCATCACAATTAATCTCCCTACCGACCGAAGATGAACGGTGCTGTTGAAGCCGCGAACAAGAATATTAAGAAGATCATTCAAAAGATTACAGTCACCTACAAAGACTGGCATGAGATGTTACCGTTTGCTCTGAATGGATATCATACTACGACACGTGCTTCAACAGGGGCAACCCAATTTTCTTTGGTGTATGGCATGGAAGTTGTCCTACCCATGGAAGTTCAGATTCCATCCTTAAAGATTATGAAGGACGCTGGTTTGAGTGAAGACGATTGGATTCAGACCCAGCTTGATCAACTTAATTTGATCGACAAAAAGCGACTTACTGCTGTTTGTCATGGTCAGGCGTATCAAAAACGCATGATCAAGGCTTTCAACAAGAAAGTCAGGCGTCAGATATATCAAGTTGGAGATCTTGTAATCAAGCGGATCATCTTACCGCAAAGTGATCCCAGGGGCAAATAGACTCCTACTTACGAAGGACCATTTGTGATCAAGAGCATCTTTTCTGGTGGGGCAATGATTTTGACCACCATGGACGGTGATGATTTGCCACACCCTGCGAACGCAGACTTAGTCAAAAGATACTACGCATAAAATAACCCGGCAAGTTGAAAAACCGAAAGGGCGACTTGGGCAAAAATGGGCATCCCGGTGAATCGAAAACCCGAAAGGGCGGTTCAGGCAAAAACTAGGGATAAAGCAAAAAAATCTGTACACCCGGCAAGTTGAAAACCCGAAAGGGCGACTTGGGCAAAAAAGGGTTTCCCGGTGGATCGAAAACCCGAAAGGGCGGTCCAGGCAAAAGTTAGGGAACTTAAAGCGTATGACTATGTCTCGTCGGATCACTTTAAGAACAATCTCTTCACCAACAAGCCCCAAGCTTCTGATCAATCTAATCATCGGCGGACGAAGCATTGAATAGACAAGATATTCAGAGTTGTGAAGGCTATAGCAGAATAGGAATCCCATGGAATAGTTACACATAGCCATCTTTCTTTTGTATAGAATTTTTCAATTTCTACGACAACATTCTCTTACTAGGATGTCTGTCTCCTTTGTACAAAAATACTCGCAAAAGTTAATACAAATATACTTCAAAGTGCAGAAATTCGCTTGCCTCTCTTTTTCTTTTTTACACTTATGTTTTAGTTGAAAACGTCCAATGTTTTGTTAAATAGGCATATGCATTTGAACATAATCACTGCTTACAAATAAAACGAAATTGAAAGAGGGTAATTTACTGATAGGTTGAAGGTGTAGGAAGATATCCTTGTTCCATTCCAGAAGAAATCCCCCACGATACATCATTCAGGTCCTTAACAAAGCTAAATTTGGAGTATATTTCACCAACGGATTTAAACTTCAAGATCCTCAGCAGAGCCATTGCTTTCTAAAGCTTGATTCCCCAACTGAGCTGAATTTCAAAATTCCCATCAGAGTTAAGCTTCAAGATCCCCAGTGGAGCCCAGAAACCCTGAAAATCCTATCCCCGGCGGAGCCAGAATAATGAACATTTCCCCACAGAGTTATTTCCCAACAGGTGGAAGATTCTCAGTCTCATTTCTCCAGCAGAGGTCTTCCAGGTTTTAACTCCCCAGTAGAGATTTTCAGAGTTTCCCTTATTCCCCAAGCAGTCAGCAAGGGTTTCTCATTTTCGACAATCAAATATTTTTGAATCCTCAGCATTGGTCAAGGATTTATTTTCCCCGGCAGCAGTCAAAGAATTCATTATCTCCAGCTATCCAGATTTTATCTTCCTCAACAAGACGGCTACTCAGATTACATGCATAACCATTACATTCATATATCATAAACATTGATGAAATACAGTTCATTGCATCATACATATCATGCAACATAACTTTGTGTTTTAGCTAACATTTTACCCTTTTCAGGATAAGATTAAAAGGCTATCGTTAACAATTATTCAGATATTATGTGGATACACCCCATACACGGCGGTCATTCTATTACTCATTCAGAATTTCAAGTCAAATACAATACAGATACACCCCAGACACGACGGTCATTCTACTACTCATTCAGACTTCAACAATCCGATACAGACGAGATACACTCTAGACACGGCAGACATTCTATCTCTCATTCAGATTCAATTATCAACTTCAAGTTCATATATGCTCCATACACGGATGCCATTCTGGCCCTTACACCAGCAACTTGATTCTTCCCAGTGAAATCGCCACAGAAGTCATTCTGTCACTTATTCAGATCCCAGTTACAGTCTCAGATATACTCCAGACACAGAAGTCATTCTGTTACTCATACAGATCTCAAATTCAGATACAATACAGATACACTCAAGACACGGCAATCATTTTGATATTCATTCGAAGTTCAAATATAGTTACAGCTCAAATATGCTCCAAACACGGACGCCATTCCTTTGCTCATACAGACTCAGTCTCTAGATACAGTTCAAATGCATTCCAGACACGGATACCATTTTGATACTCATTCTTTTGGCCTACATCATTGCAATTCAACAAAGATTCTTGGATGGAATCTTTAAGCCCATATCCATCAAGATTCTACCATCTCCAAATGGCATCTTCAAGCCCATTCCCGCACCTATGTTTTGACGAGTGCAAATTTACGGGCACTCTAGTGTCCAATCCTATTTTACCTTCGAGTCACAAAAGGCAAACTTGCCAATCTAACTCTTCAGGTTCAAGAAGATTGAACAGGGGAAACTGTTGTACCCCAAAATTTTCCCTCTCATTTCATCAACACTTTCTCATCACAAGACTCTTGGAACACAAGATCAAACTAGGGTTTGCTCTGCTCAAGACACCTCCTTGCATTGTTGACCTAAATTAGGGTTTGAGTTTGCACAGGGATATTTTGACCTACAATACCCAAATTGACTTTCATGCTTCATGTTGGGTTCACAAGTTTTCCCATACCAAGTTTCAAGCCTAGATTCAAATTTTTGCCCAGTCAATTGGACAGTTGGCCTAGAAATCAACTGTATTGGGGAAAAAGTCAACTATGGCCAATTGACAGTCAAACCTCATGAAATTTGACCCACATAAACATTATGAGCTCCTATGAACCATTTGATCAAGTTTGGATCATAATTCCACAAGAAAATTGATCAGATCACCAAAAGGGCAAAATGGTCATTTTTAGGGTTTTGACTGCACAAAGGCAATTTTTGACTGTTTGACCTAACCAATGGCAAACCAAGCTCACATATAGACTCAAGGACTCAATGACTTTGTCTTGACCCATTCAACAAATTCAAAAGATCTCAAATGCATAGGTGACAGATGAATTTTTCAGTCAACTGATCAAAATTTGACTGTACACTGAAAAGTCAAACTTTGACTTTTTGGTCAAAATCAAGTGCCAAGAGTTATTTTTCATCAAAACATGTCAAATTATGAAACTTGTTCATCAAGAAACCCAAAAATGCAAATTAGGGTTTAAAATGGAAAATTTTCATAACTTAGAAATTTTCTAAGTTATAAAATTTTCTTATTTTTTCCTAACTTTACCCCATTTTATCACCAAGATGCAAATGGATTCAAACAAAACTTGAAGCATGTAAGTTGTAGTACATCACAAAGTCTACAACTTTGATTCATAAAGTTTTCTCAAAAGAAGCTTGTATCTCAAGTTATAATTTTTGGAACAAGGGTACCTAAAACTTTTAACTTAGGGAAAATTTGCCCTAATCTAGGCAGGATTTGGACCCATCTTCTTGGCCACCTTTCACATAGTTCCACTTGGAATTTCAAGTTGAGTTGCAAATATGGATTATAGTACATGTTCCAATCTTTCCAAATTGTCTAAGAACTCCTCAAACACCCTTGTGGTTAGAGAGAATCGAATGCTTGAAGTTGGCAAAAACTCACTTTTATCCATGGCCAATACATGTTCATAACAACTTGCAATTCTGATCTAGCTAGCTTGGTTTCACATTACAGGCCTCAAAACCAATTTGTACTCCTTAATTTAATGCATATCCATTGTATTAAGTTATTGTCTTGGTCATTAGGGCATTATACATTAGTTTAAGCCTTAAAAGGAAAAAGCAACAATGCCATTTTTGCCTAATTTCACTTTATGTCAAAACCAAATCCTTGAGGCATGGGGCCAGATCTTTGAGGCAAGATAAAGTCCACTAATTCTAGTAACCAATAACAAAAGTTGCAGCATGATAGGAGGGCTTATACAGGGCTATAACATCATTTCCATTCTCTTGCTTCAAGTAGAAAAAAAGTGGCAAAACATAAGCAATCTCTCATATCTGTTAACGGAGGCTTACACAAACCTTGTGAACATGTTCCATACATCCCAACAAGCCTTAAGCACGACCCTTTCTTCACTCAAACCTCCTCATACTCAGAATCACTGTTTTTCTGCAAAACAGAGCAAGTTCTGCATCTTGCAAGCCACAACCAATTTCCATCGCGCGTTTTGTCCCAAGATAGTTCCAACACCTTCCAATCAACTCACCTGAACTATCCCAGGCCCCCATTGCAAGCTGTAACACCTCTAACACACTTTGCCATTTTCATTTCAAAGCTCTGCAGGTTGAGTTCTACAGCACGATTCAAGTTGTTTCAAAGCAAGCAGAGCATTGGAGAAGCTTCCTTGGACCTCAGGCAAGCTCAACAGAAGCTCAAACACCATTGAAGGTTGCTACATTGTCCAGCTCGAAGTCAACTGAAACAGGTATTTCATGAACCTCTATCTCACTATTTAGGAATGGTTAGGCTTAGGTTTGTGAATGAAATATGTTGTACTCATAGCCCTGAAGCCATACATATGCTTAGTTTTCATTTACATTAATCGTGCTGAGAGAATTTCACTCATGAACTTTCTGAAAAAACTAGGTTAAAAATTAGGGCCAGAGAAATTCTCTCTGGTCTTTGAGAGTTAATCCAAGTTTTTTATATGGTTGAATTCGTTGTTTAATTCTCTACAATGTTCATGTTATGAGTTTTGTCAAAAAATCAAAGAATCATGAGTTAGCCATTGATACACAGAAGCACGTGTTTTATGAACGAGAGGAAGAAGAAGAAGTCTGGTGGGCTGGGCCTGTTGTATTTTCACTTCTAACACCCCTATTTTCTGTTTACACCCCCTGGCCCATTTGTTAAATATTTATCATTTTGACATTTTATTTTTTTATCCCGACTTTATTATTTTTTTGTATAAATATAAAAAATGCCAGAAATAATTTTCCATTTTTTTTCATATTTATTTGATATTTATTTTACTTTATTAAATATACATATGTAAATAAACTATTTTCTTTTTAAAAACAAAACTAAAAAATAATACAAAAATAATACTTATTTTCATTTATTTCATTTATTTATATTTAAAAACATTTTCTTGAAAATATTCATTTTTGTAAATTATTTATTTTAATTTTTCACACACTTAATATATTTAATATATATATATTTTATCTTATTAAATAATTAGTTCAAAAATACAAAAATATTACATTTTCATTTTTATTATTATTTTGGACTAAAAATATTATTTTTATAATATACTTTTATTTTTGGTATAAATTAGTATATTATTGCATACAATTGATAAATAATATTATTCATCAAGATTTAGGGTTTCTTGCCCTAAATAGGAAAATAATAAAAATTGACCTTTTATTTTATTTATATCTCACATTAATAATATACTTTTTACATACATGAAAAATCATTTTTGTACATAATATGTTTTATTTAATATTTATTTGTTGTATTTTTATTTAATTATTGTACATTTAAATATTGTATCTTGTACATTCAATTTGGTTGTAATAGTAATTTAGGGTTTAATTTCTTGTCAAATATCCCCATTTCAAATATGTACCCCCCCCCCCCCCCCCCCCCCCCTCTCTATATCATGTTGTAATAGTGTAGCATTTAAATTCTCGCACATTTAAAAAGCTTTCAATTATGCCATGCTTAGACCTAGGGTTTGTATGCAAATAAAATCAACAAGTAGTTTGACCTAATCCAAGATAACATGCATGAAGAACAAACACAATGCACACTTGCACCCCTAGGGTTTCATCCACTTGTTGCCTTCAAAAATGGGCCATGATTGCATGTTGGGTACTTTGGCAAAACAAAAACAAACAAAAAGATCATAGTCCCTCGATGACGCTATCTGAGTTGCCTAAACAAAAATGATCAAGTCCCTCAAGAAAGTTGCCAAAGATACTTGACACAATTGCTATCATGGTCTATACGATGTCCCGCGCCTGTCCCGTTTAACATCCTAACACAAGGTTGTTCACCAAATACAATGGTGAAGCAACACTGTTAAAAGGGTTAAAAACACAAGAAAGATCCTTGAGTATATTAGGGTAGATAGCTCTTAGTTACTTGATCAAACTTGCAAAAACATCCTTGCTATTTTTCAAAACACACTTCACAACACAACTTCAAAACCCTACTTTCAAACAGTGAAAACTTTTCAAAAGACAAAAACATCTTTGTATACATTCAAACAAGAATCATTACAAAGGTTGCCACAACGATGGCCTCTTTTCAAAATATCTTTCAAAATCACACACAAAGCACCATTTCAAACAATTGAAAAGCACCATTTCAAACAATAGAAATGCAAAACAAGTGATCTAAGTAAGTAACTAAGAGCCCATGGATAACCATGGATAGAAAGGGTGCTAATACCTTCCCTTTCTATAATCTACTCCCCGAACCCAAGAAAACATCTCAAAGGTCTTTCCTGTGCTTTTTGACCTTTCCTTAGGATAAAATAAAAAGTCGGTGGCGACTCTTGCTAAACCGAAACATTTGCGAACATAAACGCAAAACCTCTAGTCAATTCTCCCACCGTATCACACCCTCCATTCAGGATCCCATGGGTAACGATACTGCTATGGCCTTTTGTGACTCTGAGGATCTAATCTACCAAGCAGAAGACGAAGGTGAGGAAGATTGTGAAGTACCAGGGGAACTGGCCAGACTACTACAACAAGAGGAAAGAGCTATTCGGCCTCATGAGGAACCGATGGATACAATCAACTTGGGTACCAAGGAGGATAGAAAAGAGGTCAAGGTGGGTGCCAATCTAGAGCCCAATATCAAGGAGCGTCTGATTCAGCTATTGCATGATTATGTTGAGATCTTTGCCTGGTGTTGTACCCCAAAATTTTCCCTCCCATATTCTCCAAGAAAATGCCAAGTCAAGCTTCAAAGCTCCCCAAGGGTTGCACAGTGCAAAGGTCTCCTATACAGTCAAAACTAGGGTTTGTGTTCTGATCAAGAAAATGAAGTTTTCAAAGGCCCAATCAAGTCTCACATGCCCACAAATATGGTCAAGTATCCTCATATCAAGTTTCAAGACATTCAGCACAAAATTGCACAGTCAAAAACCCTAATTGCACTACAGTCAACTGTAGGGGCAAAATGGTCATTTGGCAGTCAAAAGTTCAAATTTTTGGTCAACATATCATTTTGAAGCCACAAAAATCATTTGATCAATGCTTGATCATGATTCTCAAAATTTGGCTCAGAAATCATCAAAATGCAAAAGTTTCCTTATTTGGACAGCTGAAAAAGTCAACTGAAATTGACCAGGGCATAACTTTCACATGGATTATCAGAAAAATCCCATCCAAAGCTCATTTTGAAGAGAAAGACATTTCCTACAACTCATCTTCATACTTCAAGTCCAAGAAATGCTTTCACAAAAAGTTATCAATTTCAACATTATAGGTCATTTTCAAAAGTCAACAAAAAGGGACTTTAAGTCAAAGGCCATAACTTGAGATTGGTAAATCAAAATGACATGGGACCAAAGGCATTGGTTAGAGGACTCAAAGTCCTTTCCAAAATGTCCAAGAACATGAGAAAAGCTTAAATATTGAGCAAGTTATGCCTTGTGGAAGTTGGGAAATTTTTGGATATTTTGAAAAGTCAACATTGATTCAAATGACCTAAAATTGCTAATGGGCCCATTTCTCTTCCATAATTCATCATTCCAAGCATGTGCACGACCATTTGGCCCAAAGGAAAGTATTTTCTCATTTTTATTTATTTATTTGAATTTTTATTCATATTAATTCATTTAAATCAATTAAATATATGGAAAATATTTAACTTAACCTAACCAATCTTTTTATACATGTTTTAGCCTCAAGATTTCGTGCATATGCAATTATGGAAAGATTTGGGTTGATTGGCTTGATTGAGAACAAAGAACACATGGAAAAAGATATGGAAAAATCTTAAGAAATCAAATATTCAAAACCATGATTACAAGAGATTTGATTGAGTTTTTCTTAACCTAATTGTTCCTACATATACAAGAAACATAACCCTAATCAGAAGAGACACTAAGCTGCGCAAGAAAGCTCTTCACAAACTTGAACAAATTCTCAAAAAAGGTCAATACTGAAAACTGATTTGCAGGTGAATTCAAGACCTAATTTTCATTCCAATAGCTTCCTCAAGGTCTACTGAACGTATTCCAATCAGAATCATCCATCACCACGCCAAGAATTGGTAAAACGAACATGAACTGTACAGAGAAAAATTCATTATCGTGTTTCATGTTTTAGGCATTTTTATAACATTTTGTTCATGGATTCTTATTCCTCATTTGATTCTGAAGCTAACCAATATGATTAATTGTCTTTTTATGCTGTGTACGAGATTTCGCCATGACTGTTTTCTAGGATTTACAAAGCTTCAAATTAGGGATTTTGAAACCAAGAAAAATTGAGACTTAGGACCATCACCATTGGATTCAGCAAGTCTGGACGAACGGAAACCACCCATCGCGCCTAATTTATTGGCCCTCTAAGACCTATTCGCTATTTTCCCATAAGCCACCTAAAACAACGCATGAAAAACCGTTGCTTTTGTTTTTGTATTACAGGGATGAGGAAGAAGATGGAGTCGTGGCAAGAGCTGATTGGCTTGTTTAAAATTCGCGCGCGTTTCCAAGGCCACTGACCATTTTCTTTTATAATATTTAGTTGTTATATTAATATACAGATGAACAGCGTGCTTCAGTGGCAAACGTGTTGATTGGCAAGGTAGGTGACCTGGGTTCGAACCCCAGGTCTTATATATTTCCATATTATTTTTCATTAACAAATCCCATGCGCTTCAAGGCTGCAGACGTACCATATGTCTTCAAATATCTCACATCCACGTGCACACTGAGATCAAGTCAAGGGCATAGATTGAAAGCACACCATAAACTCAGGTCAACATTGTTACACGCTAGTGGGAAAGTCAAACGGACCTGAAGCTTGTTGGGCCAGAATTCTTGGATCTATACCTCCATATTGGGGCCTGAACCCCCCCCCCCCTGGTTTGCAAATTCTATATATTTTCTTTATGTTTTATTTTCAATTATTGTTTTATTTGCTTTATTGTTTTGATTTAATTAATTATTTTTACAAAATATAAAAAATGCCTAAAAATCAGAAAAGATAAAAAACATGGTAAATATTTTTATTTTAATATTTTCTTGTAAATAAATGCTTGGAAATTAATTAGTTTAAAATAGGTTTGCAATTTTAATTCTTTTAATAAAAAAATCTAAAAAACATAGAGTTAGGTTTAATAAATTTTATTCCTTTTAATTTTTCTTTTTCACAATAATATTATTTATTTTATTTATTTTCATAATTAAAATTGTACATAAAAAATTAGGTTTAATTTAGGTTGAATTTTAACGTTTTCTTAATAAATTAAAATAAAGTAGAATTAGGGTTAGTAGTTAATTTTAATTAATTCTTTCTTTTTTCTATTAAATCTTAAAACATTAAAAACACCAAAAAAAAAACAAATTCTTGCCTTCTTTTAATTTTAATTCTTCATGTAATTTTAATATTTTGCAAAGGGGTCCAACGCCCTCGTTTCGTTCTTAATTTCTTATTAATTCGCGTATGTATTTTATTTTCATTATAATAATCATGTATCTCTCCCGAAGCCTTGTAATCACTTCTCGCACTTTTAAATTCTTTATTTTCTTTTATTTATTTTTCTGTCAAATCGGGTCCTGGTTAATTTTGGCGATGTGGACCCGCGCCATTTGTAATAGCTTTAGATTTACTTTTCCTCGCAATACTTTTAAACTGTTAAACAAAGCATGAAAGGCTGTATGGACATAAATAAAAACAAGCGTAGAACACCAATGACATGACAAGATAAATACAAACGAATCTGACACACAAATCACACACACCACCCCTAGGGTACGCCTCACTGTTGCCTTGCCTCGAAAGGTGATCGTCGAGTAGAGGATGTCTTAGTAAGTCCTCATGATCCGGGAACCTGACATGAGGGTAGCTTCTAAGGTGTCTTCCCATTGCTCTGGTGATCACCATGTCCCGAACCTCGAATTGACCCGAACACCTCCAACGGTGGTGCTACCTACCCCTCAATGGTGGGATGGCACTACTTTAAAGGACATTTACACAGACGAATTCCTTAGGGTAGGTAGGTTCTCGTGGATACTTGCTCTAAATTTCAAAACAAATCAAAAATACTTTTCACACCAACACATTTTCAAAAAGCTTTCGAAAGCAATTTTTCAAACACTCTTGAGGACTGATACAAGAGTCGAACGGAAATTTTCAAAGAAACTTTTTTAAAACCCACAGTTGAAAAGCAAACAAACCATTTTTGAAAACACAAATGAGCAAGTATCTAAGAGCCCATGGATAACCATGGATAGAAAGGGTGCTCACACCTTCCCTTTCTATAACCTACCTCCCGAACCGAGAGCAATCTCTTTAAGGAATTTTTCTGTGCTTTTGTCCTTTCCATTTGGAGAAAATAAAAGACGGTGGCGACTCTTGCTTCCGCGACATTTCGCGAACCAGCGTTAAACAGTCAGTTCCAGATCCACCGATCACAGAACTGGCGACTCTGCTGGGGATAATATTTTAAAGTGAGGTGTACCTTAGGGTTAGTTCATAACTGTGTTTTCAATTGTATTGACTTGTCTGCTTTACTATTGTGGGTTGCATCGGAGATACATAGATCCTAACCCGGATCTGGGGATACCCTGTTTAGGTAGCATAAGCTGTGAGGGACCTGTCCGGCGTAGACCGACACGGGTGAAGCAGTGGCTACGTTGGTGTGACACCTTGGTCTGTACCGATATCCCTTGTGTCGCAACGAGGAGAATATGGGTCTTCTAAGGAGTCATTAAGCACCAACAACCTTAGAACCTTAATTGACACAACTTGGCCTTTAGAATTGTAGCAGTATGCTACGCCCATTGAGGCTAAACTCTCGTGATGGTTCTGGCCGCAAGAAAAGATTGCGATGCTGGAGTTATGACCGATTGAGGGTAGTCAATGATATTGGGATCCTCTAAGAACCCGGTTACTTTTGATTAGGACAGGTATGAACCAACAAACTGAAAGAGGGTAGTACCTAGACCTCATGTTGGCCTAAACTTTAGGGGCTTGCCTTGTGTGACTTGTGTGCCTTGTCATGTTTGCCTTTGTATTTGTATGTGGTGTGCTTTATCATAACATCATAGCATCATGAGCATTGCATGCATCCTGCATAAGGACTGACCATTTCAAAGACAAGAGGGTTTCACCTTTGCTCTGTTTTGTAGGACATTATGATGCCTGTGCGAAGGAATACTATCCGGTTCAACTTTGTTCGTTCACCTGAGTTGCTTGATGAGTTGGTTAGCAGAATTCCAAACACCACTTCCTTCATTCAGAGGCATGGTTCCCTTCTCAGTTTAGTCACTGCAAAGCGGGATCAACAGTTGATGAGTGTTCTGACCCAGTTCTATGACCCTCTGTACCAGTGCTTCACCTTTCAAGACTTCCAGCTGGTCCCTACCCTGGAAGAGTTCTCTGATTTGCTTGGTATCCCTATCTTGGATCAAACTCCCTTTACTGGTTGGGAAAAGACCCTCAGGCTTGAGGATATTGCTGCAGCTCTTCCTTTGACCCATCAAGAGGTAACAGACAACTGGGTAACTAGAAGCGGAGTTAAGGGTTTCTTGGCCAAGTTTCTAATGGGTAAAGCTAACAGTTTCTGGAATGACCTGGATTTTAGGGCATATGAAGACATCTTGGCTCTCCTAATCTATGGGTTATTCCTGTTTCCTAATCCTGACAACTTCATCAATGTCACTGCCATAAGGATCTTTATGTCTCAGAATCCTGTGCCCACTCTCTTGGGTGACATCTTGCAACAGCTTCATGCCCGTACTACCCGAAGACGAGGAACCCTATGGTGTTGTATCCCTTTGTTGGTGAGGTGGTTTATTTCGCACCTCCCTAAGTTCATACTAAAGAACCAAGAAGGAAGAGGTTGGGCTCATAGGTTAATGTCTCTCACCGATAAAGACATCATTTGGACTTGCAGAGGTTTGGATGATATAGCTATTATTGATCGATGCGGGGAATACCCTAATGTTCCTCTGATTGGTACCCAAGGAGGGATCTCCTACAATCCATGCCTAGCACTCCGTCAGTTTGGAAGAGCAAGAAGAGCAGGCCCCCATGAGATGTTGGTGCCTCACATCAGTTTCGAGTTTCAGGTGGATAGTGACGAGCTGCGTCGTAGGTTCATCAAGTCTTGGGACAAAGTTCATAAAGCTGACCCACAAGAGTTAGGGCCAAAGACTTCTTTACCTATGGAAGCCTACTACAAATGGGTTCGCATCCGTGCTCAGAAGTTAGGTATGCCGTATGAAGCTGTCAGACCCGTCATTCTTGAGTGTCCTGATAAAGATGGTGTTCCTCCAACTGTCCTTCCTCCTCAGATACCTACTGATTATGAGACGTTGAAGAGATCTTGGTCGTAACTGCGAGAAGAGCGGGATTCTTACCGGGAAAAGTTCAACGAGCAGGAATCAAAGATCCAGAAGCTGACCAAACAGTTGGAGAACGAGAGAGCTCTGAATGCCTACATCTGTACTGAGAAGAGGAGACCATGGGATCAATAAGGAGCTCCAGATGTGTTTTCACAGTTTTATTTCCTTTTTAGTATTTCCTTTCATGTAACGCCTAAGGGCAACTTGTTGAATAATTTCAGTTGCAAAGTTGAATCTAATGAAGTGTGTTCCTTTTTGTTTACAAAGTTGATTCTCGATTGTCTTTGAAAACATAATTCATACGCATTTCATACATCATACGCATAGCAGGTTTTTCCTCTTTTCAGGTTGCTTACAGTTCTTCGCTGTTTATTTCAGCATCATGAATACCGACTCTGCATCAACTGAGACATCAATCAAGGCTCTTCAGGCGCAGAATGCGCAGTTTCAAGAATTAATCAAGGGTCTGGCTCAAGGCCAAGAAGAACTGAAGGCTATGCTCCTGAAGAAGGAGAAGAATAAGAAGAGGAGAACCGTTCTGTTCAACTCGGGCCGAAGGTTTGGTAATGCTCTGCAGCAGGAAGAGGCTGGTTCTTCTGTTGACAAGAGTTCTCCTCAGGCAGAAGCAAGGGTTCCTAGTCCGGTAGTCTCCGACAACGAGACAGATTTTGATGAAGAGCAGTACCCTCCTGCAGAAGACAGATACAAGCAACTGGAGGATATGTTGAAAGCTATGGAAGTTCAACAGGTACCGGGGCTGGATTTCGGAGATCTGGGTTTGTCAACTGGTGTGATTATCCCCCACAAGTTCAAAGCACCCTCCTTCTCTAAGTATGACGGGGCGTCTTGTCCCAAGCTGCATCTAAGGTCCTATGTTCGGAAAATTCAACCGTACTCTGCGGATAAGAATTTATGGATCCACTTCTTCCAGGAGAGTCTTTCAGGGACACATCTCGAATGGTTCTATCAGCTGGATGGGACCAAAGTTCGTAACTGGGAGGAGTTGGCTACTGCTTTCTATAAGCAGTATCAATACAATGCCGACCTTGCCCCTACACGTACTCAACTCCAGGGTATGTCGTTAGGTGCAAGCGAAGGTTTTAAGGAGTACGCTCAGAAGTGGAGAGACCTGGCTGGTAGGGTGCAGCCACCATTGACTGACCGGGAGTTGGTAGACATGTTCTTGGGGACCCTATCTGGGCCATTCTTCAACCATCTCATTGGGAATTCTTCTGCTGGGTTCACTGATTTGATTCTGACTGGAGAGAGAATTGAGGCTGGGCTGAAGTCTGGAAAAATCCCGAAGGGTGCATCATCTAGTGCTGAAAAGAAACCATTCAAGAAGGAGTCTAGTGTCGTGTATGGTTCCAGGAAATCAGAGAGACATGAGCACCGCCAATTTATCAGTGCGGTAATGATTGCTAAGCCTGCTGCCGCTCCCCGGCCAAACAATCCTCAGAAGGTTGAAAGACCCCGGAGAGAATTCACCCGCTTAAGCATGACTTTGTCGCAGATCCTGCCACAGTTGCTCGCAACCAATTTAGTGACTGTCAGGGAGGCGCCGAAGTTTCCAAATACTGCATCCCCCAAGTACAACCCGAATGCTCGTTGTGCCTACCATTCAGATAGCCCGGGGCACTCTACCGATGACTGTTGGGCGTTAAAGAATAAGCTGCAGGACCTTATTGACGCCAAGGAGGTACAGTTTGAGGCATCTGAGAAACCTAATGTGGTGACGGCTCCCCTACCTGCTCATGGAGTAAATGCTATTGGGGACAAAGACGAAGTGGATGATGCTGAGTTTGATAGCTGGATCTACCCGGCAACCAACAGTGGATCTAACAATTGGAGTGCAAAGGACAATCTCCCTGTTTCTATTGTTACTGAGTAATGAATTCCTTTGTTTCGTTATTTTGTAATAAACAATGATAAACTCTATGGCCCGGTGTCTTACCCGAGGCACCGTGGTTCTATTTGTGAGGGCATACAAACTGTCATTTCATATATCATGAATGAAAATCTTGGACGTATTTTTCGCATTGCAAATATTGTGCTCCTTTTCTGTCTTTCTTTTCCTTTACATAATTTTCAAAACAGCTGTATTTATACACACACTCACTCATACAGGTTTCAATCCACTCTGGATCTTACTGATAACAACTCTGCTACTGCCAATTATGACTTCGAAAATCCGATCAACTTAGCCGAAGACGAAGGTGAAGATGATTGCGAAGTGCCTGGCGAGCTTGCAAGACTGTTGCTTCAGGAAGAGAGGGCAATTCAACCCCACGAAGAGCCAGTGGAAACCATAAACTTGGGTACTGAGGCAGACAGGAAAGAGGTAAAGATTGGTGCCAACCTAGAGCTCAGCGTGAAGCAACGGTTAACCAAGATGCTGCATGATTATATGGAGATCTTTGCCTGGTCCTACGAAGACATGCCCGGGTTGGATACCGATATTGTGGTCCATCATTTGCCAACTAAGGAAGACTGCCCTCCAGTTAAGCAAAAGGTCCATCGGATGCGTCCAGAGATGTCCGAGAAGATTAAGGCCGAGGTTATGAAACAGTTTGATGCTGGGTTCCTTGCAGTGACTTCTTACCCTCAGTGGGTTGCTAACGTGGTGCCGGTACCGAAGAAGGATGGTAAGGTCAGAATGTGTGTCGACTACAGGGATCTGAACAGAGCCAGCCCCAAGGATGACTTCCCCTTACCTCACATTGATGTCCTTGTTGATAATACAGCACAGCACAAGGTATTCTCTTTCATGGATGGTTTCTCAGGTTACAATCAGATCAAGATGGCGCCTGAAGACATGGAAAAGACTACATTTGTTACTCAGTGGGGCACCTTCTGTTACAAGGTCATGCCTTTTGGATTAAAGAACGCTGGGGCAACCTACCAACGTGCCATGGTTGCCTTATTTCATGATATGATCCATCATGAGATAGAAGTGTATGTTGACGACATGATCGCAAGGTCCCGGACTGAGGAAGAGCATCTAGATCATCTGCAGAAATTGTTTGACCGGTTGAAACTGCACAAGCTGAGATTGAACCCGAACAAGTGCACCTTCGGGGTAAGATCAGAGAAGTTGCTAGGCTTCGTGGTCAGTGATAAAGGTATTCAAGTGGATCCTGCTAAGGTCAAAGCTATTCAAGAGATGCCAGTCCCCAAGACAGAGAAGGAAGTCAGAGGCTTTTTAGGACGCCTGAATTACATTGCTCGCTTCATCTCACATCTGACTGCTACCTGTGAGCCAATCTTCAAGCTGCTGAAGAAAGATCAGGTAGTACGTTGGAACGATGAATGTCAGGCTGCTTTTGACAAAATCAAAGAGTATCTCCAAGAACCACCTATCCTTATGCCACCGGTTAAAGGGAGACCTCTGATACTATATCTGACAGTGCTTGACAACTCAATGGGGTGTGTGCTGGGGCAGCATGACGAGTCTGGCCGAAAAGAGCATGCCATTTATTACCTTAGCAAAAAGTTTACCGACTGTGAGACCCGATACTCACTGCTTGAGAAAACTTGCTGCGCTTTGGTATGGGCTGCTCGCCGGCTGAGACAGTATATGCTGACTCACACTACCTTGTTGATCTCAAAGATGGATCCTATAAAGTACATATTCGAAAAGCCTGCTCTGTCTGGGAGAATTGTAAGATGGCAGATGATCTTGACGGAATACGACATTCAGTACACAACCCAGAAAGCCATCAAGGGAAGTGTATTGGCAGACCACCTGGCACATCAAGCTGTAGATGATTATCAGTCAATGAACTTCGAGTTTCCGGATGAAAGCATCATGATAGTAACAGATTGTGAAGTACCTGGACCGGATGAAGGACCTGAACCAGGATCCCGATGGTCTATGCACTTCGACGGAGCCTCCAATGCTTTGGGAAATGGTATCGGCGCCATAATCATATCTCCTCAAGGTACTCATACTCCACTCACTGCCCGGCTATGTTTCAACTGTACCAACAACATGGCGGAGTATGAGGCGTGCATCATGGGTCTTCAAGCTGCGATCGACCTAAGGATCAAATTTCTGAGTGTCTTCAGAGATTCCGCTCTTGTGATCAATCAGATCAAAGGAGAATGGGATACGAAACATCCAAACCTAATTCCTTACAGAGAATGTGTGTTGACCCTGATCCCCCACTTCACAGAGATAACCTTCGAACACTTTCCAAGAGAAGAGAATCAGCTGGCGGACGCGTTAGCTACAATGTCTTCAATGTTCAAGGTCAAATGGGATAATGAGGCTCCCCGGATCATCATCTGGAAACTGGACGAACCGTCATACTGTTGCGATCTCGAGACTGAATTGGTGACTGAGAAGCCTTGGTACCACGAAGTGAAGAGATATCTGGAAGCTCAGGAATACCCTGAAGGTGCATCTGTCAATGATAAGAAGTTCCTGAGGAGGTTTGCAGCCAAGTTCTTCCTAAGCAACGGCATCTTGTACAAACGAAACCATGATTCAACCTTACTGCGTTGTGTGGATAAGACTGAAGCAGGAAGGATCATGGAAGAGCTACATGAAGGGACCTTTGGTACACATTCCAGTGGACACACTATGGCTAAGAAGATCCTACGGGCAGGATATTACTGGTCCACAATGGAAGCTGACTGCTACCAACATTCCAGGACATGCCACAAGTGCCAGATTTATGCAGACAAGGTGCATGTTCCTCCGGTTCCCCTGAATGTCCTGACTGCGCCTTGGCCGTTTGCAATGTGGGGCATAGACATGATCGGTGAGATTAAACCTACGGCATCCAATGGACATCGCTTCATCCTAGTGGCGATCGATTATTTTACGAAGTGGGTCGAAGCAGCATCCTATGCTACGGTAACCAAGACTGTTGTGGCACGGTTCATTCGACACAACCTGATCTGTCGGTACGGCGTCCCAGAAAGGATAATTACAGACAACGGTACCAATCTGAACAATAAGATGATCGCTGAGCTTTGCGAACAGTTCAAGATACAGCACCACAATTCTTCTCCTTATAGACCGAAGATGAATGGGGCTGTAGAAGCAGCAAATAAGAACATCAAGAAAATCGTGCAAAAAATGACAGTGACTTACAAAGATTGGCACGAGATGTTACCGTTCGCTCTACATGGGTACCGTACCTCAGCTAGGACATCAACCGGGGCAACTCCTTTCTCTCTGGTTTATGGTATGGAGGCAGTCTTGCCAATCGAAGTGCAAATACCCTCTCTCCGGATAATGAAGGATGCAAATCTGAATGAAGATGATTGGATCCAGACACGACTTGATCAGCTCAACCTCATTGATGAGAAGAGACTTGCTGCTATCTGTCACGGTCAGACGTATCAGAAACGAATGATCAGGGCATTTAACAAAAAGGTCAGACCACAGGAATATCAAGTTGGGGATCTGGTGATCAAGAGAATCATCCTTCCTCAGAGTGATCCTAGGGGCAAATGGACCCCTACGTACGAAGGGCCATTTGTGGTTAAACATGTGTTCTCAGGAGGAGCCATGATTCTAACCAACATGGATGGTGACGACCTTCCTCACCCCGCCAATGCAGACATAGTAAAAAGATACTACGCATAAAAAAGACCCGCTAGGCTGACATGCCTAGGCAAAAATTAGGGCTTCCCGTCGAGCCAAAAGGGTTCGGGCAAAATGAAGGGATGAAATAAAAAAAAATCTGTACACCCGGCAAGTCGAAAACCTGAAAAGGCGGCTTGGGCAAAAATGGGTATCCCGGTGGACTGAAAACCCGAAAGGGCGGTCCGGGCAAAATTTAGGGATAAAGCGTAATACTATGTCTCATTGATCACTTTGCATCCAGAATCCGGTATCTACATCAAGTTCAGACGGCATCGATCAATCAGCTTCACCTTCAACCAAGGTCGTCAAGTGATGAGACGCTCAGAGACATAAAGGCAATAGCAGAGTTGAAACCCAGTGGGATCATTCACTTCACACAGCTGTTTTATTTTTGTACAAAATTTGTATAAACTCTCTTGTTCGGCGGCGTTCCTCCTACTAGGACGTCAGCCTCTTGTATACAAAACGCCTATTCACAGGCCATTCAAAAATCAATACAAATATATTTTCAGTTAAACGTGCCAAGTGTTTTTCTTTTTCTGTTTTGTTTTGCGAAGAACGTCCAAGGTTCAATTTGTGATATATGCATTGACAATAGTTTGCTAACTCATAAATATTTGCATACGAAACAAAGGGATTAATTACAGGTGACACTAAAAACAGGGGCAATAAAGAGTTGTCTGAGCAGTCTAATTGTTCTATCCTCCAAGGTACCAAGGTAGGTTCAGCTAAAGAACATGACCAGTACATCTTAATTCCCCAGAGAGTGATTCAGCAAAACAGTGCATTCTTCTCCAGGCAGAGTTATCAAATCTCAAGGAAGTTGGGTATCCTCCCGCAAATTTCAACATTCCCCAGCAGCAATCCATATATTCTTAACAAGCATCCCCGGCAGTCTTGGTCTGAAGATTGTTCCCCGGCGGTATACCAGCCATTCAAAGGAATCACTTCCCCAGCATATCAAAACTCCCCCAGAAGAGTCCAATCCAGTTTCCCCAGGAAAGTTGGAATTCATATCCCCAAGCAGTAAGCTTATCCCCAGTAGATTCTGGAAGCTTATCCCTCGCAGAGCACAAACGCGTCGTCCGGCTTGATTTAAAGAGTTATTTCCTTAACAGGATATAACTGGGTTATCCTCAGCCAAAAGCCACGGAAAGAGCGTCCTCGACGAAGTCTTCTTACCCCAGCGAAGTCCATCAACACTTCCAACAACGAGGGTATCCCCAGCAAATTATTATCAACACTCTGTAAGGCATCCCTCTTCCCACAGAGTATTGCTTCCCGGCATGGTCGCTAGAGTATCTTTTCTCCCCGCAGAATCTTCCATTTGCCAAGTTTATTCCGCAACGGAGTCATCTTCTCCTACCGGTATCCTTGCAACTATCATCCCCAGCGGGAATAAAAGCTTATTCTTCAATATCAGCCCAGGAGTGACTTCCCGGCACCCGTCAAGGATTTACTTTCCTAGACAAAAACATACATAAACATCACATACTTCATTATAGCATGCATAGACGCATCATACCATACAAATCTCATTTATGTTGAGAACATCATCGCTTGATCCATATCATGCATTGCATATGACTGACCTTTACCTTTCAGGAAAGATGTAGTTGAAATTCTCAATCATATTCCAAGACCTTGTCCGGTTCAGTTAAATCGACCCTAAGATTTTCCTGATGCTTATCCAGTCAAAGGCCTTCTCTGGTTCAGTCAGATCGACCCTAAGATCTCCCTGATGCTTATCCAGTTGAAGATTCCAAGACCTTGTCCGGTTCAGTTAAATCGACCCTAAGATTTTCCTGATGCTTATCCAGTCAAAGGCCTTCTCTGGTTCAGTCAGATCGACCCTAAGATTTCCCTGATGCTTATCCAGTTGAAGATTCCAAGACTTTGTCCGGTTCAGTTAAATCGACCCTAAGATTTTCCTGATGCTTATCCAGTCAAAGGCCTTCTCTGGTTCAGTCAGATCAACCCTAAGATCTCCCTGATGCTTATCCAGTTGAAGATTCCAAGACCTTGTCCGGTTCAGTTAAATCGGCCCTAAGATTTTCCTGATGCTTAGCCAGTCAAAGGCCTTCTCTGGTTCAGTCAGATCGACCCTAAGATCTCCCTGATGCTTATCCAGTTGAAGATTCCAAGACCTTGTCCGGTTCAGTTAAATCGACCCTAAGATTTTCCTGATGCTTATCCAATCAAAGGCCTTCTCTGGTTCAGTCAGATCGACCCTAAGATCTCCCTGATGCTTATCCAGTTGAAGATTCCAAGACCTTGTCCGGTTCAGTTAAATCGACCCTAAGATTTCCCTGATTCTTATCCAGTCAAAGGCCTTCTCTGGTTCAGTCAGATCGACCCTAAGATCTCCCTGATTCTTATCCCAGTAGAAGACACCCAAGATTCTCTCAGCGTTCCTGTTGGGGTAGTAATCATCCAAGGTTCTCTTACCATTCATGCTAAGGCAGTAACCATCCCTGGTTCATTCATCACCGTTTGAAGCTCTAGACTCAGCTCCTGTAACCAGTCAGGACACATCTATACCAAGCATCTGAAAACCAGCTCCTGCAACGTGTCAGGTACTCATTTGTTCTTTTGCAGGTATGCAGGTTCTCGCTAAGGAATCTCCTACGCGATCAACATCCAGATGGCATCTATAAGCCCATCATCCTATCCAGCAATCTCCAAATGGCATCTATAAGCCCATTCCCCCATCACACTGCTAACATGTGAGCGCAAATTTCTGGGCACTCTAGTGTTCAATCATCTTCCACCTTCGGATTACGAAAGGCACGTCAACCAATCTGCATCCTCAGGTCTAAGAAGATTGAACAGGGGCAACTGTTGTACCCCAAAATTTTCCCTCCCATATTCTCCAAGAAAATGCCAAGTCAAGCTTCAAAGCTCCCCAAGGGTTGCACAGTGCAAAGGTCTCCTATACAGTCAAAACTAGGGTTTGTGTTCTGATCAAGAAAATGAAGTTTTCAAAGGCCCAATCAAGTCTCACATGCCCACAAATATGGTCAAGTATCCTCATATCAAGTTTCAAGACATTCAGCACAAAATTGCACAGTCAAAAACCCTAATTGCACTACAGTCAACTGTAGGGGCAAAATGGTCATTTGGCAGTCAAAAGTTCAAATTTTTGGTCAACATATCATTTTGAAGCCACAAAAATCATTTGATCAATGCTTGATCATGATTCTCAAAATTTGGCTCAGAAATCATCAAAATGCAAAAGTTTCCTTATTTGGACAGCTGAAAAAGTCAACTGAAATTGACCAGGGCATAACTTTCACATGGATTATCAGAAAAATCCCATCCAAAGCTCATTTTGAAGAGAAAGACATTTCCTACAACTCATCTTCATACTTCAAGTCCAAGAAATGCTTTCACAAAAAGTTATCAATTTCAACATTATAGGTCATTTTCAAAAGTCAACAAAAAGGGACTTTAAGTCAAAGGCCATAACTTGAGATTGGTAAATCAAAATGACATGGGACCAAAGGCATTGGTTAGAGGACTCAAAGACCTTTCCAAAATGTCCAAGAACATGAGAAAAGCTTAAATATTGAGCAAGTTATGCCTTGTGGAAGTTGGGAAATTTTTGGATATTTTGAAAAGTCAACATTGATTCAAATGACCTAAAATTGCTAATGGGCCCATTTCTCTTCCATAATTCATCATTCCAGGCATGTGCATGACCATTTGGCCCAAAGGAAAGTATTTTCTCATTTTTATTTATTTATTTGAATTTTTATTCATATTAATTCATTTAAATCAATTAAATATATGGAAAATATTTAACTTAACCTAACCAATCTTTTTATACATGTTTTAGCCTCAAGATTTCGTGCATATGCAATTATGGAAAGATTTGGGTTGATTGGCTTGATTGAGAACAAAGAACACATGGAAAAAGATATGGAAAAATCTTAAGAAATCAAATATTCAAAACCATGATTACAAGAGATTTGATTGAGTTTTTCTTAACCTAATTGTTCCTACATATACAAGAAACATAACCCTAATCAGAAGAGACACTAAGCTGCGCAAGAAAGCTCTTCACAAACTTGAACAAATTCTCAAAAAAGGTCAATACTGAAAACTGATTTGCAGGTGAATTCAAGACCTAATTTTCATTCCAATAGCTTCCTCAAGGTCTACTGAACGTATTCCAATCAGAATCATCCATCACCACGCCAAGAATTGGTAAAACGAACATGAACTGTACAGAGAAAAATTCATTATCGTGTTTCATGTTTTAGGCATTTTTATAACATTTTGTTCATGGATTCTTATTCCTCATTTGATTCTGAAGCTAACCAATATGATTAATTGTCTTTTTATGCTGTGTACGAGATTTCGCCATGACTGTTTTCTAGGGTTTACAAAGCTTCAAATTAGGGATTTTGAAACCAAGAAAAATTGAGACTTAGGACCATCACCATTGGATTCAGCAAGTCTGGACGAACGGAAACCACCCATCGCGCCTAATTTATTGGCCCTCTAAGACCTATTCGCTATTTTCCCATAAGCCACCTAAAACAACGCATGAAAAACCGTTGCTTTTGTTTTTGTATTACAGGGATGAGGAAGAAGATGGAGTCGTGGCAAGAGCTGATTGGCTTGTTTAAAATTCGCGCGCGTTTCCAAGGCCACTGACCATTTTCTTTTATAATATTTAGTTGTTATATTAATATACAGATGAACAGCGTGCTTCAGTGGCAAACATGTTGATTGGCAAGGTAGGTGACCTGGGTTCGAACCCCAGGTCTTATATATTTCCATATTATTTTTCATTAACAAATCCCATGCGCTTCAAGGCTGCAGACGTACCATATGTCTTCAAATATCTCACATCCACGTGCACACTGAGATCAAGTCAAGGGCATAGATTGAAAGCACACCATAAACTCAGGTCAACATTGTTACACGCTAGTGGGAAAGTCAAACGGACCTGAAGCTTGTTGGGCCAGAATTCTTGGATCTATACCTCCATATTGGGGCCTGAACCCCCCCCCCCTGGTTTGCAAATTCTATATATTTTCTTTATGTTTTATTTTCAATTATTGTTTTATTTGCTTTATTGTTTTGATTTAATTAATTATTTTTACAAAATATAAAAAATGCCTAAAAATCAGAAAAGATAAAAAACATGGTAAATATTTTTATTTTAATATTTTCTTGTAAATAAATGCTTGGAAATTAATTAGTTTAAAATAGGTTTGCAATTTTAATTCTTTTAATAAAAAAATCTAAAAAACATAGAGTTAGGTTTAATAAATTTTATTCCTTTTAATTTTTCTTTTTCACAATAATATTATTTATTTTATTTATTTTCATAATTAAAATTGTACATAAAAAATTAGGTTTAATTTAGGTTGAATTTTAACGTTTTCTTAATAAATTAAAATAAAGTAGAATTAGGGTTAGTAGTTAATTTTAATTAATTCTTTCTTTTTTCTATTAAATCTTAAAACATTAAAAACACCAAAAAAAAAAACAAAATCTTGCCTTCTTTTAATTTTAATTCTTCATGTAATTTTAATATTTTGCAAAGGGGTCCAACGCCCTCGTTTCGTTCTTAATTTCTTATTAATTCGCGTATGTATTTTATTTTCATTATAATAATCATGTATCTCTCCCGAAGCCTTGTAATCACTTCTCGCACTTTTAAATTCTTTATTTTCTTTTATTTATTTTTCTGTCAAATCGGGTCCTGGTTAATTTTGGCGATGTGGACCCGCGCCATTTGTAATAGCTTTAGATTTACTTTTCCTTGCAATACTTTTAAACTGTTAAACAAAGCATGAAAGACTGTATGGACATAAATAAAAACAAGCGTAGAACACCAATGACATGACAAGATAAATACAAACGAATCTGACACACAAATCACACACACCACCCCTAGGGTACGCCTCACTGTTGCCTTGCCTCGAAAGGTGATCGTCGAGTAGAGGATGTCTTAGTAAGTCCTCATGATCCGGGAACCTGACATGAGGGTAGCTTCTAAGGTGTCTTCCCATTGCTCTGGTGATCACCATGTCCCGAACCTCGAATTGACCCGAACACCTCCAACGGTGGTGCTACCTACCCCTCAATGGTGGGATGGCAATACTTTAAAGGACATTTACACAGACGGATTCCTTAGGGTAGGTAGGTTCTCGTGGATACTTGCTCTAAATTTCAAAACAAATCAAAAATACTTTTCACACCAACACATTTTCAAAAAGCTTTCGAAAGCAATTTTTCAAACACTCTTGAGGACTGATACAAGAGTCGAACGGAAATTTTCAAAGAAACTTTTTTAAAACCCACAGTTGAAAAGCAAACAAACCATTTTTGAAAACACAAATGAGCAAGTATCTAAGAGCCCATGGATAACCATGGATAGAAAGGGTGCTCACACCTTCCCTTTCTATAACCTACCTCCCGAACCGAGAGCAATCTCTTTAAGGAATTTTTCTGTGCTTTTGTCCTTTCCATTTGGAGAAAATAAAAGACGGTGGCGACTCTTGCTTCCGCGACATTTCGCGAACTAGCGTTAAACAGTCAGTTCCAGATCCACCGATCACAGAACTGGCGACTCTGCTGGGGATAAGATTTTAAAGTGAGGTGTACCTTAGGGTTAGTTCATAACTGTGTTTTCAATTGTATTGACTTGTCTGCTTTACTATTGTGGGTTGCATCGGAGATACATAGATCCTAACCCGGATCTGGGGATACCCTGTTTAGGTAGCATAAGCTGTGAGGGACCTGTCCGGCGTAGACCGACACGGGTGAAGCAGTGGCTACGTTGGTGTGACACCTTGGTCTGTACCGATATCCCTTGTGTCGCAACGAGGAGAATATGGGTCTTCTAAGGAGTCATTAAGCACCAACAACCTTAGAACCTTAATTGACACAACTTGGCCTTTAGAATTGTAGCAGTATGCTACGCCCATTGAGGCTAAACTCTCGTGATGGTTCTGGCCGCAAGAAAAGATTGCGATGCTGGAGTTATGACCGATTGAGGGTAGTCAATGATATTGGGATCCTCTAAGAACCCGGTTACTTTTGATTAGGATAGGTATGAACCAACAAACTGAAAGAGGGTAGTACCTAGACCTCATGCTGGCCTAAACTTTAGGGGCTTGCCTTGTGTGACTTGTGTGCCTTGTCATGTTTGCCTTTGTATCTGTATGTGGTGTGCTTTATCATAACATCATAGCATCATGAGCATTGCATGCATCCTGCATAAGGACTGACCATTTCAAAGACAAGAGGGTTTCACCTTTGCTCTGTTTTGTAGGACATTATGATGCCTGTGCGAAGGAATACTATCCGGTTCAACTTTGTTCATTCACCTGAGTTGCTTGATGAGTTGGTTAGCAGAATTCCAAACACCACTTCCTTCATTCAGAGGCATGGTTCCCTTCTCAGTTTAGTCACTGCAAAGCGGGATCAACAGTTGATGAGTGTTCTGACCCAGTTCTATGACCCTCTGTACCAGTGCTTCACCTTTCAAGACTTCCAGCTGGTCCCTACCCTGGAAGAGTTCTCTGATTTGCTTGGTATCCCTATCTTGGATCAAACTCCCTTTACTGGTTGGGAAAAGACCCTCAGGCTTGAGGATATTGCTGCAGCTCTTCCTTTGACCCATCAAGAGGTAACAGACAACTGGGTAACTAGAAGCGGAGTTAAGGGTTTCTTCGCCAAGTTTCTAATGGGTAAAGCTAACAGTTTCTGGAATGACCTGGATTTTAGGGCATATGAAGACATCTTGGCTCTCCTAATCTATGGGTTAGTCCTGTTTCCTAATCCTGACAACTTCATCAATGTCACTGCCATAAGGATCTTTATGTCTCAGAATCCTGTGCCCACTCTCTTGGGTGACATCTTGCAACAGCTTCATGCCCGTACTACCCGAAGACGAGGAACCCTATGGTGTTGTATCCCTTTGTTGGTGAGGTGGTTTATTTCGCACCTCCCTAAGTTCATACTAAAGAACCAAGAAGGAAGAGGTTGGGCTCATAGGTTAATGTCTCTCACCGATAAAGACATCATTTGGACTTGCAGAGGTTTGGATGAGATAACTATTATTGATCGATGCGGGGAATACCCTAATGTTCCTCTGATTGGTACCCAAGGAGGGATCTCCTACAATCCATGCCTAGCACTCCGTCAGTTTGGAAGAGCAAGAAGAGCAGGCCCCCATGAGATGTTGGTGCCTCACATCAGTTTCGAGTTTCAGGTGGATAGTGACGAGCTGCGTCGTAGGTTCATCAAGTCTTGGGACAAAGTTCATAAAGCTGACCCACAAGAGTTAGGGCCAAAGACTTCTTTACCTATGGAAGCCTACTACAAATGGGTTCGAATCCGTGCTCAGAAGTTAGGTATGCCGTATGAAGCTGTCAGACCCGTCATTCTTGAGTGTCCTGATAAAGATGGTGTTCCTCCAACTGTCCTTCCTCCTCAGATACCTACTGATTATGAGACGTTGAAGAGATCTTGGTCGCAACTGCGAGAAGAGCGGGATTCTTACCGGGAAAAGTTCAACGAGCAGGAATCAAAGATCCAGAAGCTGACCAAACAGTTGGAGAACGAGAGAGCTCTGAATGCCTACATCCGTACTGAGAAGAGGAGACCATGGGATCAATAAGGAGCTCCAGATGTGTTTTCACAGTTTTATTTCCTTTTTAGTATTTCCTTTCATGTAACGCCTAAGGGCAACTTGTTGAATAATTTCAGTTGCAAAGTTGAATCTAATGAAGTGTGTTCCTTTTTGTTTACAAAGTTGACTCCCGATTGTCTTTGAAAACATAAATCATACGCATTTCATACATCATGTGCATAGCAGGTTTTCCCTCTTTTTCAGGTTGCTTACAGTTCTTCGCTGTTTATTTCAGCATCATGAATACCGACTCTGCATCAACCGAGACATCAATCAAGGCTCTTCAGGCGCAGAATGCGCAGTTTCAAGAATTAATCAAGGGTCTGGCTCAAGGCCAAGAAGAACTGAAGGCTATGCTCCTGAAGAAGGAGAAGAAGAAGAAGAGAAGAACTGTTCTGTTCAACTCGGGCCGAAGGTTTGGTAATACTCTGCAGCAGGAAGAGGCTGGTTCTTCTGTTGACAAGAGTTCTCCTCAGGCAGAAGCAAGGGTTCCTAGTCCGGTAGTCTCCGACAACGAGACAGATTTTGATGAAGAACAGTACCCTCCTGCAGACGACAAATACAAGCAATTGGAGGACAGGTTGAAGGCTATGGAAGTTCAACAGGTACCTGGGCTGGATTTCGGAGATCTGGGTCTGTCAACTGGTGTGATCATCCCTCACAAGTTCAAAGCACCATCCTTCTCTAAATATGACGGGACGTCTTGTCCCAAGCTGCATCTAAGGTCCTATGTTCGGAAAATTCAGTCGTACTCTGCGGATAAGAATTTATGGATCCACTTCTTCCAGGAGAGTCTTTCAGGGACTCATCTCGAATGGTTCTATCAGCTGGATGGGACCAAAGTTCGTAACTGGGAGGAGTTGGCTACTGCTTTCTATAAGCAGTATCAATACAATGCCGACCTTGCCCCTACACGTACTCAACTCCAGGGTATGTCGTTAGGTGCAAGCGAAGGTTTTAAGGAGTACGCTCAGAAGTGGAGAGACCTGGCTGGCAGGGTGCAGCCACCATTGACTGATCGGGAGTTGGTAGACATGTTCTTGGGGACCCTATCTGGGCCATTTTTCAACCATCTCATCGAGAATTCGTCTGCAGGGTTCACTGATCTAATCTTGACTGGAGAGAGGATTGAAGCTGGGTTAAAGTCTGGAAAAATTCCGAAGGGCGCATCATCTAGTTCTGAGAAGAAACCCTTCAAGAAGGAGTCTAGTGACGTATATGGTTCCAGGAAATCAGAGAGACATGAGCACCGCCAATCTGTCAGTGCGGTAATGATTGCTAAGCCTGCTGCCGCTCCTCGGCCAACCAATCCTCAGAAGGTTGAAAGACCCCGGAGAGAATTCACCCGCTTAAGCATGACTTTGTCGCAGATCCTGCCACAGTTGCTCTCAACCAATTTAGTGACTGTCAGGGAGGCGCCGAAGTTTCCAAATACTGCATCCCCCAAGTACAACCCGAATGCTCGTTGTGCCTACCATTCAGATAGCCTGGGGCACTCTACCGATGACTGTTGGGCGTTAAAGAATAAGCTGCAGGACCTTATTGAAGCCAAGGAGGTACAGTTTGAGGCATCTGAGAAACCTAATGTGGTGACGGCTCCCCTACCTGCTCATGGAGTAAATGCTATTGGGGACGAAGACGAAGTGGATGATGCTGAGTTTGATAGCTGGATCTACCCGGCAACCAACAGTGGATCTAACAATTGGAGTGCAAAGGACAATCTCCCTGTTTCTATTGTTACTGAGTAATGAATTCCTTTGTTTCGTTATTTTGTAATAAACAATGATAAACTCTATGGCCCGGTGTCTTACCCGAGGCACTGTGGTTCTATTTGTGAGGGCATACAAACTGTCATTTCATATATCATGAATGAAAATCTTGGACGTATTTTTCGCATTGCAAATATTGTGCTCCTTTTCTGTCTTTCTTTTCCTTTACATAATTTTCAAAACAGCTGTATTTATACACACACTCACTCATACAGGTTTCAATCCACTCTGGATCTTACTGATAACAACTCTGCTACTGCCAATTATGACTTCGAAAATCTGATCAACTTAGCCGAAGACGAAGGTGAAGATGATTGCGAAGTGCCTGGCGAGCTTGCAAGACTGTTGCTTCAGGAAGAGAAGGCAATTCAACCCCACGAAGAGCCAGTGGAAACCATAAACTTGGGTACTGAGGCAGACAAGAAAGAGGTAAAGATTGGTGTCAACCTAGAGCTCAGCGTGAAGCAACGGTTAACCAAGATGTTACATGATTATATGGAGATCTTTGCCTGGTCCTACGAAGACATGCCCGGGTTGGATACCGATATTGTGGTCCATCATTTGCCAACTAAGGAAGACTGCCCTCCAGTTAAGCAAAAGGTCCGTCGGATGCGTCCAGAGATGTCCGAGAAGATTAAGGCCGAGGTTATGAAACAGTTTGATGCTGGGTTCCTTGCAGTGACTTCTTACCCTCAGTGGGTTGCTAACATGGTGCCGGTACCGAAGAAGGACGGTAAGGTCAGAATGTGTGTCGACTATAGGGATCTGAACAGAGCCAGCCCCAAGGATGACTTCCCCTTACCTCACATTGATGTCCTTGTTGATAATACAGCACATCACAAGGTATTCTCTTTCATGGATGGTTTCTCAGGTTACAATCAGATCAAGATGGCGCCTGAAGACATGGAAAAGACTACATTTGTTACTCAGTGGGGCACCTTCTGTTACAAGGTCATGCCTTTTGGATTAAAGAACGCTGGGGCAACCTACCAACGTGCCATGGTTGCCTTATTTCATGATATGATCCATCATGAGATAGAAGTGTATGTTGACGACATGATCGCAAGGTCCCAGACTGAGGAAGAGCATCTAAATCATCTGCAGAAATTGTTTGACCGGTTGAAACTGTACAAGCTGAGATTGAACCCGAACAAGTGCACCTTCGGGGTAAGATCAGGGAAGTTGCTAGGCTTCGTGGTCAGTGATAAAGGTATTCAAGTGGATCCTGCTAAGGTCAAAGCTATTCAAGAGATGCCAGTCCCCAAGACAGAGAAGGAAGTAAGAGGCTTTTTAGGACGCCTGAATTACATTGCTCGCTTCATCTCACATCTGACTGCTACCTGTGAGCCAATCTTCAAGCTGCTGAAGAAAGATCAGGTAGTACGTTGGAACGATGAATGTCAGGCTGCTTTTGACAAAATCAAAGAGTATCTCCAAGAACCACCTATCCTTATGCCACCGGTTAAAGGGAGACCTCTGATACTATATCTGACAGTGCTTGACAACTCAATGGGGTGTGTGCTGGGGCAGCATGACGAGTCTGGCCGAAAAGAGCATGCCATTTATTACCTTAGCAAAAAGTTTACCGACTGTGAGACCCGATACTCACTGCTTGAGAAAACTTGCTGCGCTTTGGTATGGGCTGCTCGCCGGCTGAGACAGTATATGCTGACTCACACTACCTTGTTGATCTCAAAGATGGATCCTATAAAGTACATATTCGAAAAGCCTGCTCTGTCTGGGAGAATTGCAAGATGGCAGATGATCTTGACGGAATACGACATTCAGTACACAACCCAGAAAGCCATCAAGGGAAGTGTATTGGCAGACCACCTAGCACATCAAGCTGTAGATGATTATCAGTCAATGAACTTCGAGTTTCCGGATGAAAGCATCATGATAGTAACAGATTGTGAAGTACCTGGACCGGATGAAGGACCTGAACCAGGATCCCGATGGTCTATGCACTTCGACGGAGCCTCCAATGCTTTGGGAAATGGTATCGGCGCCATAATCATATCTCCTCAAGGTACTCATACTCCACTCACTGCCCGACTATGTTTCAACTGTACCAACAACATGGCGGAGTATGAGGCGTGCATCATGGGTCTTCAAGCTGCGATCGACCTAAGGATCAAATTTCTGAGTGTCTTCGGAGATTCCGCTCTTGTGATCAATCAGATCAAAGGAGAATGGGATACGAAACATCCAAACCTGATTCCTTACAGAGAATGTGTGTTGACCCTGATCCCCCACTTCACAGAGATAACCTTCGAACACTTTCCAAGAGAAGAGAATCAGCTGGCGGACGCGTTAGCTACAATGTCTTCAATGTTCAAGGTCAAATGGGATAATGAGGCTCCCCGGATCATCATCTGGAAACTGGACGAACCGGCATACTGTTGCGATCTCGAGACTGAATTGGTGACTGAGAAGCCTTGGTACCACGAAGTGAAGAGATATCTGGAAGCTCAGGAATACCCTGAAGGTGCATCTGTCAATGATAAGAAGTTCCTGAGGAGGTTTGCAGCCAAGTTCTTCCTAAGCAACGGCATCTTGTACAAACGAAACCATGATTCAACCTTACTGCGTTGTGTGGATAAGACTGAAGCAGGAAGGATCATGGAAGAGCTACATGAAGGGACCTTTGGTACACATTCCAGTGGACACACTATGGCTAAGAAGATCCTACGGGCAGGATATTACTGGTCCACAATGGAAGCTGACTGCTACCAACATTCCAGGACATGCCACAAGTGCCAGATTTATGCAGACAAGGTGCATGTTCCTCCGGTTCCCCTGAATGTCCTGACTGCGCCTTGGCCGTTTGCAATGTGGGGCATAGACATGATCGGTGAGATTAAACCTACGGCATCCAATGGACATCGCTTCATCCTAGTGGCGATCGATTATTTTACGAAGTGGGTCGAAGCAGCATCCTATGCTACGGTAACCAAGACTGTTGTGGCACGGTTCATTCGACACAACCTGATCTGTCGGTACGGCGTCCCAGAAAGGATAATTACAGACAACGGTACCAATCTGAACAATAAGATGATCGCTGAGCTTTGCGAACAGTTCAAGATACAGCACCACAATTCTTCTCCTTATAGACCGAAGATGAATGGGGCTGTAGAAGCAGCAAATAAGAACATCAAGAAAATCGTGCAAAAAATGACAGTGACTTACAAAGATTGGCACGAGATGTTACCGTTCGCTCTACATGGGTACCGTACCTCAGCTAGGACGTCAACCGGGGCAACTCCTTTCTCTCTGGTTTATGGTATGGAGGCAGTCTTGCCAATCGAAGTGCAAATACCCTCTCTCCGGATAATGAAGGATGCAAATCTGAATGAAGATGATTGGATCCAGACACGACTTGATCAGCTCAACCTCATTGATGAGAAGAGACTTGCTGCTATCTGTCACGGTCAGACGTATCAGAAACGAATGATCAGGGCATTTAACAAAAAGGTCAGACCACAGGAATATCAAGTTGGGGATCTGGTGATCAAGAGAATCATCCTTCCTCAGAGTGATCCTAGGGGCAAATGGACCCCTACGTACGAAGGGCCATTTGTGGTTAAACATGTGTTCTCAGGAGGAGCCATGATTCTAACCAACATGGATGGTGACGACCTTCCTCACCCCGCCAATGCAGACATAGTAAAAAGATACTACGCATAAAAAAGACCCGCTAGGCTGACATGCCTAGGCAAAAATTAGGGCTTCCCGTCGAGCCAAAAGGGTTCGGGCAAAATGAAGGGATGAAATAAAAAAAAATCTGTACACCCGGCAAGTCGAAAACCTGAAAAGGCGGCTTGGGCAAAAATGGGTATCCCGGTGGACTGAAAACCCGAAAGGGCGGTCCGGGCAAAATTTAGGGATAAAGCGTAATACTATGTCTCATTGATCACTTTGCATCCAGAATCCGGTATCTACATCAAGTTCAGACGGCATCGATCAGTCAGCTTCACCTTCAACCAAGGTCGTCAAGTGATGAGACGCTCAGAGACATAAAGGCAATAGCAGAGTTGAAACCCAGTGGGATCATTCACTTCACACAGCTGTTTTATTTTTGTACAAAATTTGTATAAACTCTCTTGTTCGGCGGCGTTCCTCCTACTAGGACGTCAGCCTCTTGTATACAAAACGCCTATTCACAGGCCATTCAAAAATCAATACAAATATATTTTCAGTTAAACGTGCCAAGTGTTTTTCTTTTTCTGTTTTGTTTTGCGAAGAACGTCCAAGGTTCAATTTGTGATATATGCATTGACAATAGTTTGCTAACTCATAAATATTTGCATACGAAACAAAGGGATTAATTACAGGTGACACTAAAAACAGGGGCAATAAAGAGTTGTCTGAGCAGTCTAATTGTTCTATCCTCCAAGGTACCAAGGTAGGTTCAGCTAAAGAACATGACCAGTACATCTTAATTCCCCAGAGAGTGATTCAGCAAAACAGTGCATTCTTCTCCAGGCAGAGTTATCAAATCTCAAGGAAGTTGGGTATCCTCCCGCAAATTTCAACATTCCCCAGCAGCAATCCATATATTCTTAACAAGCATCCCCGGCAGTCTTGGTCTGAAGATTGTTCCCCGGCGGTATACCAGCCATTCAAAGGAATCACTTCCCCAGCATATCAAAACTCCCCCAGAAGAGTCCAATCCAGTTTCCCCAGGAAAGTTGGAATTCATATCCCCAAGCAGTAAGCTTATCCCCAGTAGATTCTGGAAGCTTATCCCTCGCAGAGCACGAACGCGTCGTCCGGCTTGATTTAAAGAGTTATTTCCTTAACAGGATATAACTGGGTTATCCTCAGCCAAAAGCCACGGAAAGAGCGTCCTCGACGAAGTCTTCTTACCCCAGCGAAGTCCATCAACACTTCCAACAACGAGGGTATCCCCAGCAAATTATTATCAACACTCAGTAAGGCATCCCTCTTCCCACAGAGTATTGCTTCCCGGCATGGTCGCTAGAGTATCTTTTCTCCCCGCAGAATCTTCCATTTGCCAAGTTTATTCCGCAACGGAGTCATCTTCTCCTACCGGTATCCTTGCAACTATCATCCCCAGCGGGAATAAAAGCTTATTCTTCAATATCAGCCCAGGAGTGACTTCCCGGCACCCGTCAAGGATTTACTTTCCTAGACGAAAACATACATAAACATCACATACTTCATTATAGCATGCATAGACGCATCATACCATACAAATCTCATTTATGTTGAGAACATCATCGCTTGATCCATATCATGCATTGCATATGACTGACCTTTACCTTTCAGGAAAGATGCAGTTGAAATTCTCAATCATATTCCAAGACCTTGTCCGGTTCAGTTAAATCGACCCTAAGATTTTCCTGATGCTTATCCAGTCAAAGGCCTTCTCTGGTTCAGTCAGATCGACCCTAAGATCTCCCTGATGCTTATCCAGTTGAAGATTCCAAGACCTTGTCCGGTTCAGTTAAATCGACCCTAAGATTTTTCTGATGCTTATCCAGTCAAAGGCCTTCTCTGGTTCAGTCAGATCGACCCTAAGATCTCCCTGATGCTTATCCAGTTGAAGATTCCAAGACTTTGTCCGGTTCAGTTAAATCGACCCTAAGATTTTCCTGATGCTTATCCAGTCAAAGGCCTTCTCTGGTTCAGTCAGATCAACCCTAAGATCTCCCTGATGCTTATCCAGTTGAAGATTCCAAGACCTTGTCCGGTTCAGTTAAATCGGCCCTAAGATTTTCCTGATGCTTATCCAGTCAAAGGCCTTCTCTGGTTCAGTCAGATCGACCCTAAGATCTCCCTGATGCTTATCCAGTTGAAGATTCCAAGACCTTGTCCGGTTCAGTTAAATCGACCCTAAGATTTTCCTGATGCTTATCCAATCAAAGGCCTTCTCTGGTTCAGTCAGATCGACCCTAAGATCTCCCTGATGCTTATCCAGTTGAAGATTCCAAGACCTTGTCCGGTTCAGTTAAATCGACCCTAAGATTTCCCTGATTCTTATCCAGTCAAAGGCCTTCTCTGGTTCAGTCAGATCGACCCTAAGATCTCCCTGATTCTTATCCCAGTAGAAGACACCCAAGATTCTCTCAGCGTTCCTGTTGGGGTAGTAATCATCCAAGGTTCTCTTACCATTCATGCTAAGGCAGTAACCATCCCTGGTTCATTCATCGCCGTTTGAAGCTCTAGACTCAGCTCCTGTAACCAGTCAGGACACATCTATACCAAGCATCTGAAAACCAGCTCCTGCAACGTGTCAGGTACTCATTTGTTCTTTTGCAGGTATGCAGGTTCTCGCTAAGGAATCTCCTACGCGATCAACATCCAGATGGCATCTATAAGCCCATCATCCTATCCAGCAATCTCCAAATGGCATCTATAAGCCCATTCCCCCATCACACTGCTAACATGTGAGCGCAAATTTCTGGGCACTCTAGTGTTCAATCATCTTCCACCTTCGGATTACGAAAGGCACGTCAACCAATCTGCATCCTCAGGTCTAAGAAGATTGAACAGGGGCAACTGTTGTACCCCAAAATTTTCCCTCCCATATTCTCCAAGAAAATGCCAAGTCAAGCTTCAAAGCTCCCCAAGGGTTGCACAGTGCAAAGGTCTCCTATACAGTCAAAACTAGGGTTTGTGTTCTGATCAAGAAAATGAAGTTTTCAAAGGCCCAATCAAGTCTCACATGCCCACAAATATGGTCAAGTATCCTCATATCAAGTTTCAAGACATTCAGCACAAAATTGCACAGTCAAAAACCCTAATTGCACTACAGTCAACTGTAGGGGCAAAATGGTCATTTGGCAGTCAAAAGTTCAAATTTTTGGTCAACATATCATTTTGAAGCCACAAACATCATTTGATCAATGCTTGATCATGATTCTCAAAATTTGGCTCAGAAATCATCAAAATGCAAAAGTTTCCTTATTTGGACAGTTGAAAAAGTCAACTGAAATTGACCAGGGCATAACTTTCACATGGATTATCAGAAAAATCCCATCCAAAGCTCATTTTGAAGAGAAAGACATTTCCTACAACTCATCTTCATACTTCAAGTCCAAGAAATGCTTTCACAAAAAGTTATCAATTTCAACATTATAGGTCATTTTCAAAAGTCAACAAAAAGGGACTTTAAGTCAAAGGTCATAACTTGAGATTGGTAAATCAAAATGACATGGGACCAAAGGCATTGGTTAGAGGACTCAAAGACCTTTCCAAAATGTCCAAGAACATGAGAAAAGCTTAAATATTGAGCAAGTTATGCCTTGTGGAAGTTGGGAAATGTTTGGATATTTTGAAAAGTCAACATTGATTCAAATGACCTAAAATTGCTAATGGGCCCATTTCTCTTCCATAATTCATCATTCCAAGCATGTGCACGACCATTTGGCCCAAAGGAAAGTATTTTCTCATTTTTATTTATTTATTTGAATTTTTATTCATATTAATTCATTTAAATCAATTAAATATATGGAAAATATTTAACTTAACCTAACCAATCTTTTTATACATGTTTTAGCCTCAAGATTTCGTGCATATGCAATTATGGAAAGATTTGGGTTGATTGGCTTGATTGAGAACAAAGAACACATGGAAAAAGATATGGAAAAATCTTAAGAAATCAAATATTCAAAACCATGATTACAAGAGATTTGATTGAGTTTTTCTTAACCTAATTGTTCCTACATATACAAGAAACATAACCCTAATCAGAAGAGACACTAAGCTGCGCAAGAAAGCTCTTCACAAACTTGAACAAATTCTCAAAAAAGGTCAATACTGAAAACTGATTTGCAGGTGAATTCAAGACCTAATTTTCATTCCAATAGCTTCCTCAAGGTCTACTGAACGTATTCCAATCAGAATCATCCATCACCACGCCAAGAATTGGTAAAACGAACATGAACTGTACAGAGAAAAATTCATTATCGTGTTTCATGTTTTAGGCATTTTTATAACATTTTGTTCATGGATTCTTATTCCTCATTTGATTCTGAAGCTAACCAATATGATTAATTGTCTTTTTATGCTGTGTACGAGATTTCTCCATGACTGTTTTCTAGGGTTTACAAAGCTTCAAATTAGGGATTTTGAAACCAAGAAAAATTGAGACTTAGGACCATCACCATTGGATTCAGAAAGTCTGGACGAACGGAAACCACCCATCGCGCCTAATTTATTGGCCCTCTAATACCTATTTGCTATTTTCCCATAAGCCACCTAAAACAACGCATGAAAAACCGTTGCTTTTGTTTTTGTATTACAGGGATGAGGAAGAAGATGGAGTCGTGGCAAGAGCTGATTGGCTTGTTTAAAATTCGCGCGCGTTTCCAAGGCCACTGACCATTTTCTTTTATAATATTTAGTTGTTATATTAATATACAGATGAACAGCGTGCTTCAGTGGCAAACGTGTTGATTGGCAAGGTAGGTGACCTGGGTTCGAACCCCAGGTCTTATATATTTCCATATTATTTTTCATTAACAAATCCCATGCGCTTCAAGGCTGCAGACGTACCATATGTCTTCAAATATCTCACATCCACGTGCACACTGAGATCAAGTCAAGGGCATAGATTGAAAGCACACCATAAACTCAGGTCAACATTGTTACACGCTAGTGGGAAAGTCAAACGGACCTGAAGCTTGTTGGGCCAGAATTCTTGGATCTATACCTCCATATTGGGGCCTGAACCCCCCCTGGTTTGCAAATTCTATATATTTTCTTTATGTTTTATTTTCAATTATTGTTTTATTTGCTTTATTGTTTTGATTTAATTAATTATTTTTACAAAATATAAAAAATGCCTAAAAATCAGAAAAGATAAAAAACATGGTAAATATTTTTATTTTAATATTTTCTTGTAAATAAATGCTTGGAAATTAATTAGTTTAAAATAGGTTTGCAATTTTAATTCTTTTAATAAAAAAATCTAAAAAACATAGAGTTAGGTTTAATAAATTTTATTCCTTTTAATTTTTCTTTTTCACAATAATATTATTTATTTTATTTATTTTCATAATTAAAATTGTACATAAAAAATTAGGTTTAATTTAGGTTGAATTTTAACGTTTTCTTAATAAATTAAAATAAAGTAGAATTAGGGTTAGTAGTTAATTTTAATTAATTCTTTCTTTTTTCTATTAAATCTTAAAACATTAAAAACACCAAAAAAAAAACAAATTCTTGCCTTCTTTTAATTTTAATTCTTCATGTAATTTTAATATTTTGCAAAGGGGTCCAACGCCCTCGTTTCGTTCTTAATTTCTTATTAATTCGCGTATGTATTTTATTTTCATTATAATAATCATGTATCTCTCCCGAAGCCTTGTAATCACTTCTCGCACTTTTAAATTCTTTATTTTCTTTTATTTATTTTTCTGTCAAATCGGGTCCTGGTTAATTTCGGCGATGTGGACCCGCGCCATTTATAATAGCTTTAGATTTACTTTTCCTCGCAATACTTTTAAACTGTTAAACAAAGCATGAAAGACTGTATGGACATAAATAAAAACAAGCGTAGAACACCAATGACATGACAAGATAAATACAAACGAATCTGACACACAAATCGCACACACCACCCCTAGGGTACGCCTCACTGTTGCCTTGCCTCGAAAGGTGATCGTCGAGTAGAGGATGTCTTAGTAAGTCCTCATGATCCGGGAACCTGACATGAGGGTAGCTTCTAAGGTGTCTTCCCATTGCTCTGGTGATCACCATGTCCCGAACCTCGAATTGACCCGAACACCTCCAACGGTGGTGCTACCTACCCCTCAATGGTGGGATGGCACTACTTTAAAGGACATTTACACAGACGGATTCCTTAGGGTAGGTAGGTTCTCGTGGATACTTGCTCTAAATTTCAAAACAAATCAAAAATACTTTTCACACCAACACATTTTCAAAAAGCTTTCGAAAGCAATTTTTCAAACACTCTTGAGGACTGATACAAGAGTCGAACGGAAATTTTCAAAGAAACTTTTTTAAAACCCACAGTTGAAAAGCAAACAAACCATTTTTGAAAACACAAATGAGCAAGTATCTAAGAGCCCATGGATAACCATGGATAGAAAGGGTGCTCACACCTTCCCTTTCTATAACCTACCTCCCGAACCGAGAGCAATCTCTTTAAGGAATTTTTCTGTGCTTTTGTCCTTTCCATTTGGAGAAAATAAAAGACGGTGGCGACTCTTGCTTCCGCGACATTTCGCGAACCAGCGTTAAACAGTCAGTTCCAGATCCACCGATCACACCTGGTCATATGAAGACATGCCAGGACTTGATACAGACATCGTGGTACATCGTCTGCCAACAAGAGAAGACTGTCCACCAGTAAAACAAAAAATCCGCTGCATGAGACCTGACATGTCAAAGAAGATCAATGCGGAAGTCATGAAACAATTCAATGCTGGATTCTTGGCTGTCACTTCCTATCCCCAATGGGTTTCCAACATTGTTCCCATGCCTAAACAGGATGACAAAGTACAAATGTGCGTGGACTATAGAGATTTGAATAGGGCCAGCCCTAAAGATGATTTTCCACTCCTCCACATCGATATCCTGGTTGACAATACGGCACAACACAAAGTGTTTTCCTTCATGGACGGATTCTCAGGTTACAACCAAATCAAAATGGCACCTGAAGACATGGAGAAAACAACATTTGTCACACAGTGGGGCACATTCTGCTACAAAGAGATGCCATTCGGACTAAAGAATGCTGGGGAAACCTATCAGCGCGCCATGGTAGCTTTGTTTCATGACATGATACATCTTGAAATAGAGGTCTATGTAGACGATATGATAGCCCGATCACAAACAGAAGAAGAGCACTTGGATCACTTACAAAAGTTGTTTGAGAGGCTGGAGAAGTACAAGCTAAGGTTGAACCCGAACAAGTGCACATTCGGGGTAAGGTCCGGTAAACTCTTAGGTTTTATCGTCAGTAACAAAGGCATTGAGGTCGATCCCGCCAAGGTTAAAGCAATACAAGAAATGCCCGCTCCTCGTACTGAGAAGGAAGTCAGAGGATTCTTCGGGCGCCTGAACTATATTGCCAGATTCATTTCTCACCTAACGGCTACTTGTGAGCCAATCTTCAAACTATTGAAGAAAGATCAAGTAGTCAGATGGAACGATGAATGCCAGTTTTCTTTTGACAAAATCAAAGAGTACTTACAAGAGCCTCCTATTTTTATGCCACCAGTCGAGGGAAGACCACTGATCATGTATCTGACCGCTTTAGAGAACTCAATGGGGGTGTGTATTGGGGCAGTATGACGATTCTGGCCGAAAAGAGCACGCTATTTACTAGCTGAGCAAAAAGTTTACCGACTGTGAAACCAGATATTCACTGCTCGAGAAAACTTGTTGCGTTCTGGCATGGGCTGCTCGCCAGCTAAGACAGTATATGCTGACTCATACTACCTTGTTGATATCTAAAATGGATACGATAAAATACATCTTCGAGAATCTTGCTCTTTCTGGGAGGATAGCTAGATGGAAGATGATCCTAACAGAATATGACATACAGTATACTACCCAGAAAGCTATTAAGGGCAGTGTGCTAGCTGATCACCTTGCTCATCAGGCTGTAGAAGACAATCAGTCCATGAAATTTGAATTCTCGGATGAAGACATCATGACAATAGACAACTGTGAAGAAATCAGACCATATGATAGACCTGAACAAGGATCCCGATGGACCCTGTTCTTTGATGGGGCATCCAATTCACTTGGTAATGGTATCAGCGTTGTACTCATATCTCCGGAAGGGTGTCATATTCCTTTTACTTCCAGACTTTGCTTCAACTGCATGAACAACATGGCAGAATACGAAGCATGCATCTTTGGTCTCAGAGCTTCCATAGACTTGGGAATCAAAGCTTTAGATGTGTTTGGAGATTCAGCTTTGGTCATCAGTCAGATCAAAGGGGAATGAGACACTAAGAACCCAAACCTTATACCTTACAAATAACATGTTTTGACATTGCTACCACATTTTGAGAAGATTACCTTCGAGCATTTCCCGCGAGAAGAAAATCAGCTAGCAGACGCTCTAGCCATAATGTCATATATGTTTAAACTTAATTGGGATAACGAGGCTCCCCGTATCACCATTGAAGGAATGTGTGATACGGTGGGAGAACTGACTTGAGTTTTGCGTTTGTATTCGCACTTGTTCGGTTGAGCAAGAGTCGCCACCGACTTTTTATTTTATCCTAAAGGAAAGGTTAAAAAGCACAGCAAAAACCTTTTGAGATATTTCGTGGGTTCGGGGGGTAGATTATGAAAAGGGAAGGTATTAGCACCCTTTTCATCTATGGTTATCCATGGGCTCTTAGTTACTTGGTTTTTAGATCACTTGCCTTGATTTTCGATTGCTTTAAAATTGTGGTGTGTGTGTGTTTTGAAAAAAAATGTTTTTGAAGAGATGCCTTGTTTTAGGCAACCAATGTAATGACTCGTGTTTGAGTATATACGAAGGTGTGTATCTTTTCGAAAAGATGTTTCAAAATGTTTTTGGAAGTTTGTTTGAAAGTGTGTATGAAGTGTGGTTTTTGAAAAGAAGGCAAGTGTTTTTGCAAGTTTATCTCAAGTAACTAAGAGTTTTGTCTACCCCTATTGTACTCAAAGGTTTTCTCTATGTTTTCAACCCTTTTTAACAATTTTGTTCCACCATTGAATTTGGTGGACAATCTTGCGTTTAGGATGTTTAACGGGACAGGCGCGGGTCATCGTATGGACCATGAATGCAATGGTGCCAAGTGTCTTTGGCAATTTGCTTAAAGGGACTATGATCATTCCATTTTTAGGCAACTTTCGAAAGCGTCATCGAGGGACTTATGATCATTTTGAATTCGTTTTGCCAAAGAAACTCGACGTGCAAGCATGGCCCATTTTGGAAGGCAACATGTGGGATTACCCTAGAGGGTGCAAGTGTGATTGTGTATTGATTTCATGTATTTGTCTTGTTTTAGGTTATATAGCGTTTGATTTTATGTACATGCAAACCCTAGGTCTAACCATGGTATAATTTGAAAGCGGTAAATTGCAAGAATTTAAAGTCTACGCTATTACAAATAGTATCCGGGAGTGGGGGTACAAATTCACAAATGGGGATGAGACTTTAGGAATGTAGTGTCCAATAATTTACAACCAAATCGAATGCGATAAAAGTGTAAATAATGTAACGAATATACAAAATAAGCAAATGTAATTGTATGTGTATCAAATGTAAAGTGTATGGTGTAGGTGTAAGTGTACGTATATGAGAATTATTTACAAGTTAAGAAAATGTGGATTTTAAAGGTATTATTAAGTATTGTTTATGTTCTTGTTTTGTATTTTGGTTAAGTATGTACAAAAGAAAGTATTTTGTAGAAAAGAAAATGTATTTATTTTTAAAGAAAAGTCATGTATTAATGTAATTATGTACAAAAGTTTTAAATGAAAATGTTTTTAAGTTTAAAGGAAGATATTATTTGTATTTTAGTATTAATGTATAAATAGGAAAAATTAATTAAAAGAAAATAGTATGCTTTGAGTTCTATTCTTTTATGTATTAAAAAATTATTAATGTAGTTTAATTAATTAATGTATGTACAAACTATCTTAAGAAAAGAAATGTTTTAAGATTAGGAAAATGAATGTTTGTATATAAAAAATAAAAAGGGTGGTTAATTTATTTATCAAAATAAAGAAAGGTATTATATTAGTTTTAAACTAAAAAATAAAAGGTTGGCTTAAGAGTGTTTAAAAAGAAGAAGGAAGATACAAAATGGGCCTGAAAGGGTTTGGCCCAAACTAAAAGAAAACAAGTGAGAAAAAGAAAATGGGGGGTGAGGCGTTAGGAATGCACTGGGCTTAGGCGTATGACTGGAAAAGGGCAAAGCCCATTAGGTTTCACAGATGTTCTTAGGGTTAAGTGTTATTGTGTTCAGTTAGGGAAAAGTTAGGGTTACAGAAAACGGCGCCATTCTCTTTTCACTTCTGTTCATCTTCGTCTTCCTCAATGTGAAGGTCGCTGAGACGCAACCCTCCGCCTAGAGCCACCAGCGTCATCACCTAATCTCTCCTTCCTCCAAAGTTCGAGCACAGTGGTTTTACGAAGCAAGGTTTGATTTTGACATTTTATATGTTTTTTACAATTTTGCATGTTATGATTTTGTGATTATTGATCTTGATTAAGCTTTGTTTTCTGTTGAGGTGGTGGAAGGAAAGAGAGAAAGACATACTACCTTCGTTTTCTGGAGATGGAGGAGAGGTGGGGTCGGAGGCGCTCTGGAGGCTTCGACGGTGAGGGGCGGTGTTATGATGACGCTAGCTTTGAATCCTGGTTTATATATTTTCGCCTTTTTTGTTGGCCCTAATTGCCTGTGATGCCTCGCCTTGTATTTGGTTGTCTTGATGCTTGGATGTGAGTTGCCTACCCCAATGATGAACGCTGTTCTGAGGGCCCTTCCTGTTGCCTCTTCTGTATATCTGTGAATGCTTGAGTTGCCTGTTTGTGCTTGATTCGTATGCTTCTTTATCTCCTCTTCCTCTTGCTGCTTCTTTGCTTCGTATGCTTGCCTAGGATGAATGTTTTCTGAGGCCTTGAGCTGTTGGCTTGAACTTGGTTTGGATGCTATGCTATTTCCAGTTTTAGGCTTATGGGAGATTTTGACATTGTGTTGTTGTGAGGACAGTTTAGGCTTGATGACAGGTTGGGCCTTACTGGTTTGATGTGTTTAATAGATTATGCTGGTTTGCTATGAGGTCTTGACAGGGTTTAAATGGTAAGGTTTGAAAACTCAGGCAGGGTTTAGACTGGACAGTTTTGCTTTGGTTCCAGGTTTGAATATTTTGGCTTAAGCTTTTATGCAGGTTATGTGTTTTGCAGGTTTGTTGTGGTGAACTGGTTTTGGTTGGCTGGTTAGGTTTTCTTTTGGTGGCAGGCAGTTTGGATTGTTTTCTTTTATCTTTGTGATGTGAACTAATTCTTGTTTATGTTGTTTCTCTGCCCTTCCTTTCTACTGTGTTAGCAGTTTTGTTTTTATATCTTTTTCTACCTCTCAAGCCTAAACCTGTAAGCCCTATTTCTTCTTCTCTTTTTCTTCTCTCTCCAGTACATCTTTAAGCATTATTATATTGCTTAGAAGTCACTTTTTTTTCTGAAAAAGCAATGGCTTGGGAAATGATGATTTGAACCTTGCTTGCAATGTAGTTTAACTCTGCATATTTGTCCTCTCTTTTCCATACTTTGTGCTGCATTTGTACTTGCATCTGAATATTATGATATCTTTGATATTCTGATATCTTTTGGACAGCTTTAGTTGACATTGGAACTGAGTTTTGAAATTGTGACTTGCTTTAGGTCATTCAGTTTGTAACTTGGACTTTGGTTATTTGCATATGCTGTCTTGCTTTTGAACTATGCAGTTTTGACAATTTGAAATGTGCAATTTAACTTTTGTGCATTTATTTAATTTGCAAACATTTTCACCCTTCTTTGTGAACCAGGAGAAATCCCGTGATTTGCAGAGAGGGCTAACTGATCCCGGCCATTTGCTTTTAATGATGAGTCTAAATTAAACTGTCTGTTTAATTGTTTATCCACTTCAACTGACTTTTTCCTTCTTTTCTTTGCAGATAAATAATTAAATGGAGAGGAATAGCAAAAGATGAAGAATTGAAGATTTAGAAAAAATTAGGATAGTTTTATTTAGGTTTAAATTACTGTAAAATCATTGTTGTAAACAATTTGTAAACAAAACAATTGTACAAATAATTTAAAAAATAAATAAAAAGTTTTTATCCAATTAATTTTTTTCCTCTTTTTACTTATTTATTTTATTATTTATAATTCTAAAATTATAATAAATGGAAATAAATTCCAATTATCTAAACTCAGAATAATAAACAATTAAATAAACAATGTTTCAGCATCGATCAATTAAACTTAGCGCTTCCAACATTCAAAGCAAAACAACAGTCAACCACAGTAATTGCCCAGGCGCTTTTTCCTTTTACTGATTTTAACCAAACATTGCAAATTCAAACCCAACGCATCCTTTCACTGATTTAGTCAAACCATGCGAATTCAATCCAAATGTTTCAATCCACATCCCAGCATAATCTCGAAAAGCACTGTAGAATTTAAATCTTTCCGAGAACGCGCGCATAAAAACCCTAATTCCTGATCAAATGCCAAAGAAGCGTTCGCCTGATCAAAGTTGAGCCAATATCAACCAAAAGCCTTAGCAACTGTATGAACTGTTCTAGAGCCAGGAAAATCAATGAAAACCCTAATTTTGTCTGACTGACGAGAAAAGTCTGTTTGGCCGATTCTTGAGCCAGTTTGAAAAAATCAGGAAAAGCCTGAAGTTGTGATTTCTTGAGGGAAAATGCGAGGGCAAATTTTGGGGTACAACAGAATGGATGAACCAGCACACTATCACGAGATTAATACTGAAGAAATAGTGGACCAGCCTTGGTTTCATGAAGTCAAGAGGTATCTCGAGGTTCAAGAATATCCAGAAGGAGCTTCAATCAATAATAATAAGTTCTTAAGGAGATTCTCTGCTAAGATCTTCCTTAGTAATGGCATCCTGTACAAACGCAATCATGACTCCATTTTGCTTCGGTGCATGGATAAGGTTGAAGCTGAAAAGATCATGGCTGAAATACATGAAGGTACTTTTGGCACTCACTCCAGTTGGCATACGATGGCGAAGAAAATCCTACGGGCAGGCTATTATTGGTCTACCATGGAAGCGGATTGCTATCAACACTCTCGGACTTGTCAAAATGTCAAATTTATGCTGACAAGATGCATGTACCTCCGGTTCCTCTAAATGTCTTGATGGCTCCTTGGCCCTTTTCTATGTGGGGAATTGATATGATTGGAGAGATCAAGCCTAAAGCCTCCAATGGACACCATTTCATTCTAGTGGCCATTGACTATTTTACCAAGTGGGTTGAGGCAGCTTCCTTCGCTTCTGTTATCAAGAATGTCGATGCCCGCTTCATCAAGCAAAATCTCATTTGTCGGTACGGTATCCCGGAAAGGATCATCACTGACAATGGTACAAATCTTAACAACACTATGATCATCGCCTTGTGCGAGCAATTCAAGATTCAACATCACAATTCTTCTCCCTATCGGCCAAAGATGAATGGTGTTGTCGAAGCTACGAATAAAAACATCAAGAAGATCATACAAAAGATGACAGTCACATACAAAGACTGGCATGATATGCTACCATTCGCTCTCCACGGGTATCGTACCACGGCTCGCACATCAACTGGGGCAACACCCTATTCATTGGTTTACGGCATGGAGGTTTTCTTACCTATTGAGGTTCAAATCCCCTCTCTGAGAATTATGAAGGATGCAGGTTTAAACAAAGATGATTGGATCCAGACCCGACTTGATCAACAAAACTTAATTGTTGAAAAGAGACTTACTGCTGTTTGCCATGGTCAGATGTATCAAAAACGGATGATCAAGGCTTTCAACAAGAAAGTCAGGCGCCAAGTATATCAAGTTGGGGATCTGGTGATCAAACGTAGCATCTTGTCACAAAGTGATCCCAGGGGAAAATGGAATCCTACCTATGAAGGACCATTTGTAATCAAGAAAATATTCTCCGGTGGGGCAATGATCTTGACCACCATGAACGGCGACGACCTGCCACACCCTGCGAACACAGACATAGTCAAAAGATACTATGCATAAGAGGCCTGCTAGGTTGACACACCTAGGCAAAACAAGGGCATCCCAGCGAACCAAAAAGGTTCGGGAAAAAATTAGGGATAAAATAAAAAAATCTGTACACCCGGCAAGTTGAAAACCTGAAAGGGAAACTTGGGCAAAAAAGGGTTTCCCGGTGGACTGAAAACCCGAAAGGATGGTCCAGGAAAAAGTTAGGGAATTAAAGCGTATGACTATCCCATCGGATCACTTACGGACAACCTTTGACTTCCACTGAGAAACTCGGTGTTTCTGATCAATTCAATCATCTGCAGACGAAGCAACAAATAGACAAGATATTCAGAGATAAGAAGGCTATAACAGAATGGGAACACCATGGGATTATTACACATAGCTATCTTTCTTTGTATAAAATTTTCTTGTTTTATGGCACCATTCTCTTACTAGAATGTTGTCTCCTTTGTACAAAATACTTATTCAAAGTCAATACAAAGATCCCCCTTTGAAAGTGCAAAAACTATTTGTCTTTTCTTTACGATCGTGTTTTGTTTGCAAAAGAGTCTAATGATTCATTGATGAACATATGCATTTGAACATAAGTACTGTTTACAAATAAACAAAATGAGAAAGACAATTACTGATAGTTTGAAAGGACAAGAAAACGTCTCTAGGCTATTCCATAAAGTAATCCCCACAGTACGTCATTTAAATTCCCAGCGGAACAAATTTCAATTTATTAATCCCCAGTAGAAATCGTCAAATTTCTCAGGATTCCCCAAACAAGTCTTACAAGCAGTACATGACATTGCCCTCATGACAAAATTTACTTCTCTCAACAAGAGTTCGTCGGTACTTCAACTTCAAGAAATAGAATATTCAACATAGCCTCACCAGTATTCAAGGATTTATTCTCCTCAATCATACATCAATACAGCAAACCAACTTACATGCACGTACATTGCATCCATATATCATAAACATTGATAAAGCAAATACATTGTGTGATACGGTGGGAGAACTGACTTGAGGTTTTGCGTTTGTTTTCGCAAATGTTTCGGTTGAGCAAGATTCGCCACCGACTTTTTATTTTATCCTAAGGAAAGGTTAAAAAGCACAGCAAAAACCTTTGAGATGTTTTCTTGGGTTCGGGGAGTAGATTATAGAAAGGGAAGGTATTAGCACCCTTTCTATCCATGGTTATCCATGGGCTCTTAGTTACTTGCTTAGATCAACTTGCCTTGATTTTCAATTGTTTGAAATGGTGCTTTCAATTGTTTGAAATGGTGCTTTGTGTGTGGGTTTGAAAATGTTTTTGAAAAGAGGCCAATGTGGTGGCAACCTTTGCAATGATCCATGTTTGGATGTATACAAAGGTGTACTTATCTTTTGAAAAAGTTTTCAATGTTTTTGAAAGTGGTTTTTAAAGTGTGTTGTAATGTGTGTTTTGAAAAGTAGGCAAGTGTTTTTGTTTTGCAAGTTGGCAAGTAACTAAGAGTTTCTCTACCCCTAAATTTACTCAAAGATCTTTGCTATGTTTTAACCCTTTTAACAATTTTGTTCCACCATTGTATTTGGTGGACAATCTTGTGTGAGGATGTGAACGGGACGGGCGCGGGTCATCATTTAGACCATGATTGCAATGATTCCAAGTATCTTTGGGCAATTTTTCTTTAAGGGACTTGATCATTTTTAGGCAACTTTTGAAAGCGTCATCGAGGGACTATGATCATTTGAATTTGTTTTGTTTTGCCAAAGATACCTAACATGCAACATGGCTCATTATTGAAGGCAACAAGTGGAGTAACCCTAGGGGTGCAAGTGTGATTGGTGTTTGTTCATTTTCATGCTTTGTTATCTTTGAATTAGGTCAAGCTATTTGTTTGGTTGATTTTTGCATACAAAACCCTAATTCTATCATAGCATATTTAGAAAGCTTTTAAATGCGGAATTTAAAGGTCCTAAACTATTACAACATAATTATGGGATGAGGGGTACAAATGTTCAAATGGGGATATTTAGTAAGAAATTTAAATCTAACTATTACATCTAAATTGAAATTTTACAAGGTATTTAATTGTACAATTAAATAAAAAAAAATAAATATACAAGATGCAAAAAATGATTTTTATATGTATGTAAAAAGTATTTTTTATGTGACAAATAAACAAAAATAAAAATGAATAATTTTGGGTATTTTTACATTTTAGAGCAAACCCTAATTTTGCTAAATAAAGGTATTAATTATTTATTATATACAACATTTATTAATTATGTACAAAAAATAAATAAAAAGGAAGTATATTGTAAAAAAGTGATTTTTTAAGTTAAATATTAATAAAAATAAAAATGTGTTATTTTTGTATTTTTATCCTAAATATTCTAATAAATATATAAGTATTTATTATTTACTAAATATATTAAATATGTACAAAAATAAAAATATTTATTATTTACAAAAAAAAAGTATATTTTTTATAAAATGTTTTCAAAGGATAAAATAAAATAAAATCAGAAAATAAAATGTGTTTGTATTATTTTTTAGTATTTTAAATAAAAAGGTATTATGTTTATTTATATGTATAAACTCAAATAAAACAAACAAAATTCAAATAAAATGAAAAAATGGTTGAAAAAATGCTTTTAATATTTTTTATATTTTGGCAAAAAATAACAAGTCAGAAATAAAAAGAAAAAGTCAAAAAATGATAAAAATAAACACAATGGGCCAAGGGGGTGCAAGTGGAAAATGAATGGTGCAAATAAAAAGAACAACACTGGCCCCGCCCAAAGAGGTTGTCTTCAACCTCCAGACAGTTTTATTTGAAAATTCGCGCGCTTCCTTGCTTCAATCACAACTCCTGATTCTTTGATTTTTAGCACAAACTTATAACACAAAAAATGTCAAGCATCAAATCACGAATCCAAACATACCAAGAACTTGATCTAACTCTCAGAAATGAGAGAGAATTTCTTCTCCCCCAATTCCTGACCTAAGTTTTTTCTAATGTTCAGGTTCCATATTCTCTCAGTACACACAACATAAATGCAAAGTGATTATATGTGTAGCTCCAGGGCCATGAGTAGAGCATTTTTCATTCATAAACCTAAACCTAACTCTTCCTAGATTGAGAGATAGAAGTCCATGAACTTACCTGTTCAGCTTGGATCGTATATGACAATGGAGGTACTTTCAAGGCAATGTGAGGACTCGTACAGCTTGCTTGAAGTTCAGGGATGCTTCTCCAATGCTTGGTGTGCTTTGAATCTTGCTGAATCACTCCATGGAAGCCAACCTGCAAGAGAGAAAAATGAAAATGGAAAACTATGCTATGGCTGTTACAGTCTGTATCTAAGGTTGGGGATAGCTTGTATGGATGTTATTGAATGTGTTTGAGGTGGTTTGGATGAAAACGCGCGAGGGAAATGAACTGTGGAAGTCAATATGCAGAAGATACCCTATTTTGCCACAAAACTGTGTTTTGATGAATGAGGGAGTCTTAGGGATGGCTTGGTCGTGTTTTAGGTTACTTGAGGAGTATGGAGTGTGTTCACAATGTTTGCTTAGGTTTTTCTTCACAGGAATGTGAGTTGTTGTTCAATATGCCAAGTTTCTTCTATCTTAAGCAAAGTTTGTCAACTTGGTTTCTAGGCTACCACAGGCCCCTCAAGCATGCTGCACCTTTTAGTCTTGATCAGTGGGATTGGTTCCTGAACTTGTGCCTCAAAGATCTGCATTGTACCTCATAGATTGTAAACTTGACATAAAGTGCCACTTTACAAGAATGGATAATGTGCTTTTTCTAATTATGGATTAAATTGGCATGTAATGGTTAAACACACAAGATAAGGCTTGAACACAAAGGATTTGCATTAAATTATTGAGTGTGGATGAGATAAAAGGCCTGTAATCTAGTTGTGCAAGCTGAGTTCAAAAAATGCCTAAGTTATGAACATGAAAATGGCCATGAACAAAGTGACTTTTGCCCATATTGACAAATTAGATTCTCCCTAACCATAAGGGTGTTTGAGAAGTTCTTGGACAATTTGGAAAGCTTGGAATGTGTACTACAATCCATCTTTGTAATGCAAGTTGAAATTCCAAGTGGAAACATGTGAAAAGTGGCCATGAAGTTGGGCAAAAATCCTGCCTAGAATAGGTCAACATTTTTCTAAGTTAAGAATGTTTTGCACCCTTGTTCCAAAAATCATAACTTGAGCTACAAGCTTATTTTGAGGAAACGTTGTGAATCAAAGTTGTAGATTTTGCAATGGAATATAACTTTCATGTTTTGAGTTTTCCTTGAATCCAAATGTATCTTGATGAAAAAATGGGACAAAGTTAGGAAAAAAAATAGGAATTTTCATAACTTAGAAAAATTCTAAGTTATGAAAATTCTTCATTTCAAACCCTAATTTGTAATTCTTGATTTCTTGATGAACAAGTTTCATAATTTGACATGTCTTGATGAAAAATGAATCTTGACACTTGATTTTGACCAAAAAGTCAAAGTTTGACTTTTCAGTATACAGTCAAATTTGGCTCAGTTGACTGGAAAATTCATCTGTCAATCTTGTGCATTTGGGATCTTTTGAACTTGTTGAACATGTCAAGACAATTACATTGGGTCCTTGAGTCCATATGTGAGCTTGGTTTTCCATTGGCTAGGTCAAACAGTCAAAAATTGCCTTTGTACAGTCAAAACCCTAAAAATGACCATTTTGCCCTTTTGGTGATCTGATCAAATTTCTTGTGGAATTGTGATCCAAACTTGATAAAATGGTCCATATGAGTTCATAATGTTGATGTGGGTCAAAAATCATGAGGTTTGACTGCCAATTGACCACAGTTGACTTTTTCCCCAATACAACTGATTTCTAGGTCAACTGTCCAGTTGACTGGGCAAAGATTGGAATCAAGGCTTGAAACTTGGTATGGATAAACTTGTGAGTCCAACATGAAGCATGAAAGTCATTTTGGGCCTTTTAGGTCAAAACATCTTTGTGCAAACTCAAACCCTAATTTGGGTCAATAGTGCAAGGAGGAGTCTTGAGCAGAGCAAACCCTAACTTGATCTTGAGCTCCAAGGGTCTTGTGGTGAGAAAATGTTGAAGAAATGGGAGGGCAAATTTTGGGGTACAACAATTTACCCTGTTCAATCTTCTTAGACCTGAGGATGTAGATTGGCTTGCGTGCCTTTCGTTATCCGAAGGTGGAAGATGATTGAACACTAAAGTGCCCAGAAATTTGCACTCGCATGCTGGAGTATCAGCAATGTAATGGCGGGAATGGGCTTACAGATGCCATTTGAAGAGATGGTGGATAGGAGGATGGGCTTATAGATGCCATCTGGAGGTGTGACAGAACCTTGTCGGGAATGGGCTTATAGATGCCATTTGGAAGTGTTGATCGCATAAGAGATTCATTAGCGAGAACTTGCGTACTTTGAGAAAGGAAGATGTTTCCTGGCCTGTTACAGGTGTTGATCTTAAAACTCTTCATGTAGATATGCCCTGGCTAGATACATGAATCGAATCTACAATCAAACGCACACAGATATGCCCTGGCTAGATACAGGAATCGAATCTGGAATTGGTCGTCTACAGATATGCCCTGGCTGGATGCAGGTATCGAATCTGGAAGTTGTCGTCTACAAATATGCCCTGGCTGGATGCAGGTATCGAATCTGGAAGTTGGTCGTCTACAGATATGCCCTGGCTAGATACAGGAATCGAATCTGGAATTTGCAAAAGGTTGGTAGAGATAGCTTTCCTGGCTGGATACAGGTGTAAACCTCTGACTTGAGAATGAAAGATAATTTCCTGGCCTGTTACAGGGGTTGATCTTCAAACTCTTCATGCAGATATGCCCTGGCTAGATACAGGTATCGAATCTACAATCAATCGCTCACAGATATGCCCTGGCTAGATACAGGAATCGAATCTGGAATTGCGATAGTTGATAGTAATCATCTTTGGATTGACTTTTTCCTGAAAAGGCAAAACATCAGTTGTATGCAATGTCATGATGTATGAGTTGCATGATGTCATGATGCTCAAAATGAGACAGTGTTGTATGCACTTTATCATGTATGTATGAAATGTGAAATGTCTATGAATGTGTTTTCGTCTAGGAAAATAAATCCTTGACGAGTGCCGGGAGTTTGTGGAATCCTGGGCTGATGTTGAAGAGTGGAGTTCTTTGTTTCCGCTCGGGATGATGGTTGCAAGAATAAACCGGTAGGAGAAGATGACTCCGTTGGGGAATAAACTTGTTGGAGAGATTACTCTGCGGGGAATTACTCTGTGGGAAGAGATACTTCGCTGAGGTTTTGATGAGAGCTCCGCCGGGGATTCCACTGATAAGTTATGTTGGGGAATTTGATGAACTCCGCTGGGGATAGAAAGAACTTTGCCGAGGACGAATTTTCCGTGGTAATTAGATGAGGATAACCCAGTTATATCCTGGTGGGGAAATAACCTTTGAATAAAGTCGGGGAGAGATGTATGTACTCTACAGGTGATAAGCTTCCAGAATCTACTGGGGATAAGCTTCAGAATCTACTGGGAAGGATGATTCAACTCTCCTGGGGAAACCTTTCAGACTGTACTGGGGAATGGTTCCACCGGGGTGTCTGTATTCCGCCGGGGAATTACTCTTATATTAAGACTGTCGGGGATACTTGTTGAGGACTGTCTGTACACTCCGCTGGGGAATGTTTAGATCTTCCGGGGATACCCAACTTCCTTAAGGCTGACAGTAGACTAACTCTGCTTGGGGAGAGTATCGCTGACTTACTAGGGGAATATTGTGCCTTTTCAGGGCTGATGGGAAACCAACTCTACTTGAGGAGAGTATTGTTGAATCTGGTCTTACTCCGTGGGGAGTTGAGGTGACTTGGTTACGTTCTTCAGCCGAACCTACCTTGGTACCTTGGTGGACAGAGCAACTAGATCGCTTAGACAATTCTAAATTGCCCCTATTTCTGATGTCACCTGTAATCAGTCCTTTGTTTCGCATGCAACTATTCATGATTAGCAATTAATGTCAAATGCATATATCAAAAACGAACATTGGACGTTCTTTGCAAAACAAAACAGAAAAAGGAAAAATAATGGATAATTTGTCTGAAAAATTGAACTTGTATTGATTTTGAAATTTGCCTGTAAATAGGCGTTTTATGTACAGGAGGCTGACGTCCTAGTAAGAGAACTCCGCTGAGCAACATAGAGTTTATACAATTTTATGAAAAGGAAACAAAACAGCTATGTGAAAATAATCCCACTGGGTTCCAACTCTGTTATCGCCTTTATGTCTTCAAGCGTCTCATCACTTTGCTGCTTAGCTGAAGATGAAGCTGATTGATTGGCGTCGTCTAAGCCCGATAGTTGATGCCGAATTCTGGATGCAAGGTGATCCAATGAGACATAGTATTACGCTTTATCCCTAACTTTTGCCTGGACCTCCCTTTCGGGTTTTCAGTCCACCGGGATACCCATTTTTGCCCAAGCCGCCTTTTCAGGTTTTCGACTTGCCGGGTGTACAGATTTTTTTCATTTCGTCCCTTATTTTTGCCCGAACCCTTTTGGTTCGTCGGGAGGCCCTTATTTTTGCCTAGGTGTGTCAACCTAGCGGATCTTTAGTTCATGCGTAGTATCTTTTTACTATGTCTGCATTGGCGGGGTGAGGAAGGTCGTCACCATCCATGGTGGTTAGAATCATCGCTCCTCCTGAGAAGATATGTTTAACCACAAATGGCCCTTCGTACGTAGGGGTCCATTTGCCCCTGGGATCACCTTGAGGAAGATTGATGTGCTTGATTACCAAGTCTCCGACTTGATACTCTTGTCATCTGACTTTCTTGTTAAATGCCCTGATCATCCGTTTTTGGTACGTCTGACCATGACAAATAGCAGTGAGTCTCTTTTTGTTAATCAGGTTTAATTGATCGAGCCGAGTCTGGATCCAGTCATCTTTGCTTAAGTCTGCATCCTTCATTATCCTGAGAGAGGGTATCTGGACTTCAATAGGCAAGACTGCCTCCATGCCATAGACCAAGGAAAAGGGAGTTTCCCCCGTTGACGTCCGTGCTGAGGTACGGTACCCATGAAGAGAAAACAGTAACATTTCATGCCAATCTTTGTAGGTCACTGTCATCTTCTGCACAATCTTCTTGATGTTCTTATTCGCTGCTTCGACAGCCCCATTCATCTTTGGCCGGTAGGGAGAAGAGTTGTGGTGTTGTATCTTGAATTGCTCGCAGAGCTCAGTGATCATCTTGTTGTTAAGATTGGTACCGTTGTCCGTAATGATCCTCTCAGGTATGCCATATCAATAGATCAGGTTGTGCCGAATGAACCGTGCCACGACGTTCTTGGTTACCGTAGCATAGGAAGCTGCTTCAACCCACTTCGTGAAGTAATCAATCGCTACCAGGATGAAGCGATGCCCGTTAGATGCCGTAGGTCGGATCTCGCTGATCATATCAATGCCCCACATTGCAAAAGGCCAAGGTGCTGTCAAGACGTTTAGAGGAACCGGAGGAATGTGCACCTTATCAGCATAGATCTTGCATTTATGACAGGTTTGCGAATGCTGATAACAGTCGGCTTCCATTGTGGACCAGAAATATCCTGCCCGAAGGATTTTCTTTGCCATGGTATGTCCACTGGAATGTGTTCCGAAAGTACCTTCATGTAGCTCTGCCATGATCTTTTCTGCTTCAGTCTTATCCACACAACGCAGTAAGGTTGAATCATGGTTTCGCTTGTAGAGAATGCCATTGCTGAGGAAGAACTTTGCCGCAAACCTTCTCAGGAACTTTTTGTCATTAACAGATGCGCCTTCGGGGTATTCTTGAGCTTCCAAGTACCTATTCACCTCATGATACCAGGGTTTTTATGTTACCTCTTCGGTTTCGAGATCGCAACAATGTGCAGGTTCATCCAATTTCCAGATAATGATCCGGGGAGCCTCGTTGTCCCATTTGACTTTGAAAATAGAAGACATCGTAGCCAACGCGTCCGCTAACTGATTCTCCTCTCTTGGGAAGTGTTCAAAAGTTATCTCCTCGAAATGGGGAAGCAAAGTCAACACATACTCCTTGTAAGGAATAAGAATTGGGTGTTTCGTATCCCACTCGCCTTTGATCTGATTGATCACGAGAGCGGAATCTCCGAAGACACTCAGAAACTTGATCCTTAAGTCGATTGCAGCTTGAAGACCCATGATGCATGCTTTATACTCCGCCATATTGTTGGTGCAGTTGAAACATAGCCGGGCGGTGAGTGGAGTATGACTGCCTTTAGGGGATATGATCACAGCGCCGATACCATTACCCAAAGCGTTTGAGGCTCCGTCAAAGTGCATAGACCAATGGGATCCTTCCTCAGGTCCTTCATCCGGTCCAGGTACTTCACAATCAGTCACTACCATGATATCCTCGTCTGGAAATTCAAAGTTCATCGACTGGTAATCGTCCACTGCCTGGTGCGCCAAATGGTCTGCCAATACACTTCCTTTGATTTCTTTTTGAGTCGTGTACTGGATGTCATATTCCGTCAAGATCATTTGCCATCTTGCTATTCTTCCAGACAAGGCGGGCTTTTCGAATATGTACTTGATTGGATCCATTCTTGAAATGAACAGAGTAGTGTGAGTCAACATATACTGTCTCAGCCGGCGAGCAGCCCATACCAAAGCGCAGCAAGTTTTCTCGAGCAGTGAGTATCGAGTCTCACAGTCGGTAAACTTTTTTCTAAGGTAAAAAATAGCGTGCTCTTTTCGGCCAGACTCGTCATGCTGCCCCAGCACACACCCCATTGAGTTGTCAAGTACTGTCAAGTATAAAATTAGAGGTCTCCCTTCAACCGGTGGCATAAGAATGGGTGGTTCTTGGAGATACTCTTTGATCTTTTCGAAAGCGGCCTGACATTCATCGTTCTAACGTACTACTTGATCTTTCTTCAGCAGCTTGAAGATTGGTTCACAGGTAGCAGTTAGATGCGAGATGAATCGGGCAATGTAGTTCAAACGTCCTAGAAAGCCTCTAACTTCTTTTTATGTCTTGGGAGTTGGCATCTCTTGTATGGCTTTTACTTTGGCAGGGTCCACTTGAATGCCTTTGTCGCTTACGATGAAGCCTAGCAATTTTCCAGATCTTACCCCAAAGGTGCACTTGTTTGGGTTCAACCTCAGCTTGTACAACTTCAGGCGGTCAAACAGCTTCCGTAGATGGTCAAGGTGTTCCTCCTCAGTTTGGGACCTTGCAATCATATCGTCGACGTATACTTCTATCTCGTGATGGATCATGTCATGAAATAAAGCAACCATGGCACGTTGGTAGGTTGCCCCAGCATTTTTCAACCCAAAAGGCATGACCTTGTAGCAAAAGGTGCCCCACTGAGTAACAAAAGTGGTCTTCTCCATGTCTTCAGGAGCCATCTTGATCTGATTATAACCGGAGAAGCCGTCCATGAAGGAGAAAACTTTATGCTGAGCAGTGTTGTCAACCAGAACGTCGATATGAGGCAGAGGGAAATCATCCTTAGGGCTTGCCCTGTTCAAATCCCTGTAATCAACACACATTCGGACCTTACCATCCTTTTTCGGAACTGGAACCACGTTGGCAACCCACTGAGGGTAAGAAGTCACAGCTAGAAAACCGGCATCAAATTGTTTCATAACCTCAGCTTTGATTTTCTCAGACATCTCTGGACGCATACGACGGACCTTCTGTTTTACCGGAGGGCAATCTTCCTTGGTAGGCAGGTGATGCATCACAATGTCGGTATCCAACCCAGGCATGTCTTCGTAAGACCAGGCAAAGATTTCCATATAGTCATGCAACATATGAATCAACCGTTGTTTCACACTGAGCTCTAGATTGGCACCAATCTTGACTTCCTTTCTGTCTGTCTCAGTACCCAGGTTTACCGTTTCCACTGGCTCTTCATGTGGCTGAATGGCCCTCTCTTCCTGGAGTAGCAGTCTTGCAAGTTCACCAGGCACTTCGCAATCATCTTCACCTTCGTCTTCGGCTAAGTTGATCGAATTTTCGAAGTCATAACTAGCAGTAGCAGAATCGTTACCAGTGAGATCCAGAGTGGATTAGAACCTGTATAAGTGAGTGTGTGTAAATATAGCTGTTTTGCAATATATAATAAGGAAAGAAAAGGAGCGCAAGATTTTGAAATGCAACAAACGTCCAATGTTTTGATTAATGATATATGAAAATGACATACAAAAGCCCTCACAAATGAAGCCACGGTGTCCCGGGTAGGACACCGAGCAATAAAAGTTTCAACATATTGTTTGTTACAAATTAAAAAACAAAAGAGTTCATTACTGAGTGACAAAAGTAATAGGTGTGAAGTAATTGGCAGTCCAGTTGCTTGGTCCACTGTCGGTTGTTGGGTAGATCCAGCTGTCGAATTCAGATTCCTCCACGTCGTCCCCAATAGCATTTACTCCCGGGTTGGTGATGAACACAGGAGGTCTTCCAATCCTTGCCTTACGAACAGCCCTTTGAGCCTCTGCAGTGAAACCCAAGCCAAACTTGTCGGTCTTTGGAGTGAAATCAGGAAGTCGGCCCCAGTTTGCACACTCACCCCTCTAAATCATAGCCCGGGGCATCCTTTAAGGAAGCCATCTTCAAAGGAGGGTCTTCAATCATAGTTTCAGCTGACGCCAATGTCTGAGGCACCTCTTCAAAGTGCTGGAATGGAGTCTCAATGAATTCCCCATCCATTTATATGTACCGAAACGAGTTGAGGTGGCTGACCATATACTCTTCTTCCCCCTGAACTGTCACAATTTCCCCCCTGACCGAGTACTTCAGCTTCTGATGTAGTGTGGAGGTCACAGCCCCAGCCTTGTGGATCCATGGAAGACCCAGCAAACAAGAATAGGATGGTCAGATATCCATCACATAGAAAGTTGAATCAAATACTTGAGAACCAACCCTGATTGGAATGTCAACTTCACCATGTACCATCCTTTTCGAACTGTCAAAGGCTCGGACAACAATGTTACTGGGCTTGAGCTACAGACCCTCACAATCCAATCTGTCTAGGGCCTTCTTGGGCAATACATTCAATGAAGAACCGGTGTCTATCAACACATGGGCAAGAGTAGTGCCCCTGCATTCAATGGAGACATGCAGGGCGTCGTTATGGTTTTTTCCCTTGGCGGTCAGATCGGCGTCAGAGAAGCCCAAACCATTATCAGCAGTCAAGTTGGCCACACAATCAGTAAATTGATCAGCAGATGTTTCTTGTGGCACATGGGCCGTCTTCAGGAAGGAAACCAGGGCCTTAGCATGGGCCTCTGAACACAACAACAGTGATAGCATAGAAATCTTTGATGGGGTGTGCCCCATCTGCTCAACTACGTTGAAATCACTTTTCTTGATAATCTTGAGGATCTCCTCCATCTCTTGCTGAGAGACTTCAACAGTGGTTGTCTTTGGCGCCTCCGTCAGGGAAGGCAAATCAGTAGCAATCCCTTTTCCCCGAGTGTCAGATGACTCGGCAGCAGGGGTAGAAACAGGAACTTGATTAGGAAGGGGAACAGGCACACTTGCAGGTGTGATGATAAGAGGTTTCTGAATAGCTGGTGGCGCAATATCTGGTGAGAACAGCCTACCACTGCGAGTAACTTTGGCAGGCCCGGTGATGTTACTGACGCTGGTACTAGTATCAAACTCTTGCTTTACTCCAAGAACATAAACATCTGCCCCATAGTGCCAAGGGACAGCTTTGTCGGACGTATAGGGGAGGGGCCCTGGAACAGTGATGATGATAGGAGCAATCTTCTGAGTGGACATGATTTTGACAGGCTTCTTTGAGAGAGCCTTAGGAGGTTTGTTGAAAATAGTAACAATAGAAACTTCTTCAGTAGGGATAACAGGAACATCAATTTTCTCAAACAAGATTTCTTTTCTATCCATCAGGCTTTGGATACTTGATTTCAGCAAGGGACAACCAACAGGTGAAATAGCACACAGAAGGCAACCTTTACCACATCCCGGAAATAAACCGGCTAGCAACAGGTTCCTCTTGACAGTCAATAACGGAGTAACAATCTCTTCCACGGAGGCTACATACCGGTCTTCTTCCACAGCATTCACTCCATGCTGAGGCATGGGAGCAGTCACAACATTGGGTCTTTCGGGCGCCTCAAACTGTATTTCTTTAGCATCAATAAGGTCCTGAACCTTATTCCTCAGAGCCCAACAATCATCCGTAGTATGCCCCGGGCTATCAGAGTGATAAGCGCAACGGGCGTTGGGATTGTACTTTGGAGAAGCTGTGTTCACTACCTTCGGAGCTTCTTTGACAGTTACCAGATTGGTTGACAGTAGTTGCGGCAAAATCTGAGACAGGGTCATACTGAGCCGAGTGTACTTCCTCTTGGGTCTCTCACCCCTTGGCTGGTTAAACTGCTGAGGAGCAGCAACAGGCTTTGAGATTACCAATGCATTGACAGCTTGACGACGTTCCGGCTTAACTTGTCTTCTGGGACCATAAACAACACTGGCTTCCTTCTTGAAGGGCTTCTTTTCAGTACTCGCGGAGGCACCTTTCTGTATCTTCCCCGACTTGATACCAGCTTCTATTCTCTCACCAGTCAAGATCAAATCTGTAAACCCAGCAGAGGAATTCCCAATCAGATGGTTGAAGAACGGACCAGACAGGGTCCCCAGGAACATGTCAATAAGTTCACGGTCAGTCAGCAGTGGCTGCACCCTACCAGCCAGGTCCCTCCACTTTTGCGCATACTCCTTGAATCCTTCGCCCGTCCCCAGTGACATACCCTGGAGTTGGGTACGCGTGGGAGCGAGGTCAGAATTGTATTGATACTGTTTATAAAATGCAGTAGCCAAGTCCTCCCAGTTTCGGATACTGGCTCCATCCAGCTGATAGAACCACTCGAGTTGAGCCCCTGAAAGGCTATCCTGAAAGAAATGGATCCAAAGGTTCTTGTCTGCAGTGTAAGGTTGGATCTTCCTTACATATGATCTGAGATGCATCTTCGGGCAGGATAGCCCGTCATACCTTGCAAAAACTGGAAATTTGAACTTCGGGGGGATCACAATTCCAGCAACTAATCCAAAATCTTCGAAATCTAAGCCGGGAACTCTATGCAGCTCCATAGCTGCCAACCTGTCTTCCAAACCTTTGTACTTATCATCAGCGGGCGGGTATTGTTGCTCAGAGTAGTCTTCGTCTTCTTCAGCCTCTCCTTCTTCAGCTTCGGATTCGGAAGGTACCGAAGCCGCATTCCCTTTACTGGTTCCCTCTTCAGATGTAGGGGGAAATTCAAACACTCTTCTGGCTTCACCCTCAAACCTTCTTCCTAGGGTAGCCACCCCGATTCTTTTCTTCTTCTTCTTCACTTGCTCTTTGTTCCCAAGCAGGGCTTTCAGATCCTCCTGACCCTTTGCCAAGGTCATCAGGAGTTGTTGAAACTGTGAATTCTGAGACTGCAAGTCCTTGACCGTCTGTTCGAGATCCATCTTACTGAAATAAACAACAGAAAGATAAGGAAACCTGGTGTGGATACCTGCTTATGCGCATGATGAATGATATGCTTATGTATGCAATGCATTCAAGGATTTAGCAAATTCAAAATTGTTGCAAACAAAAAGAACGCACGTCATATAAGAAGAAATTTGTCAGTACATAAATGCCCCATGGGCCAAATATTACAAAAAACTTCTCAAGGTAAAAAGACGTTGCGCATCCTCTTTGGTGCGATGTAGGTGTTGAGGGTCTCTTCCTCATGGAGTCGGCGGGTAAGCTCCAAAACCTTCTTCTCACTGGCGTAGAAGCTGGCTTCAAAAGTGTTCCGTTCCTCCTTGAGTTGGATCCAACTCTTCTGCATCTCCTCCCACGATGTAGGCATGTCAGTATATAGGATGGTGTAGGGAACCTCTCCTTCCTTAACGGGCTCTTTAATCACAGGGAGAACATGAGGGTAAGGCATCATCAGACTCTGGGCTCGGGTTCGTACCCACTTGAGGTAAGGCTCAAGAGGGATGGAGTTCTTGTGCCCTAGTGTCTTGCTGTCTACCTTGTTAGGCATCCTCCAAGCTCTGATGAATCTTTGGCGAAGTCCCTGCGCATCATTGTCGAAGTCAAAAACTAGGTCAGGAATCAACATGTCATAAGGGCCATCCCTCCGTGCATATCCAAATTGTCTCAAAGCTAGACAAGGGTTGTAGGTAATGCCTCCTCTAATGCCATGTAATGGAATATTAGGGAACTCTCCACAACGATCGATGATGATGACATTTTCTCTGGACCGAGAACACCAATGTACATCAGAGTGAGTGAGGGTCATCAACCGTTGTGACCACCTTAAGCCTTGGTCATTCTTCAAAACAGATTGTGGAAGGTGCGAAATAAACCACCTTGCAAGGAGAGGAGTACAACACATGAGAACACCCCTCTTTCTCATTATTCGTGTGTAAAATGAGTGGAGGATGTCCCCAAGCAATGTTGGTATTGGATTCCTGGATAAGAAGATCTTGACGGTGTTGACATCTACAAGTTGGTCAGGATTTGGGAACAAGACCAAACCATAAATGAGGAGTGCCACAACTTCTTCAAAGGCTTGTAGGTCCAATGAATTCTAACACTCTTGTGCCTTCTCAAACAAGAATTTTGCCAAGAAGCCTTTGACACCGCTTCTAGTTTCCCAATGCCCCTTGATGTCAGATGGTTGCAAGTCTACTGCTTGAGCAACATCTTCAGGCTTTGGTTCCTTTTCTGTACCGTTGTAGGGTAGTTGATTAAGAATAGGAATTCTCAGGAGTTGAGAAAATTCCTCCAAAGTGGGCACCAATTGGTAGTCGGGGAAAGTGAAACAGTGGTGAAGAGGGTCAAAGAACTGGAACAACACCTTTACCATGTCCTCTTCAATGTTGGTGTTGACTAAGCTGAGCAGTCTACCATGTCTTTCACTGAAGGGAGAGCTTTCCGAAATCCTGGATGTGAGTTCCTTGAGTTGAGGAGGGATTCTCACAAGGTTGACTTGGATAGTTTTCCTGCGAAGAATTTCCATGACCTACAAAACAAGAACAAAGATGAAGATCTAAACCCTTGAAATGGTTAGTGAATGCATATGATGCTTTATGATGCTTATGATGTATGCATAAAACATATGTACAAGCAATTCACACAAAACCCTAGTTTCAGGCTTGCATGGGGTTTCATAGGTAAGTACCCTCTTGAGTGAAGTTGGCTTAAAAACCTGTCCTATAAATAGTAACCGGGTTCTAAGGAGCTCAATATCATTGGATTGTTTTCCATGTTCATTGTTTTGGTTTATCCACTTAACTAGCGACCAAAATATTCCAAGAAAACAACCCTCAATGAGTGTAGTATCGAGTATCTACCAACTTCGGACTACACCAAAGCCGGTCATCTCACTACTCCTAATGAAAGGCCAAGATGGTCAAGTAAGGTTCTAGGTCATTAGTGCTTAGTGACATCACTGAGCGGCCCCGTACTCTCCTTGATTAAACTCAAGGGTTACCGGTACTTACAAATATGTCGCACTAATATAGATATTGCTTCAACCGTGTCGGTATACCCCGCACAGTTTCCACAACGTATTGCTATCTATGAATGTTTCCCCAAATCCGGGTGTAGGATTTCAAACCCAAACAAGAGAGCCAAGATATAAAGCAAACAAAGCAAACAATTAGTCATGCAAGAGGGTGATCTAAGCCCTAAGGTTACTCCACTTTAAAATTATCCCCAGCAGAGTCACCAGTTCTGTGATACGGTGGGAGAAATGACTTGAGGTTTTGCGTTTGTTTTTGCAAATGTTTCGGTTGAGCAAGAGTCTCCACCGACTTTTTATTTTATCCTAAGGAAAGGTTAAAAAGCACAGCAAAAACCTTTGAGATGTTTTCTTGGGTTCGGGGAGTAGATTATAGAAAGGGAAGGTATTAGCACCCTTTCTATCCATGGTTATCCATGGGCTCTTAGTTACTTGCTTAGATCAACTTGCCTTGATTTTCAATTGTTTGAAATGGTGCTTTCAATTGTTTGAAATGGTGCTTTGTGTGTGGGTTTGAAAATGTTTTTGAAAAGAGGCCAATGTGGTGGCAACCTTTGCAATGATCCATGTTTGGATGTATACAAAGGTGTACTTATCTTTTGAAAAAGTTTTCAATGTTTTTGAAAGTGGTTTTGAAAGTGTGTTGTAATGTGTGTTTCGAAAAGTAGGCAAGTGTTTTTGTTTTGCAAGTTGGCAAGTAACTAAGAGTTTGTCTACCCCTAAATTTACTCAAAGATCTTTGCTATGTTTTAACCCTTTTAACAATTTTGTTCCACCATTGTATTTGGTGGACAATCTTGTGTTAGGATGTGAACAGGACGGGCGCGGGTCATCGTTTAGACCATGATTGCAATGGTGCCAAGTATCTTTGGGCAATTTTTCTTTAAGGGACTTGATCATTTTTAGGCATCTTTTGAAAGCGTCATCGAGGGACTATGATCATTTGAATTTGTTTTGTTTTGCCAAAGATACCTAACATGCAACATGGCCCATTATTGAAGGCAACAAGTGGAGTAACCCTAGGGGTGCAAGTGTGATTGGTGTTTGTTCATTTTCATGCTTTGTTATCTTTGAATTAGGTCAAGCTATTTGTTTGGTTGATTTTTGCATACAAAACCCTAATTCTATCATAGCATATTTAGAAAGCTTTTAAATGCGGAATTTAAAGGTCCTAAACTATTACAACATAATTATGGGATGGGGGGTACAAATGTTCAAATGGGGATATTTAGCAAGAAATTTAAATCTAACTATTACATCCAAATTGAAATTTTACAAGGTATTTAATTGTACAATAAAATAAAATAAAATAAATATGCAACATGCAAAAAATGATTTTTATATGTATGTAAAAAGTATTTTTTATGTGACAAATAAACAAAAATAAAAATGAATAATTTTGGGTATTTTTACATTTTAGGGCAAACCCTAATTTTGCTAAATAAAGGTATTAATTATTTATTATATACAACATTTATTAATTATGTACAAAAAATAAATAAAAAGGAAGTATATTGTAAAAAAGTGATTTTTTAAGTTAAATATTAATAAAAATAAAAATGTGTTATTTTTGTATTTTTATCCTAAATATTCTAATAAATATATAAGTATTTATTATTTACTAAATATATTAAATATGTACAAAAATAAAAATATTTATTATTTACAAAAAAAAAGTATATTTTTTATAAAATGTTTTCAAAGGATAAAATAAAATAAAATCAGAAAATAAAATGTGTTTGTATTATTTTTTAGTATTTTAAATAAAAAGGTATTATGTTTATTTATATGTATAAACTCAAATAAAACAAACAAAATTCAAATAAAATGCAAAAATGGTTGAAAAAATGCTTTTAATATTTTTTATATTTTGGCAAAAAATAACAAGTCAGAAATAAAAAGTAAAAGTCAAAAAATGATAAAAATAAACACAATGGGCCAAGGGGGTGCAAGTGAAAAATGAATGGTGCAAATAGAAAGAACAACACAGGCCCAACCCAAAGAGGTTGTCTTCAACCTCCAGACAGTTTTGTTTGAAAATTCGCGCGCTTCCTTGCTTCAATCACAACTCCTGATTCTTTGATTTTTAGCACAAACTTATAACACAAAAAATGTCAAGCATCAAATCACGAATCCAAACATACCAAGAACTTGATCTAACTCTCAGAAATGAGAGAGAATTTCTTCTCCCCCAATTCCTGACCTAAGTTTTTTCTAATGTTCAGGTTCTAAATTCTCTCAGTACACACAACATAAATGCAAAGTGATTATATGTGTAGCTCCAGGGCCATGAGTAGAGCATTTTTAATTCATAAACCTAAACCTAACTCTTCCTAGATTGAGAGATAGAAGTCCATGAACTTACCTGTTCATCTTGGATCGTATATGACAATGGAGGTACTTTCAAGGCAATGTGAGGACTTGTACAGCTTGCTTGAAGTTCAGGGATGCTTCTCCAATGCTTGGTGTGCTTTGAATCTTGCTGAATCACTCCATGGAAGTCAACCTGCAAGAGAGAAAAATGAAAATGGCAAACTATGCTATGGCTGTTACAGTCTGTATCTAAGGTTGGGGATAGCTTTTATGGATGTTATTGAATGTGTTTGAGGTGGTTTGGATGAAAACGCGCGAGGGAAATGAACTGTGGAAGTCAATATGCAGAAGATACCCTGTTTTACCACAAAACTGTGTTTTGATGAATGAGGGAGTCTTAGGGATGGCTTGGTCGTGTTTTAGGTTACTTGAGGAGTATGGAATGTGTTCACAATGTTTGCTTAGGTTTTTCTTCACAGGAATGTGAGTTGTTGTTCAATATGCCAAGTTTCTTCTATCTTAAGCAAAGTTTGTCAACTTGGTTTCTAGGCTACCACAGGCCCCTCAAGCATGCTGCACCTTTTAGTATTGATCAGTGGGATTGGTTCCTGAACTTGTGCCTCAAAGATCTGCATTGTACCTCATAGATTGTAAACTTGACATAAAGTGCCACTTTACAAGAATGGATAATGTGCTTTTTCTAATTATGGATTAAATTGGCATGTAATGGTTAAACACACAAGATAAGGCTTGAACACAAAGGATTTGCATTAAATTATTGAGTGTGGATGAGATAAAAGGCCTGTAATCTAGTTGTGCAAGCTGAGTTCAAAAAATGCCTAAGTTATGAACATGAAAATGGCCATGAACAAAGTGACTTTTACCCATATTGACAAATTAGATTCTCCCTAACCATAAGGGTGTTTGAGAAGTTCTTAGACAATTTGGAAAGCTTGGAATGTTTACTACAATCCATCTTCGTAATGCAAGTTGAAATTCCAAGTGGAAGCATGTGAAAAGTGGCCATGAAGTTGGGCAAAAATCCTGCCTAGAATAGGTCAACATTTTTCTAAGTTAAGAATGTTTTGCACCCTTGTTCCAAAAATCATAACTTGAGCTACAAGCTTCTTTTGAGGAAACGTTGTGAATAAAAGTTGTAGATTTTGCAATGGAATATAACTTTCATGTTTTGAGTTTTCCTTGAATCCAAATGTATCTTGATGAAAAAATGGGACAAAGTTAGGAAAAAATTAGGAATTTTCATAACTTAGAAAAATTCTAAGTTATGAAAATTCTTCATTTCAAACCCTAATTTGTAATTCTTGATTTCTTGATGAACAAGTTTCATAATTTGACATGTCTTGATGAAAAATGAATCTTGACACTTGATTTTGACCAAAAAGTCAAAGTTTGACTTTTCAGTATACAGTCAAATTTGGCTCAGTTGACTGGAAAATTCATTTGTCAATCTTGTGCATTTGGGATCTTTTGAACTTGTTGAACATGTCAAGACAATGCCATTGGGTCCTTGAGTCCATATGTGAGCTTGTTTTGCCATTGGCTAGGTCAAACAGTCAAAAATTGCCTTTGTACAGTCAAAACCCTAAAAATGACCATTTTGCCCTTTTGGTGATCTGATCAAATTTCTTGTGGAATTGTGATCCAAACTTGATCAAATGGTACATATGAGTTCATAATGTTGATGTGGGTCAAAAATCATGAGGTTTGACTGTCAATTGACCACAGTTGACTTTTCCCCAATACAGCTGATTTCTAGGTCAACTGTCCAATTGACTGGGCAAAGATTGGAATCAAGGCTTGAAACTTGGTATGGATAAACTTGTGAGTCCAACATGAAGCATGAAAGTCATTTTGGGCCTTTTAGGTCAAAAAATCTTTGTGAAAACTCAAACCCTAATTTGGGTCAACAGTGCAAGGAGGAGTCTTGAGTAGAGCAAACCCTAACTTGATCTTGAGCTCCAAGGGTCTTGTGGTGAGAAAATGTTGAAGAAATGGGAGGGCAAATTTTGGGGTACAACACATTGCATCATACATTTCATGCAACATAACTTTGTGTTTCAGCTAACATTTTACCCTTTTCAGGATAAAATTAACAGCTACCATTAACAATATGCAATCATGATACAATACAGATATGCTCCAGACATGGATGCCATTCTGATACTCATTCAGATTCAACTTACAGATACATTACGGATACACTCCAGACACGGATGCCATTCTAATACTCATTCAGATTCAACTTACAGATACAGTACGGATACGCTCCAGACACGGATGCCATTCTGATACTCATTCAGATTCAACTTTCAGATACAGTACGGATACACTCTAGACGCAGATGTCATTCTGATACTCATTCAGATTCAACTTACAGATACAGTACGAATACGCTCCAGACACGGATGCCATTCTGATACTCATTCAGATTCAACTTTCAGATACAGTACGGATACACTCCAGACACGGATGCCATTCTGATGCTCATACAAATTTAGAATTCAGATGCAGTTCAGATATGCTCCATACATGAATGCCAATCTGATACTTAGTCAAAATCAACTTTCAGATACAGTTCAGACACACTCCAGACACGGACTCCGTTCTAATACTCATCCTTTTAGCTTACAACTTACAATTCAACAAACATTTTTGGATGGCATCTACAAGCTCATCTCTAACAAGATTCTATCATTTCTCCAAATGGCATCTTTAAACCCATTCCCTCAACTACACATCGTCGAGTGCAAATTTATGGGCACTCTAGTGTCCAATCATCTTTCACCTTCGAGTCACGAATGGCAAAACTCGCCAATCTAACTCTTCAGGTTTAAGAAGATTGAACAGGGGCATTTGTTCTACCCCAAAAATTTCCCTCTCCCTTATCAAGACTTTTCTCACAAGATCTCTTTGACTCAAGACTGGATTAGGGTTTGGTCAGCTCAAGACATCTCATCTTACACTGTTGACCCAAAATTAGGGTTTGAGTTTGCACAAGGATTTTTGGACTATCAATGCTTCATATGACTTTCAAACATAATTATGGACCCCTATGATTGCTCATGACAAGTTTCAAGCTTTGAACCACATTTTTGATCAGTCAATTGGACAGTTGACCTAAAAATCAACTGTATTGGGAAAAAGTCAACCATGGCCAATTTACAGTCAAACTTCATATTTTTTGATCCACATCAACATTTTAGACTCATATGTATCACTTGATCAAGTTTGGATCACAATTCCTCAAGAAATTTGATCAAATCATCAAAAGGTCAAAATGGTCAAAATTAGGGTTTTGACTGAGGAAGGGAAATTTCTGATTGTTTTAATCATTCAAACACTTTACCTACCTCATATCTAAGTGATCCAGACCATCATCCCTGCACTGTAACTCCTCCTTCTTCATCTGCCATTTTTGTTTTTCAAGCTTGCAGGTTGACTTGGATAGAGAGTTCCAAGCACTTCCAAAGCAAGGCAAGGATTGGAACACACTCAGGGAGGTTCAAGCAAGCTAAAGCAACCTTCAGGCCTTCCTAAATATCACTCAAACTCCATTCACGATCTCAACTGAAAGAGGTAAGAATTCCAACTTCTATTTCTTCATACAGGCATCCATTGGCCACGATTTGTGAAAGAAAAATGTAGATATTATAGTGCTGAAGCCAACCATGTGCATAGATTTCATTTCTGATCATTATGTATAAAGAATTTTAGCATTCAAATTTCTGAAAAAAATAGGTTTAAAATTAGGGCTTTCAAAATTCGTTTTAATCTTTGATTGTTAGTTTCCATAAGTTACATGGTTGAAATCGTGGGGATGAGTACTATCATTTTCATATTGGAAGTTTTCATTTTCATGGAGAAATGAGAAAGATACAGGAGTTCTGGCCAACTTGAGGAAGAAGATGAAGTACAGGGCAAGGAATTTTCTTATGTTATGTTTTTATTGTTTCATATAAACCAACTGATGTACAGCCACCCCAGTGGCAAGGTAGCACGCTGGCAAGGCCCAGGTCATGGGTTCGAACCTTGGCGCTACCTTTACATTTTCCCCATTTTTTTCAGTTTTGGTTTTGGTTTTTTTGGTCAGATGGGCTTGGTTCTTGGGCTTTCTATTTTTTTCTAACACACTAATCCCTGTTTGCTTACAGCACCCCTGGCCCAATCTTTTTATTATTTATTTTATTTTCATATTTGTTTTATTAAAATATTTTCTCTAATATATAAAAATCATAAAAAATATAAACATGATAAATTTTGCATTTTGTTTATTTTATTTTATTTTCACTTGAAAGATATTAAACTATATATTAATTATTTCTTTCTTAAATAAACTTGTAAATATAATAGAATTAGGTTAACTATTTTATTCCTTTTTTATTCATACTTGTAAAATATTTATTTTTGATATATAAAAACTAAATATTTTCATAAGATATTATTTATTATTTTAAATACAAAAAATACACAAAAAAATAATACCTAAAAAACTTTATTTTCCCTTTAATTAGAAATTAGGGTTAACCATTTTTCTCAAGAAATAATTTCTTTTTTTAATATTTTTAGGATTAGGTTAAAACTCATTTTCACATAAAAATAAAACAAAATCTTTTTCTTGCATATACATAACATTACATTTAATTTATAGTGTATCTTATTTATTCAAATATTCGTGCAAATTCGATTTGGTTGTAATAGCTTAATTAGATTTACATTTTTGCAAATCCCCATTCATAATTTGTATTCCCCCCTCCCATAAAAATATTGTAATAGAGTAGTAATCTTTAAATTACGCAATTTACCGCTTTTATATACCATGCTAGTAATTAGGGTTTGAATGGCAAGATAAAAACAAATCAAATAGAAAACCTTAAATCCAAGACAAAATCAAAGCATGAAAATAACACACTTGCATACAAGCACCCTTAGGGTTTCTCCACTTGGTTTCCTTATAGAAAAATGGCCATATTACGCATGCAAAGTATCTTGGCAAAACAAACAAATATAAGATCATAGTCCCTCGATGACGCTATTCAAAGTTGCCTTACAAAAATGATCTTGGTCCCTCAAAAATGCTAAGATACTTTGCGATATTTCTAATCATGGTTATACGATGACCCGCACCCGTCCCGTTTACATCCAAAGATAGGGTTGCTTACCAAATCAATGTTAAGACAACAATGTCAAAGGAATAGAAAATGCATAAGAAAGACATTTGAGTAGGTAGATTACTTCTAGTTACTTGCTCTATTTTCAAACAACTATCCTTGCTGTTTTCAAAACAAACACACACATTTCCAAACATTGAAAACATTTTCAAAAAGACAAACATCTTTGTATACATTCTTACGAACGACAATCATTACAAAGGTTGCCTAAACAATGGCCTCTTTTACAAAATACTTTCAAAAACCATATAAAGCACAATTTCGAAACAAAAAGCAAGTGAACTAGCAAGTAACTAAGAGCCCATGGAAAAACATGGATGAAAAGGGTGCTAATACCTTCCCTTTTCATAATCTACCCCCCGAACTCAAGAAACAATCTCAAAGGTCTTTCCTGTGCTTTTTCACCTTTCCTTTTGGATAAAAGAAAAGTCGGTGGCGACTCTTGCTAACCACAACATTTGTGATAAAACGCAAAACCCTGAAGTCAGTTCTCCCACTGTATCACACCTACCATTCTGAGAGTCCTGGTCACGATACAAATGACTGCTGGGCTCTAAGAAATAAAGTACAAGATCTGATTGAAGCCAAGGAGATTGAGTTCGATGCTCCGGAGAAGCCCAATATCATAACTGCTCCCATGCCTAAGCACAACCGTGGAGTTAATGTCATTGATACCAATCTGTTTGTGACCTCAGTTAATGAAGTTTCTACTCCCCTTATGATTGTTAAGAAGAATTTGTTGTTGGCCGGTTTATTTCCGGGTTATGGTGAAGGTTACCACATGTGTTCATCTCTGCCTTCTGGTTGCTATTTGCTGAAAGAAGGTGTTCAACGCCTGATGGAGAGCAGCGAGATTTTGTTCGAAAAGACTTTGATTCCAAGTGTTACGTATGAAGATATTGCTATTATAACCATTTCCTCCAATCCTTCTAAGGCCTCCTCGTGAAGACCTGTTAGGATTACACCCGCTCCAAGAGTCGCTCCGTTAATAATCAATTTTCTTGGTTCTGTCCCGTACACCTCGGACAAAGCTGTCCCTTGGCATTATGGCACCGATGTTTACTATCATGGTGTTAAACAAGATTTGAAGAATGAAGAGGCTGATCCTGATGTCAGTAACATTGTCGGGACCAGTAAGATTAACAGAAGTGGAAGGGTTTTCTCTCTCGAGATTTCCCCGAAGACTGTCAATAAGCCTGTTGTTATTTCACCTGCTATTCCTACCAGTACTTCAACTACTACTCCTGTTCTTACTCCAATTGTTACTCCTGCCGATGAGTCATCTAGGACTCGAGGCAAAGAAGCTGTAGGTGAGCCTGCCGGGACGAAGGAACCTAGAAAAGGTGTTGTGGAATCCTCTAAGCAAGAGATAGAGGAAATCTTTAAAATAATAAAAAAGAGCGACTACAATGTGGTCAAGCAGTTGGGGCAGACCCCCTCGAATATATCGATGTTGTCTCTGTTATTGTATTCTGAGGCCCATGCAAAGGCTTTGATTGCATTCCTCAAGACCGCGCATGTGCCGCAAGAAACGTCATCCGATCAATTCAAAGACTGTGTGGCCATCTTGACTGCTGACAATGGGCTTGGTTTTTCAGATGATGACTTAACTCCAAAAGGGAGAAAGCACAATGATTCTCTGCATGTCTCGATCGAATGCAGGGGTACCACTATGGCTCATGTACTGGTGGATACTGGGTCTTCACTGAATTTTCTGCCTAAGAAGTGTTAGAACAAAGTTTGAATCTACTACCCTAAGTTAAAGTTTTGATGATAACAAAATGCAAGAATATATAAATTATATGATTCATGTAAGACATATATGCTACCTAAAAATTATGTTTTGTTTTACAGAAACTTTGATGAGTATCAGCATAAGAATATCATCATCAGCATCAGAAGATGAAACTTCAATATCAGCATCAGAAGATGTTATATCACATGCCATAATCAGAAGATCAAAACATGTGCTTACGCTGAAGCTTGATGAACAGATCTGCGCGCAACAATCTAAACTCTGATCAAGACCACAACAATTCATCAGCACCTAGCAGTGTCAGAATAAGCCAAAGCCAGAACACGCTTAATTGGCAACGGTACTGTGCATTCAAGATTCTTTATTATCAACGACATTATTCCAGACAAAGATCTTCTCAATATGGAAAGAATGTAATGGACATTGAAATGGCATAATTGGCTACAACGTATCTCTTCCATATGCTATATAAACAAGTCAGTGAAGAATGAAACGGCTAATGCTCTACAACTCTCTACACGCCAAAAGCGATTCATCTTCATCCTCATTCCAAGTTTGCTAAAGCTCTCAAATTACTTATTCTATTGTTTTAGCATTCCAGTTCTTATAAGCTTAAATTGTGTAGTATCACAGTTGTGATAAACTGTTTTGTAGAAAACATTCAACACACTTAGATTTCATTTATCTGTAAAGAAGTATTTCCTTGAGAAACCGGTTTGTGGTTTTGACTCAAGAAAGCTTTAGCAGTTGTTAAAGCAGTTGTAATATTCAGTTGAATATAGTGGATTAAGACCTCGTTGGAGAGAGGCGAAATCACCTTGACGGGTGGACTGGAGTAGTTTGAGATCAAACGAACCAGGATAAAAATAACGTGTTGTCTGCAATTGATTTCAAGTTTTACAATTCAACCCCCCTTCTTGTGTTTTTCACTTCTTCAATTGGCATCAGAGCTCCTGGTTCTGAGCTAAAACACTTAACTGTGTCAGTACAAGATCCAGCGTCAGAAAAACACAATGGCGGGAACATATCAACACAGCAGCAATGACAACAATGAAGATAGAGACAGATTCAGCGGCAAACCTCCAGTCTTTGATGGAGAGAATTTTGATTACTGGAAATACAGAATCGAAAGCTTCTTTCTGGCACATGATGCTGATCTGTGGGACATGGTGACAAATGGATACACGCACCCAGTGAATGCAAGTGGTCAGAAGATTGACAGGAAAGCATTGTCTGATCAACAAAAGCGTGACTTCAAAAATCACCACAAGGCCAGAACCATTCTTCTCAGCGCCATCTCTTACGCTGAATATGAAAAGATATCTAACAGAGACACAACAAAGAACATGTTTGACTCACTCAGAATGACGCATGAAGGCAACATTCAGGTCAAAGAAACTAAAGCTCTTGCGCTCATTCAGAAGTATGAGGCATTCAAAATGGAAGAAAGTGAATCCATTGAAACAATGTTCTCAAGATTCCAAATTCTGGTGGCTGGTCTCAAGGTTCTGGACAAAGGATACTCTACCGCTGATCATGTCAAGAAGATCATCAGAAGCTTGCCAAAACAGTGGAGGCCAATGGTTACAGCGCTGAAGCTAGCTAAAGATCTAAACAAAATTTCTCTGGAGGAACTTATCAGCTCCCTCAGAAGTCATGAGATAGAGCTAGAAGCTGATGAACCTCAGAAGAAAGGTAAACCTCTAGCATTAAAATCTAACAGAAAATCTGACTCTAAAGTTTTGCAGGCAGTTAAAGAAACATCTGATGGGTCCTCATCAGAAGAAGACGAACTTTCCCTCCTCTCCAGAAGAGTGAACCAACTATGGAAGCAGAGGCAAAGGAAGTTCAGGAATCCCAGAAGATCTGATCAGAATGAGTCCTCTTCCAGATACAGAAGGTCTGACTCTTCCTCTGGATACAGAAGATCTGAAGGCTCTTCAGGAAGCAGGAAGTCAAACACCAAGGACATCACTTGCTATGAATGCAACGAGCAAGGACACTATAAGAGAGACTGTCCAAAGCTTCAGAGGGAAAAGCCCAAAAAGAAGTTTGGAAGAGAAAAGAAGAAAAGTCTCATGGCTACATGGGATGACTCTGACTCGTCTGAAGCTGACTCAGAATCAGATGATGAGAGAGCAAACATAGCTCTCATGGCCAACATATCAGAAGACAGTGAAGCTTCTGAATCAGACTCAGAATTAGACACCGAAGAGGTATTTCCTGACTTTGCAATTAATTTTACTAAGGATGAACTTGCTGAAAGCCTTAACGAAATTCTTGAAAGGTACCAGCAGATCAGAGTTAAATTCAGAAACCTGAAAAGGAATCTTGACTCTGACTCTGACAAAACTGAGAGTCTCAAATTGGAAAATTCTGAGTTGAAAAATAAAATTTCAAAATTAGAAAATGTTTTACAAAACTCTCAGAAGGAAACAATTTCTGAAACTCCCAGCAGCGCTGATGAGATCATCAAGGAGTATGATCATAGCTTTCAGAAGTTCCTTGCTAAAAGCATAGATAGAAGCAAAATGGCTTCAATGATCTATGGAGTTAGCAGAAACGGCAGAAAGGGAATAGGATACCAAGGTAAGGTTCCTACACCAAAGAATGCCATGGATTTAACTATTAAACACACTCCTCTGAATTCACACTTTGTGTATGGTCACACACATGACATTAAATATACTAGTAGTATTTATTCTGTGAAACCAAAATTCAACCAGAGTTTTGGTAAAGCTAACAAATCAGTACCCAAGAAAATATGGGTACCTAAGGATAAAATAATACATGTTGCAGATATCTTTAGCAGCAAATCAGAAATACCAGTCATGGTACCTGGACTCTGGCTGCTCAAGACACATGACGGGAAGAAGGCATATGTTCCAAAGCCTGGAACTTAAGCCTGGAGGCCACGTAGGCTTTGGAGGCAATCAGAGGGGAAAAATCATTGGCTCTGGAACTGTAGGTAATGGAAATCTTCCCTCTATAAACAATGTTCTGCTAGTAGATGGATTAATGCATAATCTGTTATCCATAAGTCAATTAAGTGATAACGGTTATGATATAATCTTTAATCAAAAATCATGTAAAGTTGTTAGTCAGAAAGATGGGACTATCCTATTTATTGGAAAGAGGAAAAACAACATTTATAAAATCAAACTTTCTGAACTGAAAAGTCAGAATGTAAAGTGTCTTCTGTCTGTTAACAACGAGCAATGGATCTGGCACAGAAGATTGGGGCATGTTAGTATGAGAAGAATATCTCAGATTAACAAACTCAATCTGGTCAGAGGACTTACTAATCTGAAGTTCAATTCAGATGCTCTGTGTGAAGCATGTCAGGAAGGAAAGTTTGCAAAACCTTCTTTCAAATCTAAAAATGTTGTTTCTACCTCTAAGCCATTAGAACTTCTGCACATTGACTTATTTGGACCAGTTAAAACTGCTTCAGTCAGTGGCAAGAAGTATGGGTTAGTAATCGTAGATGACTATAGCAGATGGACATGGGTAAAGTTCTTAAGACACAAGGACGAGTCACACTCTGTGTTTGTCACCTTCTGTAACCAAGTTCATAACGAAAAGGATCTTAGAATCGTTAAAGTCAGAAGTGATCATGGTGGAGAGTTTGAAAACAAAGATTTTGAGTCATTCTTTAATGACAAAGGCATTCTGCATGATTTCTCTTGTCCTAGAACTCCCCAGCAAAATGGAGTTGTAGAGCGAAAGAACAGAACATTGCAAGAAATGGCCAGAACCATGATCAATGAGACAAACGTTGCTAAGATCTTCTGGGCAGAGGCAATAAAAACAGCGTGCTACATTCAGAATAGAATCTCCATAAGACCTATTCTGGAAAAGACTCCATATGAATTGTGGAAGAACAGAAAGCCCAACATTTCATATTTTCATCCATTTGGATGTATTTGCTTCATGTTAAATACAAAAAATTATTTGAACAAGTTTGACTCTAAAGCACATAAGTGTATTATGTTAGGATACTCTGAACGCTCAAGAGGGTACAGAGTATAAAATACAGAAACACAGATTGTGGAAGAATCAATCAGTGTTCGTTTTGATGATAAGCTTGACTCTGAAAAGTCAAAGCAGAATGAAGTATTTGCAGGTATGGAAGTAGAATTCATCGGTTCTGAAGACAAGTCATCAGAATCTCTCAACAAAGACACTCCTTCAACATCAGAAAGGAGCACTACAAGCAATCCAGCAACAGCTGCTGATCAACCTCAGAAAAGACTACTCAGAAGCAGCATGGATCACCCAGAAGAAACAATTTTAGGAAGAAAGGAAGATCCAATCAGAACAAGAGCCAGCTTCAGAAACTCTGAAGAATCCCTCATGGGACTTGTGTCTCTGATTGAACCTTCTTCAATTGATGAAGCACTTCTGGACAACGACTGGATTCTAGCAATGCAAGAAGAGCTGAATCAATTCACCAGAAATGACGTATGGGATCTTGTTCCCAGACCAAAAGGATTCAACGTCATTGGAACAAAATGGGTGTTCAGAAACAAGCTGAACGAACAAGGTGAAGTTATCAGAAACAAAGCACGATTGGTAGCACAAGGTTATAGTCAGCAAGAGGGGATAGACTATACAGAAACCTTTGCCCCAGTCGCCAGGTTAGAATCTATCAGACTTTTAATTTCGTTTGCTGTTAATAAAGGCATCACTCTGTATCAGATGGATGTCAAGAGTGCATTCTTAAATGGATATATAGAAGAAGAGGTTTATGTGCACCAACCCCCTGGTTTTGAAAGTACAAAAAATCCAGAATATGTTTTCAAACTAAAGAAGTCACTATATGGTCTGAAACAAGCTCCCAGAGCTTGGTATGAAAGACTAAGTAACTTTCTGTTAGAAAAAGAATTCATCAGAGGGAAGGTGGACACTACCTTATTCTGTAAGTCAGTTAAGAATGACATCTTAGTTTGTCAAATTTATGTTGATGATATTATTTTTGGATCTACTAATCCTTCTCTTGGAAGAAAATTTGCTAAGTGTGTGCAGGCAGAATTTGAGATGAGCCTCATGGTAGAACTGAAATTCTTTCTGGGAATTCAGATCAATCAAAATCCAGAGGGAACTTACATTCATCAGAGCAAATATGTCAGAGAACTTCTGAAGAAATTTGATCTCTCAGAATGTAAGTCATCAAATATTCCAATGCATCCCACGTGCATTCTGGAAAGAGAAGAGGTAAGCAAAAAGGTAGAACAGAAGGTCTACAGAGGTATGATTGGTTCTCTTCTTTATCTAACGGCTTCAAGGCCTGATATTTTATTCAGCGTATGTATTTGTGCAAGATTCCAATCAGATCCTAGAGAATCTCACTTAACAGCTGTTAAGCGAATTTTCAAGTATCTGAAAGGTACTACTAATCTAGGTTTATTCTATAGAAAGTCTAGTGATTACAGCTTAGTAGGTTACTGCGATGCTGACTTTGCTGGAGACAGAGTAGAGCGTAAAAGTACTTCTGGAAGCTTCCAGTTTCTGGGAGAAAATCTGATCTCTTGGTCCAGCAAAAGGCAATCCAGAATTGCGCTATCAACAGCTGAAGCTGAGTACATAGCAGCAGCTGGATGCAGCACACAAATGATCTGGATGAAAAGTTAGCTTGAAGACTTCCAGATTTTTGAGAGTAACATCCCTATACTCTGTGACAATACTTCTGCCATTTGCTTAAGTAAAAATCCTATTTTGCATTCTAGGGCTAAGCATATAGAAATAAAACACCATTTCATTAGGGACTATATTCAGAAAGGAATTTTGAACTTAAAATTTATTGATACAGACCATCAATGGGCTGATATCTTCACTAAACCACTTTCTGAAGATAGGTTCAACTTCATTCTGAAACATCTCAGCATGAAGCTCTGCCCAGAGTGAAAATGTTTTAAGTTTATATATTAACCTTCAGAATGTGTTTTATTTTACTGTGAACTTCTGATCAATCTTCTTTCAGAAAGTTAGACATGCAGATTGCATCAGAGTCTATCCATAAAGATCTGAGCGTCTCATTTCAAGGATAGATGTGTTGTTCACCAAATCAAACAAGTGTCATCCAGTCATCAGCTAATCTCTGAAGCAGAACACGCGTGCACGCTTCTGAGAAGGCAAAACACTGATTGGATGCATTGAGACACATGTCTGGTAACCGTTCCAAATATCTTTCTCAAATCCCCCAAAATCAGCAAACATTAAATGATTGTAATCATGAGTTAATTCTCTCTCTTAAAATCATTTACGTTTTCAAAACATCTTTTGAAATCTATTTAAACGCCTTAACATCATTCATTAAATTTTTTCCGTCTCTTACAATCATCCAAATATTTTCTCCATTCTTACTTGTGTGTTCATCTTTTTCCAAAGAAACCCCTTTTTCATATTTTTCCAAAGAAACCCTAGTGTGAACATGGCAACTTCTAGCAGTGTTTCTGCAGGTTCTCAGCAAGAGACTTCATTTGAGCAATATCAATTTCCCTTCAGAAATCTACTTACTCCGGTGAAGAACTTGGAAGTTCTGTCTGAACTGATCATTGATTTCACCAGTTTGAAAGAAGATGGCTTCGATTTGACTGAAGAAATTAGGGCACAAGGCTGGGAGAGGTATTTTGATAGGTTGGTGGGTCCAACATTCCCCATTCTGGTTAAGGAGTTTTGGATTCATGCATCTGCTTCAACTCATCAGGTTACATCATACATCATGGGAAAGAAGATAGTGATCACTGAGGATCACATTGCTAGGCTGATTGGATACAACGGTGGTGGCATCCGCTGTATTGTCATGGCAGAAAGAGCTGGAAACACTGGCATTGTTGCTAGACAGATTTTCACTCATGGGGTTCCCAGCAGCAAGATCAGAGATTTGATGGATCAGCACAGAATCTGGGCAAAGATCATCTTGGGCTGCTTCAACCACAGGAATCCCACAAGCTCTCCTGACTACATCAACATAGATCAGCAATTTCTGCTCTATTTTATTGCTAAGAAGACCAAGATCAACCTTGCTCATCTTCTGTTCAATCATCTGAAGACCAGCGTCAAGGAGACGAGAGAAGAAGAGAAGACTAAAAGGGATTAGATACCCTTCGGAAGATTAATATCAGATATTCTAACTGAGAATAGGCTAATAGAACACCTTACAGAAGCACAAGAAATAAGTTCTCTGGAACCAGCTGTTGGCAAGCAGCTGAACGCCAAGAATCTGAAGAAGATGAAACTGATAGAGAATATCAGAAAGGAGCCCAACGTCACTCCTCTTGCTGACATCACCAGCAGAAGAGTCCCTCTGAGCGACTTTCCCATATTCTCTGAGATTGACTCTAAACCAGTCATCATTCTCAGATACTTGGATGCGTGTAAAGCTGATGGCACAGATCCTGATCTGAACATCAAAGATCTGCACCAGTAAACACCAGAGGTTACTTTGAAGAAGAATAAGAAGAGAAAGGCTGCTTCAGAAGGACCATCCCAGCAGACACCAAAGAAGAGAGGTAATCTATCTGCTATTAATGTTTTCATCTGCTGTTCCAACATTGATTCCAACCCCAGCTTCATATGAACTCCCAATTCCCATACCAACTATTGATGACACTGAACCAGAGTTTGACCCTTCTGAGTCACTAACTCTCAGGAGATCCCGCACCAAAAATCCAAAACCCACAACATCAACAGAATCAGAACTTGATAAAGTTCTTTCTGAAATTGATCAACGTTCTTCCTCTCCCCTCTTAGAAAATCCAAACACTCAACCAGAAACTGCCCACTCACCTCAACCAGAACATACACTCTCACCCATACCAGAAATTCCACAACCTCCCTCTCCACAACCTGAAACTCCACCTCCCTCTCCACAACCAGAACTTAATCCACCTTCACCTCAACCATCATCTCCACAACCTGAGTCTCAACACTCTGAAACTCCATCACCTGAACCTCAAACCACTGAACCTCAATCACCTCAATCCTCTGAACCACAACCCTTGGCAATTCAACTGCCTTGTGGTACAACTGTTGTTGTACCCCAAAATTTGCCTTCCCATATTCATCAAGATTTGTCAAGTCAAGGTCACAAAATTCCCCAAGGGCTATGCAGTTCAACTGTCTCCTATACAGTCAAAACTAGGGTTTGTGTTCTGATCAAGAATTGAAAGTTTTCAAGGGGCCAATCAAGTCTCATATGCTTACAAAGATGTTCAAGTATCCTCATGTCAAGTTTCAAGGCATTCAGCTCAAAATTGCACAGTCAAAACCCTAGATTGCACTACAGTCAACTGTAGGGGCAAAATGGTCATTTGACAGTCAAAAGTGCAAATTTTTGGTCAACATATCATTTTGAAGCCACAAACATCATTTGATCAATGCTTGATCATGATTCTCAAAATTTGGCTCAGAAATCATCAAAGATGCAAAAGTTACTATATTTGGACAGCTGAAAAAGTCAACTGAAATTGACCAGGGCATAACTTTCACATGGATTATCAGAAAAATTCCATCCAAAGCTCATTTTGAAGAGAAAGACATTTCCTACAATTCATCTTCATGTTCCAAGTCCAAGAAATGCTCTCACAAAAAGTTATCAATTTCAACATTATAGGTCATTTTCAAAAGTCAACAAAAAGTGACTTTAAGTCAAAGGCCATAACTTGAGATTGGTAAATCAAAATGACGTGGGACCAAAGGAATTGGTTAGAGGACTCATAGACCTTTCCAAAATGTCCAAGATCATGTGAAAAGCTTAAAAATTGATCAAGTTATGCCTTGTGGAAGTTGGGAAATTTTTGGAAATTTTTGAAAGTCAACATTGATGCAAAAGGCCTAAAAATGCAAATGGGCCCATTTTTCTTCCAAGTTTCTTCATGCCAAGCCTATGCACGACCATTAGGCCCAAAGGGGAGTATTTTCATATTTTTTAATTATTTATTTGAATTTATATTAATTTATATTCATTTAAATCATTTTAATACATGAAAAATATAAACCTAACCTAAAAAAATCTTTTTATGCACATTATAGGCTCAATATCTCGTGCTTAGTCAATTATGGAAGGTTTTGGGTTGATTGGAACTAATTGACACCAAATTGCATATGATAAGATTCAAAAAGATCCTTAAGCAAATCAAATCTTCAAACAATGAATTCAAAGGATTTTGTACAACTTTCTTAACCTAAATCGTTCCATACAAGTACTAGATCAGAACCCTAATGCCTAGAGACTCCAAGATGCGCCCCAAGAACAGTTTGCCAATTGAAATTTTTTCACAAAAACTCAAACACTGAAAACCAGTTTTTAAGCCGAGTCAAGCTCTAATTCTTATACAAAAAGCTTCCTCAGGCACTCCTGATCAAATTCCAACCAAGAACATCCACCAAAAGGCCCTGAATTGGTATCAAGAACCCGGACTGAACCTCAATTTTTTTGAAAACGCATATCATGTTCTAAGCATTTTTCATAAAGTTTAATTGTTGATTCTTGTTCCTTGTTTGATTGTGAAGCTAACCGTTGCCTTCAATTTGATTTTCATATCGTATATAAGGTTTTGCCATGATCGATTGTTAGGGTTTGCAGGTTCTTAGATTTGGGGCTTTCATAATAACGCAAAATTAGAGCCCCAGATGACCACCAATGGATTCAGGGATTGAAGACGAAAAGGATGGCCCCCTCGCGTTCAATTTATGAGCGACGAGGGGTTATTCGCTATTTTCTGATAGACACCCTAACGCAACGCCATAAAAAACCGTGGCCCCTGAGTTTTGTTTTTACAGGGACGAAGACGAAGGCATCGTGTCCATCAGCCACTGGCCAATTCAAATTTGCGCGCGTTTTAGTTAATAGGCGTTGGTTTTTGCTTTTTCATTATTTGTTTATAATAATATATCAATTAACGCGCTTGGCTCAGTGGTAACACGTTGTGCATGTGACCTCAAAGACCTGGGTTCAAGTCCCAGGTCTGGCAAAATTCCATATCATTTTTCAAAATAGAATCCTATGCTATGCTAACATTCAGGTACATCATGTCTTCTCATCATCAAGCCACACACGTGTCCCAGACAACCAAATCAAAGGCATGGATTCCAGGAGCGCAATGAACATCAGTCAACGCATGATACACAAGCCAAAAAGTCAAACAAATGGCATGCTTATTGGGCCAGAATTCCCAGGCCTGTACCTCACAATCTGGGGCCTGAACCCCCCCTGGTTTGCTTTTCTTTTCTTTTTATTATTTTAATTATGGTGTTATTTATTTTTATTGCTTTAATTAATTAATTTTCTCTTTTTTTTACAAAATATAAAGAACATCATAAAAATCCAGAAAATACAAAAAATATGATATTTATTTTATTATGATTATTTTCAAATAAACATGTAAATAATTTAGGTTAATTAGGTTATAGTTTTAATCTTTTTTATAAAAAATCCAAAAAAAATAGAATTTAGGTTTAATAACCTTTTATTTTCTTTTTTTAATTTTCCCCTTTTTCAGAATAATAATATTATTTATTTATTTTCATAAATTAAAAATTGTACATAAATTAATTTAGAGTTTAATTTAGGTTTTAATTTAATTCTTTCATAATAAACTTAAAAAACATTAGAACTAGGGTTTAGCATTTTAATTTTGATTAATTTTTCCTTTTTTCTTTTAAATCTAAAAAACACAAAATACCAAAAAAAAAAAAGCATTTAATCATTTAATTTTTTAATTCTCATTAACTTTTATTTTTTTGCAAAAGGGTCCAACGCCCGTCGTTTCAATTATTTAATTTGCGCACTTACTTTATTGCTTATTATAATTCTGTATCTCTCCCAAGGCCATGTACATTTATTTATCGCACTTTTATCGCTTTATTTATTTTTTCGCTAAATCGGGTCCGGTTTAATTTTGGCGATGTGGACCCGCGCCATTTGTAATAGTCGTAGATTTATTTCCTCGCAAAAATATTTAACTGTTAACCGAGCATGCAAGAATGAATGACAAAAATAAAAACAAAACGTTAGATCACCAATGAACATGACAAGACAAATAATTGAAACATGACACACGAATCGCACACACCACCCCCTAGGGTACGCCTCACTGTTGCCTTTCGAAAGGTGGTCGTCGAGTAGAGGACGTCTTAGTAAGTCCTCATGATCCGGGAACCTGGCATGAGGGTAGCTTCTAAGGTGTCTTCCCATTGCTCCGGTGATCACCATGTCCCTAAAAATCGAATTGACCCGAACACCTCCAACGGTGGTGCTACCTACCTCTCAATGGTGGGATGGCACTACTTTAAGGACATCTACACAGACGAATTCCTTAGGGTAGGTAGGTTCTCAAGGATACTTGCTCTAATCTCAAAACAAACTCAAAAGACTTTTCACACCGACACATTTTCAAAAGCTTTCAAAGCAAACTTTTCAAACACTCTGACGTATGAGTCGATCTGAAATTTTTCAAAAGAAACTTTTAAACCCACATTGAAAAGCAAACAAACAATTTTGAAAACACAATGAGCAAGTACCTAAGAGCCCATGGATAACCATGGATAGAAAGGGTGCTAACACCTTCCCTTTCTATAACCTACCTCCCGAACCGAGAGCAATCTCTATAAGGAATTTTTCTGTGCTTTTGTCCTTTCCATTTGGAGAAAATAAAAGACGGTGGCGACTCTTGCTTCCGCGACATTTCGCGAACCAGCGTTAAACAGTCAGTTCCAGATCCACCGATCACAGAACTGGCGACTCTGCTGGGGAACATCTTAAAGTGAGGTGTACCTTAGGGCTAGCTTATAACTATGTTTTCAATTGTTTTCCTTGTGTGCTTTAAATTGTGGGTTGCTTGGGAGTTCTATAGATCCTAAACCTGGATCTGGGGGATACCTTTCTTAGAAAGTAGCAACAAGGCTGTGAGGGAACTGTGCGGGGTATACCGACATGGTTGAAACAGTCTGCTACGTTGATGTGGCACTTTGGTGTGTACCGGTAACCCTTGAGTTCAGTCAAGGAGAGTACGGGGCCTCCGCGTGGTGTCGTGAAGCATCAACAGACCTTAGGAACCTTAATTGAACTATCTTGGCCTCTTTAGGGTAGTGAGATAACTGACTTTGGTGCAGTCCGAGGTTGGTTGATACTCGATACTACGCTCAATTGAGGGTTGCTTTCCTGGAATATTTCGGTCGCCAGTTCAGTGGCTAAATCGAAACGATGAACAATGAAAGCAATCCCGTGATATTGGGAACCTTAGAACCCGGTTACTTTGATTAGGACAGGTTGAACCCACCAAACTCAAGAGGGTACTACCCAGACCCCATGCTGGCCTTAAACCTTAAGGGCTTGACTTGTGTGCCTTGTTTGCCCTACATGTTTGTCTTTGTAAATATCTGTGGTGTGTTTAATCATAGCATCATGACATCATCCAGCATCATATACATTGACTAACCATTTCAGGGGTTCGAATTTTCATCTTTGTTCTTGTTTTGTAGGACATGGAAACTGCTCGTAGAAAGACAATTCAGGTCAATCTTGTAAGGATCCCTCCTCAGCTCAAGGAGCTTATATCCAGGATTCCCGAGAACTCTTCATTCAGTGACAGACATGGAAGCCTCATCAGCTTGGTCAACACCAACATTGAGGAAGATATGATAAAGGTCTTGTTCCAATTCTTTGACCCTCTGCATCACTGCTTTACCTTCTTGGACTATCAGTTGGTACCTACATTGGAGGAGTTCTCCCGGCTCCTGAAGATCCCTATCCTTGATCAGCTACCCTTCAACGGTACAGAAAAGGAACCTAAGCTTGAAGAGATTGCTAAAGCCTTGCACCTACAGTCATCTGACCTCAAGGGACATTGGGAAGTCAGAAGTGGTATCAAAGGGTTCTTAGCTAAGTTTCTGTTTGAAAAGGCCCTTGAATGTTGGAACTCCCTTGACTTGCAAGCTTTTGAAGAGGTTGTGGCCCTCCTTGTTTATGGTTTGGTACTGTTCCCTAACCCAGATCAGCTCATTGATATCAGTGCCGTTCAGATCTTCATGTCCAGGAATCCCATACCTACATTGCTGGGGGACATCCTTCACTCATGTTACACTCGAACCATGAGAAAAAGAGGTGTCCTTATGTGTTGCACTCCTCTCCTGGGAAGGTGGTTTATTTCACACCTTCCGCAATCAGTCCTGAAGAATGAGCAGGGTTTGAGATGGTCACAACGGTTGATGACTCTTACGCATGCAGATATACATTGGTGTCCTAGGTCCAGAGGAGATGTCACTATCATTGATCGTTGCGGGGAGTACCCTAATGTTCCTTTACTTGGAATCAGAGGAGGTATTACTTATAGCCCATGCCTGGCTTAGAGACAGTTTGGTTATGCTCGGAGGGATGGTCCTCATGACATGCTAATTCCCGACATAGTTTTTGACTTTGACAGCGATACTCAAGGACTTCGTCAGAGGTTTATCAGAGCCTGGAGGATGCCCAGTAGGATAGACAGCAAGACACTGGGGCACAGGAACTCCATCCCTTTGGAGCCTTACCTCAAATGGGTACGCGCCCGCTCTCAGAAGTTAGTCATGCCTTATCCTCACATGCTCCCGGTAATCAAAGAACCTGTCTTGGAGGGGGAAGTGTCTCATGTTATTCAGCACCCTGATATGCCCACATCCTGGGAAGAGATGCAGAAGAGCTGGATCTAGCTTAAGGAGGAGCGGAATTCTCTTGAGACTAGTCTGCATGCCAGTGAAAAGAAGGTCCTGGAGCTCACCCGTCTGTTGCATGAGGAAAGGAATCTCAACACCTACATAGCTCCGAAGAGGATGCGCAGTGTATTTTGGGATTGACTTGATTTTTGTATTTTTGCCCATGAGGCCTGGATGTATTAAACAATGATTTCTTTAATGATAACGTGTGTTCTTTTCTTGTCTACAACAAATTTGAACTTTCGAACCCTTGAATGCATTGCATACGCATTTCATACATCATGTGCATAGCAGGTTTTTCCTCTTTTCAGGTTGCTTACAGTTCTTCGCTGTTTATTTCAGCATCATGAATCCCGGATCTGAATCAACAGAGACATCAATCAAGGCTCTCCAGGCGCAGAATGCGCAGTTTCAAGAACTAATCATGGGTCTAGCTAAGGGCCAAGAGGAACTGAAGACTATGCTCCTGAAAAAGGAGAAGAAGAAGAAAAGAAGAACTGTTCTATTCAACTCGGGCCGAAGGTTGGGTAATACTCTGCAGCATGAAGAGGCTGTTTCTTCTGTTGGCAAGAGTCCCTCACAGGCAGAAGTAAAGCTTCCTACTCCAGAAGTCTCCGACAACGAGACATATTTTGATGAAGAGCAGTACCCTCCTGAAGACAACAGATACAAACAACTGGAAGACAGGTTGAAGGCTATGGAGGTGCAACAGGCACCTGGGCTGGATTTCGGAGATCTGGGTTTGTCGACTGGTGTGATCATTCCCCACAAGTTCAAAGCACCCACTTTCTCCAAGTATGACGGGGCATCCTGTCCCAAGCTGCATTTGAGGTCCTACGTTCGAAAAATTCAGCCGTACTCTGCGGACAAGAATCTATGGATCCACTTCTTCCAGGAGAGTCTTTCAGGGACTCACCTCGAATGGTTCTATCAGCTGGATGGGACCAAAGTTCGTAACTGGGAGGAGCTGGCTACTGCTTTCTACAAGCAGTATCAGTATAATGCCGACCTTGCCCCCACACGTACCCAACTCCAGGGTATGGCGTTAGGCGCAAGCGAAGGTTTTAAGGAGTACGCTCAGAAATGGAGAGACCTGGCTGGCAGGGTGCAGCCACCATTGACTGATCGGGAGTTGGTTGACATGTTCTTGGGGACCCTATCTGGGCCATTCTTCAACCATCTCATTGGGAATTCTTCAGCTGGTTTCACTGATCTGATCTTAACTGGAGAGAGAATTGAAGCTGGATTAAAGTCTGGGAAGATTGCCAAGGGTGCATCATCATCTAGTTCAGAAAAGAAACCGTTCAAGAAAGAGTCTAGTGCCGTATATGGTTCCAGGAGATCAGAGAGAAATGAACACCGCCAATCTGTCAGTGCGGTCATGATTGCTAAGCCTGCTGCCGCTCCCCGGCCAAACAATGCTCAGAAGGTTGAAAGACCCAGGAGGGAGTTCACCCGTTTAAACATGACTCTATCACAGATCCTGCCACAGTTGCTCGCAACCAATTTGGTATCTGTCAAGGAGGCTCCAAAGTTCCCAAATACAGCATCCCCCAAGTACAACCCGAATGCTCGTTGTGCTTACCACTCAGAAAGCCCGGGGCACTCTACTGATGACTGTTGGGCACTAAAGAACAAGCTGCAGGACCTCATTGATGCTAAGGAGGTACAATTTGAGGCGTCTGACAAGCCTAATGTGGTAACAGCTCCCCTGCCTGCTCATGGAGTTAATGCTATTGGGGATGAAGAGGAAGTTGATGAAGCCGAGTTTGATAGCTGGATCTACCCGGCTGCTGACGGTGGACTTAACAATTGGAGCGCAAAGGACAATCTCCCTGTTTCTTTTGTTACTAAGTAATAAATTTCTTTGTTTTGTTATTTTGTAATAAACAATGATAAACTCTATGGCCCGGTGTCTTACCCGAGGCACCGTGGTTCTATTTGTGAGGGCATACAAACTGTCATTTTATACATCATGAATGAAAATCTTGGACGTACTTTTCGCATTGCAAATATTGTGTTCCTTTTCTGTCTTTCTTTTCCTTTACATAATTTTCAAAACAGCTGTATTTACACACACACTCACTCATACAGGTTCCAATCCACTCTGGATCTCACTGATAACAGCTCTGCTAATGCCAATTATAACTTCGAAAATCCGATCAACTTAGCCGAAGACGAAGGTGAAGATGATTGCGAAGTGCCTGGCGATCTTGCAAGACTGTTACTTCAGGAAGAGAGGGCAATTCAACCCCATGAAGAGCCAGTGGAAACCATAAACCTGGGTACTGAGGCAGACAGAAAAGAGGTAAAAATTGGTGCCAACCTAGAGCTCAGCGTGAAGCAACGGTTAACCAAGATGCTGCATGACTATATGGAGATCTTTGCCTGGTCCTACGAAGACATGCCAGGGTTGGATACCGATATTGTTGTCCATCATTTGCCGACTAGGGAAGACTGCCCTCCAGTTAAACAAAAGGTCCGTCGGATGCGTCCAGAGATGTCCGAGAAGATTAAAGCCGAGGTCATGAAACAGTTTGATGCCGGGTTCCTTGCAGTAACTTCTTACCCTCAGTGGGTTGCTAACGTGGTGCCGGTACCTAAAAAGGACGGTAAGGTCAGAATGTGTGTTGATTACAGGGATCTGAACAGGGCCAGCCCCAAGGATGACTTCCCCTTACCTCACATTGATGTCCTCGTTGATAATACAGCCCAACATAAAGTATTCTCTTTCATGGATGGCTTTTCAGGCTACAATCAGATCAAGATGGCACCTGAAGACATGGAAAAGACTACATTTGTTACTCAGTGGGGCACCTTCTGTTACAAGGTCATGCCGTTCGGATTGAAGAATGCTGGGGCAACCTACCAACGTGCCATGGTTGCCTTATTTCATGACATGATCCATCACGAAATAGAAGTGTATGTGGACGACATGATCGCTAGGTCTCAGACTGAGGAAGAGCATCTAGATCATCTGCAAAAATTGTTTGACCGGTTGAAACTGTACAAGCTGAGATTGAACCCGAACAAGTGCACCTTCGGGGTAAGATCTGGGAAGTTGCTAGGCTTCGTGGTCAGTGATAAAGGTATTCAAGTGGACCCTGCTAAGGTCAAAGCTATTCAAGAGATGCCAGTTCCTAAGACAGAAAAGGAAGTCAGAGGCTTTTTAGGACGCCTGAATTACATCGCTCGATTCATCTCTCATCTGACTGCTACCTGTGAGCCAATCTTCAAGCTGCTGAAGAAAGATCAGGTAGTACGCTGGAACGATGAATGTCAGGCTGCCTTCGACAAAATCAAAGAGTATCTCCAAGAACCACCTATCCTTATGCCGCCTGTTGAAGGGAGACCTCTGATACTATATCTGACAGTGCTAGACAACTCAATGGGGTGTGTGCTGGGGCAGCATGACGAGTCTAGCCGAAAAGAACACGCCATTTATTACCTTAGCAAAAAGTTTACCGACTGTGAGACCCGATACTCACTGCTTGAGAAAACTTGCTGCGCTTTGGTATGGGCTGCTCGCCGGCTGAGACAGTATATGCTGACTCACACTACTTTGTTGATCTCAAAGATGGATCCGATAAAATACATATTCGAAAAGCCTGCTCTGTCTGGGAGGATTGCAAGATGGCAAATGATCTTGACGGAATACGACATTCAGTACACAACCCAGAAAGCCATCAAGGGAAGTGTATTGGCAGACCACTTAGCTCATCAAGCTGTAGATGACTATCAATCAATGAACTTCGAGTTTCCGGATGAAAGCATCATGATTGTAACTGACTGCGAAGTACCTGGACCGGATGAAGGACCTGAACCAGGATCCCGATGGTCTATGCACTTTGACGGAGCCTCCAATGCTTTGGGAAATGGTGTCGGCGCCATAATCATATCCCCTCAAGGTACTCATACTCCACTCACTGCCCGGCTGTGTTTCAACTGTACCAACAACATGGCGGAGTACGAGGCGTGTATCATGGGTCTTCAAGCTGCGATCGACCTAAGGATCAAATTTCTAAGTGTCTTCGGAGATTCCGCTCTTGTGATCAATCAGATTAAAGGAGAGTGGGATACGAAACATCCAAACTTGATTCCTTATAGAGAATGTGTGTTGACCCTGATTCCCCACTTTACAGAGATAACCTTCGAACACTTTCCAAGAGAAGAGAATCAGTTAGCGGACGCGTTAGCTACAATGTCTTCAATGTTCAAGGTCAAATGGGATAATGAAGCTCCCCGGATCATCATCTGGAAACTGGACGAACCGGCATACTGTTGTGATCTCGAAACTGAATTGGTAACTGAGAAGCCTTGGTACCACGAAGTGAAGAGATATCTGGAAGCTCAGGAATACCCTGAAGGTGCCTCTGTCAATGATAAGAAATTCCTGAGGAGGTTCGCAGCCAAGTTCTTCCTAAGCAACGGCATCTTGTACAAGAGAAACCATGATTCAACCTTACTGCGGTGTGTAGATAAAACTGAAGCGGAAAGAATCATGGAAGAGCTACATGAAGGGACCTTTGGTACACATTCCAGTGGACATACTATGGCTAAAAAGATCCTACGGGCAGGATATTATTGGTCCACAATGGAAGCTGACTGCTACCAACATTCTAGGACATGCCACAAGTGCCAGATCTATGCGGATAAAGTGCATGTTCCTCCGGTTCCCCTGAATGTTCTAACTGCGCCTTGGCCGTTTGCAATGTGGGGCATAGACATGATCGGCGAGATCAAACCTACGGCATCCAATGGACATCGCTTCATCCTAGTAGCGATTGATTATTTTACGAAGTGGGTTGAGGCAGCATCCTATGCTACGGTAACCAAGACTGTTGTGGCACGGTTCATTCGGCACAACCTGATCTGTCGATACGGCGTCCCTGAGCGGATTATTACGGACAACGGTACCAATCTGAACAATAAGATGATTGCTGAGCTTTGCGAACAGTTCAAAATACAGCACCACAATTCTTCTCCTTACAGACCGAAGATGAATGGGGCTGTAGAAGCAGCAAATAAGAACATCAAGAAAATCGTGCAAAAGATGACAGTGACCTACAAAGATTGGCACGAGATGTTACCGTTCGCTCTGCATGGGTACCGTACCTCAGCTAGGACGTCAACCGGGGCAACACCATTCTCTCTGGTTTATGGTATGGAGGCAGTCTTGCCGATTGAAATGCAAATTCCCTCTCTCCGGATAATGAAAGATGCAAATCTGAACGAAGATGATTGGATCCAGACACGACTTGACCAACTCAACCTCATTGACGAGAAGAGACTTGCTGCTATCTGTCATGGTCAGACGTATCAGAAACGAATGATCAGGGCATTTAACAAAAAGGTCAGACCACAAGAATATCAAGTTGGGGATCTGGTTATCAAGAGAATCATCCTTCCTCAGAGTGATCCAAGGGGCAAATGGACCCCTACATACGAAGGGCCATTTGTGGTTAAGCACGTGTTCTCAGGAGGAGCAATGATCTTAGCCAATATGGATGGTGACGACCTTCCTCACCCCGCCAATGCAGACATAGTTAAAAAATACTACGCATGAAAAAAGACCCGCTAGGCTGACATGCCTAGGCAAAAATAAGGGCTTCCCGGCGAACTAAAAGGGTTCGAGCAAAATGAGGGATGAAATAAAAAAAATCTGTACACCCGGCAAGTCGAAAACCTGAAAAGGCGGCTTGGGCAAAAATGGGTATCCCGGTGGACTGAAAACCCGAAAGGGCGGTCCAGGCAAAAGTTAGGGATAAAAGCGTAAAACTATGTCTCGTTGATCATTTTGCATCCAGAATCCGGTATCTACATCAAACGGCATCGATCAGTCAGCTTCACCTTCAACCAAGGTCATCAAGTGATGAGACGCTCAGAGTTATAGAGGCAATAGCAGAATTGAAACTCAGTGGATCATTCATATTTCACACAGCTGTTTTATTTTCTTTTGTACAAATTTGTATAAACTCTCTTGTTCGGCGACGTACCTCTTACTAGGACGTCAGCCTCTTGTAAACAAAACGCCTATTTTCAGGCCATTCAAAAAATCAATACAAATATGTTTTTCAGTTAAACGTGCCAAGTGTTTTTCTTTTCCTGTTTTGTTTTGCGAAGAACGTCCAAGGTTCAATTTGTGATGTATGCATTGACAGTGATTTGCTAACTCATAAATATTTACATACGAAACAAAGGAATTAATTGCAGGTGACACTGGAAACAGGGGCAATAAAGAGTTGTCTAAGCAATCTGATTGTTCTATCCTCTAAGGTACCAAGGTAGGTTCAGCTAAAGAATACAGCCAAGCATACCTTAATTCCCCAGAGAGTGGTTCAACAAAACATTACATTTCTCTCCAAGCAAATTGTCAAATATCAAGGAAATTGAGTATTCTCCCGTAAACCTCAATACCTCCCCAGCAGCATATATTCTTAACAAGTATCCCCGGCAGTCTTGGCCTAAAGATTGTTCCCCGGCGGTATCTCAACATTCAAAGGAGTCACCTCCCCAGCATATCAAAACTTCCCCAGAAGAGTCCAACCCAGCTTCCCCAGGAAAGTTGGAATCCATATCTCCCCAAGCAGTAAGCTCATCCCCAGTAGATTCTGGAAGCTTACCCCCTCGCAAAACACGAACGCGTCGTCCGGCTTTATTTAAAGAGTTATTTCCTTAACAGGATATAACTGGGTTATCCTCAGCCAAAAGCCACGGAAAGGTCGTCGTCAACACAGTTCTTTCCTATCCCCAGCGAAGTCTATCAACACTTCCGATACAACAATGATACATCCTCAGCAAATTACTATCAACATTCAGCAAAGCATTCCTCTCCCCACAGAGTATTGCTTCCCAGCATGGTCATCAGAGTATCTTTTCTCCCCAAATAAGCTTCATTTGCCAAGTTTATTCCGCAACGGAGTCATCTTCTCCCACCGGTATTCTTGCAACTATCATCCCCAGCGGAAGTACAAGTTTATTCCTCAATATCAGCCCAGGATACGACTTCCCGGCACCCGTCAAGGATTTACTTTCCTAGACGAAAACATACATAAAACATCACATACATCATTATAGCATGCATAACGTATTGCATCATACAAGTCTCATTTATATCGAGAACATCATTGCTTGACCCATATCGTGCATAACATATGACTGACCTTTACCTTTCAGGAAAGATGCAGTTGAAATTCTCAATCACGTCTCAAGACCTAGACCGGTTCAGTTAAATCAACCCTAAGATTTTCCTGATTCTTACCCAGTCCAAGGCCTTCTCTGGTTCAGTCAGATCGACCCTAAGATCTCCCTGATGCTTATCCAGTTGAAGATATTTCAAGACCTAGACCGGTTCAGTTAAATCGATCCTAAGATTTTCCTGATTCTTACCCAGTCCAAGGCCTTCTCTTGGTTCAGTCAGATCGACCCTAAGATCTCCCTGATGCTTATCCAGTTGAAGACGTTTCAAGACCTTGTCCGGTTCAGTTAAATCGACCCTAAGATTTTCCTGATGCTTATCCAGTCAAAGGCCTTCTCTGGTTCAGTCAGATCGACCCTAAGATCTCCCTGATGCTTATCCAGTTGAAGATATTTCAAGACCTAGACCGGTTCAGTTAAATCGACCCTAAGATTTTCCTGATTCTTACCCAGTCCAAGGCCTTCTCTTGGTTCAGTCAGATCGACCCTAAGATCTTCCTGATACTTATCCAGTTGAAGATGTTTCAAGACCTAGACCGGTTCAGTTAAATCGATCCTAAGATTTTCCTGATTCTTACCCAGTCAAAGGCCTCTCTGGTTCAGTCAGATCGACCCTAAGATCTCCCTGATTCTTATTCCAGTAGAAGACACCCAAGATTTGTCTCAACGAGCGTTGTTGAAGTTAAAGACACCCAAGATTTTTCTCAACGAGCGTTGTTGAAGTTAAAGTCGCCCAAGGTTCTCTTATCATTCATGCTAAGGTAGTAACCATCCCTGGTTCATTCATCAGCGTTTGAAGCTCCAGACTCAGCTCCTGTAACCAGTCAGGACACATCTATACCAAGCATCTAAAATCAGCTCCTGCAACGTGTCAGGTACTCATTTTCTCTTTTGCAGGTACGCAAGTTCTCGCTAAGGAATCTCCTATGCGACCAACATCCCGATGGCATCTATAAGCCCATCATCCTATCCAGCAACCTCTAAATGGCATCTATAAGCCCATTCCCCCCATCACTGCTACTATGTGAGCGCAAATTTCTGGGCACTCTAGTGTCCAATCATCTTCTACCCTCGGATTACGAAAGGCACGTCAGCCAATCTGCATCCTCAGGTCTAAGAAGATTGAACAGGGGCAACTGTTGTACCCCAAAATTTGCCCTCCCATATTCATCAAGATTTGTCAAGTCAAGGTCACAAAATTCCCCAAGGGCTATGCAGTTCAACTGTCTCCTATACAGTCAAAACTAGGGTTTGTGTTCTGATCAAGAATTGAAATTTTTCAAGGGGCCAATCAAGTCTCATATGCTTACAAAGATGTTCAAGTATCCTCATGTCAAGTTTCAAGGCATTCAGCTCAAAATTGCACAGTCAAAACCCTAGATTGCACTACAGTCAACTGTAGGGGCAAAATTGTCATTTGACAGTCAAAAGTGCAAATTTTTGGTCAACATATCATTTTGAAGCCACAAACATCATTTGATCAATGCTTGATCATGATTCTCAAAATTTGGCTCAGAAATCATCAAAGATGCAAAAGTTACTATATTTGGACAGCTGAAAAAGTCAACTGAAATTGACCAGGGCATAACTTTCACATGGATTATCAGAAAAATTCCATCCAAAGCTCATTTTGAAGAGAAAGACATTTCCTACAATTCATCTTCATGTTCCAAGTCCAAGAAATGCTCTCAGAAAAAGTTATCAATTTCAACATTATAGGTCATTTTCAAAAGTCAACAAAAAGTGACTTTAAGTCAAAGGCCATAACTTGAGATTGGTAAATCAAAATGACGTGGGATCAAAGGCATTGGTTAGAGGACTCAAAGACCTTTCCAAAATGTCCAAGATCATGTGAAAAGCTTAAAAATTGATGAAGTTATGCCTTGTGGAAGTTGGGAAATTTTTGGAAATTTTTGAAAGTCAACATTGATGCAAAAGGCCTAAAAATGCAAATGGGCCCATTTTTCTTCCAAGTTTCTTCATGCCAAGCCTATGCACGACCATTAGGCCCAAAGGGGAGTATTTTCATATTTTTTAATTATTTATTTGAATTTATATTAATTTATATTCATTTAAATCATTTTAATACATGAAAAATATAAACCTAACCTAAAAAAATCTTTTTATGCACATTATAGGCTCAATATCTCGTGCTTAGTCAATTATGGAAGGTTTTGGGTTGATTGGAACTAATTGACACCAAATTGCATATGATAAGATTCAAAAAGATCCTTAAGCAAATCAAATCTTCAAACAATGAATTCAAAGGATTTTGTACAACTTTCTTAACCTAAATCGTTCCATACAAGTACTAGATCAGAACCCTAATGCCTAGAGACTCCAAGCTGCGCCCCAAGAACAGTTTGCCAATTGAAATTTTTTCACAAAAACTCAAACACTGAAAACCAGTTTTTAAGCCGAGTCAAGCTCTAATTCTTATACAAAAAGCTTCCTCAGGCACTCCTGATCAAATTCCAACCAAGAACATCCACCAAAAGGCCCTGAATTGGTATCAAGAACCCGGACTGAACCTCAATTTTTTTGAAAACGCATATCATGTTCTAAGCATTTTTCATAAAGTTTAATTGTTGATTCTTGTTCCTTGTTTAATTGTGAAGCTAACCGTTGCCTTCAATTTGATTTTCATATCGTATATAAGGTTTTGCCATGATCGATTGTTAGGGTTTGCAGGTTCTTAGATTTGGGGCTTTCATAATAACGCAAAATTAGAGCCCCAGATGACCACCAATGGATTCAGGGATTGAAGACGAAAAGGATGGCCCCCTCGCGCTCAATTTATGAGCGACGAGGGGTTATTCGCTATTTTCTGATAGACACCCTAACGCAACGCCATAAAAAACCGTGGCCTCTGAGTTTTGTTTTTACAGGGACGAAGACGAAGGCATCGTGTCCATCAGCCACTGGCCAATTCAAATTTGCGCGCGTTTTAGTTAATAGGCGTTGGTTTTTGCTTTTTCATTATTTGTTTATAATAATATATCAATTAACGCGCTTGGCTCAGTGGTAACACGTTGTGCATGTGACCTCAAAGACCTGGGTTCAAGTCCCAGGTCTGGCAAAATTCCATATCATTTTTCAAAATAGAATCCTATGCTATGCTAACATTCAGGTACATCATGTCTTCTCATCATCAAGCCACACACGTGTCCCAGATAACCAAATCAAAGGCATGGATTCCAGGAGCGCAATGAACATCAGTCAACGCATGATACACAAGCCAAAAAGTCAAACAAATGGCATGCTTATTGGGCCAGAATTCCCAGGCCTGTACCTCACAATCTGGGGCCTGAACCCCCCCTGGTTTGCTTTTCTTTTCTTTTTATTATTTTAATTATGGTGTTATTTATTTTTATTGCTTTAATTAATTAATTTTCTCTTTTTTTTACAAAATATAAAGAACATCATAAAAATCCAGAAAATACAAAAAATATGATATTTATTTTATTATGATTATTTTCAAATAAACATGTAAATAATTTAGGTTAATTAGGTTATAGTTTTAATCTTTTTTATAAAAAATCCAAAAAAAATAGAATTTAGGTTTAATAACCTTTTATTTTCTTTTTTTAATTTTCCCCTTTTTCAGAATAATAATATTATTTATTTATTTTCATAAATTAAAAATTGTACATAAATTAATTTAGAGTTTAATTTAGGTTTTAATTTAATTCTTTCATAATAAACTTAAAAAACATTAGAACTAGGGTTTAGCATTTTAATTTTGATTAATTTTTCCTTTTTTCTTTTAAATCTAAAAAACACAAAATACCAAAAAAAAAAAAACATTTAATCATTTAATTTTTTAATTCTCATTAACTTTTATTTTTTTGCAAAAGGGTCCAACGCCCGTCGTTTCAATTATTTAATTTGCGCACTTACTTTATTGCTTATTATAATTCTGTATCTCTCCCAAGGCCATGTACATTTATTTATCGCACTTTTATCGCTTTATTTATTTTTTCGCTAAATCGGGTCCGGTTTAATTTTGGCGATGTGGACCCGCGCCATTTGTAATAGTCGTAGATTTATTTCCTCGCAAAAATATTTAACTGTTAACCGAGCATGCAAGAATGAATGACAAAAATAAAAACAAAACGTTAGATCACCAATGAACATGACAAGACAAATAATTGAAACATGACACACGAATCGCACACACCACCCCCTAGGGTACGCCTCACTGTTGCCTTTCGAAAGGTGGTCGTCGAGTAGAGGACGTCTTAGTAAGTCCTCATGATCCGGGAACCTGGCATGAGGGTAGCTTCTAAGGTGTCTTCCCATTGCTCCGGTGATCACCATGTCCCTAAAAATCGAATTGACCCGAACACCTCCAACGGTGGTGCTACCTACCTCTCAATGGTGGGATGGCACTACTTTAAGGACATCTACACAGACGAATTCCTTAGGGTAGGTAGGTTCTCAAGGATACTTGCTCTAATCTCAAAACAAACTCAAAAGACTTTTCACACCGACACATTTTCAAAAGCTTTCAAAGCAAACTTTTCAAACACTCTGACGTATGAGTCGATCTGAAATTTTTCAAAAGAAACTTTTAAACCCACATTGAAAAGCAAACAAACAATTTTGAAAACACAATGAGCAAGTACCTAAGAGCCCATGGATAACCATGGATAGAAAGGGTTCTAACACCTTCCCTTTCTATAACCTACCTCCCGAACCGAGAGCAATCTCTATAAGGAATTTTTCTGTGCTTTTGTCCTTTCCATTTGGAGAAAATAAAAGACGGTGGCGACTCTTGCTTCCGCGACATTTCGCGAACCAGCGTTAAACAGTCAGTTCCAGATCCACCGATCACAACTGTAAACATACCCCAACTGCCATCCTCACCAGAAACTACCCCTCCTAATACTCCAAACAGTCCAATCATCATTTCTTATTCTCCCACTCCATCTCCCAAACAAAATACAGAAGACCACAGCAAAACCTTCATCGATCTCACAGTCCTTGACCGTTTTGCTGCCATTATCAATAAAATCGCCATTCCAAAACCCAAACAACCAGATGTTGGTTCTGGTATTTTGAATTTTGAAACAAGCATGCAAAATTGGATTGCTTCTCTAAAGCAGGCGTGTCTTGGAATGATTGATCCTGCTGCTTCAGACCAACTCTGGACACGATTCAGAAGTTGGGTACGCGCTGAAACCTTCAAGCTGCAAGACATAAACTATGAACAGGCTCAACAGAACTTCAGCAAACTGCTGAAAGAAGTTGAAGGTCCAGTCATGAGTCAGCTGCTGAAGGAGGAAGTGCTCTTTCTAGATAGTGAGCCATGGTCTGAAAAGCGTCCAGCCTCAAAAGTTCAACCAGCAGAAGATCAGACAATTCAAGCTGAAGATGTTAGTCAAGAAGAAGATGTTGCAGAAAGCTCTCAGAAGCATCCTGTTTCTGACGTCTCTCAAGCTGCTTTGGACAGGCAGACTCTTGAAGAGCTGAAGCAAAATGATATTCGTCTGCAGCAAAGAATGGATGAGAATGATCAAAGAATGAAGGAAAGGATGGATGTGCAAGATGGAAAGATTGATACAGTAGTCAGCATGGTGCATCAGCAGAAGGAAACTGCTGATCAGATTAAGAACATGCTAGAAGCTCTGTTCACACGCTTTCCACCCCAACCTTAGATTTTAATTCTTGATATTTTCATTGTTTTATTTCCATGTTTTCTGTACTATCTTCTAAGCTTTGAACTAAATATAATGGTTTTTCTGCACTGTTCGTTTTTAACTTCTAATTACTTGCACTTTTTGATCGCTGACAAAAAGGGGGAGAAAAAGAATGATATTTTTCAATAACGGGATTACTGAGACAAAAGTCTCAAACATTCTAACACTCTGATATACTTGGATGTTTCCTTGTTTTGCATAAGCTTACAGGTACAAGAAGTTAATTATCTCTGATACACTGAAGCTCTGCTCGAGTAAAAGAAAAATCGGATGCTCAAAGAAATTTCAAGAAAGATCTGATGCTAAAGGATTCAAGGAATTAAAAAGGGAAGTAATAAACTCAGGGGGAGTTTTTCTGATCATAACTCTGATAGTTGTTTTCTTATCCCCTTAAGCTCGGATACCTTTTATTCCTCCTTATCTTTGATACTATTTAATTCTGATACAATTTATTATTTGGTTATATCTGCTACTTTTCTCGTTAATTTTCAATTGAAAAAATCTAGTTTTTGTCATCATCAAAAAGGGGGAGATTGTTAGAACAAAGTTTGAATCTACTACCCTAAGTTAAAGTTTTGATGATAACAAAATGCAAGAATATATAAATTGTATGATTCATGTAAGACATATATGCTACCTAAAAATTATGTTTTGTTTTACAGAAACTCTGATGAGTATCAGCATAAGAATATCATCATCAGCATCAGAAGATGAAACTTCAATATCAGCATCAGAAGATGTTATATCAGATGCCATAATCAGAAGATCAAAACATGTGCTTACGCTGAAGCTTGATGAACAGATCTACGCGTAACAATCTAAACTCTGATCAAGACCACAACAATTCATCAGCACCTAGCAGCGTCAGAATAAGCCAAAGCCAGAACACGCTTAATTGGCAACGGTACTGTGCATTCAAGATTCTTTATTATCAACGGCATTATTCCAGACAAAGATCTTCTCAATATGGAAAGAATGTAATGGACATTGAAATGGCATAATTGGCTATAACATATCTCTTCCATATTCTATATAAACAAGTCAGTGAAGAATGAAACGGCTAATGCTCTACAACTCTCTACACGCCAAAAGCGATTCATCTTCATCCTCATTCCAAGTTTGCTAAAGCTCTCAAATTACTTATTCTATTGTTTTAGCATTCCAGTTCTTATAAGCTTAAATTGTGTAGTATCACAGTTGTGATAAACTGTTTTGTAGAAAACATTCAACACACTTAGATTTCATTTATCTGTAAAGAAGTATTTCCTTGAGAAACCGGTTTGTGGTTTTGACTCAAGAAGGCTTTAGCAGTTGTTAAATCAGTTGTAATATTCAGTTGAATATAGTGGATTAAGACCTCGTTGGAGAGAGGCGAAATCACCTTGACGGGTGAACTGGAGTAGTTTGAGATCAAATGAACCAGGATAAAAAATAACGTGTTATCTGCAATTGATTTCAAGTTTTACAATTCAACCCCCCTTCTTGTGTTTTTCACTTCTTCAAGAAGGCCCTTGATCGGTTGGATTGTGAAGGCTTGACCTTAAAGCCCAGTAACATTGTGGTAAGGGCTTTTGAAGGGTCGAAGAGAATGGTGCATGGGGAGGTGGAAATCCCTGTCAAGGTAGGCTCTCAGACCTTTGGGTCCACCTTCTACGTGATGGACATCAGGCCATCATACTCTTGTTTGATGGGTCGCCCTTGGCTCCATGAAGCTGGGGTTATTACTTCTACACTGCACCAAATGCTGAAGTATCTAGTGAAGGGGAAGATTGTCATTGTGCAGGGCGAAGAGGAGTATATGGTGAGCCACCTGAACTTCTTCCGGTACGTAGAGATGGACGGGGAATTCATAGAGACCCCTTGTTAAAACTTTAAAGAAGTTCCCCAAGTTTTGGCGTCAACTGAGACTAATACCGACACCAAACCTCCTCTGAAGATGGCTTCTCTCAAAGACGCCAGAGCAATGATTGAAGAAGGGGGGTGTACCAATTGGGGACAACTCCCTGATTTTACTCACAAAACTGACAAATTTGGTTTGGGCTTTACTTCAGGAGCTCAAAGGGTTGTTCGACGCACTCGAGCTGGAGGGCCTCCCATATGCATCAGCAACCGTGGGGTTAATGCTATTGAAGACAGTGAGGAAGACTCCGACATTGATAGCTGGATATACCCGACTACCAACGGTGGACTGTGTAATTGGACGACTAGAGATTTTATTCCAGTTTCTTTCATTCTGCAGTAATTGTCTTACTTGTGTTCTGAATTTGTAATAAACAATTTTTTAACTTTTTGGCCCTGTGTCTTACCCGAGGCACAATGGTTCTATCTGCAAGGGTTATTATATGTCATTTCATATGTCATCAATAAAGCATTGGACGTTCCTTGCATACAAATTTTGCACTCTCTGTTTTTCTTTTCTGTTTTTTACTTTATCAATACAGTTATGCTCTTACACACACTCACGTATCAAACTGTAGATCCATATCCACTATGGATCCCATTGATAACAATTCTGCTACTGCCAGTTATGATTTCGAAAATCTGATCAACCAAGCCGAGAACGAAGGTGAGGATGATTGTGAGGTGCCTAGAGAACTAGCTAGACTGTTACAGTAGGAAGAGAGGGCTATACAGCCTCATGAAGAGCCAGTTGAGACAATAAACTTGGGCACGGAGATGGATAAAAAAGAAGTCAAGATCGGCACAAATCTGGAGACTAAGATCAAACAGCGACTGATACAGATGTTGCACGACTACGTTGATATCTTCGCCTGGTCATATGAAGATATGCCTGTGTGATCGGTGGAAATATAACTGACTGATTTTAAGCTGGTTCGCGAAATGTCGCGCTAAGAAAGAGTCGCCACCGTCTTTTATGTTCTCCAACATGGAAAGGACAAAAGCACAGCAAAATTCCTTCTTTGAGAATGTTTCTCGGTTCGGGAGGTAGATTTATAGAAAGGGAATGTGTTAGCACCCTTTCTATCCATGGTTATCCATGGGCTCTTAGGTACTTGCTCTTATGTTTTCAAAAAAATTGTTTGCTTTTCAAGTGTGTGTGGGTTTTGAAAAAGTTTCGTTTGAAAAATTTCTAGGTAACTCTTGTATCAGTCCTCAAGAGTGTATGAAAAAATTGTTTGAAAACTTTTTGAAAGTTTCAGTGCGAAAAATTTTTTTTGTTTGTTTTGAAAAGAGCAAGTACCCATGAGATCTATCTACTCTAAGGAATTAGGCTGTGTAAGAGTCCTTTAAACAGTGCTATCCCACTATTGAGAAGTAGGTAGCACCGTCGTTGGAGGCGTTCGTGTTAATTCGATTATAGGGACAGTGTGGTCACTGAAGCAATAGTAGGACACCTTAGCGGTAACCCTAATGTCCTAGATCCTTTTTATCCGAAGCAACCGTTTCGAGGCAACTGGATCTTTAGACAGGAGGGCGACCTCTAAAACACCCTATACTTGACGACCACGTTCGAGGCAACCAGTAAGGCGTACCCTAGGAGTGGCATGTGCATGTGTGTTGAATTCAGTTTATGTTTATCTTTGATCATGCATTTGTGAGCTACGGATTGGTTTTATTATTCATACAAGTCTTTCATGCATTTTTAACAGTTAAGAGTGCGGAAAATAAATTGCGGAAAGGTAAACCTACGCTATTACAAGGCGCGGGTCTATACATTGCCAAAAACATAACCCGTTTTGAAAATAAGTGCGAGAAAATAAATAAAGCGATAAAGCCTAATTAACTATTACATCCTCGGAAACAGTTACATAAATATGAATAAAATAAATTAAAGCGCGAAGGAATCGAATCGGGACGTCCTTAGGGTTTTGACCCTTTTTGAGAAAAAGAAAGAAAATTGTCCTGTGCATTTAATTAAATATTAACCCTAAACTAATTAATTAATTAATTAAAAGAAAAATGTTTTTTGTGTTTTTTATATTTTTAATGAAATAAAAATAGAAAAAGTTATTAAAAGTCAAAAGAAAAACCCTAATTCTAGATTGATTTTATTTATTATGAAAAAAGATTAAAATTGTCCTAATTAAACAACCAAATTAATTAATTATAATTTATTTACAAAAATAATTATTAATAGTGAAAATAATAAATAATGAAAATAATTACATTTTTTTGGTTTTATGAATTTAATATGAAAAATAATTAATTTATGAATTAATAATAATAATACTAACAATTAATAAAAAGAAATTATAAAAGAAAAGAAAATAAAAAGAGTAACAAAACCAGGGGGGTGCCAGGCCTTTTTGGAGGTGTGTTTGTAACTTTCAAGCCCATTAAGCCACAAGCCTGCTTTTACTTTCTGGTTGTCCAGCGCATGGTTGACTGGAACGTACCATGGTCTTCATCTTTTGACCATTAGATTGGCATTGTGAGACACTTGGCAAGCTGATGCCTGGAGCGCATGGTGGGACACTTTGAGGATGCCTGCATATGATTATATTAGGAAAAATATGAAACAAAGGTTTGGGGGACCTAAGAATCGAACCCAGGTCCCAATGGTTACCAAGCACGTCACCTTCCACTAAGCCAAGCGCCTGTCTTTGTTAGTATAAGGGATACTGAAAATAATATATAAAAAAACCAATTATGCTTGGAAAGAGAAAAGGCGCGCATTATATTTGAACCACCCAATAGCATAGCACCATGTCCTTCGTCTTCTTCATTTATCTGCAGAAAACAAAACAAATAGCGGGGGTTTTTAACCCCCACAACATGGAAGCACGATTAATAGCGATTAGGCCCCTGATGATCAGAAATTGTTCGCGAGGGTTGGGTTGGATTCGTCTGGCCTTGACGAATTCAACCGTAGGTCTAAGAAGGTCCAATTTTTCTTGTGCTGGGAATCCCTAAATTGGAAGCTTCGAGACCCTAAAAATCATCCATGGTGGTTTGTGATTCAGGGCTCCATAATGCAATTCACCTATACCGTTAGCTTCAGAAAGGTTCTAGCAATCCAATACACACAAAAAATTTCATTAATAATGCATGAATATTGAATTACGATTATGAAAAAATAACCAAATCGTGTGACTTGTTCTTGCGTGTTCTTGGAGTGTTAAGGCTTGTTTTTGATTCCAATCTGTTCATGGGAATGTCAGCAATGTGTTTGAATCGTTGTAAGGCTTTGAATTGTGCTAGAACATGGAATTCAGTTTTCAAATTTTTCTTGAATTTTTGGAATTGGCTTATGGCTTTTTACAGCAATTTTCACCCTCCAGGCATTAGGGTTTGGTTCAGCATATATAGTAGGATGGAATTAGGGTAAAACTTTGTCCAAGAATCCATGGAATAATGTTTTCAATATTTGATTTCCAATCAAATAATTTTGCATCTTTTTGATTAAAAATCCTTTCCAAATTGGGAGATTTTGTCCCCTTGATGTGTACACGAAATCTTCAGCATGTGTTGAGTTTATTTACATCACAAAAAGATTTGAAAACCATATCTTTGAATTTCCTACATTTAAAATCAATTAAATGAATTAATATTAATAAAAAATTCAATTAATTAATTAAAAATAAGAAAATAAATCAACTTAAGCTCATTGGGTCGTGCATAGGCCTTGGACAATGTTTCAAGAAAGAATTTGAGGCCCATTAGCAAAAATGAGGTGTTTTGGGCAAAGTTGACTTTTGCAAATTCCCAAAAATTTCCCAAATTCTCCAATGCATATCTTGCTCAATTTTGATCATATGAACATGTTCTTGGACATTTTGGAAAGGTCTTGAAGTCCTCTAACCAATGCCTTTGGTCCCATGTCATTTGGATTTACCAATCTCAAGCTATGGTCTTTTACTTAAAATGCCTTTTTGTTGACTTTTGAAATTGACCTATAATGTAGAAATTGATAACTTTTTGTGAGAGCATTTATTGGACTTGGAATGTGAAGATGAGTTGTAGGAAATGTCATACCCTTCAAAATGAGCATTGGATGGGATTTTTCTGATGAACCATGAAAAAGTTATGCCTTGGTCAAGTTACAGTTGACTTTTCAACTGTCCAAAAATAGTAACTTTTGACATCTTGATGATTTTTGAGCCATTCTTGTGGAATCATGATCAAGACTTGATCAAATGATTATTGTGGCTTCAAAATAAGATGTTGACCAAAAATTTTGACTTTTGACTGTAAAATGACCATTTTGCCCCTATAGTTGATTGTGGAGCAACTAGGGCTTTTGAGTGTGCAACTTGATGCTGTGAGTCTTGAAACTTGACATGTAGATGCTTGGCAATGTATATAGGCATATGGGACTTGATTGAGTCATTGAAAACCTCAAATTCCTTGAAGGAAACAAAACCCTAATTTTGACTGGCTTAGGAGGATGTTTGACTGTGCAACCCCTTGATCCATTTGAAGATTGATCTTGACAAATCTTGAAGAATATGGGAGGGCAAATTTTGGGGTACAACAGTTGCCCATGTTCAATCTTATTATACCTGAGGATGTAGATCGGCTTGCGTGCCTTTCGTGATCCGAAGGTGGAAGATGATTGAACACTAGAGTGCCCAGAAATTTGCACTCGCATAGTAGAATATCAGCAATGTGATGGCGGGAATGGGCTTACAAATGCCATTTGGAGAGATGGTGGATAGGATGATGGGTTATAGATGCCATCTGGAGATGTGACAGAACCTTGTCGGGAATGGGCTTATAGATGCCATTTGGAAGTGTAATGGATAGTTGAATCTGAATAAGAAATAGAATGGATTCCGTGTCTGGAGCATATCTAGTCCATATCTAATTGCTGACGTCTGAACGAGTAGTAGAATGACCTCCGCGTCTGGGGTATATCCATACTGTATCTGAGTGAGTGACAGAATGTCATCTGAATCTGGATCATATCTGGAATGTCTTTTGAATGAATCTGGGCTAAATAATAGAATAGCCTCCGGGTCTGGAGCATCTCTAAGTTGTCTTTAGAAGTTTGAATCTAAATAAGCAGTAGAATAACATCCGGGTCAGGAGCATCTCTAAGCTATATCTGAAAGGAAATCTGGAATAAGTATCAGAAAGTTGCCATGCCTGGGTCGCAACTGAACTATCTCTAGGAGGAATCTCTGAATAAGCAATAGAATAGCATCCGGGTCTGTAGCATCTCTAGGCCATCTCCGGAGAGAAATCTGAATAAGCAGTAGAATAACATCCATATCTGGAGCATTTCTAAGCTATCTCTGAAAGGAAATCTGGAATAAGTATCAGAATGTAACCATGTCTGGATCGCATCTGAACCATCTCTAGAAGGAATCTGGAATAAGTATCAGAATGTAGCCATGTCTGGATCACATCTGAACCATCTCTAGAAGGAATCTGGAATAAGTATCAGAATGTAGCCATGTCTGGATCGCATCTGAACCATCTCTAGAAGGAATCTGGAATAAGTATCAGAATGTAGCCATGCCTGGATCACATCTGAACCATCTCTAGAAGGAATCTGGAATAAGTACCAGAATGTAGCCATGTCTGGATCGCATCTGAACCATTTCTAGAAGGACATCTGAATAAGCAATAGAACAACATCTGTGTCCGGAGCATCTCTAAGCTATCTCTAGAAGGAAGTCTGAATAAGCAAAAGAATAGCATCCATATCTGGAGCATTTCCAAGCTATCTCTGAAATCTCTTTAATGTAGATATGCCCTGGCTAGATACAGGTATCGAATCTACAATCAATCGCTCACAGATATGCCCTGGCTAGATACAGGTATCGAATCTGGAACTGGTCGTCTACAGATATGCCCTGGCTGGATACAGGTATCGAATCTCTAAACTCTTCATGCATACATGCCCTGGCTGGATACAGGTATCGAATCCACAATCAATTGCTCACAGATATGCCCTAGCTAGATATAGGTATCGAATCTGGAATTGCGACAGTTGATAGTAATCATCTTTGGATTGACCTTTTTCCTGAAAAGGCAAAACATCAGTTGTATGCAATGTCATGATGTATGAAATGCATGATGTCATGATGTTCTCAAGAATAAATAAGATTGTGTGTTCTGATGCGTATATGCATGCGTCATGATGTATGACGATGTGATGTTTATGAATGCCTTTTCGTCTAGGAAAATAAATCCTTGACGAATGCCGGGAAGTTAACTCCTGGGCTGACGTTGAAGAGTAGAGTTCTTCATTTCCGCTGGGGATGATGGTTGCAAGAATAAACCGGTAGGAGAAGATGACTTCGTTGGGGGATAAACTTGTTGAAGAGATTACTCTGTGGGGAATTACTCTGTGGGAAGAGATACTTCGCTGAGGTTTTGATGAGAACTCCGCTGGGGATTCCGTTGATAAGCTTTGTTGGAAGATTTGATGAACTCCGCTGGGGATAGGAAGAACTTCGCCGAGAACGATCTTTCCGTTTGTAATTAGCTGAGGATAACCCAGTTATAAGCTCTGGTGGGGAATAACCTTTGAATAAAGCCAGGGAGATGCGTTCGTACTCTGCAGGGGACAAGCTTCCAGAATCTACTAGGGATAAGCTTCCAGAATCTACTGGGGAGATTGATTTAACTCTCCTGGGGAAACTTTGGACTGTATTGGGGAAGTGGCTCCACTGGGACGTCTGGTATTCCACCGGGGAACAATCTTATATGAAGACTGCCGTGGATGCTTGTTGAGGAATGTCTATACTCCGCTGGGGAATGTTGAGGTCTTCTGGGGATACCCAACTTCCTTAGGGCTGACAGTAGACTAACTCTGCTTGGGGAGAGTGTTGCTGACTTGCTAGGGATACTGTGCGTTTTTGGGGCTGACGGGAGACCCACTCTGCTCGGGGAGAGTATTGTTGATTCTTGTCTTACTCTGCGGGGAGTGGAGGTGTCTTGGTCATGTTCTTCAGCTGAACCTACCTTGGTACCTTGGTTGATAGAGCAGCCAGATCGCTTAGACAGTTCTTATTGCCCCAGTTTCTGCGGGAGAAGGTACCAGTGGAGGTGTTTGATGATTGCCGACTGACAAATCTTCTTCTGGTAGGCAAGTGACGAGATGACAGGACATAGTCGTACGCTGTGATCCCTAATTTTTTCCTGGACCGCTCTTTCGGGTTTTCAGTCCACCGGGATACCCATTTTTGCCCAAGCCACCTTTTCAGGTTTTCGACTTGCCGGGTGTACAGATTTTTTTTATTTCATCCCTAATTTTTGCCCGAACCCTTTTGGTTCGCCGGGAAGCCCTTATTTTTGCCTAGGTGTGTCAACCTAGCGGGTCTTTGATTCATGCGTAGTATTTTCTCGACTATGTCCGTGCTCTCCGAATGTGGGGAGTTGTCACTGTCAGTGGCGTTGTGTCGCCATACTACCAGAAGATCTTTGGTCATGCAAGATTCGTTGCTGGAATTCCTGTTCAATGCCCCAGTTGATTCAGATGGAGATCTGCCCCTGGTTCTTGGCATTTGAGAGGTTCTCCGAATCTTGACTGGACTGCCCCAGATGACGGACCATGATCATGTCTGCCCCTTGGTTGGAAGTACTTTTGTTCATTAGGCATTCGTCGTGCGAACTTCTATGCTGTTCAAACAAATAGTCATATGCAAGCAATGTTATATTAAAAATGCAAAGCCTATGTCTGTCTCGAAGTTTTTGAAAATGCATTTTTCAGTAAAAACAAGTGAATTTTGTAAACTGTGATGTCAACTCGTTATTTTACCACAAGCCTTAAGGAGTCAGGATACCTTTCGTAACAATATGCTTTCGAACTAACCCATGCTTCAGCTAGGACTTTTAAGGGGTTGTAACGTGGCTTGGTTCACGGTTTAAGAAACAAAGGATAAAGGCTCAAAGTATTTGTACCCACCCGCTCTTCGTGATGTTCTTCAAACCTAAACTCAGTTGATCATGCGTTAGACCTTGTTTGAGTCTTTGTCCTGATATTCCAATGATGGTTCGGATATTGACAGTTTATTTTGAATAGGCAGTCATTCCTTTTTGGTTGAGGGTTTATAGGACCTCTTCTTTTTTTGATTTTGTTATCCCTGTTTTTTGCCTGAACTGTTTCTTTTAGGATTACAGTCAGCGGGATGCCCCAGTTTTATTGTAAGTCTCCTTCATAGGTTTTGACTTATTGGGCTTTTATTTTTTTGAAAGATAACGACTGCTTGTCTTTATGATTATTCGGAACCATCACCATCTTTTGTTTTGGACGGACTTCTTTGATGCTATTCGCTGTACACTTGGATCAACTGAGAGAACTACCCTGCCCCAGGTTATGATTAAGGGTTTTAATTTTCGAAAAGAAAAACTCCTACTTCTTTGGCTCAAAGGGGTTGACGAGGGATTATCTTCCTTATAACTCCAGTGTTTAGGAATTGAAACAATGCCTGTACCTCATCAGCGCGGTCTGTTCAAAAGCATACTGTAGATCATGGTATCGTTTTCGTCATCCTCTCTCAAGAGGCTTAGAGTTATTAATCGAGAGCTGAACATCGCAAAAAATGAAAGCAGTTTGAATATAGTGAATACGAATATATTGATTCAAAACAGACATATGCAATGCATTAATGGAATAAAAGAGTTTGCTATGACATTAATTGTTTGTATAAGCAAAGAAAAATACAACTCGGAAATTCAAATAAACAAAAGCCTTCAATGATTTGGCAAAGGAGCAGTGATTATGTTTGGAGTCTCTGGTGCTTCAAACTGGACTTCTTTGGCCTCAATCATGTCTTGGACCTTGTTCTTTAGAGCCCAACAGTTGTCCGTAGTATGCCCCGGCCTATCAGAGTGGTATGCACACCTTTCGTTGGGATGATAGTTAGGAGCAGAAGTGTTTGGATTCCGAAGAGGAGCCCTTAAGGTAATCAGCCCTGCCTTCAACATTTGCTGTAGCGCTTGATCCAGTGACATGTTGATCTTAGTGAACTGTCTCTTGGGTGCGACCTCCTTACGTTGATGCCCATGTCTTTGCTGAGCAAGCATATGATTGGAGATCTGGGTTGCCCCTACCTGTTGATCAGGACGACTCTTTTTACCATGCACAACATTGGACTCCTTTTTCCCATGGTAAGGCTTTTTATGAGCATCAGAAGGTGCAGCTTCTTGAATCTTTCCAGCCTTGATACCAGCTTCAATCCTCTCCCCGGTCAAGATCAAATCTGTAAACCCAGCAGAAGAATTCCCAACAAGATGGTGGAAGAAAGGACCAGACAGGGTTCCCAGGAACATATCAACAAGCTCTCGGTCAGTCAAAGGTGGTTGTACCCTTCCAGCCAGGTCTCTCCACTTCTGAGCATATTCCTTGAATCCTTCACTCGTCCCTAGTGACATACCCTGGAGTTGGGTACGCGTAGGAGCGAGGTCGGAATTATACTGATACTGCTTGTAGAATGCAGTAGCCAAGTCATCCCAGTTACGAATTTTGGCTCCATCCAGCTGATAGAACCATTCGAGTTGAGTCCCTGAAAGACTTTCCTGGAAGAAATGGATCCATAAATTCTTGTCAACCGTGTAGGGCTGGATCTTCCTTACGTATGAACGGAGGTGCAACTTAGGACAGGAAGCTCTGTCGTACTTTGCAAAAGTAGGTGCCTTGAACTTATGTGGGATCACCACCCCAGAGGATAGACCTAGATCTTCTAAGTCCAGGTCGGGCACTTTCTGTATCTCCATAGCACTTAAACGGTCCTCTAGCTGTTTGTACCTATCCTCGGCAGGAGGATACTGTTCATCATTGAAATCCGTCTCGTTGTTGGAGACCACGGGACTAGGAACCCTTCCCCCTTGGGGACTGTCTTTCCCTATAGAGGAAGTAGCCAGATCATCCTCATTCGGTAATCCATTCCCAGATCTGCGTTTAGGGTTGAACAAAACAGTCCTCTTCTTCTTCTTCTTCTCTTTCAGAAGCAGAGTCTTCAAATCCTGTTGACCCTGGGCTAGGCTCATAACCATCTCTTGGAACTGGGCGTTCTGGGCCTGGAGGGCCTTGATAGCTTGTTCATTGGATGATTCAGGATTCATGATGATTGCTGAAATAAACAGCGAAGAAGATAAGTGACCTGTCAAAAGGGTACCTGTAATGCAATGACATGTATGTATGCATGCAATGTTTTCAAGGACCTCGCGGGGTAAACAAGAAAAATTGTTAGAATTGAATCTGGTTGCTTGATTGAAGGAACTTCATGTTGTTGAGAGTCCTTCCTCAAGAGTCAAGGCTCACCATATCCAGTGGGTCATAGCCCCTGACTCAAGTCATTAACCTTGGCTAGAGGAAAATAAATCCTCTTTGCCCCTTGCTAGACAGTTGGTTCATCATGACCTGCATCACAAACCCTTGAGATCCTTGAAATGGGTTAGTCCTTATGCAGGATGTATGCAATGTTATGATGTTATGCTATGCGTGGAGTAACGTAAGTAGGCCCTGTTATGAGTCCAGATTAAGGACTGTAAACAAAACCTGCAGGGAACTCAAGTGTCAGATAACAAGCATGCAAGTAGTCAAGTTTTAAGGCACACAAGTCACACCAGAAAGCCCTTAGAGTTTAAGCCAGCATGAAGTTTAGGTACTACCCTCTTTCAGTTTCGTTGGTTAAGACCTATCCTATCAAAAGTAACTGGGTTCTAGAGGATCTCAATATCATCGACTACCCTCAATCGGTCATAACTCCAGCGTCGCAATATTTTCTTGCGGCCAGAACCATCGCGAGAGTTTAGCCTCAATGAGTGTAGCATACTGCTACTGTTCTATGGCCAAGTTGGGTCAATTTAGGGTTCTAAGGTCGATTGGTGCTTAACGACTCCTCAGAAGACCCATATTCTCCTTGTTGCAACACAAGGGATATCGGTACAGACCAAGGTGTCACACCAATGTAGCCACTGCTTCACCCGTGTCGGTCTACGCCGGACAGGTCCCTCACAGCTTATGCTACCTAAAGGGTATTCCCCAGATCCGGGTTAGGATCTTTGAAACTCCGATGCAAGGCCCACAAATATAAAAGCAAATAAGACATGCAATTGAAAACATAAGAGTGGTCTAATCCTAAGGTACACCTCACTTATAAGATTATCCCCAGCAGAGTCGCCAGTTCTGTGATCGGTGGAAATAGAACTGACTGTTTTTTAAGCTGGTTCGTGAAATGTCGCGGTAAGCAAGAGTCGCCACCGTCTTTTATGTTCTCCAACATGGAAAGGACAAAAGCACAGCAAAATTCCTTCTTTGAGAATGTTTCTCGGTTCGGGAGGTAGATTTATAGAAAGGGAAGGTGTTAGCACCCTTTCTATCCATGGTTATCCATGGGCTCTTAGGTACTTGCTCTTATGTTTTCAAAAAAATTGTTTGCTTTTCAAGTGTGTGTGGGTTTTGAAAAAGTTTCGCTTGAAAAATTTCTAGGTAACTCTTGTATCAGTCCTCAAGAGTGTATAAAAAAATTGATTGAAAACTTTTTGAAAGTGTCAGTGTGAAAAATTGTTTTTGTTTGTTTTGAAAAGAGCAAGTACCCATGAGATCTACCTACTCTAAGGAATTAGGTTGTGTAAGAGTCCTTTAAACAATGCTATCCCACTATTGAGAAGTAGGTAGCACTGTCGTTGGAGGCGTTCGGGTCAATTCGATTATAGGGACAGTGTGGTCACCAAAGCAATAGTAGGACACCTTAGCGGTAACCCTAATGTCCTAGATCCTTTTTATCTGAGGCAACCGTTTCGAGGCAACTGGATCTTTAGACAGGAGGGCAACCTCTAAAACACCCTATACTTGACGACCACGTTCGAGGCAACCAGTGAGGAGTACCCTAGGAGTGGCATGTGCATGTGTGTTGAATTCAGTTTATGTTTATCTTTGATCATGCATTTGTGAGCTATGGATTGGTTTTATTATTCATACAAGTCTTTCATGCATTTTTAACAGTTAAGAGTGTGGAAAATAAATTGCGGAAAGGTAAACCTACGCTATTACAAGGCGCAGGTCTATACATCGCCAAAAACATAACCCGTTTTGAAAATAAGTGCGAGAAAATAAATAAAGCGATAAAGCCCAATTAACTATTACATCCTCGGAAACAGTTACATAAATATGATTAAAATAAATTAAAGCGCGAAGGAATCGAATCGGGACGTCCTTAGGGTTTTGACCCTTTTTGAGAAAAAGAAAGAAAATTGTCCTTTGCATTTAATTAAATATTAACCCTAAACTAATTAATTAATTAATTAAAAGAAAAATGTTTTTTGTGTTTTTTATATTTTTAATGAAATAAAAATAGAAAAAGTTATTAAAAGTCAAAAGAAAAACCCTAATTCTAGATTGATTTTATTTATTATGAAAAAAGATTAAAATTGTCCTAATTAAACAACCAAATTAATTAATTATAATTTATTTACAAAAATAATTATTAATAGTGAAAATAATAAATAATGAAAATAATTACATTTTTTGGTTTTCTGAATTTAATATGAAAAATAATTAATTTATGAATTAATAATAATAATACTAACAATTAATAAAAAGAAATTATAAAAGAAAAGAAAATAAAAAGAGTAACAAAACCAGGGGGGTGCCAGGCCTTTTTGGAGGTGTGTTTGTAACTTTCAAGCCCATTAAGCCACAAGCCTGCTTTGACTTTCTGGTTGTCCAGCGCTTGGTTGACTGAAACGTACCATGGTCTTCATCTTTTTACCATTAGATTGGCATTGTGAGACACTTGGCAAGCTGATGCCTGGAGCGCATGGTGGGGCACTTTGAGGATGCCTGCATATGATTATATTAAGAAAAATATGAAACAAAGGTTTGGGGGACCTGGGAATCGAACCCAGGTCCCAATGGTTACCAAGCACGTCACCTTCCACTAAGCCAAGCGCCTGTCTTTGTTAGTATAAGGGATAATGAAAATAATATATAAAAAAACCAATTATGCTTGGAAAGAGAAAAAGCGCACATTATATTTGAACCACCCGATAGCATAGCACCACGTCCTTCGTCTTCTTCATTTATCTGCAGAAAACAAAAGAAATAGCGAGGGTTTTTAACCCCCACAACATGGAAGCACGATTAATAGCGATTAGGCCCCTGATGATCAGAAATTGTTCGCGAGGGTTGGGTTGGATTCGTCTGGCCTTGACGAATTCAACTGTAGGTCTAAGAAGGTCCAATTTTTCCTGTGCTGGGAATCCCTAAATTGGAAGCTTCGAAACCCTAAAAATCATCCATGGTGGTTTGTGATTCAGGGCTCCATAATGCAATTCACCTATACCGTTAGCTTCAGAAAGGTTCTAGCAATCCAATACACACAAAAAATTTCATTAATAATGCATGAATATTGAATTACGATTATGAAAAAATAACCAAACCGTGTCACTTGTTCTTGCGTGTTCTTGGAGTGTAAAGGCTTGTTTTTTATTCCAATCCGTTCCTGGGAATGTCAGCAATGTGTTTGAATCGTTCTAAGGCTTTGAATTGTGCTAGAACATGGAATTCAGTTTTCAAATTTTTCTTGAATTTTTGGAATTGGCTTATGGCTTTTTACAGCAATTTTCACCCTCCAGGCATTAGGGTTTGGTTCAGCATATATAGTAGGATGGAATTAGGGTAAAACTTTGTCCAAGAATCCATGGAATAATGTTTTCAATATTTGATTTCCAATCAAATGATTTTGCATCTTTTTGATTAAAAAACCTTGCCAAATTGGGAGATTTTGTCCCCTTGATGTGTACACGAAATCTTCAGCATGTGTTGAGTTTATTTGCATCACAAAAAGATTTGAAAACCATATCTTTGAATTTCCTACATTTAAAATCAATTAAATGAATTAATATTAAGAAAAAATTCAATTAATTAATTAAAAATAAGAAAATAAATCAATTTAAGCTCATTGGGTCGTGCATAGGCCTTGGACAATGTTTCAAGAAAGAATTTGAGGCCCATTAGCAAAAATGAGGTGTTTTGGGCAAAGTTGACTTTTGCAAATTCCCAAAAATTTCCCAACTTCTCCAATGCATATCTTGATCAATTTTGATCATATGAACATGTTCTTGGACATTTTGGAAAGGTATTGAAGTCCTCTAACCAATGCCTTTGGTCCCATGTCATTTGGATTTACCAATCTCAAGCTATAGTCTTTGACTTAAAATGCCTTTTTGTTGACTTTTGAAATTGACCTATAATGTAGAAATTGATAACTTTTTGTGAGAGAATTTCTTGGACTTTGAATGTGAAGATGAGTTGTAGGAAATGTCATCCCCTTCAAAATGAGCATTGGATGGGATTTTTCTGATGAACCATGAAAAAGTTATGCCTTGGTCAAGTTACAGTTGACTTTTCAACTGTCCAAAAATAGTAACTTTTGACATCTTGATGATTTTTGAGCCATTCTTGTGGAATCATGATCAAGACTTGATCAAATGATGATTGTGGCTTCAAAATAAGATGTTGACCAAAATTTTTTACTTTTGACTGTAAAATGACCATTTTGCCCCTGCAGTTGATTGTGGAGCAACTAGGGCTTTTGACTGTGCAACTTGATGCTGTGAGTCTTGAAACTTGACATGTAGATGCTTGGCAATGTATATAGGCATATGGGACTTGATTGAGCCATTGAAAACCTCAAATTCCTTGAAGGAAACAAAACCCTAATTTTGACTGGCTTAAGAGGATGTTTGACTGTGCAACCCCTTGATCCATTTGAAGATTGATCTTGACAAATCTTGAAGAATATGGGAGTGAAAATTTTGGGGTACAACAGCTTGGTTTAGACACTGATATCGTGGTACACCATCTGCCGACTAAAGAAGATTGTCCTCCGGTTAAACAGAAGGTCCACCGTATGCGCCCTAAAATGTCAAAGAAGATCAAGGAAGAGGTCATGAAGCAGTTCAATGCTGGGTTCTTCACCGTTACCTCCTATCTGCAGTGGGTTGCCAACGTTGTTCTGGTACCTAAAAAGGACGGTAAGGTATGGATGTGTGTAGACTACAAAGACCTGAACAGGGCAAGCCCCAAAGATGACTCCCTGCTTCCTCACATTGATGTTCTGGTTGACAATACCGCACAACATAAAATTTTCTCCTTCATGGATGGTTTCTCTGGCTATTACCAGATCAAGATGGCTCCTGAAGACATGGAGAAGACAACCTTCGTCACACAGTGGGGCATCTTCTATTACAAGGTGATGCCTTTTGGGTTGAAGAATGTTGGGGCAACTTATCAGCGAGCCATGGTCACTTTGTTCCATGATATGATTCACCGTGAGATCGAGGTTTATGTTGATGAGATGATAGCCAGGTCTCGAATCGAAGAAAAGTACCTCGACCATCTACAAAAGCTGTTTGACAGGTTGAAGACATACAAGCTGAGGCTAAATCCGAATAAGTGCACCTTCGGGGTAAGGTCTGGTAAACTTCTGGGGTTCCTCGTCAGTGACAAGGGTATTCAAGTAGACCTCAAAAAGTTAAAGGCCATACAAGAGATGTCGGCTCCCCGCACAGAGAAGGAAGTTAGAGGTTTCTTGGGACGCTTGAATTATATCGCCAGATTCATTTCACATCTAACTGCTACTTATGAGCCCATCTTCAAGCTTTTGAAGAAATATCAAGTGGTAAAGTGGAATGACAAATGCCGGATTGCTTTCGAAAGAATCAAGGAATACCTTCAGGAACCACCAATTCTAATACCTCTGGTTGAAGGAAGACCTTTGATATTGTACTTAATAATGCTACACAATTCAATGGGGGTGTGTGCTGGGGTAACATGACGAGTCTGGTCGAAAATAGCATGTAATATACTACCTTAGCAAAAAGTTTACCGACTGTGAGGCAAGATACTCACTGCTCGAGAAAACTTGCTACGCTTTGGCATGGGCTGCTCGCTGACTAAGACAGTACATGCTGACCCACACTACTCTGTTGTTATCTAAGATGGATCCAATCAAGTACATCTTCGAGAAGCCTGCTCTCTCTGGAAGAATAGAGAGATGGAAGGTGATCTTAACTGAATATGATATACAATATACAACCCAGAAAGCAATCAAGGGAAGTATATTGGCTGATCATTTAGCTCATCAAGCCGTGGATGACTACCAGTCCATGAATTTTGAGTTCCCGGACGAGAACATTATGCTAGTGACTGATTACAGAGAACCTGGACCGGATGAAAGACCAGAAGAAGGATCCCGATGGTCTATGGTTTTTGACGGGGCTTCAAACCCACTCGGTAATGGCATTGGCGTCGTAATCATATCTCCTGAGGGCTGTCATACTCCTTTCACTGCCTGACTATGTTTCAACTGCACTAACAATATGTCAGAGTATGAAGCCTGCATCACGGGTCTCAAAGCTGCTATCGACCTCAGGATTAAGTTCTTAGATATCTTCGGGGATTCAGCCTTGGTGATAAGCCAGATCAAAGGCGAATGGGATATGAAGCATCCAAATCTCATCCCATACAAAGAGCACGTATTGACATTGCTCCCACACTTTGAGGAGGCAACCTTTGAACATTTCCCACGAGAGGAGAATCAATTAACAGACACGCTAGCTACCATGTCTTCTATGTTTAAAGTTAGGTGGGACAATGAAGCTCCCCGAATCACCATTGAAAGGTTAAATGAACTAGCACACTGCTGTGAGATTGATACTGAAGAGGTAGTAGACGAACCCTGGTTTCATGAAGTGAATAAGTACCTCGAGACTCAAGAGTATCCCGAAGGGGCATCTGTCAATGATAAGAAGTTTCTGAGAAGGTTCGCTGCGAAATTCTTCATCAATAATGGAATCCTCTACAAGCTCAACCATGACTCTACCTTACTATGGTGTGTAGACAAGAGCGAAGCAGAGAGGATTATCACAGATCTACATGAAGGTACCTTCGGAACCCATTCTAGTGGACATACCATGGCTAAGAAGATCCTACGGGCAGGATACTACTAGTACACTATGGAAGCAGATTGTTATCAACACTCTCGATCCTGTCATAAGTGCCAAATCTATGTTGATAAGGTGCATGTGCCTCCGGTTCCTTTGAATGTCTTGACGGCTCCTTGGCCCTTTGCAGTGTGGGGCATTGACATGATCGAAGAAATCAAGCCTACCGCTTCCAATGGACATCGCTTCATCCGGGTAGCTATCGATTACTTCACAAAGTGGGCTAAAGCTGCCTCTTTTGCTACTGTGACCAAAAATGTGGTGGCGCGGTTTATCAGGGACAAATCTACATAATATGATGATCACCAAACTCTGTAAGAAATTCGAGATACAATATCATAACACTTCTCCCTATCGGCCGAAGATGAATGGCGCTGTTGAAGCGGCTAACAAGAACATCAAGAAGATTATACAAAAGATGACGGTGACATATAAAGACTGGCATGAGATGCTACCATTCGCTCTTCATGAGTACCGTACCTCAACACAGACATCGATAGGGGCAACACCTTACTCTCTGTTATATGGCATGGAGGCAGTGCTACCCATTGAGGTCCAGATTCCTTCTTTAAGGATCTTGAAAGATGCGGGTTTGAACAAAGACGACTGGATCCAGACTCGACTTGATCAACTAAATCTGATCGATGAGAAGAGACTTAATGTTGTCTGTCATGGTCCGACGTATCTGTTGTACCCCAAAATTTTCCCTCTCACTTATCAAGAATTTTCTCACAAGATCTCCTTGGGCTCAAGACTGCACTAGGGTTTGATCAGCTCAAGACACCTCCTTAGGCACTGATGACCAAAATTAGGGTTTGAGTTTGCACAAGGATTTTTGAGATATCAATGCTTCATATGAGTTTAATGGACCATTATGGACTCCCAAGATTACTCATGTCAAGTTTCAAGCCTTGGATCACACTTTTGATCAGTCAATTGAGCAGTTGACCTAAAAATCAGATGTATTTGGAAAAAAGTCAACCATGGCCAATTTACAGTCAAACCTCATAATTTTTTATCCACATAAACATTTTAAACCCATATGTATCATTTGATCAAGTTTGGACCATAATTCCTCAAGAAATTTAATCAAATCTCCAAAAGGGTCAAAATGGTCAAAATTAGGGTTTTGATTGGGAAAGGGCAATTTCTGATTTTTGACCTAGCAATTGATCAATTGGTTTAAGGCATGATTTCAAGATTCCAATTCCATAATTTTTACCTAATGATAGGGTTCAAAACATTGCAAGTCCATTGGATTGATAGATGAATTTTGTAGTCAATTGATCAAAAGTCAACTGTATACTGAAAAGTCAAACTTTCACTTTTTGGTCAAATTTAAGTACCAAAGATCACAATTCATCAAAACATGTCAAAATATGAAACTTATTCATCAATAAATCAAGAAATCAAGATTTCATTTTGAAAAGTCAAAATTTCTAAACTTAGAAATTTTTCTAAGTGTTGGAAATTTCATGTTTTTTTATAACTTTGAGCCAAATTTTCACCATGATGCAAGATGATTCAAGAGAAACTTCCAACATGAAAGTTGTATATCTCCATGAAATATACAGCCTTTCTTCACACAACTTCTTCCAAAAGTTCTTGGATCTCAAGTTTCAAATTTATGAATATAGGGTCATGAAACTAAACACTTAGTGAAATTTTGCCCTAATTTGACTAGGATTTTGACCTAACTTCATGGCACTTTTTCGTATAGTTGAAAGTGGAATCTTCAAAAGCATTTCAAAGATGGGTTGTAGAGAACATTGCAAGATTTCCAAAATGTCCAAGAACTCCTTGAGATCATTCTTGAGTAGGGAGAATCAAAGAGATGAAGTTGATTTGTCACTTGGATTATAGGTCATTTTCATGATGAACACAAATGCAATTTCAATGTTAGGCTGCATAATCTTTGCTTTGCAGGCCTCAAACTTGTTTGTCACTCCATAATTAATGGATTACACAAAGTTTTTAGCTATAATCCAAGTGATTTAAGCTTTATCCAATTCACATTGCCATTTTGGGAAGAAAGTTAACAATACCATTCTTTTAAAGCAAACTTTTTGCATAAAGTTCACATTGATCCTCTAACTTGTTCCCTCTGATCACACTCCATTCACAAAGTCAAAAGAAAGCTTGTTTAAAGCATAACCACTCTATCTTAGCAAGTACATAAGACTTTGAAACTTGTTTTATCAAAAAATCACATGTTTAGCTTAAGGATGCAAATTTGAATTATGATCAACTAGATCATCCCAAACTTGTTGCTTATAAATAGAGTCACTATTTGTGAGCTGGGACACGAGCTTGAAGACCCTTAAACTCACTCAAACTCCCTCTAACCAGAAACTGTCTTAAAACACCATTGTTGTGCAAATTCTGACTTTACATACCAAACTCCAAATCCCCTCGTGCGTTCTTTGGCCTTTCACTTACAAAAGCTTCTAAACATCAAATACAACCCATCCAAAGTCCATTTACTCAACTGTAACACCTCCATCATCAAGTTCTATTTTCAAAAACAGGGGTCTGCAACTTGACTTCTCCAGAGCTCCTCAGCCACTTTTAGCTTAAGCTAATCATTGCAATAGCTTCCTGGGACCTCAAGGAAGCAAACCTGATCCTTGCAACACTTTGAATCAAGCTCATTTGCATTTCACGATTTCCAGTTTTGAGGTATTTCACTTGAACTTCTCATCATTTAAGCATCATTAATGTTTATTTTGTGGAGGAAAAATGTAGACCTCATTGCCATGAAGCTGTACATATCCATAGTTTGCATTTACATGGCCTGAGCTTAAAGAATTTTAATGTTGAAGTTTCTGACATTTTTAGGGTTCAATTTAGGGCCAGAGAAATTCTCATTTATCTTTGACTTTTAGCTTTAGTTATTTACATGGTTAGATTCATGAAGAAGAATGCACCAACTTTCATTTTGTCATCTTCCATTTTTGTTGAGAAATGAAGAATTTGCAGGTACACTGGCTGGAGGTTGAAGATGAAGTCATCAGGACTTGATTTGCCTTACATATTTATTGTTTTGTTTATATGAACGGATGTATAGCCATCCCAGTGGTAAAGCACGCGCCTGTTAACTAAATACAAAAGAACAAAAAAAAAAGCCATTTTCTCAATAAATTAATTTCCTTTTTAATAATTAATATTTAGATTTAGGTTTAATTATTATTTTTATTTTGTTTTCTTGTAAGTTAAATTTAAACTTAGGTTTATTTTAATTAATCAATTTCCATCTTATTTTATTAATTTAAAACCTTTTTTTTAATAAAAAACCCTAAAAATACTTTTTAATTTAATTTCTTTCTTAATTAATTTAATTAATTTTAGTTAATTATTTTTTTCTCTAATTAGGGTTAGGTTAAAACCTCATTTCATAAAAATCCAAACAAAAATCATGTTTCTTTTCCATTTGCATTTATACTTTATATTTATTCATTTCTTTGTACATTGATATCAAATTCAATTTGGTTGTAATAGATTAATTAGGTTTATATTCTTGCAATCCCCATTCACAATTTGTATGCCCCCTCCCATAAGTATTGTAATAACGTAGTAACTTTAAATTCCGCAATTTATCGCTTTATATATAAATGTTAGTAATTAGAGTTTGTATGGAAAGACTAAAACCAATACTTAGAAAAAACCTAATTCAAGACAAAACCAAGCATGAAAACAATACTCTTGCACACAAGTACCCCTAGGGTTATCCCACTTGGTTGCCTTATACAAAATGGCCATATTACGCATGTGAGGTATCTTAGAAAATACAAGATCATAGTCCCTCGATGACGATATCTAAGTTGCCTTACAAATGATCTTAGTCCCTCAAAAAGAATGCTAAGATACCTTGCAACATTTCTAATCATGGTTATACGATGACCCACGCCCGTCCCGTTTACATCCAAAGATAGGGTTGCTTACCAAACCAACGGTAAGACAATAATGTCAAAGGAAAAGGAAATGAACAAGAAAGACATTTGAGTAGGTAGATTGCTCCTAATTACCTGCTCCATTTCAAAATAAACATCCTTGCTATTTTTAAAAACAAATACGTACACTTTCAAACATCTTACAAAATTGAAAACATTTTCAAAAGATCAAACATCTTTGTATACATTCTTACGAACGAGAATCATTACAAAGATTGCCTAAACAAAGGCCTCTTTACAAAATACTTTCAAAAACCACACAAAGCATAATTTCAAACAAAAGCAAGTGATCTAGCAAGTAACTAATAGCCCATGGATAACCCTGGATGAAAAGGGTGCTAATACCTTCCCTTTTCATAATCTACCCCCCGAACTCAAGAAATAATCTCAAAGGTCTTTCCTATGCTTTTTCACCTTTCCTTTTTGGATAAAAGAAAAGTCAGTGGCGACTCTTGCTAACGGCAACATTTGCTATCAAACGCAAAACCTTCAAGTTAGTTCTCCCACCGTATCACAGAACAGGCGACTCTGCTGAGGAAAATTTTAAAAGTGGGGGTACCTTAGGGATAGATCATATTTATTTTCTTACATTGTTTGACTTGTATGCTTTATATTATGGTTCTTTGTTTGGCTTTGAATCCTCTACCTGGATTTGGGATACATTATAGGTAAGTAGCAATATATTATGGAAACTGTGCGGGGTATACCGACATGGTCTAAGCAATAGATATGTTAGTGCGACATATTTGTTGGTACCGGTAGTCTTTGAGTTAATCAAAGAGAATATGGGGCCGTTGAGTGATGTCATGAAGCACTAATGAACTTTTAGAACCTTTACTTGACCAACTTGGCCTTTAGGATGTAGTGAGATGACCGACTTTGGTGCAGTCCGAAGTTGGTAGATACTTGATACTACACTCATTGTGGTTTGGTTTCTTGGGATGTTTCGGTCGCCATTAAAGAGGCTTGTGCTGAAACAATAACCAAGGAAACAAACCAGTGATATTGAGCTCCTTAGAACCCGATTACTATTACTAGGACAGGTTTAAGCCAACTAAACTTCAAGAGGATACTTACCTATAAAACTCCATGCAAGCCTAAACCTAAGGATTTGTTTGTTTTGTTAGTATATGCATACTTGTATATAACATCATGAACACCATGAACATCATATACATCCACTCACCATTTCAAGGATTTTGGGATTCATCTTTGTTCTTGTTTTGTAGGATATGGATTCACTTTGCAGGAAAACTATTCAAGTCAATCTTGTAAGGATCCCTCCACAACTTAAGGAGCTAGCTTCAAGGATTCCTGAAAACTCTCCATTCACTGAGAGACATGGCCGACTACTCAACTTGGTCACCTCCAACACATATGAGGATATGATGAAGGTGCTTTTTCAGTTCTTTGATCCTTTACACCATTGCTTCACATTTCCCGATTATCAACTTGTGCATACTTTGGAAGAATTCTCCCAAATCTTGAGGATTCCCATTCTCAATCAACTACCTTTCAACGGTACAAAAAGAGACCCAAATCCAGAAGAGATTGCTCAAGCTCTACACTTGCACTCATCTGATATCACAACTCATTGGGAAACAAGGAGTGGTGTCAAAGGTTTCTTAGCAAAGTTCTTGTTCGAGAAAGCCCAAAGCTGTTGGAACTCCTTGGATTTGAAAGCCTTTGAGGAAATTGTAGCTCTCCTCATCTATGGGATGGTTTTGTTTCCAAATCTTGACCAACTCATAGATGTCAACACCGTCAAAATCTTCATCTCCCGTAACCTGATGCCTACATTGCTAGGAGATATCCTACACTCTTTTCACACTCGTACAATGAGGAAAAGAGGTGTCCTTATGTGTTGCACTACTCTCTTGGAAAGATGGTTCATTTCACATCTTCCCCAATCTGTATTAAAAAATGAGCAAGGTTCTAGGTGGTCACAAAGGTTGATGACGCTCAAACATTCAGACATTCATTGGTGCTCCCGATCCAAAGAGAATGTTATCATTGTCGATCATTGTGGATAATTCCCTAATGTCCCTTTACTTGGAATTAGGGGAGGTATCACCTACCACCCCTGCTTAGCCTTAAGACAGCTTGGTTACGCCTGAAGGGATGGCGCGCACGAGATCCTGATTTAAAGTTTGGTATTTGACTACGACAACGACGATCAAGTTCTTTGCCAGAGATTTATCCGAGCTTGGAGGATGTTAAAAAAGGTGGAAAGCAAGACTTTGGGGCACAAGAATTCCATCCCTCTTGAGTCTTACCTCAAATGGGTACGAACTCGTGCTCAGATTCTTATGATGCCTTACCCCTCCATTCTCCCAGTAATCATTGAGCCTGTCATGGAAGGAGATGTTTCATACACTATTCTACATCCTGACATGCCTACCTATCTTGAAGACCTCCAAAGGGATTGGATACAACTCAAGGGAGAGCGAGATACCTTAAAAGCCCAATTCTACGCAAGCGAGAAGAAGGTTGTGGAGCTCACTACGCTACTTCATGAGGAGTAGACTCTCAATGCCTACATCGCGCCAAAGAGGATGAGCACTACCTTTTTATCTTAGAGATTTTTCCTTATAAGCCCAAGAGGCATTTATGTACTCAATCTTTAACTTATTAATATAACGTGTGTTTCCTTTTTGTCTAAAACAAATTTGAATCTTTGAAATCCTTGAAATCATTACATTTGCATATACCATTCATCATAACATAAGCAGGTCTTTTGCAACAAGTCTCCTCATCTCTCTACTGTTTATTTCAGTAAGATGGATCTCAAGAAAATAGTGAAGGACCTCCAAGCTCAGAATACACAGTTTCAACAGTTTCTCTTGTCCCTAGCCAAAGGACAAGAAGAGTTGAAGACTTTACTGGCTGAGGAGAAGAAAAAGAAGACAAAGAAGGTAACCAGAGTCCTAAACATGGGAAGAAGATTTCATGGGCAGACAAGAAGGACCTTAGACTTTGCAACGACATCTGGTGAGAGAGACAATCAAGATGGTAAAGGCAAGGAAACAGTTGTCCCGTCATAATTGGAAGAGGAAGAGGAAGAAGAAGACTATTCTGAAGAATAATACCCTCCAGCTGATGACAAGTATAAACATCTCGAAGAGCGGTTGAGTGCGATGGAAGTCCAAAAAGTGCATGGCTTGGAATTTGAGGAATTGGGGTTAGTGTCGGGGATTGTCATTCCTCCCAAATTTAAAGCAACTATGTTCACCAAGTATGATGGAGTCTCATGCCCTAAAATGCATCTCCGGTCCTATGTGAGGAAAATCCAGCCCCATACCGCTGACAAAGACTTATGGGTACACTTATTCCAAGATAGCCTGTCCGGAACTCAACTTGATTGGTTTTACCAGTTAGAAAGAGCCAATGTTCATAACTGGGAAGATCTTGTTGCAGCCTTTTACAAATAATACCAATACAATGTTGATCTTGCGCCTACCCGTACTCAACTCCAGAGTATGGCCATGGTTTCCAATGAAGGTTTCAAGGACTATGCGCAAAAATGGAGAGATTTAGCCGGAAGAGTTCAACCTCCTCTATCTGAGAGAGAGTTGGTAGACATGTTCTTGGGCACCTTGGTTGGTCCCTTCTTCAATCATTTAATTAGAAGTTCATCGGCAGGTTTTACTGAACTGATATTGACCAGAGAAAGGGTAGAAGCCGGGATAAAGAGTGGAAAGATTCAGAAAGATACATCCTCTACTGCTATAAGGAAGCCTTTTATCAGAAAGAAAGAAAGAAGTGGTTGTCGTTTATCCGCAAAGAAACCAATATAGGGCCGAACGCCGACCAATGGTGGGGGATGTTATGATTCCTAAGCTTGCGCCTGATCAGCAAAGAAACAATCAACCGAGGATGGAAAGACCGGTCAGGCAATTCACCAGAATTAACATGACCCTATCTAAGGTATTACCACATCTACTAAGATCTAATTTGGTGACCTTGAAAGAGGCTCCGAAAAACCCCAATACAACCTCTCCTCACTATCATCCCAATTCCTGTTGCGCATATCACTCTGAAAGTCCCGACCATGACACTAATAACTGTTGGGCTCTAAAGAACAAAATACAAGACCTCATTGAAGCAAAAGAGATTGAATTTGATGCGCCCGAAAAGCCAAATGTCATTTCTGCCCCTATGCTTAAACATGTCCATAATACCAATGCCATTGAAGAAGAAATTTTTGTTACTTCAGTTGATGAACTTATGACCCACTCCTAACTATTAAAGTTAACTCGTTGAATGCCGGTGTGTTCCCGGACTGTGATGAAGGTTGTCATTTCTGTTTGTCCTCACCAACCAGATGTCCTTTGTTGAAAGCAGGTGTTCATTGCCTAATAGATAACAAAGAAATTTTGTTTGAAAATACTTTTGTCCCACCTGTTCCTTTTGAAGATGTTTCTATCATTACCATTTCCTCCAATTCTTCCGAGGTCTCCACCAAAAGACCCGTTAGAATTACATCAGTTCTGAAAGCAACTCCTTTGATAATTATAATGCCTGGACCAATCCCGTATTCGTCATACAAAACCATACCATGGAATTATGGAGGGGATGTCTACTACCATGATATCAAGCAAGATTGGCCAGCCGCCGAAGATTCGAGTTCCGAGAAAGTTAACTCCGACATCAGTAATATTGCAGGAACTAGCAAGATTACTTGAAGCGGAAGGATATTCTCTCGAGAAATTTCTCCCCCAAAAGAAGTTTCTGGACCCGTAATCATTCCTATTGTTACTCCTCCAAAAGCTGTTCCCAGTCCTACAATCATCCCCACTAATACTCCAACTAACAAAGCTGTTACAACTCCTGTTATCATTCCTACTGACACTCTTGCTGCCGAGTTAACCGAGACTCAAGGAAAAGGTGTTCTGATTGAGTCTGTCAAGACGAAGACACAATCATTGGCTATCCCTGAGACCTTCCGAGAAGCGATGGAGGAAATTCTGTAGATCATAAAAAGAAGCGACTACGATGTAGTTGAACAACTGGGGAAAACTCCCTCTAAAATTTCCATGCTGGCATTGCTACTATGTTCCGAGGCGCATGCAAAAGCCTTGGTAAAATTCCTGAAAATTGCCCATGTACCCCAAGAGACACCTGCAGATCAGTTTCAAGACTGCGTAGCCAGCTTGACTGCAGATAATGGACTAGGTTTTTTGGATGTTGATTTAACGCCAAGAGGAAGGAAGCATAATGAGGCATTGCATGTCTCAGTTGAATGTAGGGGGCACAACCTTGGATCATGTTTTGGTGGACACTGGCTCATCTCTAAATGTGTTGCCTAAAAAAGCTCTTGATAGGATTGATTGTGAGGGATTGACATTGAAGCCAAGTAACATAGTAGTAAGGGCTTTTGACAGCTCGAAAAGGATGGTACATGGGGAAGTGGATATCCCCATAAAGGTTGGAACCCAAACTTTTGATTCAACTTTTTATGTAATGGATATCCGTCCTTCATACTCCTTCTTGCTAGGCCGACCATGCATTCAAAATGTTGGCGCTGTCACTTCTATGTTGCACCAAATGCTAAAATATATGATTCAAGGGAATATTATCACCGTTCATGGAGAAGAAGAGTATATGATCAGCCATCTCAATTCCTTCAGATATGTGGAACTAGATGGTGAATTTATTGAAACTCCATTCCAACACTTTGAAGAGGTCCCGCGAGATGTGACAGTAACCAAGGTTGTTACCAAGATCACAGGGCCTCCACTCCGGATGTCATCTCTGAAGGATGCCAAAGCAGTGGTAGAAGAAGGTGGGTGAACTATCTGGGGACAACTCCCAGATATCCAATATAAGTCTGACAAGTTTGGCCCGGGTTTCACTTCAGGTGCCCAGAAGGTTATGCGTCACGCTCGTGCCGGAGGACCACCCCTGAAGATCAGCAACCGTGAGGTCAACATCGTAGAAGATGATGAAGATAGATGTGACTTGGAGGATTGTATATTCCCAACTATCAGTGGAGGGCTTAGCAACTGTGAGGCTAGATATTTTGTGCCGATCTTTTTTATCCCACAGTCATCTGTATTTACATTTTGTTGGATCTATAATATTAAAACAGTTCGCACTCTTAAAACCTTGTGTCTTACCCGAGGCACAATGGTCCATTTGTAAGGGTTATTATCTCATTTTCATATGACATCAATGAATCATGGACATTTTCTCATACAAACTTTTGTGCTCATTGTTTTTCTTTTTACTTTTTTATTTCTTTCAAGGATATCTATACCCTTACACACACTCACACACGCAATGCATATATACATCCATTCGGGATCCCATGGGTGACGATACTGCTATGGCGTTTTGTGACTCTGAGAATCTAATCTACCAAGCCAAAGATGAAGATGAGGAAGATTGTGAAGTACAAGGGGAACTTGCCAGACTACTACAATAAGAAGAGAGAACCATTCAGCCTCATGAGGAACCCGTGGATACAATCAACCTAGGTACCGAAGAAGACAAAAAAGAGGTAAAGATGGGTGCCAATCTGGAACCCAGTATCAAGGAGCGTCTGATTCATTTGTTACACGATTACGTTGAAGTCTTTTCCTGGTCATATGAAGACATGTCGGGACTTGATGCAGACATTGTGGTACATCGTCTGCCTACAAGAGAGGATTGTCCGCCAGTAAAGAAAAAGGTTCACCGCACGAGGCTTGATATGTCAGAAAAGATTAAAGCAGAAGTCATGAAGCAATTCAACACTGGATTCTTGGGTGTCACCTCTTATCCACAATGGGTTGCCAATGTTGTTCCCATGCCCAAAAAAGATGGAAAAGTGCGAATGTGTGTGGACTACAGAGATTTGAAAAGGGCAAGCCCTAAGGATGATTTTCCACTCCCCCACATTGATATTCTAGTTGACAATACAGCACAACACAAAGTGTTTTCCTTCATGGATGGAATCTCAGGTTACAACCAAATCAAAATGGCGCCTGAGGACATGGAGAAAACAACATTTGTCACGTATTGGGGCACTTTCTACTATAAGGTGATGTCGTTCGGACTGAAGAATGTTGGGGAAACCTATCAGCGTGCCATGGTAGCTATATTTCACGACATGATACATCATGAAATAGAAGTCTATGTGGACGACATGATAGCTAGATCTCAAACAGAAGAAGTGTTAGAACAAAGTTTGGTTCTAATCATATCTTAGAGTTTTGATGATAACAATGAAATAAATTTTGTGATATATTTTTTATATTCTGACTTGTATGTTTTCTAAGATCAGATGAAGTTCTGTATTACGCATCTTAGAAAGTGTGATACAGTGGCCAGAACCGGGACGTGTTTCCCTATTTTTTTAAGGAATATCTTGTTTTGCGTTTTGCGTTTGTATTCGCAAAATGTCGCGGTAAGCAAGAGTCGCCGCCGACTTTTATTTTATCCAACTAGGAAAGGAAAAAAGCACAGAAAAATTCCTTTTTCGAGATATTTCTGAGTACGGGGGGTAGATTATAGAAATGGAAGGTGTTAGCACCCTTTCTATCTGTAGTTATCTACGGGCTCTTAGGTACTTGCTCATCATTTTCAAAATTGTTTTCTTTGTGTTTGCGTGCTTTGAAAAGTTTTTGTTTTGACTTCGATTTAACTCTTGCTTCTGTCTTCAAGAGTGTAATGAAGTGTTTTTGAAAACTTTGTTTGCAAAGGAGTGTAAGTGTGAAAAAGTTTGTTTTGTTTGAGCAAGTACTTAAGAGCTAATCTACCTACTCGAAAAAAGAATCGTTTTATGCTTGTTTCCTTTAGACAATTCTATCCCACTATTAATGAGTAGGTAGCATCGTCGTTGGAGTTTTGAGGGTCAATTCGAAAGGGACGTACGATCACTAAAGCAATATTAGGACGTCTTAGTAATAACCCTAATGTCTTAGATCAATTATTCGAGGCAACAATTCCGAGGCAACCATTCTGAGGCAACTTTCTAAATCGGGACTTTGATCTTTGTTTAGACAAAAGGACCGTTTACCGAAGGCAACCAAGTGGGAGTGTACCCGAAGAGTGCGCATGTGCGAGTGATTCAATTTCAGATTTATCATCTTTGCACATTTTAGGGTTCTCTAACTGTTTTAAAGTTTAACATACATTCTTGTCATGCATCCCTATATCATACATCTAACAGTTTAATATTTGCAGAATTTAAAGTGCAGAAATTAAACTAAGCTATTACAAGGCTTCGGGTATTTACATAGCCAAAAACAAACCCTTTGAAAATAAAGCGATAAATGGAAATAAACGTCCTAATTAACTATTACAAACTGTAGGCAGTTACATCAATATGGATAAAAATAATAATAAAGCGCGCGATGAAAATTATATCGACGGGGAAATTAGGGTTTTGACCCTTCTAACCTAATTAAAAGAAAAATGTTTTTGTTTTTTTAAATATTTTTTTAAAGAAAAGAATTAGGTTTTCTAAATTAAATACAAAAATTAATTAGTGATTAAATTAATTAATAAAAATAATTTCATGACCTATTTTTTATGTTTTGGTGTTTTTAAGAAAAGAAAATATAATTAAATTAGAAATAAAAACCTAATTATTCTAATTAGTTTTAATTATTTGCAAAAATAATTAAAATTATCTAAAATTAATAACCTAATTAAATTAATTTAATTTTTGTAATAAAAATAAAATCTAGGCCTAATTTATGAAAAGTAATATTTTTGTGATTTTTTTGATAAAAAGAAAATAATTATTTGGTTAGTAAATAAAATAAATAAATTAAATGAAATAAAATAAAATATAGAAAAAAGATAAGAAAGAATGGGCCTGAAAAGCAATTGGAGGGTGTGAGAAACAATTTGGCCCAAGCCCAAGGGTGTCCACATTTGACTTTTTTGGATCCAGCGCATTGTCTTGACTAGGCTCCATGGTGCTCTCCCCTTGATGGCCATCAGATCTGGGTCTCAAGACACTTGGTACGCTGGATTATGAGGATGTATGGTGGTCATTGGGTTTGTATACGCATGAGATCACCTGAAAGGAATTAAGAAAAACACAAACGTTGGAGGCAGGGGTCGAACCCCTGACCTCAAGCCTCCTAACGCCTTAAAGCTTGCCTGGCTACCACTGGGCCAATTGTTTTTGTTGTATGTAATATAAACAAGAAATAATATAAAATAAACAAGCGAAATAACCAAATATTAGCGCGAATTTTCAAATGAGCGAATGATGGCTTGCCACGTCTTCGTCTCCCTCCTTGCACCGTTGGTAAAAGTGAAACACTTTTACCTACGAATGTTTGTCCGTAGTTATAGCACCTGTAAATCTCAAAACTCAACACAAGCGTTATAAATGAAAATGAAGGCCATGGATGGCTTCGTCTGGCCTTGTTGAACACAAAGGTGTCCCTTTCATGGCCCAATTTTTCCTGCAAACGAAGATCCTAATTTGAACCCTAGAACCTAGCTATGGTGAAATCCAGTACAAGCCATGAAAATGCAATCAAATATTACAGGAAGCTTGCAAACATGATGGAGATCAAGAATATACAGTTATTTTATGCTATAAGTGCAAGAATAATGCTATTCGATTTCAATAAAGAATCCATTCCATGGGTGACTTACAGTGCGAAATAAGGCCTCGAAACACTTGCTTTGGATTGCTTTGGCTTGCTGATGACCTCAGGAAACGATTGGAATGGTTCAAAGGTCTTGAATTTGCCTCTAAGTGTGAATTCGTGTTTTCATTTTTTCTTGATTTTTCAAGTTTTTGTTCTTGATCATGCGCCTGCCTCCAACCTTTTTTTTCTTCTAGTTTTTGGTCTGCCTTGCTTCTATATGTATCAAGGACTGAATTAGGGTTGAAAAAATGCACTCAATCTTCCTCCATCAATGAGTTTGATCTTGATTTGATACACCTTAAAAATCTTTCCAAAAATGGCCTAAATCCAAACTTTTTATGCACACCAAGCCTTACACGATTTTGATTTGATGCTAGCTATAATTTAAAACCTGAAACAAGCACAAAATCTTTTGTTTTCAATATTTTGGATTTTATATGATTTGTTTTGATTTAAATTGAATTAATTCAAATAAAAATAAAAATAAATAATAAAAACATGATAAGGACAAGTGGCAAGGGCTAGAGCTCGTGGGCTATGTTTCCAACTCAAAACAAGTGAAAAATATTGGGCCCACTTGTCAAAAATTGAAGTTTTGGGCATAGTTGACTTTTGGCAACTTTGCAAAAAGGGTCAACTTCACCAATGCATAACTTCCTCAATTTTGACTCTTTGGAGGTGTTCTTGGAGTTTTAGAAATCTTGAGATGTCTCTAATCAACCCTTTTGGTCTCATCTCAATTTGATATTCCATGCTCAAGTATGAAGCTTTGACATAAAAGGTGTTTTTGTTGACTTTTCAAAATGACCTATAATGTCCAAATTCATAACTTCTTGTGAGTGCATATTTTGAACTTGGGAGATGAAGATGGACTTTATGGAATTGCATCCTCTTAAAAATGAGCTTTGGATGGGTCATTTCTCATAAAGTATGAGAAGGTTATGCTTGGTCAAAGTTGAGTTGACTTTTCCTGCAAAACCCTAATTTAGCAACTTTTGAGTCTTGATGAATTATGAGCAATCCTTGATGAATCATGATCAACCCTTTTATAAAATGATGAAATATGATTCAAAATGAGGATGTTGACCAGAAATCTTTAAGTTTGACTGTATGTGGGCCACAGTTGACTTTTGCCCTAGCAAAGTCGATTTTCAGGCCTTTGAGCAATTGACTTAGCAAATTTCCTCTGTAGGGCTTGAAACTTGACATGGATGATCTTGAGAACATATTAGGACAATGTTGAGCATTTGGGGTCCCTTGGACTCAAGTATCTTGATGCAACATGAAACCCTAATTTGAGGTAGACTGCCTTAGGAGAGAGCTTGTTTGGCCAACCTTTGAACTACCTTGAGCAACTTGGGGATCTTTCTTGAAATGTTTTGAGAAATATGGGAGGGAAAATTTTGGGGTACAACAGCTGCCCCTGTTCAATCTTCTTAAACCTGAAGACTTAGATTAGCTTGTCTGCCTTTCATGATCTAAAGGTGGAAGATGATTGAACACTAGAGTGCCCAGAAATTTGCACTCGCATGAAGTGGTAATTGTTTTGTGATGTCAGGAATGAGTTTAATGATGCCATTTGGAGACTGATGATGGGAGATGGGCTTAAAGATGCCATATGAAGGAGTGTCAATCGCATAAGAGATTCCTTAGCGAGAGCTTGTATACCTGTCATTGAGGAATATTCCGCTGGGGAAAGCCGATCTTTATTGAGAGAAGTAGAATTTTAGGAGCTTCAGTCGTCCGTTTTTCTGCTGGTGAGTCGTCTCTGTTTGAATTTTAGGAACTTAGGTCGTCCGTATTCGATTGAGGAATCATCTTTGTTGAATTTTAGGAACTTCGGTCGTCTGTATTCGACTGAGGAAACATCTCTGTTGAATTTTAGGAACTTCGGTCGTCCGTATTCGACTGAGGAATTATCTCGATTGAATTTTAGGAACTTTGGTCATCCGTATTCGGCTGAGGAAACATCTCTGTTGAATTTTAGGAACTTCGATCGTCCGTATTCGACTGAAGAAACATCTCTATTGAAGAGGAAAGTTGAATGTTAGGAGCTTCGGTCGTCCGTATTCTACTGAGGAAACATCTCTGTTGAATTTTAGGAACTTCGGTCGTCTGTATTCGACTGAGGAAACATCTCTATTGAAGAGGAAATTTGAATTTTAGGAGCTTCGGTCGTCTGTTATTCAACTAGGGATTAAAATTTTATCCAGTCGTACCCGGGCTTCACAGCTTGCATTTTGTGAGAATTTGATTGTATCTTTCCAGAAAGGTAAAGGTTAGCTGTATGTAATGCATGATATGTATCAGGCAATGATGTTCTCAACATAAATGAGATTGTGTTGTATGATGCGCATGCATGTCATGATGTATGGAAATGTGATGTTTTTAGCTGGGGAAAATAAATCTCGGATTGCTGCTGGAGAAAAGAGTTGAATTCTTCGTTTCTGCTGGGGATAGTGAATGAAAATAATTGAGAATAAACCTGCAGGAGAGGATAACTCCGATGGCGAATAAACTGATGAGGAAACGATTCTATGGGGAGTTCATATTCTGCTAGAGGACCTGTTGATTTGGAGGAATAACCTCGGCTGGGGATGAATTGTCATTGCTGGCGATGATAAACTTTTTTGGGGATTGAGTTTTTGTTTGTAAAGGAATGAACTCCGTTGGGGATGATTTTCCAGTTGCGACTTCAATGGGAATAATCTTTTATACTCTACTGGGAAAGTTTTCCAGACTCTACTGGGGATAATCTTCCAGTGCTGGTGGTAGATAAACTCTGCTTGGGGAGAATATTACCGATCCATTCGCGGTTGCGAGCCTCAGTTGGGGAGAATTAACACCACTATCTTTCTCTTATTCTGCGGGGAGTGAATATACCTTTAACGGATTTCTCCAACTAGGTCTATCCCTATACCTGGTGAATAAATCAACTGTAAGGCTTGGATATTTCTTGTTTGCCCATGTTTCTAATATTACGAGTAATCGTCTTTTGTTTCGCATGTAAATATTCATGAGCAGCAATTATTGTCAAATGCATATATCAAAAATGAACATTGGACGTTCTTGCAAGACAAAATAGAAAAAATAAAATAATTTGAAATTTCTTTGTGAAAATGAATTATATTAACTTTGAAATTAGCCTGTAAATAGGAATTTTTGTACAAGAGGCTGACGTCCTAGTAAGAGAACGCCGCTGAACAATAAAGTTTATATAATTTGTGAAAAACAAAGAAAAACAGCTATGTGAACAATCCCACTGGGTTCCGACTCTGCTATCGCCTTTATGTCCTCGAGCATCTCATCACTTTGCTACTTGGTTGAAGGTAGATCAGATTGATTAGTGCTGTCCGAGCTTGATAGTCGATACCGAAGTCTGGTTGCAAAATGATCCAATGAGACATAGTATTACACTTTGATCCCTAATTTTTTCCTGGACTGCCCTTTCGGGTTTTCAGTCCACTGGGATACCCTTTTTTGCCCAAGCCGCCTTTTCAGGTTTTCGACTTGCCGGGTGTACAAATTTTTTCATTTTCATCCCTTATTTTTGCCCGAACCCTTTTGGTTCGCCGGGAAGCCCTTATTTTTTCCTAGGTCAGTCAACCTAGCGGGTCTTTAATTATGCGTAGTACTTTTTCACTATGTCTGCATTGACGGGGTGAGGAAGGTCGTCACCATCCATGGTGGTTAGAATCATAGCTCCTCCTGAGAAAATGTTCTTAACCACAAATGGCCCTTCGTACGTGGGGGTCCATTTTCCCCTGGGATCACCTTGCGGTAGAATGATGCGCTTGATGACCAGATCCCCGACTTGATATTCTTGTCGTCTAACTTTCTTGTTAAATGCCTTGATCATCCGCTTTTGATACGTATGACCATGACAAATAGCAGTAAGTCTCTTCGCTCAAACCTGCATCCTTCATAATCCGAAGAGAGGGTATCTGAACTTCAATGGGCAAGACCGCCTCCATACCATATACCAAGGAATATGGTGTTGCCCCTGTTGACGTCCGCGTTGAGGTACGGTACCCATGAAGAGAAAATGGTAACATCTCATGCCAATATTTGTATGTCACCGTCATCTTCTGCACAATCTTCTTGATGTTCTTATTAGCCGCTTCAACAACCCCATTCATCTTCGGGCGGTAAGGAGAAGAGTTGAGATATTGTATCTTGAACTGCTTTCAGATCTCGGTGATCATTGTTTTATTGAGATTTGTACCATTGTCCATAATGATCCTCTCCGGTACACCATATCGATAGATCAGATTGTGCCGAATAAACCATGCCACGACGTTCTTGGTCACAGTGGCAAAGGAAGCTGCTTCAACCCACTTTTTAAAGTAATCAATAGCTACCAAGATGAAACGATGCCCGTTGGACGTAGTAGGTCTGATCTCTCTGATCATGTCGATGCCCCACATTGCAAAAGGCCAAGGAGCTGTCAAGACGTTCAGAGGTACTGGAGGTATGTGCAACTTATCAGCATGGACTTGGCATTTATGACAAGTCCGAGAATGATGATAACAGTCGGCTTCCATAGTAGACCAATAATATCCTGCCCGTAGGATTTTCTTTGCCATGGTATGTCCACTGGAATGAGTTCCGAAAGTACCTTCATGCAACTCTTCCGTGATCCTTTCTGCCTCTTTCTTGTCCATACATCACAGTAATGTTGAATCATGGTTACGCTTGTAAAGGATACCATTACTGATGAAGAACTTCGCCACGAACCTCCTCAGAAATTTCTTATCATTAACAGATGCACCCTCGGGGTATTCCTGAGCCTCAAGATACCTCTTTACCTCGTGAAACCAGGGTTTATCTGCTACCTCTTCAGTCTCAATGTCACAGCAATGTGCGAGTTCGTCCAACCTTTCAATGGTGATCTGGGGAGCCTCATTGTCTCATCTGACCTTGAACATATAAGACATAGTAGCTAGCACGTCCGCTAACTGATTCTCTTCTCTGGGGAAGTGTTCAAAGGTTATCTCCTCGAAGTGTGGAAGCAAAGTCAATACATACTCTTTGTAAGGAATAAGATTTGGTTTTTTCGTATCCCACTCACTTTTATCTGACTGATCATGAGAGTGGAATCTCTGAAGACACTTAAGAACTTAATCCTTAGGTCAACAGCTGCTCGAAGACCCATAATGCATGCTTCATACTCCGCCATGTTGTTGGTGCAGTTAAAACATAATCAGGCGGTGAATGGAGTATGACAGCCTTCAGGAGATATGATCACGGCGCCAATGCCATTACCCAATGCGTTTGAAGCTCCGTCAAAATACATAGACCATCGGGATCCCTCCTCAGGTCCTTCATCCGGTCCAGGTTTTTCACAGTCAGTTACCAACATGATGTTCTCATTTGGAAACTCGAAGTTCATAGACTGGTAATCATCCATAGCCTGATGCGCCAAATGATCCGCCAAAACACTTCCCTTAATTTCTTTTTGGATCATGTATTGGATGTCATACTCAGTCAAGATCATCTGCCATCTTGCTATTCTTCTGGACAAAGCAGGCTTTTCGAAGATATACTTGATTGGATCCATCTTCGATATCAATAGAGTAGTGTGAGTCAGCATATACTGTCTCAGCCGGCGAGCCACCCATGCCAAAGCGCAGCAAATTTTCTCAAGCAGTTAGTATCGGGTCTCTTAGTCGGTAAACTTTTTGCTAAGATAATAAATAGCATGCTCTTTTCGGCCAGACTCGTTATCCTGCCCCAGCACACACCCCATTGAATTGTCGAGTACTATCAAGTATAAGATCAAAGGTCTCCCTTCAACTGGAGGCATCAGAATAGGTGGCTCTTGGAGATATTCCTTGATCCTTTCGAAAGTGGACTGACATTCATCATTCCATCTTACCACTTGATCTTTCTTCAGTAGCTTGAAGATTGGCTCACAAGTAGCGGTCAGGTGCGAAATGAATCGGGAAATGTAATTCAGACGTCCCAAAAAGCCTCTGACTTCTTTTTCTGTTCGGGGAGCTGGCATTTCCTGTATAGCCTTCACCTTTGCAGGATTCTCCTGAATACCTTTATCACTAACGACGAAACCCAGCAGCTTACCAGACCTCACCCCGAAGGTGCACTTGTTCGGGTTTAACCTCAGATTTTACAACTTCAACCTGTCAAATAGCTTCTGAAGATGGTCGAGGTGTTCTTCCTCAGTCTGGGACCTTGCAATCATGTCTTCAATGTATACCTCAATCTCATGGTGAATCATGTCGTGGAACAAAGAGACCATGGCACGCTGATACGTTTCCCTAACATTCTTTAATCCAAACGGCATGACCTTGTAGCAAAAGGTACCCCATTGAGTAACAAACGTTGTCTTCTCCATGTCTTCGGGGGCCATCTTAATCTGATTGTAACTAGAGAAACCATCCATAAAGGAGAAGACCTTATGTTGTACGGTATTGTCAACCAGAACGTCGATATGAGGTAGAGGGAAATCATCCTTGGGGATTTCCCTATTCAGATCCCTATAGTCAACACACATTCGAACTTTACCATCTTTCTTCGGCACTGGAACCACGTTGGCAACCCACTGTGGGTAAGAAGTAACAGCTAGAAAACCGGCATCAAACTGTTTCATCACCTCAGCTTTAATTTTCTCAGACATCTCTGGGCGCATTCGGCGAACTTTCTGCTTCACTGGAGGATTGTCCTCCTTAGTTGGCAAGCGGTGAACCACAATATCGGTATCCAACCCAGGAATGTATTCATAAGACCAGGCAAATATCTCAACATAATCACGCAGCATTTGTATCAACCATTGCTTGACACTAGGCTCCAGATTTGCACCGATCTTGACCTCTTTCTTGTCTACTTCTGTGCCCAGATTTAATGTTTCCACTGGCTGTTCATGCGGCTGTATGGCCCTCTCTTCCTGTAGTAACAACATAGAAAGTTCACCAGGCACTTCACAATCATCCTCACCTTCGTCCTCGACTTGGTTGATCGGACTTTTGAAGTCATAACTGGCAGTAGCAGAGTCGTTATCAGTGGGATCCAGAGTGGATGTAGACCTGTATATGTGAGTGTGTGTAAGAAAAATAGCTGTTTTGCAAGATAGAAAAGAGAAACAAGGAGCTCAAAATTTGTAATGCAAGAAAACGTCCAATGCTTTTATTGATGATATATGGAAATGACACATAATAAGCCCTCAAACAAAGCCACGGTGTCTCGGGCAAGGCATCGGGCCGTAAAGTTTAAATTTGCCTGTTACAAATATCAAAACAAAAGTCTTATGACTGTGTAATAAAAGAAATGGGCACGAAGTCCTTTTCCGTCCAATTTCTTAATCCGCCGTCGGTAGTCAGGTAAATCCAGTTGTCAAAATCTGATTCTTCATCATCATCTCCAATAGCATTTACTCCCGCGTCATGTTTTGGCATAGGAGCCGTTATGACATTAGGTTTTTCCGGCGCTTAAAACTCAATCTCCTTAGCTTCAATCAGATCTTGCACTTTATTCTTCAAAGCCCAACAGTTATTGGTATCATGCCCCGGGCTATCGGATTGATAAGCACAGCGGGCGTTCGGATTATACAGCGGTGATGTAGTACTGGGATTCTTTGGAGCCTCCTTCAGAGTCACCAAGTTGATTTTTAACAGTTGCGGCAGAATTTGAGATAGATTCATACTGAGTCGAGTATAATGCCTTTGCAATCTCTCTACTCTTTGTTGATTGTTGCGTTGTGGGGAAACTGTTGGCCTTGATATTACGACCGCATTAACTGCTTGGCGGCGCTCAGGTCGGTTTTGGCTCCTCGAGCTGTAAACTGCACTAGCTTCTTTCTTGAAAGGCTTCTTTTCTGTACTTGACGAAGAACCTTTCTGTATCTTGCCACTTTTAATACCAGCTTCAACTCTCTCCCCAGTCATAATCAATTCAGTAAACCCGGACGATGAACTACCGATCAAATGATTGAAGTATGGACCAGACAAAGTCCCAAGAAACATATCCACCAACTCCCTATCATCCAGAGGGGGTTGTACTCTTCCAGCAAGATCTCTCCACTTCTGAGCGTAGTCCTTAAAACCTTCGCTCGCACCTATAGACATACCCTGAAGTTGAGCACGCGTGGGAGCAAGGTTGGCATTATACTGGTATTGCTTGTAAAAAGCGGCAACAAGGTCCTCCCAGTTGAAGACATTAGCTCCTTCCAGTTGATAAAACCATTCAATTTAAGTCCCTGACAGACTGTCTTGAAAGAAATGATCCCATAGGTTCCTATCAGCAGTATATTGTTAAATCTTTCTGACGTACGAGCAGAGGTGTAGCTTTGGGCAGGAGACCCCATCGTACTTAGCAAAGACAAGAGCTTTAAACTTGTGTTAGATCACCACCCCAGATGCCAGACCCAAATCTCCAAAGTCCAACCCAGGTATCTTCTGGATCTCCATTGCGCTCAACTGGTCTTCGAGTTGCTTATACCTATCTTCGGCAGGAGGATACTGGTCTTCATCAAAGTCAGTGTCATTATCAGAAACCACAGGGCTAGGAGCCTTCCTTTCTTCTTGATTCTCTCCTCCTCCAGATGAACGAGACAAATCAACTTCTTCTTGCAACCTGTTCCCAAACCTGTGACCCATATTCAGGAGGACCACCTTCTCCTTCTTCTTCTTCTTCTTCTTCTTCTTGTCCTTCAAGATAAGAGTCTTCAAATCTTGTTAACTCTTAGCCAAGTTCAAGAACATCTCCTGGAACTGAGCATTCTGAGCCTGAAGAGCCTTGATGGCTTGATCAATAGGTGTTTCAGAAGACATGATGTGCTGAAATAAACAACGAAGAAGATAAGAAACCTGTAATGGTACCTGTGATGAGGTGCATGGGAATGGAATGCATATGAAATGATTTCAAAGGGAGATTCAAATTTGTAAACCAAAATAAAACACACTTTATTAAATTAAAACTTGTAACAATGTTTAACAAATGCCTTTAAGGCGTTACAAAAGAAATACTGAAAAGAAAATCTAAACTAGAAACAATAAAAGACATCAGAATTACCATGGTCATTTTCCTTTCGTGCTGACATAATCGTTGATTGTCCTCTCATTCTCCAGCTGCCTTGTAAGCTTCAGGATCTTCTGTTCCTGCTCATGATATTTCTCTCTGTAAGCATCCCTTTCTTCCCTTAACTGGATCCAAGATCTCTTCAATTCCCCAATATCAGTAGGCATGTATGGATGGATGACCGTATAAGGAACCCCTTCTTCATCAGCATGCTCCACAATCACCGGCAAAACGGCTTCATATGGCATTCCCAGCTTTTGAGCATGGGCTCGAACCCACTAGAGATATGGTTGCATCGGGAGAGAAGTCTTCATTCCTAGATCATGTGGACTAGACCTGTTAACCCTGTCCCAAGCTCGTATAAACCTGCGGCAATGTCCCTCAACATCCCCCTTGAAGTCAAAGACAATGCCTGTAAGCAGTAGCTTATGAGGACCGTCCCTCCGAGCTCGTCCAAACTGTCGTAAGGCTAAACAAGGATTATAGGTTATTCCTCCACTAATTCCAAGTAATGGAACATTGGGGTATTCCCCACACCGATCAATGACAACTACCCTTTCTATATCTTTAGTACTCCAAAGGATGTCCGTATGAGCAATGGACATAATTCTGTAAGCCCATCCCATTCCTTCCTCATTCTTCAATACAAATTTGGGGAGGTGAGAAATAAACCACCTTGCGAGCAGTGGTGCACAACACATGAGAGTTCCCCTTCTCCGAACAGTACGAGTATAAAGAGCATGCAGAATATCACCCAAGAGAGTAGGCACTGGGTTACGAGACATGAAGATCTTGACTGCGTTCACATCTATGAAGGCATCTGGATTCGGGAACAGGACCAAGCCGTAGATAAGGAGATCCAGGATGTCTTCAAAAGCTTGAAAGTCTAAGTTGTCCCAGAAATGTTGAGCTTGATCGATCAAGAACTTAGCCAAGAAACCTTTAATCCCACTCTGAATCTCCCAGTTAGATATTACATCAGCCATTTTTAGATGTAGGGTTGAAGTAATATCCTCTGGCTTAGGAGCTATCTCCAAACCTGTAAAGGGTGTCTGCTCTAGAATAGATATGCCAAGTAAATCAGAAAACTCCTCCAATGTAGGGACCAACTGATAGTCTGGGAAGGTGAAACAATGATGCAACGGGTCAAAGAACTGGAACAGGACACTCATCATTTGCTCATCCAACTTGACCAGACAAGGAGATGACCATGTCTTCTAACAAAGGAAGAAGTATCAGGAACCTTTGAAACAAACTCTCTGAGCTGAGCAGGGATTTGCACGAAGCTGATTCGAATGGTATTTCTGCGCATAGAAGCCATGATCTGCAAAACAGAACAAAGATGAATCCCCTCGGTCTTTGAAATGGTTAGTCTAATGAAATATACATGCGATCTCATGATGCATGATGTCATGATAAAAACACACCACTGGTATCACAGATAGCAAACATGGTAAGGGTAAACAAGTCACACAATAGCCCTTAAATTTCAGGCTGGCATGGAGTTTAGGTATTACCCTCTTGCAATTTAGTTGGTTCAACCTGTCCTAGTAATAGTAACCGGGTTCTAGAGGTTCTCAATATCACTGACCATCCTCCATCGCTCATAATTACAGACACGCAATCTTTTCTTGCAGCCGGAACCATCTCGAGAGTATGGTCTCAATGAGTGTAGCATATTTCTACTTTCTATGGCCAAGTTGGTCAATTATAGGTTCTAAGGTCAGTTGATGCTTAATGACCCATTAGCAGCCCCATACTCTCCTTGTTCCTCCATAAGGGATATCAGTACCAACTAATGTGTCACACCAACGTAGCTACTGCTTCAACCGTATCAGTCTACGCCGTACGGTTCCCTCACAGTCTATTGCTACTTACCTAAAAGGTGTCCCCCAGATCCATGTTAGGATCTATAGTAACTCTGATACAAAGCCCACAAGGATAAAGCAAACAAATCAAACAATTGAAAACAATATAATGAACTAATCCTAAGGTACACCCCACTTATTAACTCCCCAGCAGAGTCACCAGTTATGTGATACGGTGGCCAGAACCGGGACGTGTTTCCCTTTTTTTAAGGAATTGCTGGTTTTGCGTTTTGTGTTTGTATTCTCAAAATGTCGCGGTAAGCAAGAGTCGCCACCGGCTTTTATTTTATCCAACTAGGAAAGGAAAAAGCACAGAAAAACTCCTTTTTCGAGATATTTTTGAGTACGGGGGGGGGGGGGTAGATTATAGAAAGGGAAGGTATTAGCACCATTTCTATCCGTAGTTATCTACGGGCTCTTAGGTACTTGCTCATCATTTTCAAAATTGTTTTCATTGTGTTTGCGTGCTTTGAAAAGTTTTTGTTTTGACTTCGATTTAACTCTTGCTTCTGTCTTCAAGAGTGTAATGAAGTGTTTTTGAAAACTTTGTTTGCAAAGGAGTGTAAGTGTGAAAAAGTTTGTTTTGTTTGAGCAAGTACTTAAGAGCTAATCTACCTACTCGAAAAAAGAATCGTTTTATGCTTGTTTCCTTTAGACAATGCTATCCCACTATTAATGAGTAGGTAGCATCGTCGTTGGAGTTTTGAGGGTCAATTCAAAAGGGAGGTACGATCACTAAAGCAATATTAGGACGTCTTAGTAATAACCCTAATGTCTTAGATCAATTATTCGAGGCAACAATTCCGAGGCAACTTTCCAAATCGGGACTTTGATCTTTGTTTAGACAAAAGGACTACCACAAAAGCATCTTATACTCAATGACCATTTACCGAAGGCAACCAAGTGGGAGTGTACCCTAGGAGTGCGCATGTGCGAGTGATTCAATTTCAGATTTATTATCTTTGCACATTTTAGGGTTCTCTAACTGTTTTAAAGTTTAACATACATTTTTGTCATGCATCCCTATATCATACATCTAACAGTTTAATATTTTCGGAATTTAAAGTGCGGAAATTAAACTAAGCTATTACAAGCCTTCGGGTATTTACATAGCCAAAAACAAACCCTTTGAAAATAAAGCGATAAATGTAAATAAACGTCCTAATTAACTATTACAAACTGTAGGCAGTTACATCAATATGGATAAAAATAATAATAAAGCGCGCGATGAAAATTAGATCGACGAGGAAATTAGGGTTTTGACCCTTCTAACCTAATTAAAAGAAAAATGTTTTTGTTTTTTTAAATATTTTTTTAAAGAAAAGAATTAGGTTTTCTAAATTAAATACAAAAATTAATTAGTGATTAAATTAATTAATAAAAATAATTACATGATCTATTTTTTATGTTTTGGTGTTTTTAAGAAAAGAAAATATAATTAAATTAGAAATAAAAACCTAATTATTCTAATTAGTTTTAATTATTTGCAAAAAGAATTAAAATTATCTAAAATTAATAACCTAATTAAATTAATTTAATTTTTGTAATAAAAATAAAATCTAGGCCTAATTTATGAAAAGTAATATTTTTGTGATTTTTTTGATAAAAAGAAAATAATTATTTGGTTAGTAAATAAAATAAATAAATTAAATGAAATAAAATAAAATATAGAAAAAAAGATAAGAAAGAATGGGCCTGAAAAGTAATTGGAGGGTGTGAGAAACAATCTGGCCCAAGCCCAAGGGTGTCCACATTTGACTTTTTTGGATCCAGCGCATTGTCTTGACTAGGCTCCATGGTGCTCTCCCCTTGATGGCCATCAGATCTGGATCTCAAGACACTTGGCACGCTGGATTATAAGGATGTATGGTGGTCATTGGGTTTGTATACGCATGAGATCACCTAAAAGGAATTAAGAAAAACACAAACGTTGGAGGCAGGGGTCGAACCCCTGACCTCAAGCCTCCTAACGCCTTAAAGCTTGCCTGGCTACCATTGGGCCAATTGTTTTTGTTGTATGTAATATAAACAAGAAATAATATAAAATAAACAAGCGAAATAACCAAATATTAGCGCGAATTTTCAAATGAGCGAATGATGGCTTGCCACGTCTTCGTCTCCCTCCTTGCACCGTTGGTAAAAGTGAAACACTTTTACCTACTGACATTTGTTCGTAGCTATAGCACCTGTAAATCTCAAAACTCAACACAAGCATTATAAATGAAAACGAAGGCCATGGATGGCTTCGTCTGGCCTTGCTGAACACAAAGGTGGCTCTTTCATGGCCTAATTTTTCCTGCAAACGAAGATCCTAATTTGAACCCTAGAACCTAGCTATGGTGAAATCCAGTACAAGCCATGAAAATGCAATCAAATATTACAGGAAGCTTGCAAACATGATGGTGATCAAGAATATACAGTTATTTTATGCTATTAGTGCAAGAATAATGCTATTCGATTTCAATAAAGAATCCATGTCGTGGGTGACTTACAATGCGAAATAAGGCCTGGAAACGCTTGCTTTGGATTGCTTTGGCTTGCTGATGACCTCAGGAAACGATTGGAATGGTTCAAAGGTCTTGAATTGTCCTCTAAGTGTGAATTCGTGTTTGCATTTTTTCTTGATTTTTCAAGTTTTTGTTCTTGATCATGCGCCTGCCTCCAACCTTTTTCTCTCTCTAGTTTTTGGTCTTCCTTGCTTCTATATGTATCAAGGACTGAATTAGGGTTGAAAGAATGCACTCAATCTTCCTCCATCAACGAGTTTGATCTTGATTTGATACACCTTAAAAATCTTTCAAAAAATGGCCTAAATCCAATCTTTTTATGCACACCAAGCCTTGCACAATTTTTATTTGATGCTAGATGTAATTTAAAACCGGAAACAAGCACAAAATCTTTTGTTTTCAATATTTTGGATTTTATATGATTTGTTTTGATTTAAATTGAATTAATTCAAATAAAAATCAAAATAAATAATAAAAATATTATAAGGACAAGTGGCAAGGGCTAGAGCTCGTGGGCTATGTTGCCAACTCAAAACAAGTGAAAAAGATTGGTCCCATTTGGCAAAAATTGAAGTTTTAGGCATAGTTGACTTTTGGCAACTTTGTAAAAAAGGTCAACTTCACCAATGCATAACTTACTCAATTTTGACTCTTTGGAGGTGTTCTTGGACTTTTTAGAAAGCTTGAGATGTACTCTAATCAACCCTTTTTGTCTAATATCAATTTGATATTTCATGCTCAAGTATGAAGCTTTGACACAAAATGTGTTTTTGATGACTTTTCAAAATGACCTATAATGTCCAAATTCATAACTTCTTGTGAGTGCATATTTTGAACTTGGGAGCTGAAGATGGATTGTAGGGAATTGCATCCTATTCAAAATGAGATATGGATGGGTCATTTCTCATAAAGTATGATAAAGTTATGCTTGGTCAAAGTTGAGTTGACTTTTCCTACAAAACCCTAATTTAGCAACTTTTGAGTCTTGATGAATTATGAGCAATCCTTGATGAATCATGATCAACCCTTGATCAAATGATAAAATATGCTTCAAAATGAGGATGTTGACCAAAAATCTTGAAGTTTGACTGTATGTGGGCCACAGTTGACTTTTGCCCTAACACAGTCGATTTTCAGGTCTTTGAGCAATTGACTAAGCAAATTTCCTCTGTAGGGCTTGAAACTTGACATGGATGATCTTGAGAACATATTAGGACAATGTTGAGAGTTTGGGGTCCCTTGGACTCAAGTATCTTGATGGAACATCAAACCCTAATTTGAGGTAGAATGTCTTAGGAGAGAGCTTGTTTGGCCAACCCTTGAACTACCTTGAGCAACTTGGGGATCTTTCTTGAAATGTTTTGAGAAATATGGGAGGGAAAATTTTGGGGTACAACAAAAAGAAACAACTTTATACGCAGGTATAAAGCAAACTCAGAAGGAAGCACTCCAAAGCAAACTCTGATGAAGAGAAATCCTAAGAAACTTCTGATAAATCTAGATGAAGCAAAGATCTGATAGAAGCACGCTGAAAGCAACATCTGATAAATGCAAGATTAAAGAAAACTCTGATGATCACATATTGAAGAATACTCTGATAGAAGAATAGATCTAGTAAACTCTAAATTAGCAACACTGCAAACAAACACTTCAACTTCCAGAGACAAGCTCTAACAATACCGTTGGTTATTAAATACTAAGACGGCTAACACACTCAAGTATACTACGCGCACTAGCATTGGAAACATAAAGACAAAATCTACTTGCTACACACATCATTGCAAACACGCTTAATTAAATGCATGCACCATCATCAAGGCATTAACGGTCAATTGGAAGCTATATATAGAAGACCTTTTGTATCAAAGAAAGGTTACTGACTTACGTGAAATATACTTACACTCACTGATTTAATACTTGTAAACTAATACTGTATAGTGGGTAGTTCTTAAGCATTGGGCAACAATCTTAGTGAAAAATCACAGTTCTGATAAATCTTTTTAGAAGCAAACCTTTTTCACTACTATTAAGAGACAATTTTGTAAGTGTTCCTTGAGAGACCAGTTGGGTCAGATTTCTCAAGAGGGCTAGGACTAGTTGAGTCTTAGAGGTTTTAGTCACTTGCAGTTAGCTTGTGCATTGTATTGTTAGTCACACCAGTTTGGTTGCGCGCTTGTAATCAGTTTGATTATAGTGGATTAAGTCCTCGTTGAGAGAGGCGAAATCACCTTGGCGGGTGGACTGGAGTAGTTTGAGTTTCAAACGAACCAGGATAAAATTACCAGTGTCCTTCCATTAGCATTGCACTAGAAAAGAAGAAAAACTTATTCAACACCCCCCCCCCTTCGAAGTGTTTTCTCAACCTTCAATTGGTATTAGAGCTTTAGTTCTGGGTGCAAACACCTAACAGTGTCAGAAAAAGATCCAAAAGGAAAACAGTATGGCATCTGAACAAAACAACAACAACTGCACCAACCTCATGTGATTGATGGAGAAGACTTCGAATACTGGAAGGATATACTAGAAAGTTTCTTTCTAGGTCACGATGCTGATCTATGGGATTTGGTCCTTGACGGGTACACTCATCCAGAAGATAAAGACGAAAACAAAATTGACAGAAGGAACATGGATAAACAACAAAAGCTAGATTTCAAGAATCACCACAGAGCCAGAAAAATATTTATGAACGCGATCTCGAAAAATGAATATGAGAAAATCACCAACAGAGATACGACACGTGACATGTTTGAATCCCTCAAGATGACTCATGAAGGAAATGCTCAAGTAAAAGAGACAAAAGCTCTGGCTCTCATTCAGAAGTATGAAGCATTCAAAATGGAAGAAAATGAGTCTATTGAAGTTATGTTCTCGAGATTCCAAACTCTGATTGCTAGCCTAAGAGTTCTAAACAAAGGATACACCAAGGCAGACCATGTTAAGAAAATCATCAGAAGTTTACCCAAAAGATGGGCACCTATGGTCACTGCATTCAAAGTATCAAAAGATCTGAATAACGTTTACCTTGAAGAACTTATCAGTGCTTTAAGGAGTCACGAGATAGAACTTGATGAACATGAGCCTCAAAAGAAAGGTAAGTCTGTAGCTCTTAAATCTATTAAAAAATTTGAAACTAATGCTTTTCAGGCAGAAGAAGGAAACTCTGAAGATTCTCCATCATAAGAAGACGAGTTATTTCTGCTCTCCAGAAGGATCAATCAGATGTGGAAGCATAGACAAATGAAGTTCAGGAACTACAAGAGGTCAGAAGATAAACCAGAATCTTCTGGACATAAGAAGTCAGGCAGAAGAGATGTAGTCTGCTATGAATGCAAAGAACCTGGACACTACAGAATTGATTGTCCCAAGCTGCAAAGAGAAAGACCCAAGAAAAAGTTTGGTAAAAAGAAAGGCATGATAGCCACCTGGGATGATTCAGAATCATCTGAAGCTGAATCTGACTCAAAAGATGAACACGCTAATCTAGCGTTTATGGCTACCACAACAGATGACTCAGACTCAGACTCAGAACCAAAAGAGGTATTCTCTGAATTCTCTAGAACTGAACTTGCTGAAAGCCTATCTGAACTGCTTGGAAACTACAGTAAACTCAAAATCAAATACAAGAAACTCAAAAAGAATCTTGCATCTGATCTTGAGAAACTTGAAATAGAAAACTCTAAACTTAAAGAAAACATTTTTAAACTCAAATAAGATGTTCAAAAATTTGAAAAGAACTCTATTTTAGATTCTGCTTCAAGTTCAAAAGATATTCTAAAAGAATATGACTCCAGTTTTCAAACGTTTCTCACTAAAAGCATAGATAGAAGCAAAATTGCTTCAATGATCTATAATGTTATTGGAAATGACAGAAGAGGTATTGGATATAAAGCTCCCAGAGGGAAAGAAATATATAAACCTAAGCCCGTTGTGGAAATGGTTATATCATATAAACTACTACACAAGCAATTTAATTTTGGGCACACACATGATATCAAATAAACTTCTCACTTTGAAAATTCCTATGCAAAATCAAAGTTCAATCTGAACTATAGAAACTCTAACAAAAAAGGACCCAAAAAGAAATGGGTACCTAAGGAGAAAATAATCTATGTTGCAGATGTCCTTAACATCTCAGTTGAAACACCAGTCATGGTACCTGGACTCTGGATGCTCGCGTCATATGACGGGAAGAAAGTATATGTTCCAAATTCTGGAACTTAAATCTGGAGGTTATGTCAAATTTGGAGGAAATCCAAAAGGAAATATTATTGGTTCTGGAACCATCGGAAACGGTAACCTTCCCTCTATAACTAATGTTCTTTTAGTAGAAGGATTAGCTCATAACTTGCTGCCCATAAGTCAATTAAGTGACAACGGTTATGACATTATCTTTAATCAAAAATCATGTAGAGCTGTTAGTCAAAAAGATGGAACAATCCTTTTTACTGGCAAGAGAAAGAACAACATCTATAAAATTAATCTTTTTGATCTTAAAACTCAAAATGTAAAATGCCTTATGTTTGTTAGAAACGAGTAATGGGTCTGGCACAGAAGATTGGGACATGTTAGCATGAGAAGAATATCTCAAATTAACAAACTCAATCTGGTCAGAGGACTCCCTAATCTGAAATTTAACTCAAGCTCTGTGCAAAGCTTGTCAGAAAGGAAAATTTTCAAAACCTTCTTTTAAATAAAAAAATGCTGTTTCTTCCTCTAGGCCATTGGAACTTCTTCATATTGATCTGTTTGGACCAGTTAAAACTGCATCCATCAGAGTCAAGAAGTATGGATTGGTCATTGTTGATGACTACATCAGATAGAAATGGGTTAAGTTTTTAAAACACAAGGATGAGTCACATTCTGTGTTCTTTGACTTCTGCATCCAAGTTCAAAATGAAAAGGATTTTAGAATCATAAAAGTTAGAAGTGATCATGGAAGAGAATTTGAAAATCATTATTTTGAAAAGTTTTTTTTAAATAAAATGGCATTTCTCATGATTTATCTTGTCCTAGAACTCCCTAATAAAATGGAGTTGTAGAACGAAAGAATAGAACCTTGCAAGAAATGGCCAGAACCATGATCAATGAAACTAATATGGCTAAACACTTTTGGGAAGAAGAAGTGAACACAACACGTTACATTCAAAATAAAGTCTCTATAAGACCTATTCTTTAAAAGACTCCTTATGAATTATGGAAAAACAGAAAACCCAGCATTTCATATTTCCATCCTTTTGGATGCACTTGCTATATTCTGAATACTAAAGATAACCTGAACAAGTTTGATTCTAAGGTACAAAAGTGTTTTCTGCTTGGATATTCTGAAAGCTCAAAAGGCTATAGGGTATATAACACAGAAACTCTGATTATTGAAGAATCAACCAAAGTCAGATTTGATGATAAGCTTGGCCAGCAAAAGCCAAAGCAAATTGAAAATTCTGCAGGAACAGAAGACCACCTCACAAACTCTGATGAGTCAGAAGCAAAAGACATCTCAAAAGATCCTCCTATTGGAAAATGCTCTGGAAAATCTAAGAATTTCTGAACAATCCTCACAAAATAAATTCCCCAGAATCACATCCACACACCCAGAAAATGTGATTATAGGAAAGAAAGAAGATCCCATCAGAACAAGATCCTCCTTCAGAAACAATGAAGAATCATTGTTTGGATTGGTCTCGCTGATTGAGCCAACTTCAATAGATAAAGCTCTGCTGGATAAAGATTGGATCTTAGCTATGCAAGAGGAATTAAATCAATTTTCAAGAAATGATGTGTGGGATATTGTTCCAAAACCAAAAGGATTTAATATCATTGGAACTAAATGGGTCTTCAGAAACAAGCTGAATGAACAAGGAGAGGTTGTCAGAAATAAAGCACGAATGGTGGCTCAGGGTTATAGTCAACAAGAAGGAATTTATTATAATGAAACTTTTACCCCAGTCGCCAGGTTAGAATCAATTAGATTGTTAATTTATTTTGTTGTTCAACACAACATCTCATTATATCAAATGGATGTTAAAAGTGCCTTTTTAAATGGTTACATAGAAGAAGAAGTTTATGTCCACCAACCTCCGGGTTTTGCTGACTCAAAATTTCCAGAACATGTTTTCAAATTGAAAAAGTCTCTGTACGGTCTAAAACAAGCTCCCAGAGCTTGGTATGAACGGTTGAGTAACTTTCTTTTAGAAAAGAATTTTACCAGAGGCAAAGTGGACACAACCTTATTCAGAAAAACATTTAAAAATGACATTTTAATCTGTCAAATATATGTTGATGATATTATTTTTGGAACTTCTAATGTCTCTCTTGGAAGAGAATTTTGCTGAATCTATGCAGGATGAATTTGAGATGAGCATGATGGGAGAACTAAAATTCTTTCTAGGAATTCAAATAAATCAAACGCCAGAAGGTACCTACATACATCAGACAAAGTATGTCAAGGAACTTCTAAAGAAATTCCAGCTATCAGAAAGTAAAGAAGCAAAGAACCCAATGCATCCCACATGCACTCTGGGAAAAGACGAGGTAAGTAAAAAGGTAGATCAGAAACTCTACAGAGGTATGATTGGATATCTTCTCTATCTAACTGCATCTAGACCAGATATTCTATTAAGTGTATGTCTATGTGCTAGATTCCAATCAGATCATAGAGAATCTCACTTAACTGTTGTTAAGCGAATTCTGAGGTATCTGAAAGGTACTACTAACCTTGGACTGTGTTACAGAAGATCCAAATATTTTAAACTAGTAGGTTACTGTGATGCTGACTTTACTGGAGATAGAATAGAATGCAAAAGCACCTCTGGAAGCTGTCAGTTTCTAGGTGTTGTACCCCAAAATTTTCCCTCCCATATTCTCCTAGATTGCTCAAGAGATTGTATAGTCAAACCACCTCCTAAGCCAGCTGAAATTAGGGTTTTGGTTCTTTCAAGGAAGTTGGGGTTTTCAATGGTTCCATCAAGTCCCATAGGCTCATATACATTCTCAAGCACCTACATACCAAGTTTCAAGACTCACAGTGCCAATTTGCACAGTCAAAAGTTCCATTTGTCCCACAGTTCACTACAGGGGCAAAATGGTCATTTTGCAGTCAAAAGTCATAATTTTTGGTCAACATTTTATTTTGAGTCCACAATCATCATTTGATCAAGTCTTGATCATGATTCCATAAGGACAACTAAAAAATCATCAAGATGCAAAAAGTTACTATTTTTTGACAGTAGAAAAGTCAACTATATCTTGACCAGGGCATAACTTTTTCATGGTTCATCAGAAAACTCCCATCCGATGCTCATTTTGAAGAGGATGACATCTCCTACCATCCATCTTCACACTCCAAGTCCAAGAAATGCTCTCACAAGAAGTTATCAATTTCTATATTATAGGTCAATTTCAAAAGTCAATAAAAATGCACTTTGAGTCAAAGGCCATAACTTGAGATTGGTAAATCCAAATGACATGGTACCAAAGGAATTGGTTAGAGGACTTCAAGACCTTTCCAAAATGTCCAAGAACATGGTCATATGATCCAAATTGAGCAAGATATGCATTGGAGAAGTTGGGAAATTTTCATGAATTTGCAAAAGTCAACTTTGCTCAAAACACCTTATTTTTGCTAATGGGCCTCAAATCTCTTCTTGAAACTTCATCCATGGCCTATTCACGACCCATCAAGATTAATTGAATTTATTTTCTTATTTTTATTGATTAATTGGATTTTTAATTAATATTAATTCATTTAATTAATTTAAATTGTAGGAAAATACAAGATTTGATTTTTTCAATCAATTTGTGAAGCAAATGTGGTCAAGATATGCTGGCAATTTCGTGCTCAAAGTCAAAGATACAAAAAATCCAAAATTGGCAACATTTTCCAATCATGAAAAATCAAAAAGATTTGATTTCCAATCAAGGATTCAAGCATCAATGCAATGGATTTTTGCTCAAGTTTTTGACCTAATTTCATTCTCCTATATATATGCAAGAAAACCCTGATCAAAGGGACGTGAAAAACTGCAGAAACACCCCATACAATTTCAAGAAATTCCAAGAAAATTGAAAACTGGTTTTTGTATTCTAGGGCGATTTAAGAGTTTTTATTGATTCCAATACATTGCAGGAGATCCCAGGAAGGTTTTGCAATCAAATTCAGACCTTAAAGCTCAAGAAATCATTGAAAACAGAACCACGGTTTGCACTTATTTTCCAAAATCGTATTGTTGAATTCATGCATAATTAACATGTTTTTGTGATTGTTTTTCATTGCTAGAGGTCATACCAAGCTAATGGTATCGTTTAATTGAACTATAACTCACTGAATCACAAGATGCCATGAACGATTTCTAGGGTTCTTAAGCTTTGAAATTGGGGCTTTCTAAACCCAGAAAAATTGGGACCTGTGAGATATATGAGTGAAATCGTGAGAACAAGACGAATCTAACCCACCCATCGCGAAATATTTATATTCATCATGCTGCTAATCGTTATTTTTCCTCGTAGCATATAGTGGGGGTTAAAAACCCCCGCTATCTAATGTTATTTTTGCAGGAACAAATGAAGAAGACGATGAGGCGTTGATACCTTATTGGCCCTTTTAAAATTCGCGCGCTTTGTTTTATAGTTCCAACATATTTGTTTGTTTATTAATATATTGATTGTGTGTTATTCTAATAATAACTAAGGCAAGTTGGTGGAGTGGCAGGGACACGTGCATATGACCATTGGGACCTGGGTTCGAATCCCAGGTTCCCTAAAATTCTTGTTATTATTTTCTTGTACATGTTCACATGCAGCTTTCCAAAAGAAGTCCATCATGCACCTCAAATTCCCAAGCGCCATGTGTCTTCAAACTCAACTCCAATGGCCTGGATGGAAGGACTATCCTAGTCCTCAGTCAACAAACGCATAGGCAAGCCAGAAAGTCAAACAGGATGGAATTGTTATTGGGCTTCAGATTGCCAAATACACCTCCTAATTGGGCCAACATCCCCTGGGTTCATTCTTTTTTTTTCTTTTTATATCTTCCATTTAATTATTTTACTATTAATTATTATTATTATTATTATTTAACTAACCAAATTAATTTTTCATAATAAAATCAGAAAATTAAAAAAAAATATTATTTTTATTATTACTTATTAAAATTAATTTCACCCTTTTATTATTTTTGTAAATAAATATCATTAACTAATTTAGTTTAATTAGGATAATTCTAACTCTTTTTTGCAATAAATAAAATAAATTAGAATTAGGGTTCTTGACAACTTTTAATCATTTTTCCTTTTTTATTATTTCCTTGAGACATTAAAAAACCAAAAATATTTCTTTTTATTAATTAATTAGTTTTAGGATTAATTTAATTAAATGCAAAACAACAAAAACTTCTTTCTTTCTCAAAAAGGGTCAAAACCCTAAGGACTTCTCCGATTCAATTTTCTCTCGCGCGTATGTTTGTTTTATTAATTTTTTATCCATATTTATGTATTTGCTCCGAGGATGTAATAGCGTTAATTAGGACTTTTTATCGCTTTATTTAATTTCTCGCAGTTTACTTTCCAAGGGTTTGTTTTTGGCGATGTAAATACCCGACGCCTTGTAATAGCGTAGATTTATTTTCCGCAACTATTAAACTGCTAGATGTATGTTAATTAGGCTATGCATGACAAGACTTCTCTTTTAAATTAAAATCAACTCGTAGCTCACCATAACATGTACAAAGATAACGTAACATGAAACCTGACACACGTGCACATGCCACTCTTAGGGTACGCCTCACTTGGTTGCCTCGACGTGGTCATTGAGTATAGGGTGTTTTAGAGGACGCCCTCTTGTCTAAAGATCAAAGTTTCCTCGAAACGGTTGCCTTGGATAAAAACGATCTAAGACATTAGGGTTACCGCTAAGGCGTCCTACCATTGCTTTGGTGACCACATGTCCCTATAATCGAATTAACCCGAAAACTCCAACGACGGTGCTACCTACTTCTCAATAGTGGGATAGTACTGTCTAAAGGACATTTACACAGCTTAATTTCTTTTGAGTAGGTAGAGGTTCTCAGGTACTTGCTCTTTCAAAACAAAAAAGATACTTTTCGCACTTACACTTTTCTGACAAAAGTTTTCAAACAAACACTTCATACACTCTTGAGGACAGATACAAGAGTTAAATCGAAGTTTTCAAACAAGACTTTTTTCAAAACCCACAAACACAAGAAAAGCAAACATTTTTGAAAACATAGTGAGCAAGTACCTAAGAGCCCGTGGATAACCACGGATAGAAAGGGTGCTAACACCTTCCCTTTCTATAATCTACCTCCCGAACCGAGAAACATCTCGAAAAGGAATTTTGTTGTGCTTTTGTCCTTTCCTTGTTGGAGAAAATAAAAGACGGTGGCGACTCTTGCTTACCGCGACATTTCGCAAACCAGCATTCAAAAATAGTCAGTTCTATTTCCACCGATCACAGAACTGGCGACTCTGCTGGGGAATATTATAAGTGAGGGGTAACTTAGGATTAGATCACTATGTTTTCAATTGTATTCCTTGAAATTCTTTAATATTGTGGGCTTGTATCGTAGTTTTATAGATCCTAACCCGGATCTGGGGATACCCTTTAGAAGTAGCAACAAACTGTGAGGGAACTGTGTGGGGTATACCGACATGGTTGAAGCAGTTGCTACATTGATGTGGCACTTTGGTGAGTACCGGTAACCCTTGAGTCAAGTCAAGCAGAGTACGGGGCCGCCGCGTGGTGTCGTGAAGCATCAACTGACCTTAGAACCTTACTTGACCATCCTGGCCTTTTTAGGGGTAGTGAGATAACCGACTTTGGTACAGTCCGAAGTTGGTAGATACTCGATACTACACTCATTGAGGGTTGTTTTCTTGGAATATTTTGGTCGCCAGTTAAGTGGCTAAATCAAAACAATGAACATAGAAAACAATCCAATGATATTGAGCTCCTTAGAACCCAGTTACTATTGATAGGACAGGTTTTGAGCCAACTTTCAAGAGGGTACTTACCTACGAACCCCATGCAAGCCTAAACCTAAGGACTTGTGTGCTTTGTGTGAATATGACTGTCTGTATATACACTTGCTTACTTTTTCATCCATGTACATAACATCATAAACATTGCATACATCCTGCATAAGGACTAACCCATTTCACGGATCTCAAGGGCTTGTGATGCAGGTCATGATAAACCAGATGTCTAGCAAGGGGCAAAGGGGATTTATTTTCCTCTAGCCAAGGTTGTTTGAAGATCAAAATATGATGACTTGAGTCAGGGGCTATGACCCACTCGATATGGTGAGCTTGACTCTTGAAGAAGGACTTTCAGCAACATGAAGTTCCTTCAATCCAGCTGAAAAATTCAAATTCTAACAAGTTTCTTTGTTTACCCCACGAGATCCTTGAAAACATTGCATGCATATCATACATATCATTGCATTACAGGTACCATTACAGGTCACTTATCTTCTTCGCTGTTTATTTCAGCAATCATCATGTCTACTAAACCTTCCACTGAACAAGCTATCAAGGCCCTCCAGGCCCATAATGCCCAGTTCCAAGAGTTGGTTATGAGCCTAGCCCAGGGTCAACAGGATTTGAAGACTCTGATTCTGAAAGAGAGGAAGAAGAAGAAGAGGATCGTCTTGTTCAACACTAGACGCAGATTTGGGAATGGACTGCAGAATGAGGTTGAGCTGACTACCTCATCTGTAGGAAAAGACAGTCCACAAGAGAGAAGGGTTCCTAGTCCCGTAGTCCGACAACGAGACGGATTATGATGAAGAACAGTACCCTTCTGCTGAGGATAGGTACAAACAGTTGGAGGACCGCTTAAGTGCTATGGAAATACAGAATGTGCCCGGGTTGGACTTTGGAGATCTAGGCTTATCCTCTGGGGTGGTGATTCCCCATAAGTTCAAGGCACCTGTCTTTGCCAAATATGACGGAGCCTCCTGCCCAAAGCTGCACCTCCGGTCTTATGTGAGGAAGATCCAACCTTACACTGCTGACAAGAATTTGTGGATCCATTTCTTCCAGGACAGTCTTTCAGGGACTCAACTCGAGTGGTTCTACCAGCTGGATGGGGCCAGTATCCGCAACTGGGAGGATTTGGCTACTGCATTCTATAAGCAATATCAGTATAATTCCGACCTCGCTCCTACGTGTACCCAACTCCAGGGTATGTCACTAGGGACGGGTGAAGGATTTAAAGAGTACGCTCAAAAGTGGAGAGACCTCGCTGGACGGGTGCAGCCACCCTTAACTGACCGTGAACTTATGGATATGTTCTTGGGGACCCTGTCTGGTCCTCTCTTTAACCATTTGATTGGAAATTCTTCAGCCGGGTTCACAGACCTTATCTTGACTGGTGAAAGAATTGAAGCTGGCATCAAAAGCGGGAAGATTCAAGAAGCTACGCCTTCTGATACTCAAAAAAAGCCCTACAATGGAAAAAAATAGTCCAATGCTGTGTATGGTAAAAAGAGTCGTCATGATCAACATGCAGGGGCAACCCAGATCTCCGATCCCACGCCTGATCAACAAAGACAGAGCAATAGAAGTAGGGTAAGATATCAAGATAGGAAGTATACTGACATCAACATGCCTTTGTCTCAAGCGTTACAACAATTGCTGAAGACACTAAAGGATCCTCCTCATAATCCTGATACTTCCACTTCCAAGTATAACCCGAGTGTGAGATGTACCTACCATTCTGACAGTCCTGGACATGACACCGACGACTGTTGGAGTTTGAAGAACAAGATCCAAGACTTGATTGATGCCAAGGAAATCAAGTTTGATCACTGATCCTACACCAAATCATTGAGAATGTCTTTTGTTCATTTGAATTCTTCAAGTTGTAATCTCTTTGTTATTCAAACAATTATCTATTAATGCCAAGCTTTGTTTCATTAATGCATTGCATATGTTTGTCTTGATCTGATCCAATCATTTTAATCACATCTAAACTACGCTTTTTACTCGTTCAACTCTTGCTAAAAGTTACAAGGGAGGATGACGAAAACGATACCACAATCTTTACAGTATGCTTTTAAACAGACCCCGCTGATGAGGTACAGGCATTGTTTCAAATCCTTAACAGTGGAGTTATAAGGAAGATAATCCCTAGTCAACCCCTTTGAGCCAAAGAAGTTGGAGTTTTTCTTTTCACGCAAAAATTAAAACCCTTAATTATAACCTGGGGCAGGGTAGTTTTCTCAGTTGATCCAGGTGCACAATGAATGGCATCAAATGAGCTCTTCTAAAACAAAAGACCGTGATGGTTCCGTATAATCGTAAGGACAGGCAGTCATTATTTCTCAAAATAAAAGCCTAATAAGTCAAAACCTATGAAGGAGACTTACAAAAAACTGGAGCATCCCGCTGACTGTAATCACAAAAGAAACAGTTCAGGCAAAAAGACAGGGATAATAAAATCGAAAGGAAAGAGGTCCTACAAACTCTCAACAAAAATGACTACCTGTTCAAAATAAATTGTCAGTATCCGAACCCTCACCGGAATATCAGAGCAAAGACTCAAACAAGATCTAATGCACGATTAGCTGAGTTTAGGTTTGAAGAACATCACGAAGAGGGGTGGGTACAAATAAATTTTGAGCCTTTATCCTTTGTTTCTTAAACCATGAACCAGGCCACGTTATAACCCTTAAAAGTCCTAGCTGAATCATGGGTTAGTTCGAAAGCATACTGTTACAAAAGGTATCCTGACTCCTGTAAGGCTCGCTGTAAAATCTTGAGTTGACATTGCGTTTTACAAAAAATTCACTTGCTTTATTGAAAACTGCATTTTTAAAAACTTCAAGACAGACATAAGCTTTGCATTCTTAGAATAACATTGTTTGCATATGACTATTTGTTCGAACAACATAGAAATTCGCACGATGAATATCTTGTGAACAAAAACCTTTTCAATAAAAAGAGTCACCTCAAGTGGAAAAAACACTTCCAACCAAGGGGCAGACATGATCATTTTCCATCATCTGGGGCAGTCAAGTCAAGATTTAAGGAATCTCTCAAGATGCCAAATAGCCAGGGGCAGATCTCCGTCTGAATCACTTGGGGCATTGGACATGAATTCCAGTGACGAATCTTGCATGATCAAATGGCAACACAATACTACCAACAGTGGCATCTCCCTACACTCTGAGAGCGTGGACATAGTCAAAAAGTACTACGCATAATCAAAGACCCGCTAGGTTGACTGGCCTAGGCAAAAATAAGAGCTTCCCGGCGAACCAAAAGGGTTCGAGCAAAAATAAGGGACGAAAATGAAAATCTGTACACCCGACAAGTCGAAAACCTGAAAAGGCGGCTTGGGCAAAAAAGGGTATCCCGATGGACTGAAAACCCGAAAGGGTGGTCCAGGCAAAAATTAGGGATCAAAGCGTACGACTATGTCCCGTCATCTCGTCACTTGCCTACCAGAAGAAGACTTGTCACTTCAATCGAAAGAGACCAAGCACCTCATAAGCCTTCTTCTCCCGCAGAAACTAGGGCAATAAGAATTGTCCGAATTGTACAAGTTGCTCTGTCCACCGGGTACAAGGTAGGTTCAGTTGAAGAGTATGACCAAGATATCGTCACTACCCGTGGAGTAAAACAATAATGGTAGCTCTCTCCACTGAGCCTTGCCACAACGAACAAATCAGCAATACTCTCCCCAAGCAGAGTTAGTCTACCATCAGTCCCGAAAAAGTTGGGTATCCCCAGAAGATCTTAATATTCCCTAGCAGAGTATACAGATATTCCTCAGCAAGCATCCCCGGCAGTCTTAATATTCCTCGATAGAATATAAGAATGTTCCCCGGCGGAATACAAGATATCCCCCAGTGGAGCCATTTCCCAGCGCAGTCTAGAAGCGTCCCCGCCAGAGTTGAATCATCTCCCCAGTAGATTCTGGAAGCTTGTCTCCTGCAGAATGCAAATGCATCTCCCCAACCGTATTCAGAAGGGTATCCCCACCAGAGTCTAACTGGGTTATCCTCATCAAGTTGCAACTGAAAGATCATCCCCAGCGAAGTTCTTTCTATCCCCCAGCGAAGTTCTTTCTATCCCCCAGCGAAGTTATCGTTAAAATCTCAGCGAAGCATCTCTTCCCACAGAGTAATTCCCCGTAGAGTAATCTCTTCACCAGGTTTATTCCCCAACGGAGTCATTTTATCCTACCGGTTTATTCTTGCAATCATCTTCGTTCATCATCCCCAGCGGAAACGAAGAACTCTACTCTTCAACATCAGCCCAGGATTTAACAAACTCCCCGGCATTCGTCAAGGATTTATTTTCCCAGACGAAAATACATTCATAAACATATCACATTTCACATCTCCTATTTACATACATGATAAAGTGCATACAACACGATCTCATTTATTTTTGAGAACATCATGACATCATGCATCTCATACATCATGACATTGCATACAACTAACTCTTTACCTTTTCAGGAAAGATCGATCAACAAATAAAAGTCATTACCTTTTGGAGTAGCAGTCGTCAAAGATTCCTTCATCACTCTGCTGAGGTAGTAATCGTCCTAGATTCCTTCACCATTCCCGTTGAGGTAGTAATCGTCCAAGATTCCTTCATCATCCCGTTGAGGTAGTAGTCATCCAAGATTCCTTCACAATCCCGTTGAGGTAGTAATCGTCCAAGATTCCTTCATCATCCCGTTGAGGTAGTAGTCATCCAAGATTCCTTCACAATCCCGTTGAGGTAGTAATCGTCCAAGATTCCTTCATCATCCTGTTAAGGTAGAAGTCACTCAAGATTCCTTCATCATCCTGTTGAGGTAGTAATCGTCCAAGATTCCTTCATAATCCCGTTGAGGTAGTAATCGTTCTAGATTCCTTCATCATCCTGCTGAGATAGAAGTCGTCCTAAATTCCTTCATCATCCTGATGAGGTAGTAATCGTCCCCGATTCCTTCATCATCTATTTGGAGTAGCAATCATCTCAGATTCCTTCATCACATCATTATAAAAAAAAACCTTTCTTAAGTTCCAGATCAACACCTGTAACTAGCCAGGAAATATCTGTGGACAAGTGATTGTAGATCTATACCTGAAACCAGACAGGAAAGTTATCTACATGAAGAGATTAAAGATCAATACCTGTAACAAGCCAGTAAGACTATCTTTCTTTCTCAGGTCAGAGATTAATACCTGAAACCAGCCAGGACAACTATCTCCTCGACCAACCTTTCTTAAGTTCCAGATCAACACCTGTAACTAGCCAGGAAATATCTGTGGACGACTGATTATAGGTTAACACCTGAAACCAGACAGGAAAACCACCTATATGAACTGATTGTAGATCTATACCTGTAACTAGCCAGGAAAGTTATATACATGAAGAGACTGAAGATCAATACCTGTAACAAGCCAGGAAGACTATCTTTCTTTCTCAGGTCAGAGATTAATACTTGAAACCAGACAGGAAAACTATCTCATCGGCCAACCTTCTTAAGTTCCGGATTAATACCTGTAGCAAGCCAGGAAAAATCTATGGACGACGGATTGTAGATTAATACCTGAAACCAGACAGGACAACTATCTACTTGACCATCATGAAGCAACCCTACACCGGTTCCTTCTCTTCCAAGATGCAGTTTTACACGGACTCATCATCAGGCAACCCTACACAGGTTCCTTCTTTCAACCTACCAAGTTACAATTCAACAAACATTTCCAGATGGCATCTTTAAGCCCATCTCCACAACTATCCATCACATCTCCAGATGGCATCTATAAGCCCATCCTCCTATCCATCATATCTCCAAATGGCATCTGTAAGCCCATTCCCGACATCACATTGCTGATACTACACTATGCGAGTGCAAATTTCTGGGCACTTTAGTGTTCAATCATCTTCCACCTTCGGATCACGAAAGGCATGCAAGCCAATCTACATCCCCAGGTTTAAGAAGATTGAACAGGGGCAACTGTTGTACCCCAAAATTTGCCCTCCCATATTCTCCAAGATTGCTCAAGAGATTGTATAGTCAAACCACCTCCTAAGCCAGCTGAAATTAGGGTTTTGGTTCTTTCAAGGAAGTTGGGGTTTTCAATGGTTCCATCAAGTCCCATAGGCCCATATACATTCTCAAGCACCTACGTACCAAGTTTCAAGACTCACAGTGCCAATTTGCACAGTCAAAAGTTCCATTTGACCCATAGTTCACTGCAGGGGCAAAATGGTCATTTTGCAGTCAAATGTCAGAATTTCTGGTCAACATCTTATTTTGAGTCCACAATCATCATTTGATCAAGTCATGATCATGATTCCACAAGGACAGCTCAAAAATCATCAAGATGCAAAAAGTTACTATTTTTGGACAATAGAAAAGTCAACTGTATCTTGACCAGGGCATAACTTTTTCATGGTTCATCAGAAAAATCCCATCCAATGCTCATTTTGAAGAGGATGACATCTCCTAACATCCATCTTCACACTCCAAGTCCAATAAATGCTCTCACAAGAAGTTATCAATTTCTATATTATAGGTCAATTTCAAAAGTCAACAAAAATGCACTTTGAGTCAAAGGCCATAACTTGAGATTGGTAAATCCAAATGACATGGGACCAAAGGCATTGGTTAGAGGACTTCAAGACCTTTCCAAAATGTCCAAGAACATGGTCATATGATCAAAATTGAGAAAGATATGCATTGGAGAAGTTGGGAAATTTTCATGAATTTGCAAAAGTCAACTTTGCTCAAAACACCTTATTTTTGCTAATGGGCCTCAAATCTCTTCTTGAAACTTCATCCATGGCCTATGCACGACCCATCAAGATTAATTGAATTTATTTTCTTATTTTTATTGATTAATTGGATTTTTAATTAATATGAATTCATTTAATTAATTTAAATTGTAGGAAAATACAAGATTTGATTTTTTCAATCAATTTGTGAAGCAAATGTGGTCAAGATATGCTGGCAATTTCGTGCTCAAAGTCAAAGATACAAAAAATCCAAAATTGGCAACATTTTCCAATCATGAAAAATCAAAAAGATTTGATTTCCAATCAAGGATTCAAGCATCAATGCAATGGATTTTTGCTCAAGTTTTTGACCTAATTTCATTCTCCTATATATATGCAAGCAAACCCTGATCAAAGGGACGTGAAAAAACTGCAAAAACACCCCATACAATTTCAAGAAATTCCAAGAAAATTGAAAACTGGTTTTTGTATTCTAGGGCGATTTAAGAGTTTTTATTGATTCCAATACATTGCAGGAGATCCCAGGAAGGTTTTGCAATCAAATTCAGACCTTAAAGCTCAAGAAATCATTGAAAACAGAACCACGATTTGCACTTATTTTCCAAAATCGTATTGTTGAATTCATGCATAATTAACATGTTTTTGTGATTGTTTTGCATTGCTAGAGGTCATACCAAGCTAATGGTATCGTTTAATTGAACTATAACTCACTGAATCACAAGATGCCATGAACGATTTCTAGGGTTCTTAAGCTTTGAAATTGGGGCTTTCTAAACCCAGAAAAATTGGGACCTGTGATATATATGAGTGAAATCGTGAGAACAAGACGAATCTAACCCACCCATCGCGAAATATTTATATTCATCATGCTGTTAATCGCTATTTTTCCTCGTAGCATATAGTGGGGGTTAAAAACCCGCTATCTAATGTTATTTTTGCAAGAACAAATGAAGAAGACGATAACGCGTTGATACCTTATTGGCCCTTTTAAAATTCGCGCGCTTTGTTTTATAATTCCAACATATTTGTTTGTTTATTAATATATTGATTGTGTGTTATTCTAATAATAACTAAGGCAAGTTGGTGGAGTGGAAGGGACACATGCATATGACCATTGGGACCTGGGTTCAAATCCCAGGTCCCCTAAAATTCTTGTTATTATTTTCTTGTACATGTTCACATGCAGCTTTCCAAAAGGAGTCCATCATGCACCTCAAATTCCCAAGCGCCATGTGTCTTCAAACTCAACTCCAATGGCCTGGATGGAAGGACTATCCTAGTCCTCAGTCAACAAAAGCATAGGCAAGCCAGAAAGTCAAACAGGCTGGAATTGTTATTGGGCTTCAGATTGCCAAATACACCTCCTAATTGGGCCAACACCCCCTGGGTTCATTCTTTCTTTTATTTTTCTTTTTATATCTTCCATTTAATTATTTTACTATTAATTATTATTATTATTATTATTTAACTAACCAAATTAATTTTTCATAATAAAATCAGAAAATTAAAAAAATATATTATTTTTATTATTACTTATTAAAATTAATTTCACCCTTTTATTATTTTTGTAAATAAATATCATTAACTAATTTAGTTTAATTAGGATAATTCTAACTCTTTTTTGCAATAAATAAAATAAACTAGAATTAGGGTTCTTGACAACTTTTAATCATTTTGCCTTTTTTATTATTTCCTTGAGACATTAAAAAACCAAAAATATTTCTTTTTATTAATTAATTAGTTTTAGGATTAATTTAATTAAATGCGAAACAACAAAACTTCTTTCTTTCTCAAAAAGGGTCAAAACCCTAAGGACTTCTCCGATTCAATTTTCTCTCGCGCGTATGTTTGTTTTATTAATTTTTGATCCATATTTATGTATTTGCTCCGAGGATGTAATAGCGTTAATTAGGACTTTTTATCGCTTTATTTAATTTCTCGCAGTTTACTTTCCAAGGGTTTGTTTTTGGCGATGTAAATACCTGACGCCTTGTAATAGCATAGATTTATTTTCCGCAACTATTAAACTGCTAGATGTATGTTAATTAGGCTATGCATGACAAGACTTCTCTTTTAAATTAAAATCAACCCGTAGCTCACCATAACATGTACAAAGATAACGTAACATGAAACCTGACACACGTGCACATGCCACTCTTAGGGTACGCCTCACTTGGTTGCCTCGATGTGGTCATTGAGTATAGGGTGTTTTAGAGGTCGCCCTCCTGTCTAAAGATCAAAGTTGCCTCGAAACGGTTGCCTCGGATAAAACGATCTAAGACATTAGGATTACCGTTAAGGCGTCCTACCATTGCTTTGGTGACCACATGTCCCTATAATCGAATTGACTCGAAAACTCCAACGACGGTGCTACCTACTTCTCAATAGTGGGATAGTACTGTCTAAAGGACATTTACACAGCTTAATTTCTTTTGAGTAGGTAGAGGTTCTCAGGTACTTGCTCTTTCAAAACAAAAAAGATACTTTTCGCACTTACACTTTTCTGACAAAAGTTTTCAAACAAACACTTCATACACTCTTGAGGACAGATACAAGAGTTAAATCGAAGTTTTCAAACAAGAATTTTTTCAAAACCCACAAACACAAGAAAAGCAAACATTTTTGAAAACATAGTGAGCAAGTACCTAAGAGCCCGTGGATAACCACGGATAGAAAGGGTGCTAACACCTTCCCTTTCTATAATCTACCTCCCGAACCGAGAAACATCTCGAAAAGGAATTTTGCTGTGCTTTTGTCCTTTCCTTGTTGGAGAAAATAAAAGACGGTGGCGACTCTTGCTTACCGCGACATTTCGTGAACCAGTATTCCAAAACAGTCAGTTCTATTTCCACCGATCACACTAGGTGATAACGTCATCTCATGGTACAGCAAGAAGCAAGCTACTATTGCATTATCAACCACTGAAGCTGAATATATATCTGCTACTGGATGTAGCACTCAGATAATCTGGATGAAGAGCCAGTTGGAAGATTATCATCTATATGAAAGTAAGATTCTTATCTTCTGTGATAATACCTCTGCCATCTGTCTCTCAAAAAAATTCCATCTTACATTCTAAGGAAAAACATATATAAATAAAACATCATTTCATAAGGGACTACATTCAGAAGGGAATTTTAAACTTAAATTTTATAGACACAGACCATCAATGGGCTGGCATTTTTACCAAACCCCTTGCTGAAGATATATTCAAATTAATTCTGAAAAACATTAGCACGGAATTTAGTCCTGAATAAAAATATTTTTTTCTTCTATATGTGTTTCCAGAATGTGCTGAAATGAATGTTCTGAGTGACTTCTCTTAAGAAGTTAGAAGAGGAGTTACATCAGAAGCCATTCATCATGTTCTAAAATGTGTCTAACATTTCATTACTAGAATGGTCAGAAGTTCATTATATTAAACCAGTTGTCTCACACTATCCTCAAAAGTTGAACGCGTGTTTCAATTCTGAAAGGTCAAGCATTCGTGCACTGCTATTGAGACGCCGTTCCTAGGTAACTGTTCAGATTTGATCAAAATCACGCACCCCCTTAAATGTCAAATCTCATTAATTGTCTATAATTATTATGTTTTTAAAATCATTTCCAATTCTTAAACTATTCATTATTTTAAAGATTCTTTTTAGCTATAAATACCCTTTCAAAATCCCTGTTCTATTTTTTACTTTCTTTCTCAAACTTCAAACCATATCTACGTTTTTGTGCAAACTCTCTCAACTACCTTCTCAAATTCTAAAACCTAAACGTTCAAATGGCTTAATCTTCATCTCCTTCCTCAAGCATTCCTATGTCCTCAAGCATTCCTTTGTAACTCTTTTTTCTTTTGACTCTTCAATATATGACATTTTTGGATTTCTTTACATTTTTTTACTTTTTGATTATGACAAAAAGGGGGAGAAAATGAGATTTTGATCTGATCCATGAAATAGTTATGGGAATAAGTATCAAACATTTCTAACGAAATACAATGTTTTTTTTCTTCTGTTTAAGAGATATGTAGGAATTCAAGAAACTCTGAAAGACTAAGCTCTGAACATCATCAGGAAAAGAATTGCTAAAGAAACTCTGAAAGAAAAAGTCTAAAAGCTATGAAGAACAAATCTCAGGAAGTTTCCCTTATGCTTTTTAATTATTCTTTATTTCAGAAGAAGAAATATCAATATCAGGGGGAGATTATCTATCTCAGGGGGAGATCCTCATACTTGCACAAAATTTCTTTTTAATCAAAATGTGAATTGTTATGTCATCATCAAAAAGGGGGAGATTGTTAGAACAAAGTTTGGCTCTAATCATATCTTAGAGTTTTTATGATAACAATGAAATAAATTTTGTGATATATATTTTATACTCTGACTTATATGTTCTCTAAGATCAGATGAAGTTTTGTCTTACGTATCTTAGAAAGAAACAACATTCTACACAGGTATAAAGAAAACTCAGAAGGAAGCACCCCAAAGCAAACTCTGATGAAGAGCAATCCTAAGAAACTTCTGATAAAGCTAGCTGAAGCAAAGATATGATAGAAGCACGCTGAAAGTAACATATGATAAATGCAAGATTAAAGCAAACTCTGATGATCACATATCGAAGAATACTCTAATAGAAGAATAGATCTAGTAAACTCTGAATTAGTAACACTGCAAGCAAACACTTATTCTTCCAGAGACAAGCTCTGACAGTACCGTTGGTTATTAAATGCTAAGATGGCCAACACACTCAAGTATACTACGCGCACTAGCAATGGAAACATAAAGACCAAATCTACTCGCTACACGCATCATTGCAAACACGCTTCATTAAATGCATGCACCATCATCAAGGCATTAATGGTCAATTGGAAGCTATATATAGAAGACCTTTTGTATCAAAGAAAGGTTACTAACTTACGTGAAATATACTTACACTCATTATTTTCATACTTGTAAACTAATACTGTATAGTGGGTAGTTCTTAAGCATTGGGAAACAATATTAGTCAAAAATCACAGTTGTGATAAAGCTTTTTAGAAGCAAACCTTTTTCACTACTATTAAGAGACAATTTTGTAAATGTTCCTTGAGAGACCAGTTGGGTCAGATTTCTCAAGAGGGCTAGGACTAGTTGAGTCTTAGAGGTTTTAGTCACTTGAAGTAGGCTTGTGCATTGTATTGTTAGTCACACCAGTTTGGTTGTGCGCTTATAATCAATTTGATTATAGTGGATTAAGTCCTCGTTGAGAGAGGCGAAATCACCTTGGCGGGTGGACTGGAGTAGTTTGAGTTTCAAACGAACAAGGACAAAATTACCAGTGTACTTCCATTAGTATTGCGCTAGAAAAGAAGAAAAACTTATTCAACCCCCCCCCCCCCCCCCCCCCCTTCTAAGTGTTTTCTCAACCTTCAAGAAGAGCATCTTGATCAGTTACAAAAACTGTTTGAGAGACTGGAGAAGTACAAGCTAAGGTTGAATCCAAACAAATGCACATTTGGGGTACGGTCCGGTAAACTCCTAGGCTTTATCGTCAGCAACAAAGGTATCAAGGTCGATCCTTCCAAAGTTAAAGCGATATAAGAAATGCCTGCTACTCGTACTGAGAAGGAAGTCAGAGGATTCTTGGGGCGTTTGAACTACATTGCCAGATTCATCTCTCACCTGACAGCTACTTGTGAACCAATCTTCAAATTGTTGAAGAAAGATCAAGTAGTCAAATGGAATGACGAGTGCCAAGTTGCTTTTGACAAAATCAAATAATACTTACAAGAGCCTCCTGTTTTGGAAAATTCAATGGGGTGTGTGCTGGGGCAACATGGCGAGTCTGGCCGAAAAGAGCATGCTATTTACTACATGAGCAAAAAGTTTACCGACTGTGAAACTAGATATTCACTGCTCGAGAAAACTTGATGTGCTCTGGCATGGGATGCTCGCCAGCTAAGACAGTATATGCTGACTCATACTACTTTGTTGATATCTAAAATGGATCCGATAAAATACATCTTTGAGAAGCCTGCTCTTTATGGGAGAATAGCGAGATGGAAGATGATCCTGACGGAATATGACATACAATATACTACCAAGAAAGCTATAAAGGGCAGTGTACTAGCTGATCACCTTGCTCACCAAGCTATGGAAGTCTACCAGGCCATGAAGTTTGAATTCCCAGATGAAGACATCATGATGTTAAATAACTGTGAAGAATTCAGGCCATATGATGGACCTGAACAAGGATCCCGATGGACCCTGTTCTTTGATGGGGCATCCAATGCACTTGGAAATGGTATCGGTGTTGTACTCATATTTAGGAAGGGTGTCATATTACCTTTACTTCCATACTCTACTTCAATTATACAAACAACATGGCGGAATACGAAGCATGCATCTTTGGCCTCAAAGCTTCCATAGACCTAGGGATCAAATCTTTGAGTGTGTTCGGAGATTCAGATTTGGTTATCAATCAGATCAAAGGGGAATGGGACACATAACACCAAAACCTTATCCCTTACAAAGAACACGTTTTGACGTTGCTACCACATTTTGAGAAGATTATCTTCGAGCATTTCCTGCGAGAAGAAAATCAGCTAGCAGACGCTCTAGCCACAATGTCATCTATGTTTAAACTTAATTGGGATAATGAGGCTCCCCAGATCACCATCGAATGAATGGAGGAACCAACACACTGTCACGAGATTAATACTGAAGAAGTAGTGGACCAGCCTTGGTTTCACGAAGTCAAGAAGTATCTCGAGGCTCAAGAATATCCAGAAGGAGCTTCAATCAATGATAAGAAGTTCTTAAGGAGATTCTCTGCTAAATTCTTCCTTAGTAATGGCATTCTTTACAAATGCAACCATGACTCTGTGTTACTTCGATGCGGAGATAAGGTTGAAGCTGAAAGGATCATGGCTGAATTACATGAAGGCACTTTTGGCACCCTTTCCAGTGGGCATACGATGGCAAAGAAAATCCTACGGGCATGCTATTAATGGTCTACCATGGAAGAATATTGTTATCAACACTCTCGAACCTGCCATAAGTGTCAGATTTATGCTGACAAGGTGCACGTACCTCCGGTTCCTCTGAATGTCTTGACGGCTCCTTGGCCCTTTGCTATGTGGGGAATTGATATGATTGGGGAAATCAAGCCAACGGCCTCCAATGGACACCGCTTCATCCTAATGGCCATTGACTATTTTACAAAGTGGGTTGAGGAAGCCTCCTTCGCTTCCGTTACCAAGAATGTTATTTCCCGTTTCATCAAGCAAAATCCCATTTGCTGGTACGGTATCCTAGAAAGGATCATCACTGACAATGGTACAAATCTCAACAACACTATGATCACCGCCTAGTGCAAGCAATTCAAGATCCAGCATCATAATTCTTCCCCTTACCAGCCAAAGATGAATGGTGCTGTCGAAGCTGCAAATAAGAACATTAAAAAGATCGTACAGAAAATGACAGTCACATACAAAGAATGGCATGAGATGCTACCATTCTCTCTCCATGGGTATCGTACTACAACTCGCACATCGACTGGGGCAACACTCTATTCTTTGGTATACGGCATGGAAGCCGTCTTGCCTATTGAGGTTCAGATCCCTTCTCTAAGAATTATGAAGGATGCAGGTCTGAATGAAGACGATTGGATCCAGACTCTACTTGATCCATTGAATTTGATTGATGAGAAAAGACTTACTGCTGTCTGCCATGGTCAAATGTATCAAAAATGGATGATCAAGGCTTTCAACAAGAAGGTTAGACGCCAAGTGTATCAAGTTGGGGATCTAGTGATCAAACGCATCATACTTCCACAAGGTGATCCCAGGGGCAAATGGACTCCTACCTATGAAGGACCATTTATAATCAAAAACATTTTCTATGGTGGGGCAATGATCTTGACCACCATGGATGGCGACGACCTGCCGCATCCTGCGAACGCGGACATATTCAAAAGATACTACGCATAAGAGACCCGCTAAGTTGACATACCTAGGAAAAACAAGGGCATCCCGGTGAACCAAAAAGGTTCGGGTTAAAATTAGGGATAAATCAAAAAAATTTGTACACCCGGCAAGTTGAAAACCAGAAAGGGCGACTTGGGCAAAAATGGGTTTCCCAATGGACTGAAAACCCGAAAGGGCGGTCCAGGAAAAAGTTAGGGAATTATAACGTATGACTATGTCCCATTGGATCACCTTACGGACAACCTGCAAACTCATAGTTTCTGACCAATTCAATAATCTTCTGACAAGGCAACAAATAGACAAAATGCTCAGAGATACAAAGGCTATAGCAGAATGGGAACCCCATGGGATTATTACACATAGCTATCTTTTCTTTGTATTAAAATTTTCATTTTTTTAACGACGGCGTTCTCTTACTAGAATGTTTATCTCATTGTACAAAAATACTTACTCAAAGTCAATACAAAGATATCTCCTTGAAAGTGCAAAACTATCTGTTTTTCTTTACTCTTGTATTTTGTTTACAAAAACGTCCAATGATTCATTGTTGAACATATGCATTTGAACATAATTACTATTTACAAATAAACAAAATAAAAGAAAATTACTAATGGCTTTAAGAGGTAGGGAAATCTCTCTAAGTTATTTCCATAAACCCCCCACAATTTGCAGTTTAATTCCTAACGGAACAAGCTTCCAATTATCAATCCCCAGTAGAATTCGTTCAATTTCTCAGGATTTCACAATAAAATTTTACAAGAAGTATACAACATTTCCCTTACAACAGAGTTTATTTCTCTAAGAAGAAATTCGTCAACACTTAGACTTCACAACATGAAGACTTATACTCCATATCCTCAGCAGCTGTCAGGGAATTATTTTCCCCAATCCAACAGCAGTGCAACAAACTAGCTCACATACGCATACATTGCATCCATATATCATAAACATTGATAACGCGAATGCATTATACTATACATTTCATATAACATAACATTGCATATTAGCTAACATTTTATCTTTTTTAGGATAAGATTAATCAAACAGCTACCATTAACAATATTCAAAGTCTTCAAATACAGTTCAGATACGCTCCAGACACGGATGCCATTCTGATACTCATTCAGATTCAACTTCTCAGATACAGTTCAGATACGCTCCAGACACGAATGCCATTCTGATACTCATTCAAGTTTCAACTCTTGGATATAGTTCAGATAAGCTCCATACACAGATGCCATTCTGATACTCATTCAGATTCAACTTCTCAGATACAGTTCAGATATGCTCCAGACACGGATGCCATTCTGATACTCATTCAAAATCAGCTCCCAGATACAGTTTAGATACGCTCCAGACACAGACGCCATTCCGATACTCATTCTTTTAGCTTACAAATTACAATACAAACAATCACTTTTGGATGGCATCTTTAAGCCCATCTCCTACAGATTTCTATCACCTCTCCAAATGGCATCTTTAAGCCCATTCCTTCTACCATCGCATCACCGAGTGCAAATTTTTGGGCACTCTAGTGTCCAATCATCTTCCACCTTCGAGTCACGAGTGGCAAAAAATGCCAATCTAACTCTTCAGGCTTAAGAAGATTGAACAGGGGCAGCTGTTGTACCCCAAAATTTTCCCTCTCACTTATCAAGAATTTGCTCACAATATCTCCTTGGGCTCAAGACTGCACTAGGGTTTGATCAGCTCAAGACACCTCCTTAGACACTGATGACCAAAATTAGGGTTTGAGTTTGCACAAGGATTTTTGAGCTATAAATTCTTCATATTAATTTCATGTACCATTATGGACCCCTAATATTACTCATGTCAAGGTTCAAGCCTTGGATCACACTTTTGATCAGTCAATTGAACAGTTGACCTAAAAATCAGTTGTATTTGGAAAAAAGTCAACCATGGCCAATTTACAGCCAAACCTCGTAATTTTTTATCCACATCAACATTCTAAACCGATATGTATCATTTTATCAAGTTTGGACCACAATTCCTTAAGAAATTTGATCAAATCTCCAAAAGGGGCAAAATGGTCAAAATTAGGGTTTTAACTAGGAAATGGCAATTTCTGATTTTTGACCTAGAAATTGATCAATTGGTTTAAGGCATGATCTCAAGATTCCAATTGCATCATTTTTACCTAATGATAGGGTTCAAAACATTGCAAGTCCATTGGATTGACAGATGAATTTTGCAGTCAACTGATCAAAAGTCAACTATATACTAAAAAGTCAAACTTTGACTTTTTGGTCAAATTTAAGTACCAAAGATCACAATTCATCAAAATATGTCAAAATATGAAACTTATTCATCAAGAAATCAAGAAATCAAGATTTCATTTTGGAAAGTCAAAATTTCTAAACTTAGAAATTTTCCAAGTGTTGGAAATTTCATGTTTTTTTATAACTTTGAGCCAAATTTTCACCATGATGCAAGATGATTCAAGAGAAACTTCCAACATTAAAGTTGTAGATCTCCATGAAATATACAACCTTTCTTCACACAACTTCTTCCAAAAGTGCTTGGATATCAAGTTATAATTTTATGAACATAGGGTCATGAAACTAAACACTTAGTGAAATTTTGCCCTAATTTGACCAGGATTTTGACCTAACTTCATGGCACTTTTTCATATAGTTCCAAGGGGAATCTTCAAAAACAATTCAAAGATGGGTTGTAGAGAATATTGCAAGCTTTCCAAAATGTCCAATAACTCCTTGAGATCATTCTTGAGTAGGGATAATCGAAGAGATGAAGTTGATGTTTTGTCACTTGGATTATAGGTCATTTTCATGATGAACACAAATGCAATTTCAATGTTAGGTTGCATAATATTTGCTTTTCAGACCTCAAAAATTTTTTTTACTCCATAATTAATGGATTACACAAACTTTTAAGCTATAATCCAAGTGATTTAATCTTTGTCCAATTCACATTGCCATTTTGGGAAGAAAGTTAGCAATACCATTCTTTTAAAGCAAGCTTTTTGCATAAAGTTCACATTGAGCCTCTAACTTGTTCCCTCTGATCACACTCCATCCACAAAGTCAGAAGCAATATTGTTTAAAGCATAACCACTCTATCTTAGCAAGTACACAAGACTTTGAAACTTATTTTGTCAAAAAAATCACATGTTTAGCTTAAGGATGCAAATTTGAATTTTGACCAACTAGAGCATCCCAAACTTGTTTCTTATAAATAGAGTCACTATTTGTGAGCTAGGACACGAGCTTGAAGACCCTTAAACTCACTCAAACTCCCTCTAGCTAGAAACTGTCTCAAAACACCATTATTGTGCAAATTCTTACTTTACATACCAAACTCCAAATCCCCTCGTGCGTTCTTTGGCCTTTCACTTCCAAAAGCTTATAAACATCAAATATAAACCATCTAAAGTCCATTTGCTCAACTGTAACACCTCCATCATCAAGTTCCATTTTCAAAAACAGGGGTCTGCAACTTGACTTCTCCAGAGCTCCTCAACCACTTTCAGCTCAAGCTAATCATTGCATTAGCTTCCTGGGACCTCAAGGAAGCTAACCTGATCCTTGCAGCACTTTGAATCAAGCTCATTTGCATTTCACGATTTCCAGTTTTGAGGTATTTCACTTGAACTTCTATCTCATCATTTAAGCATCATTAATGTTTATTTTATGAAGGAAAAATGTATACCTCATTGCCACGAAGCTGTACATATCCATAGTTTGCATTTACATGGCCTGAGCATAGAGAATTTTTGAGTTGAAGTTTCTGAAATTTTTATGGTTCAAATTAGGGCCAGAGAAATTCTCATTTATCTTTGACTTTTAGCTTTAGTTATTTATATGGTTAGATCCGTGAGGAAGAATTCAACAACTTTCATTTTTTCATCTTCCATTTTTGTTTAGAAATGAAGAAGTTGCAGGTACACTGGCTGGAGGTTGAAGATGAAGTCATCAGGACATGATTTCCCTTACATATTTATTGTTTTGTTTATATGAACGGATGTATAGCCACCCCAGTGGTAAAGCGCATGCCTGTTAACCTATGGGACCTGGGTTCGAGCCCCAGTGGTACCCTTTTTTATTTTCCATATTTTTTTGACATTTCTGATTTGTTTTGTTTGCAGGCGCTGGGTCCTTTGGGCCTGACTCTTTTTTAGTTTTTTCTAATTAACTCATTGCCTACTTCATGCACCCCCTAGCTCATTATTTTATTATTCCTTTTTCTATTTTTTATTTTATTTTCATTTTACATTTTTATTTTATTACTTTTATTATTTTTATTATTAATATTATTTTTATTATTATTAACAAAAAATCCAAAAATATTTTATTTATCATTTTTACACTTATTTATTTTATTTTCTTTATAAATACAAAAGAACAAAAAAAAGGCATTTTCTCAATAAATTAATTTCCTTTTTAATAATTAATATTTAGATTTAGGTTTAATTATTATTTTTATTTTATTTTCTTGTAAATTAAATTTAAACTTAGGTTTATTTTAATTAATCAATTTCCATATTATTTTATTAATTTAAAACCTTTTTTCATAAAAAACCCTAAAAATACTTTTTTAATTTAATTTCTTTCTTAATTAATTTAATTAATTTTAGTTAATTTTTTCCCCTCTCTAATTAGGGTTAGGTAAAAACCTCATTTCATAAAATTCCAAACAAAAATCATGTTTCTTTTCCATTTGCATTTATACTTTATATTTATTCATTTCCTCGTACATTGATATCAAATTCAATTTAGTTGTAATAGATTAATTAGGTTTATATTCTTACAATCTCCATTCACAATTTGTATACCCCCCCTCCCATAAGTATTGTAATAGCGTCGTAACTTTAAATTCCACAATTTATCGCTTTATATACAAATATTAGTAATTAGGGTTTGTATGGAAAGACTAAAACCAATACTTAGAAAAATCCTAATTCAAGACAAAATCAAGCATGAAAACAATACACTTGCATACAAGCACCCCTAGGGTTATCCCACTTGGTTGCCTTATACAAAATGGCCATATTACGCATGTGAGGTATCTTAGCAAAATCAAGCAAATACAAGATCATAGTCCCTCGATGACGCTATCTAAGTTGCCTTACAAATGATCTTAGTCTCTCAAAAAGAATGCTAAGATACCTTGCAACATTGCTAATCATGGTTATACGATGACCCACGCTCGTCCCGTTTACATCCAAAGATAGGGTTGCTTACCAAATCAATGGTAAGACAACAATGTCAAAGGAAAAGGAAATGAACAAGAAAGACATTTGAGTAGGTAGATTGCTCCTAATTACTTGCTCCATTTCAAAACAAACATCCTTTCTATTTTCAAAAACAAACACATACACTTTCAAACATCTTACAAAATTGAAAACATTTTCAAAAGATCAAACATCTTTGTATACATTCTAACAAACGAGAATCATTACAAAGATTGCCTAAACAAAGGCCTCTTTACAAAATACTTTCAAAAACCACACAAAGCACAATTTCAAACAAAAGCAAGTGATTTAGCAAGTAACTAAGAGCCCATGGATAACCATGGATGAAAAGGGTGCTAATACCTTCCCTTTTCATAATCTACCCCCCGAACTCAAGAAATAATCTCAAAGGTCTTTCCTGTGCTTTTTCACCTTTCCTTTTTAGATAAAAGAAAATTCAGTGGCGACTCTTGCTAACAGCAACATTTGCGATCAAATGCAAAACCCTCAAGTCAGTTCTCCCACCGTATCACAGTATCAAAAGCGGATGATCAAGGCTTTCAACAAAAAAGTTAGACGTCTAGAATATCAAGTCGGGGATCTGGTAATCAAGCGCATCATACTTCCGCAAGGTGATCCCAGGGGAAAATTGACTCCCACATATGAAGGGCCATTTGTGATTAAAAACATTTTGTCGAATGGAACCATGATTCTACCCACCATGGACGGTGACGACCTTCCTCACCCTGTCAATGCAAACATAGTAAAAAGATACTATGCATGATAAAAGACCCGCTAGGTTGACTGGCCTAGGCAAAAAATAAGGGCTCCTCGGTGAATCAAAAGGGTTCGGGCAAAAATAAGGGATGAAAATAAAAAAAATCTGTACACCTGGCAAGCCGAAAACTTGAAAAGGCGGCTTGGGCAAAAAAGGGTATCCCGGTGGACTGAAAACCCAAAAGGGTAGTCCAGGAAAAAGTTAGGGATGAAAAGCGTATCACTATGTCCCATTAGATCACCCTGCGATCAGACCTCAGTATCAACTGTCAAGCTCGAACGGCATCGATCAACCTAATCAACTTCGGACAAGCAGCAAAGTGATGAGACGCTCAAAGACATATGGGAAATATCAGAGTTGGAACCCAATGGGATTGTTGTACATAGCTGTTTTGTTTTTACACAATATTGTATAGCTTCTATTTTTACGGCGGTGTTCTCTTATTAGAGCGTCAGTCTCCTTGTACAAAAACGCTTATTATAGGCCAACTTCGAAAATTAATACAAATCATTTTTACAAAAAAAAACTATGTGTTTTTCCTTTTCTATTTTGTTTGCAAGAATGTCCAATGGTTTATTCTTAACATATGCATTTGAATATGATTGCTACTCACAAATGTTTGCATAAGAAACGAAAAGACAATTGCTTGGATCTTAAGAAACAAGGGCAAAAAGGAGAAATGTCAAAGCCCGACAGTTACTCTATCCAGCAGGTACCAAGGCATAGACAAATTTGAAACATAATCATCACTGCATACGACCTCGTAACATATGTATTCCCCACAGAGTAAAGGTAATCAAAGCATTGATATCAGTTCTCTCAGAACGACAAGTAACCTCCCTAGCCAGGGTCGTCCAGAAACCTGACATCTATATCCCCCATCCGAATTTCATAATCACGAGCGGATCATCATAAATTATTATCTCCCCAAGCATAGTTTTTTTCTCTGGATACAGAAGCTCAATCCCCAACAGAGCTTATTACTCTAGCTACGGAAGTCCACCATCCAACAAAGTCATTCCCCCGCAAAGCTATTCTCATACAGAGTCTCTCCCTGGCCAAATATTCACAAACAACAAGGAGTAAACCTCTAGCATAGTCATTTCCGATCACCCCCAGTGGAAGTAGAAAAACTGTAGTCCTCTATAACAATCATGGGTGTTATACTCTCCAGCAGCAGTCAGGGATTTATTTTCCCAGACTCGGACATGTCACGATAGCATTTTATGTTCATACATCATGATGTGCGCATACATATTTCATACATCATCGTCACACAATAAATTTCATGTATCACATATAATTAATCATGTACCTTTTCAGGAAAGATGATTATCATCAACATTTCCAACAGTTCAAGATTAAATCCATGAAGTTGTACATGTCATATCTGTAGACAACTAATGGAAAATCAGTTCCCAAAATAAAACGGGTCAACGTGATCAAATGAAATAGCCCTAATATCCAGGCTTTCATTTCGAAGTAACCCTACTATCCAGGTTCCTTCTCATATGAGTAAAGAGTTGAAATATGGCACAAAACTTCTGATTTTCACTCACGGTTTTAGCACAACACAGAACTTCTGAGTTCTCTTCACTGTTTTAACATACATAACTTCTATGATTTTATCACTGTTTAAACACACTGAACTTCTGATGTTCACTCGCTTTTAACACATACTGAACTTCTGATGTTCACTCACTGTCTTAGCACATACTGAACTTGAGTTCTCTTCACTGTTTTAATACACAACTTCTAAGACTTTCTCATTATTCTAACACTCAGAAGTTCAACACGTAGCAACCCAGAACTTCTGTGTTTTCCCTCTAACGTGTCTTGCAGGACCTCAGAGTGTATCAATCCAGAACTTCTGACGCTTCTTTCTGGACCACTGCGCGCCCAGCATCAGAACTTCTGATCCCCTTTGTTTTGCTTTCAGCAGGATGTTGATTCTTTTCTCTCGTTATTTTCCTTTTTATCATTTTCAGCATTAACATCCTTTTTATTAATATATAAAAAACAGACATAAAAAATATTTTCTTTTTTTAGTTAATTTATTTCTTTTTATTATTATTCATTAAGACGAAAAACCATTTTCAAAAACAAATCCTTTTTCTTTCTTACATTGTACATTTCAATATGGTTGTAATAGTTAAAATAGGATTTAAATTCTTATAACCCTCCATTTGTAAATTTGTACCCCCGTCCCTAAATATTGTAATAGCGTAGGACTTTATATTTCCGCAATTTATCGCTTTTCAAATATAATGCTAGTAATTAGGGTGTGTATGGCAAGACATGAAATCAACAAATATATCACCCTAATCAAGACTAAATGCATGCAATCAAACACACTTTGCACACACGCACCCTTAGGGTAATCTCACTTGTTGCCTATCGGAAATTAGTCATGTCCCTCAAACATGGGTGTTTTTAGCAAAATGCCCTCGATAAAATATCATAGTCCCTCGATGAACCTTGATGTTTCCTTCGGTAAACGATCTAGTCCCTAAAACGACATTGCTAAAACGTTCCATAGGTTGCCTTCTATGACTATACAAACGTCCCGCGCCCTTTCGTTCACATCCAACGATGGGGGCTTCTTACCAAAACAATGGTAAGATAGCAACATCTAAAGGAGGAGGAAAAGAACATCTAAGACCTTTTGAGTAAGTAGATTCGCTCCTAGTTGCTCGCTTGCTCACAACAAAACATTTTTACACCAACACTTTCATTTTGAAACATTTTTAAAAGACAAAAGCTTTTTGTATACGTTCTTATAGAGACGGGAACCGTTACAAAAACATCTTTTCAAGAACACTTTCAAAAAACATATTCCACAAACACCTCTTTGAACTATTTTCTAAACAACACTTGGTACGCGTTCTTATAGAAACGAGAACCGTTACAAAGACATTTTCAAAATATTTTCAAACCCACAACACAAAGCATATTTTCAAATAAAGCAAGTGATCTAGCAAGTAACTAAGATCCCATAGAAAACCATGGATGAAAAGGGTGATAATACCTTCCCTTTTCATAATATACCCCCCGAACTCAAGAAAACCTCTCTACAGGTCTTTCCTGTTCTTTTCAGCCTTTCCTTTTGGATAAAAGAAAAGTCGGTGGCGACTCTTGCTAACCACAACATTTTGTGATCAAACGCAAAACACTCGAGTAAGTTTTTCCACCGTATCACAGTGTGCAAGTGTGTTTGATTTACATGCTTGTTTATCTTGAATTAAGGTTTGCTAACTTGTTGATTTTAGTCTTTCTATACAAACCCTAATTACTAGCATTTATATAAAGCGATAAATTGCGGAAAGTAAAAATACTAAGCTATTACATCATTAGGAGAGGGGGTGTACAAATTTACAAATGGGGGTTTGCAAGAAAATTAAACCTAATTAATTATTACAACCATATTGAATATTATACCAAAATTGAAAATAAAATGCAAGAATATAAATGGAAAAAGAAATGATTTTTGTTTGGATTTTTTATGAAAGGGGTTTTAACCTAATTAAGAGAAATGATTAATTAAAAATTAAACGAAACTAAGTTTAAACTAATTAAGAAAGAAATTAAGTTAAAAAATGATTTTTAGGTTTTTTTATGAAAAGGTTTTAAATTAATAATAATAATAATGAAAATTAAATTAATTTAAGAGAGACCTAAATTCTAAGTTAATTTTAATTAAGAAAATAAAATAATAATTAAACCTAAATCTAAATATTAAATATTTAAGAAAAAGAAATTAATTTATTAAAAGAAAATGTTTTTTGGTCTTTTGTTTTATAAAGAAAAATAAAAATGTATAAGTGTAAAAATAATAAATAAAATATTTTTTGGATTTTTTATTAGTAAAAATAAAAATAATATTAATAATAATAATAATAATAAAAATATTAAAGAAAATAAAATATAATTAAAAAAAACAAGAAAAATGAAATAATTAAAGAAAAATGGGCCAAGGGTGTATAAGCAAGCAGGGGGTTAGAATCTGGCAAAAAAGACAAAAGCCCAATGGTTTGGGGCCCAGGTGCCTGTTTGGAACCAAAAAGGGTGAAAATGTTGAAAAAATGGACAAAAGGGTACCACTGGGGCTCGAACCCAGGTCCCAAAGATTATCAGGCGCGCGCTTTACCACTGGGGTGGCTATACATCCGTTGATATAAATAAAACAATAAATATATAACATAAATCAAGTCCTGAATGAACTTCATCTTCAACCTACAGCCAAAGAACCTGTAACTCATTCATTTCTCATCCATTCACAAAACTTCCCACATCAAACTTGTTAGAAATTTCCTCACGATTCTGAATATGTAAACAACTTAAGCTAATTCTCAAAGATGAGCATGCATTTATAACATTACCAAATTCTGACCTAAATATTTTTAGAGGTTCAAACTCAAAATTCTCCCTACTCAAGCAACATAAATGAAATCTATGGACATGTATAAGTTTAGGGCAATGATGTCTACATTTTATCTTCATAAATATAAGCTTAACAATGCCTAAATGAGAAGATAGAAGTTCAAGAAAAATACCTCGAAACTGGAAATCATGAAATGAGTTTGAGCTTGATTCAAGGTGCTGCAATGATCAAGTTAGCTTCCTTGAGTCTCTAGGAAGCTAATGCAATGCTTAGCTTGAGTTGAGAGTGGCTGAAAATGGTCTGGAGAAGTCCAACTGCAATGCTCTGTTTTTGGTTATGGAGGTTATGGTAAATGGTGTTACAGTTCTTGAAATAGGATGGGCATAAGTTATATTTGATATGAGGAAGCTTTTGAAACTAAAAGGCCAAGAAATTCATGAGGGAAATGGAAGTTTGATATGTAAAGTCAGAACTTGCACACCAATGGTGTTTTGAAGCAATTTCTGGCTAGAGGGAGTTTGGGAGAGTTTCAGGGTCTTCAAGCTCGTTTCCTAGCTTACAAATAGTGACTCTATTTATAAGCAACAAGTTTGGAGACTTGTCCTTGATCAGAATTCAAAATCACATGTTGTGGCTCTTTTTCTTGTTTTTGAAGCAAGCTTGATACATATTGTCCCAATGTATAGTACAAGGCTGTCTGGAGTGGTTAAAAACTTTAAACATGTTTATCTGACTTTGTATGTTGAGTGTGTGTTGAACAAACAAGTTAGAGGCTCAAGAAGAGTGGACTTTGTGCATAAAGCCACTTTGCTAAAATGGCAATGTTGCCTTTCTTCCTAAAATGGTATTAAGCATGGGCAATGCATTAAATGCTTGGACTAAAGCTTCTAGCAGCTGTGAAAAATATTAATTATGGAGTGAAAAAAATTTTAAGGCCTGCAAAGCAAAGATTATGCAACCTAGCATGGATTTGGTTCATGTGTTCTTCACAAAAATGACTTGTAATTCATGTTTGAAAACCCTAACTTCTTGCCTTCAATTCTCCTTGCTCAAACATTATCTCAATGAATTCTTGGACATTTTGGAAATCTTGTAGCATCCTCTACAACCTCTATGTTGGACATTTTTGAAAATTCATCCTGGTACTATGTGAAAAATTGCCATGAAGTTAGGTCAAAATCCTGCCCAAGCTAGAGCAAAACTTCACTAAGTTTCCAAGTTTCATGAACACGTAATCACAAAATCATAACTTGAAATCCATGCATTTATAGGAGAAGTTATTTTCTACAATGTTTTAGGTATCATTGATATCTACAACTTTCATGTTGGAAGTTTCCTTTGAATCATCTTGCATCATGGTGGAAGTTTGGCTCAAAGTTATGAAAACATATGAAATTTTCAACACTTAGAAAAATTTCTAAGTTTAGAAATTTTGACTTTTCAAAATGAAGTCTTGACTTTTTGATTTATTGATGAACAAGTTTCATATTTTAACATGTTTTGATGAATTGTGATCTTTGGGACTTGATTTTGACCAAAAAGTCAAAGTTTGACTTTTCAGTGTACAATTGACTTTTGATCAGTTGACTGAAAATCAACTATCAATCAATTGAACTTGAGAGATGTTTTGAGACATGCCATTAGGAAAAAAATGAAGTATTTTAAACCTTGAGATCATAACTTAAACCAAACAATCATTGGCTAGGTCAAAAATTAGAAATTGCACTTCCTCAGTCAAAACCCTAATTTTAACCATTTTGCCCTTTTGATGACTTGATCAAATTTCTTGTGGAATTGTGGTCCAAACTTGATCAATTGACATATATAAGTTTATAATGTTGATATGGATCAAAAATTGTGAAGTTTTACTATAAATTGACCACAATTGATTTCTTCCCCAATACAACTGATTTTAGGTCAACTGATCAATTGACTGAGCAAAAATGTGATTCAAGACTTGAAACTTGACATGAGAAGTCTTGAGGGTCCAAAATGATCCATGAAATTCATATGGGGTATTAAAAGTCCATTTTTCCTTGTGCAATCTCAAACCCTAATTTTCAGTCATCAGTGCTTAAGGAGGTGTCTTGAGCTGATCAACCCTTGTGCAGTCTTGAACCAAAGGAGATCTTGTGGGAGATTACATGATAAATGAGAGGGAAAGTTTTGGGGTACAAAAGCCACCCCTGTTAAATCTTCTTATACCTGAAGATTTAGATTGGCGGATTCTCCATTCGTGACTTGAAGGTGGAAGACGATTGAACACTAGAGTGCCCAGAAATTTGCACTCGAAGATGTATTGGGAATGGGCTTATAGATGCCATTTAGAGGAATGATGGTATACACTGGAGGAAGTATCATCACAAATCTTTGGTCAATTTATACTAAAACTTGATATTTCACCTGTAGAAAAAGGGTTAGTAAAATGAAAATGTATGCATGATGTTCACAATATGAATGAGATCATGCTAAATGCATTTCGTATGTATATGCTATGATGTATGTTTATCCGGGAAAATAAATCCCTGACTACTGCTGAGGAATTTTGGGAAGCTAAATCCCGGATTTCCGTTGGGGATGAAGAGTATACATATCTTCAAACTTTATTGAAAGGATGCTTCTGCTGGGGAATATCTCTTGAATGTCAGCTGTTATTTGGTCGGATCCAGGCTTCACAACTTGTTGAGGATGAGGAAGTCAACTGCTATCTGGTCGGATCCAGGCTTCATGGAAACTTACTGGGGAAGGAATAAATTATTTGTTATCTGGTCGGACTCCAGGCTTCACAGAAGATTTCTTGAAATTGAATTGTTATCTGGTCGGATCCAGGCTTCACAATAACTTGTTAGGGATAAGGAAGTTAATTGTTGTCTGGTCGGATTCCAGGCTTTGCAGTAACTTTCTTAGAAAGGACTAAGTTGAACTAATATCTGGTCGGATCCAGGCTTCATAGTAACTTGAAGTGGTAACTACTATCTGGTCGGGTCAAGGCTTCATAGTTTTTGAAAAGTTATACTATTATCTGGTCGGGTCCAAGCTTCATAGTAACTTGCTTGAAAACTGATATTTGGTCAAATCCAGGCTTTCTAGATTTATGAGGTAGATGAGGTTAATTGTTATATGGTCGGGTCTAGGTTTCACAATAAACTACTTGGGGATTCAGTTGTAATCTGGTAGAATTCCAGGTTTCACAATGAATTTCTGAAGGGAATTGCTATCTGGTCAGATCCAGGCTTCACAATAACTTGTTGTGGTAGAGGCAAACTCTATTGGGGAAAATAAGTCAAACCTTGGTCTAGTTAAGTCCAGGTTCTTCAATATTTTGAAGAGTTAAACTATTATCTGGTCGGGTCCAGGTTTCATAGTTAGCTTGAAATTTGTACAATTATATGGTCGGGTCCAGGCTTCATAGTAATTTAAAGTGGTAACTACTATCTGGTCAGGTCCAGTATTCATAGTTTTTGAAAGGCTTTCACTATCATCTGGTCGGGTCCAGGCTCTATAGTGACTTGAGAAGTTGACTATTATCTGGTCGGGTCCAGGCTTCATAGTAACTTGAAAATTATACTAATATCTGGTCGTGTCTAGGCTTTATAGTATCTTTTGGAGATAGTAAAGGTTTTGTTGACGACTTTACTGGAGATTAGGGGTTGTGGCCCTATGATTTGCAATAGTCTGAAAGGAAAACTCAAGTTGGAGAATGTAGACTCAGTCGGGGAGGACAGACTCAACTTGGGGAGGATACACTCAATTGGGGATAACAGGCTCAACTGGGGAAGATAGACTAAGCTTGGGAATTTTGTACTCGGCTGGGGAGTTATGCTACTCTATGTTGTTGGGGAAATAAACCCTGTTAGGGAAATAAACCCTGTTGGGGAAATAAACCCTGTTGATGAATACCTGATGAACTGCTGACGAGGCGAGTTCTTTGAGAAAGAGGTTTATAAGGCTTCTACTTGTAGGATCAACTTAGCTGGGAGATAAAGCTACCAAGAGACTGGGACTTTGGCTGGAGATTAATCTGGGCAGAGAATCTTTGTGGGTAACTCTGTTGAGGATTGGTTTATTTTATCCGTCTTATGGGGATAATGCTAATGAAATAACTCTATGGGGATATTCCATATACATTAAAGAGGTGCTTGTTACTGCTTAAATCATATGTGCCAAACAGTTTTAATTATGTTCATATGCATATGTTCGTTCAATTTTAGTCATCAGACAAATTTGTATTTAAAACAAAGACAGAAAGTTTGTACTTCAAAGTATATTTGTATTGATATTTTGCCCATGAATAGGTCTTTTTTGTACAAAGATACGGAGATCCTAGTAAGAGGAAATCGTCAAAAGAAAAAAAATAGCCATGTGAAAGTGATCTCATTGCATTCCAACTCTACTATTTCCCCAATGTCTTCGAATGCCCCTTTCCATTGACAGAAGTTGATTGGATTGATCTTGGACCGGTTGAACTCGGACCTTGGTGATAAAGTTGACAGTGGTGATTCCACGGGACATAGTCGTACGCTTTCAATCCTTTAACTTTTGCCTAGACTGCCCTTTCGGGTTTTAAGCCCACCAGGATACCCATTTTTTCCCAAGTCGCCCTTTCGGGTTTTCAACTTGCCGGGTGTACAATCTTTTTCATATATCCCTAATTTTTTCCCAAACCACTTGGTTTGCTAGGATGCCCTTATTTTTCCTAGGTGTGTCAACCTAGCGGGTCCTTTATGCGTAATATTTTTTTAACTATGTCCGCGTTTATAGGATATGGGAAGTCTTCACCATCCATGGTAGTCAGCATCATGGCACCGCCAGAGAAAACTCTCTTGACGATAAATGGCCCTCATAGGTGGGGGTCCATTTGCCTCTGGGGTCTCCTTATGGCAGAATGATGCACTTTATCATCAAGTCGCCATCTTGATATACTCGAGGCTTATTTTTTTGTTGAAAGCCTTGATCATACACTTTTGGTATGTCTGACCATGGAAAACAACATCCAATCGTTTTTCGTCGATCAAGTTCAACTGATCCAATCTTGTCTGAATCCACTCGTCTTCGCCTAGGCCTTCCACATTCATAATCCTTAGTGAGGGAATCTGGACTTCCACTTGCAAAACAGCTTCCATGCCATAAACTAGAGAAAATGGAGTTTCCCCAGTTGATGTCCTAGCTGAAGTACGATAGCCATGAAGAGAAAACGATAATATCTCATGCCAGTCCTTATAGGTTACTACCATCTTCTGCACAATCTTCTTAATGTTTTTGTTGGCCACTTCAACTGCGCCATTCATTTTAGGTCTATAAGGAGAAGAATTGTGATGCTTGATTTTGAACTGAGTGCAAAGTTCGGTAATCATATCATTGTTGAGGTTAGTCCCATTATCAGTGATGATCCTTTCGGGGATACCGTAGTGTGATACGGTAGGAGAACTGACTTGGGTGTTTTGTGTTTTATCACAAATGTTGCGGTTAGCAAGAGTCGCCATCGACTTTTCTTTTATCTAATAAGGAAAGGCTGAAAAGAACAGGAAAGACCTTTCGAGATTATTTCCGAGTTCGGGGGGTAGATTATGAAAATGGAAGGTATTGAAGCAACCGACAGAAAACACAGAGCCGCCACCGAACTTCATTTATCCCGAAGGAAGGGGAAATATCGATAAAACCACAAGGGAATGGATAAGATGGTCTTGCAACCAAGAGAAAGGGTAAGGGAGTCGGTTATGCAAGGGGAAGGTATTAGCACCCCTCACATCCGTTGTAATCAACGGGATCCATTTTGTTTGTTTGTCTTAAAGGGTGTGTTTATCTACAACTATGCTTGCTTAAAGGGGAATGGATGGTTTTTATTATTGCGTTCGTGAGGGTTTCACGACCCTTTGTCTACGTATCCAATAAAGGAATCAGAACATCGTAGTTCCTCCTAGAAAATGGTTGGTTTGTTTTTGTTTTTTAGTGGGCGACGTTAACACACGCGTTCTAGCAATAGGCACGGCCGGTATCGCGGTAGAGCGGAGATAACATGCCCTTGGGGGGAGTTTTGATTTGTTGAGTGTTTTTGCATGTTTTAAAATAAATTCAAGTAGTGATTAAAGAGTATTTTTTGGATTTTTTGATTGGTTTGTCTACTTGTTGATTTTTATCTTGCCTAATTACTAACATTAGTATAAAGTAAATAAAATGCAGAAAGATAAAATCCTACGCTATTACAACCGTATCAAACAGCATAAAAAAATGAAAAAAAGACAAAAGTAAGAAAAAAAGGTGTCTTTCGATTGGGGGGAAGCAGCCTCCGATTTGCCTTCTGTTGGCCCCCTTCGATTGGGGCTGGCAACAGCAAAGTCACATCTTTCGATTGGGCCATGGCAGAGGAGAAGTCCTGTCCTTCGATTGGGCAAAGGCAGCAGCAAGGTCCTGTACTTCGATTGGGAAAAGGTAGCAGCAAGGTCCTGTACTTCGATTGGGCAAAGGCAGCAGCAAGGTCCTGTACTTCGATTGGGCCCTGGCAGCAGCAAGGTCCTGTACTTCGATTGGGCAAAGGCAACAGCAAGGTCTTGTACTTCGATTGGGGGCTGACACCAGCATGAGAGTGTCCTTCGTCTGAGTCTGGACTTAGTGCCAGCGTGCCATCTGCCTTTCTGCCTCCTTCGACTGGAGAATGAAAACAGTGACGGAATGCCTTTCGACTGAGCCTGGGAGTCAGTGAAGGCATGCTTTTCGTTTGGGCCCAAAAGTCAACATGGCGAAGCCTTCTGGTTCTCTTTCGTTTGACCTGAAGAAAGAAAGTAGAATCCAGAAGCTTCGTCCTATTTCCTGTTTCCTGTTTCCTGTTTGAACTTTCTTGAACAGCAACATGGCATAAGGCCATGCTAATATTGTCTTACAATCAGTTAACACTTAATGCATATTTAAGTAAACAAACAGCAAAACGAAAGGGGGTTAGCTCTGAAAACAATATCAAGTAGGTGGAAACGAACAGAAAAAACGTGTTATGTACATGTTATGCTATAAATGAAGGGGTTCAAGGTTAAGAATGACTTACCTTGCTTGTGGCTGGGACGTGTGCTGGGCCTTTAAGTGGTTTCCTTGAACGCTTCTGGATGCAAAGGAGGAACCAGGGGTTATGTCTTTGATACCGTTCGAAGGAGAAGAACAAGGGTGAGGTTCTTCCTACTGGTTTTGAAGGGTAACAAGGTACATGGACGTTTCAGATTCTAAGGGGATAAGTGTTTTTTTTTGGATGTTTTTGATTTCTGGATGTTTTGGATTTCTGGATGTCTTATTTATAGGCAGATTGGCTGAAGCATTTGGAGGGAAAACAAAATAATTTGAACAGTTTGGGAATGCTGTTTTGATTCTTTCTTCTGTTGCTTTTGTGTTTTTCCATTTTTATGCAAGTTGCAGGCGTCAGGTCTGGCTCTGCATAGCAGGTTTTTGGACTGTTGTGGCAGGTTGGTGCAGGTTTTTTCTGTTTGTTTTGGCACCTTACAGCAGGCGTGGGAGCAGAAACAACAAGTTTCTGGAGTGTTGTGGCAGGTTGTTCGAAGGAAGCCCTTTCCTCAATCGAAGCTGGTGGTCGAAACAAGCTAATGCCCAGTTCGAAGCTTGTGGTCGAAACAAGCTAATGCCCAGTCGAAGCTGGCTTGTAGGCAGCTACTTCTCCAAATCGAAAAGGCTTGCAGGCAGGAAGCCATAGCTTGGTCGAAGTTTTCATGTAGGAGGTTGCTGCTTGGTGAATCAAAACAAACTTGCAGGAGGCCATTGTTATCTGAATTGAAGCAAAAGAAAATGAAGGAAATAATTTCTCAATCGAAGCTTATGGATCAGAGCTTGCTCTAAGGAAGCCAGATGCTCAATCGAAGCCCCTGAATCCAACTTGCTCGAAGGAAGCCAGATGCTCGATCGAAACCCCTAAATTCAACTTGCTCGAAGGAAGCCAGATGCTCTATCGAAACCCCTGAATCCAACTTGCTCGAAGGAAGCCAGATGCTCAATCGAAGCCTCGAAATTCAACTTTATCGAAGGAAGCCATACGCTCAATCGAACCCTCTAAATCGAAGCAAACTTGCTCTTCTTCAATTTCGTCCAAAAAACAAATTTATCCGCTTTGCTCTTTCAATAGTTTCCTCTTAGATTTGATGCTTGAAAATCCAATATGATCCAATTGTACTTGTGCAGACTTAAACCATGAGAAGATAACCTCAAAACAAGATTAGACAAAAAGAGGGCGTAGCCCTAATACTTCAAACCAAAGCGCCTGATTCCATGAGATGTGGGATATACAAATGACTGAATGATAAAATGATGCAAATGGAACGCAAAGTTTGAAGCCAGACAAGAATAAAAGAGATAGGGCAAATTTGGGGTACGACAGCTGCCCCTATTTAATTGTCTTCAACCTGAAGGCGAGATTGGCATCAGCCTTTCGAGAGTTCAAGGTGGAAGATGATTAAATACTAGGACCCGAAAATTGCCCTAGAGAGATGGTGTGAGTGTTATTCACTGGTGTGAATGTCTGCTTGGGGAAAGACAAACCGGTCTTCTGGTGGACTGGTCATGATAGATAAAATATGGTTAAAAAAGGGTAGCTCGTACAAGGGTAACGGTGGCAATACAAGTTGTTTTTTTTAGTAGTAAAGCGGCTGAAAAGATATGTTTGACGATGTTGTGATGACTGAAAGTAGAATTACTTGACAAAATGATAACTTAAATGCAATGAGTAGAACGTGATGACGGCAGAGGATCTATCAAGCGGTATTCCACGACCCAAAAAGAAAGGTAAAGACAACGGGTAAAGATAGACGTGTGATCTATGACCCAAGAGAAAAGGTAAATTGAGGGTAAGACCTACGGGCGACCTACGACCCTAAAAAGATAACGCGAGGGTAAGACCGACGAGCGACCTACGACCCTAAAAAGATAACGCGAGGGTAAGACCTACGAGCGACCTACGACCCTGGTAAAGATAACGTGAGGGTAAGACCTACGAGCGACCTACGACCCTATGAAAGGTAAAATGAGGGTAAGACCTACGAGCGACCTACGACCCTATGAAAGCTAAAATGAGGGTAAGACCTACGAGCGACCTACGACCCTACAAAAGATAAAATGAGGGTAAGACCTACGAGCGACCTACGACCCTATGAAAGATAAAATGAGGGTAAGACCTACGAGCGACCTACGACCCTATGAAAGATAAAATGAGGGTAAGACCTACGAGCGACCTACGACCCTATGAAAGCTAAAATGAGGGTAAGACCTACGAGCGACCTACGACCCTATGAAAGCTAAAATGAGGGTAAGACCTACGAGCAACCTACGACCCTACGAAAGATAAAATGAGGGTAAGACCTACGAGCGACCTACGACCCTATGAAAGATAAAATGAGGGTAAGACCTACGAGCGACCTACGACCCTATGAAAGCTAAAATGAGGGTAAGACCTACGAGCGACCTACGACCCTACGAAAGTTAAAATGAGGGTAAGACCTACGAGCGACCTACGACCCTATGAAAGATAAAGTGAGTGTTGAGAGTTGGGGGAGTACGACATACTGGCACCACGATTTATTTAAGTTGGTAAGGTAATAACAGATGTTAACTGGGAGTTATGAGGATGAAATTCTTTGTGGGGATGTTTTGTTGATTTGGGATTGATCTGGCTCATGATTCATATGCGTTTGAAGTGTGACATGATGATCCATGGATATGCTATGAGTTCGAGGATGCGATGCAGTATGTCATGATGATTATTGTATGCAAAATTTCAAAAACTCATTGGGGTCTGTTATCCGTCATCTTGAGGTACCAATATGGACTGGTGCTTGAAATCTGAGGGAACTGAGTTAGCCTTGCCGAGTTCACTGTGGAATAAAATCTTGCTGAGGAGGAGTAGCTTGATCTGACTTCCTTCATGGATTGGACTCTTGTGAATAACTGAAGAATAGACATGGATCTCAACCAATTCCCCAAGTTTTCTCTATTTCCAGAGAGGAAAAGGCCCCGTCTGACTTTCCTTACTTCACGAACCACTTGGGTATTAGGAAATGGACATTAGTGTCTTCAGATGCCCCGAGTTCACTTCATTGCTGGGGAGTTGCGCGTTTAAACATCTGCAGGGAAAGATGATCATCCTGAGGACGTTAACTGAGACAAAGTGAATGTCATGACGCTTTTAGCTTGATTGAAATTTGCTTGAATAGCTTCATAAGAGGGGAGGAGGGATGCCCCTGTCTGCCTATGATCATGGATTCTCATAGAGATTTGTCGAATCTCGACGTAACTTCCCCAGGTTGCACAAATTTTGAATAGGTTACTCGGCCTGATTCCCCCAGTTTGAAGTTTAAAGAGATTTATCGACATGGTTGCTTCTGATTGACTTGTAAAATATGTAAGAGATTCATCGACGTGATAGCCTCTGATTGGCAGCTTGAGGGAATGCCCCAGAATAAGATCAATCTTTGTTTTTTTGACAAGTTTCTACAGCAATTCGTCCTTCGAGATGACCATGTTTTCAATTGATGCACATCACGCAAGCTTACTTGATGCCCAAGAACTTATTTATATGCAACTAATGTTTGTATAAGAATGATTCTAATGCAAATTCTATGCTTGTCTTGAAGTTCGAAAAACTTTTATTGAAAAGATATCGAAGCATCAGTTTTTTATTTTTTTATTTTATTTTTTTTGTGAATAGGTGACGTGTTACCAAATCAAATTTTAGTACATCCTCGAGGAGTCAGGTTTCTGTATTCTCGCTACAGTATTGCTTTCGAATTAACCCATGCTTCAGTTAGGACTTTTAAGGGTTGTAACGTGGCCTGGTTCACGGTTTTAGAAACAAAGGATAAAGGCTCAAAGCATATTTTTATCCACCCGCTCTTTGTGATGTTCTTCAATCCTAAACTCGGTTAATTGTGCGTCAAACTCTATTCGAATTTAGAACGACGTTTTGGTGATGGTTCACACAAGTTGGATTTTGGAAGGCAGTCATCATTTTTTTTTGCAACATTTTTCATGTTGTCGAGGATTTGTAATGACCTCGTTCTTTTGATTTATTATCCCTAATTTTTGCCTGACTGTTTCTGTTTTCGAGATTACAGTCAGCGGGATGCCCCAGCTTTCTTAAGCCTCCTTTATAGGTTTTGGCTCAGTGGGCTTTTTTCTTTTGAGAGATTGACTGCCTATGAGATAAGGATCCACCACTGTCTTTTGATTCCAGAGGAATGCTTTTGATGTCGTTCGTTGTATTATGAACTGAGAGTTTTGCGATTTCAATGCGCATCTTTTGAATTAACTGAGAGACTACCCTGCCCCAGGTTTAAATTAAAGGTTTCAATTTGTGTTTGAAACAGAAAACTCCTACTTCTTTCGCTCGAAGGGGTTGACTAGGGGTTATCTTCCTTATAACTCCAGTGTTTAGGATTTGAAAGAAACGCCTGTACATCGTCAGCAAGGTTTTATTCAAAAGCATACCGTTTGAGAATCTAAGTATCAGATCTTCATCATCCTCCCTCAAGAGTTTTTATTATTATTTTATTTAAATTAAAAAGAGTTAAGCAAGTAAAATAGCAAAACGTAAATGAGTGAATACGAATGGATTAGTTCAAGACAAACACAGTCAATGCATGGTGATTCAATATAAAAAGACAAACAATTTTGCATACAATGGGCACTGAACAAAACAAGAAAGGTTACAAATGATAATGCAAATGAAATTAGAAATCGCCATGCTCGGGAAACTTCTTCAGCCCTGGCTCAATTGAGGAGACGCTCTTGCAGTCTTGACACCTAAACTCGTTCATTAACTTCTTCAATAGCATGGACCGTTCCCCCTTGATGAGGAGGCATGGGATTATTTTGGATATTTGGACGAACAGGGTTGAAGTTGATGGCTTTCGCATGGATGAGATCTTGAACTTTGCACTTGAAAGCCCTGCAATTTTCAATGGTATGGCCCGGGGCACCAGAATGGAATTCGCAATGAGAATTAGTATCATATCCCCAAGGGATAGGATTTGGCGGTGGACCGAGTTCGCGCAATTGAACCATTTGGCTAGCAAGTAACTGTGGGAGAAGCTGAGCGTAGGACATGGGAATGAGATCAAACCTTCTTTCAGGGGCTCTCTGTCTTAGAGGAGCTCTGGGGCCTTGGAGATGTTGATTAGGTTGTTGATAAGTTGTAAGAGGTGCAAACTGTTGTTGCGGAACATAATGCAGTTGCGGAGAGAAAGGCCGTTGTTGGGCCATCCAAGGTGTTGGAGTTGTAACAGCGTATACTTGCGGAACAAACTGGTTGGGAACAGCAGCAGGTGTAGGAAAATAAGGGAATCAGACTTGAGGAAATGTGGGAGCTCTTCCTTGGTTGACGGTGATGGCACTGGTCTCACCCTCTTTCTTCTTGATACAACCGGAAAATGGTTTCCTATTAATGCCTGCATTGTTGTTGGCTTTATTAGGAACACCTTGAATCGTTTCGGCCTTAATACATGTCTCAACACGTTCACCAATGATGACCATATCAGAAAATGAAGTAGAAGTGCTACTGAGCATATGCTGGAGATAAGGGCCTCGTAGAGTACCCATAAACAGATCAATCAATTCACAGTCCAAAAGAGGAGGTTGGACCCTTGCAGCTAGTTCACGCCATCTCTGAGCGTATTCTTTGAAAGATTCTTCAGACTTTTGTACCATCCCCTGAAGCTGAGTACGGCTCGGAGCCATAGCAGTATTGTAATGGTAATGTTTCAGAAAAGCATCGGCAAGCTCTCCCCAAGTACCGACATGGGATCTCTCCAATTGCATATACCAATCCAAGGATGCCCCGGTCAAACTGTCCTGAAAGAAATGCATGAGCAAAGGTTCATTTCTAGCATAGGCCACCATTTTGCGACAATAGGAACGGAGATGTGTCTCTGGGCAAGAAGTGCCTTTGTACTTGTCGAACTCTGGGACTTTGAACTTAGGAGGAATGACTACCCCAGGCACGAGGCACATTGCAGCAGTGTTGAATCCGGAAGCCTTGATTCCTTCCATGGCTCTAAGTCGCTCTTCAAGGGCATGATACATCTTCACAGTTTCGGCAACCCCGGCAGCAAGATTCACTTGGGGTTCATCGAGATCAATAACATCAAGATGATCATCGACATCATTCCTAGGAGCACCGGTAGGAGTCTCAACATTAGCATTGTCATTTCTCCCATTAGCAGAAGTGGAAGGAGCGGCAATATCAAGCTTGGCAACACTTTGGTGTAGTTCTTCTTGACCCTTAATCACGACATGTAGAGTTTCCATGAGTTGATCCATGCGGGTACCCATAGTGTCCATATCCCGACGAAGTGCATTCTAATTCTCTTCAAAAAGATCCATTAGCCTTTGTTGTTTGCCTCTGGTACGGTAAGGATGTGGATGAGTCGTCTTTGCTGTTTACTGGATTGAGAAAGGGGACCCCAATGAGTATTTGTTGTGAAAAAAAATGAATGCATGGTAATATGGATGAATGCTTTATCTTCATTTCTAATGAGACCCAAAGACTCGTCTATCTCCCTTTTTTTTTTGAAAAGTTATATCAACAAGATTTGTCTTTGGATTTTTCTAGATATGATATATATATATATATATATATATATATATATATATATATATATATATATATATATATATATATATATATATATATATATATATATATATATATATATATATATATATATATATATATATATATATATATATATATATATATATATATATATATATATATATATATATATATATATATATATATATATATATATATATATATATATATATATATATATATATATATATATATATATATATATATATATATATATATATATATATATATATATACATGATGATATGATGTTATGGTATGCTATGGCATGAAGTCTCAGCTCCACATATTCTGGATAACCATTGCGTAGTCCGTTGCACAGGCTGAAAGTAACAGGATCAAAAGTCCGAAGTCACAGAAATGGAGTCAAAGTAACCACCCATGAGGTATGTACTAGGGATTTATCACCTGCCGAACAAGGTTCTAAAGAGTTCCCGAAGTCTACATTCTTCCTTTGGATATTACTGACGTCCCAGTTACTTGGTAATCGGTAATATTCGCAGGAAAAACTCATCCGAGCGCAATATCGCGTGACAACTACTTCCGGATTACTCCGTTATAGTCTCCGCATTGCACCTAAAAGTCCAAGATGGGTTAATGGTTCTACGGCCCTCAGCTTCTCGAGTTCCAAGGTCGAAAGCAACGATGTCTTCCCGATTACTCGGTAAACATCATTACCTTCAAGGGGACCTCCACTGAGTGGGGGATTCTCATGCCTCCTTCTTCGGGATTACTCCCTCAAAGTCAACATGACTATACCGCCCATCCTAATCCTATGTGTAACCCAAAGTCCGGGTAGAGGACTTATCAAAAGTAGTCACCAAGCCCAACAACACAATATATCCAGAATATGTGAGTAGCAACAAATATGCAATATATACAAAAGAATAAATAAAGAAATAAAACAGTAAAGCAAGATAAAGCACAAACACCCAAAAAGACAAATAAAAAAAACTAGGAGAAACTCGCTAAAAAAAGTCCCCAGCAGAGTCGCCAGCTGAAGCAACCGGCAGAAAACACAGAGACGCCACGGAACTTCATTTATCCCGAAGGAAGGGGAAATATCGATAAAACCACAAGGGAATGGATAAGATGGTCTTGCGACCAAGAGAAAGGGTAAGGGAGCCGGTTATGCGAGGGGAAGGTATTAGCACCCCTCACATCCGTTGTAATCAACGGGATCCATTTTGTTTGTTTGTCTTAAAGGGTGTGTTTATCTACAACTATGCTTGCTTAAAGGGGAATGGATGTTTTTTATTATTGCGTTCGTGAGGGTTTCACGACCCTTTTCCTACGTATCCAATGAAGGAATCAGAACATCGTAGTTCCTCCTAGAAAATGGTTGGTTTGTTTGTGTTTTTTAGTGGGGCGACGTTAACGCACGCGTTCTAGCAATAGGTGTTAGAACAAAGTTTGAATCTACTACCCTAAGTTTAAGTTTTGATGATAACAAAATGAAAGGATATATTAATTATGTGATTCATATAAGAACTATTTGCTACCTAAAATATTACCTTCTGTTTTGCAGAAACTCTGATAGGTATCAACAAAAGTACATCTTAATCAGCATCAGAATATTGGTTATCAACGTCAGCATCAGAAGATGCTATATCAGAATACCAGAATCAGAAGAACAATTCACGCGTATGCTGAAGCTTGATGAACAGAACTGCGCTCAACACTCTGATAAAGACAACAACAGTTCATCAGCACTTAAGCAGAGTCAGAATGAGCCAAAGCCAGAACACGCTTTAAGTAGCAACGGTATTGTGCATTCAAAGCGAATTATTACCAACGACATCATTCCAGACAAGATCTGCTTAATAAGGAAAGTTTGTTATTGGCATTGAATCAAGATTATTGCTCCAACGTTCAACTATTTCAGTGCTATATAAACAAGACAATGAAGATTGAATTGGCTAATGCTCTACATCATATTACACGCCTAAAAGCTAATCATCATCTTCCTTCTCTCAGTTTGCTAAACGCTTCATATTTCCTTACTCAGTACTTTAGCAATCTAGTTTCAATAAGCTTAAATTGTGTAATATCACAGTTGTGATAAACAGTTTTGTAGAAAACATTCACACACCTAGATTTCTCTTCTTTGTAAGAAAGTGTTTCCTTGACAAACCGGTTTGTGGTTTGCATCAAGAAGGCTTTAGCAGTTGTTAAAGCAAATTGTAATATTCAGTTGAATATAGTGGATTAAGACCTCGTTGGAGAGAGGCGAAATCACCTTGACGGGTGGACTGGAGTAGTTTGAGATCAAACGAACCAGGATAAAAATATCTTGTTCATTGCATTGATTTTCAGTTTTACAATTCAACCCCCCTTCTTGTGTTTTTCACTTCTTCAATTGGTATCAGAGCGCCTGGTTCTGAGCTAAAACACTTAACCGTGTCAGTACAAGATCCAGCGTCAGAAAAACACAATGGCAGGAAATTATTCTCACACCAGCAATGACAACCATGAGGACAAAGACAGATTCAGCGGGAAACCTCCAGTCTTTGATGGAGAAAACTTTGATTACTGGAAAGACAGAATTGAAAGCTTCTTTCTGGCACATGATGCTGATCTGTGGGATATGGTGACAGATGGATACACGCACCCTGTGAATGCAAGCGGTCAGAAGATTGATAGGAAAACAATGTCTGACCAACAAAAGCGTGACTTCAAGAATCACCACAAGGCCAGAACCATCCTTCCATCCTTCTCAGCGCTATCTCGTATGCTGAATATGAAAAGATCTCCAATAGAGACACATCAAAGAACATGTTTGACTCACTCAGAATGACGCATGAGGGCAACGTTCAGGTCAAAGAAACTAAAGCTCTGGCGCTCATTTAGAAGTATGAGGCATTCAAAATGGAAGAAAGTGAATCCATTGAAACAATGTTCTCAAGATTCCAGATTCTGGTAGCTGGTCTCAAGGTTCTGGACAAAGTTTACTCTACTGCTGATCACGTCAAGAAAATCATCAGAAGCTTACCCAAGCAGTGGAGGCCAATGGTTACAGCTCTGAAGCTAGCAAAAGATCTCAACAAAATTTCTATGGAGGAACTTATTAGCTCCCTCAGAAGTCATGAGATAGAGCTAGAAGCTGATGAACCCCAGAAGCAAGGTAAGCCTTTAGCATTAAAATCTAACAAAAAATCTGAGTCTAAAGTTTTGCAGGCAGTTGAAGAAACATCTGATGGATCCTCATCAGAAGAAGACGAACTCTCCCTCCTCTCCAGAAGAGTGAATCAACTGTGGAAGCAGAGGCAAAGGAAGTTCAGGAATCCCAGAAGATCTGATCAGAACGAGTCTTCTTCCAGATACAGAAGGACAAATTCTTCTTCTGGATACAGAAGATCTGAAGGCTCCTCAGGTAGCAGAAAGCCAAACACCAAGTACATCATCTGCTATGAGTGCAATGAGCAAGGACACTACAAGAGTGACTGCCCAAAGCTTCAGAGGGAAAATCCCAAAAAGAAGTTTGGAAGAGAAAAGAAGAAAAGTCTCATGGCTACATGGGATGACTCTGACTCGTCTGAAGCTGACTCAGAATCAGATGATGAGAGAGCCAACATAGCTCTCATGGCCAACATTTCAGAAGATAGTGAAGCTTCTAAATCAGACTCAGAATCAGATACTGAAGAGATATCTTTAGCAGCAAATCAGAAACACCAGTCATGGTACTTGGACTCTGGCTGCTCGCGACACATGACAGGAAGAAGGCATATGTTCCAAAGCCTGGAACTTAAGCCCGGAGGCCACGTTGGCTTTGGAGGCAATCAGAGGGGAAAGATCATTGGCTCTGGAACTGTAGGTAATGGAAATCTTCCCTCTATTAATAATGTTCTGCTAGTAGATGGATTAATGCATAATCTGTTATCCATAAGTCAATTAAGTGATAACGATTATGATATAATCTTTAATCAAAAATCATGTAAAGCTGTTAGTCAGAAAGATGGGACTATCCTGTTTAATGGAAAGAGGAAAAACAACATTTACAAAATCAAACTTTCTGAACTGAAAAGTCAGAATGTAAAGTGCCTTCTGTCTGTTAACAACGAGCAGTGGATCTGGCACAGAAGATTGGGGCATGTTAGTATGAGAAGAATATCTCAGATTAACAAACTCAATCTGGTCAGAGGACTTCCTAATTTGAAGTTCAATTCAGATGCTCTGTGTGAAGCATGCCAGAAAGGCAAGTTTGCAAAACCTTCTTTTAAATCTAAAAATGTTGTTTCCACCTCTAAGCCATTAGAACTTCTGCACATTGACTTATTTGGACCAGTTAAAACTGCTTCAGTCAGTGGCAAGAAGTATGGGTTAGTAATCGTAGATGACTATAGCAGATGGACATGGGTAAAGTTCTTAAGACACAAGGACGAGTCACACTTTGTGTTTGTTACCTTCTGTAACCAAGTTCAGAATGAAAAGGATCTTAGAATCGTTAAAGTCAGAAGTGATCATGGTGGAGAGTTTGAAAACAAAGATTTTGAATCATTCTTTAATGACAGAGACATTCTGCATGATTTCTCTTGTCCTAGAACTCCCCAACAAAATGGAGTTGTAGAACGAAAGAACAGAACATTGCAAGAAATGGCCAGAACCATGATCAATGAGACAAACGTTTCTAAGATCTTCTGGGAAGAGGCAATAAACACAACGTGCTACATTCAGAATAGAATCTCAATAAGACCTATTCTGGAAAAGACTCCATATGAATTGTGGAAGAACAGAAAGCCCAACATTTCATATTTTCATCCATTTGGATGTACCTGTTTTATGTTAAATACAAAGAATTATTTGAACAAGTTTGACTCTAAAGCACAGAAGTGTATTATGTTAGGATACTCTGAACGCTCAAGAGGGTACAGAGTATACAATACAGAAACACAGATTGTGGAAGAATCAATCAGTGTTCGTTTTGATGATAAGCTTGACTCTGAAAAGTCAAAGCAGAATGAAGTTTTTGCAGGTATGGAAATTGAATTTACAGGTTCTGAAGACAAGTCATCAGAAGCTCTCAACACAGACACTCCTTCAACGTCTGAAAGGAGCACTGCTAGCAATCCTACAACAGCTGCTGATCAACCTCAGAAGAGATTACCCAGAAGAAGCTTGGATCACCCAGAAGAGACTATCTTAGAAAGAAAGGAAGATCCAATCAGAACAAGAGCAAGCTTCAGAAACTATGAAGAAACCCTCATGGGACTTGTGTCTCTGATTGAACCTTCTTCTATTGATGAAGCACTTATGGATAATGACTGGATTCTGGCAATGCAAGAAGAGCTGAATCAATTCACCAGAAATGACGTATGGGATCTTGTTCCCAGACCAAAAGGATTCAACGTCATTGGAACAAGATGGGTCTTTAGAAACAAGCTAAATGAACAAGGTGAAGTCATCAGAAACAAAGCACGACTGGTTGTACAAAGTTATAGTCAGCAAGAGAGGATAGACTATACAGAAACCTTTGCTCCAGTCGCCAGGTTAGAATCTATCAGACTTTTAATTTCATTTGCTGTTAATAGAGGCATCACTCTGTATCAGATGGATGTCAAAAGTGCATTCTTAAATGGTTATATAGAAGAAGAGGTTTATGTGCACCAACCCCCTGGTTTTGAAAATACAAAACATCCAGAACATGTTTTCAAACTAAAGAAGTCACTATATGGTCTGAAACAAGCTCCCAGAGCTTGGTATGAAAGACTAAGTAACTTTCTGTTAGAAAATGAATTCACCAGAGGGAAGGTGGACACTACCTTATTCTGTAAATCAGTTAAGAATGACATCTTAGTCTGTCAAATTTATGTTGATGATATTATTTTTGGTTCTACTAATCCTTCTCTTGGAAGAAAAATTGCTAAGTGTATGCAGGCAGAATTTGAGATGAGCCTCATGGGGGAACTGAAATTCTTTCTAGGAATTCAGATCAATTATACTCCAGAGGGAACTTACATTCATCAGAGCAAATACATCAGAGATCTTCTGAAGAAATTTGACCTCTCAGAATGTAAGCCATCAAAGATTCCAATGCATCCCACGTGCATTCTTGAAAGAGAAGAGGTAAGCAAAAATGTAGAACAGAAAGTCTACAGAGGTATGATTGGTTCTCTCCTTTATCTGACAGCTTCAAGACCTGATATATTATTCAGCGTATGTATTTGTGCTAGATTCCAATCAGATCCTAGAGAATCTCACTTAACAGCTGTTAAGCGAATTTTCAAGTATCTGAAAGGTACTACTAATCTGGGTTTGTTTTATAGAAAATCTAGTGATTACAGTTTAGTAGGCTACTGCGATGCTGACTTTGTTGGAGACAGAGTAGAGCGTAAAAGTACTTCTGGAAGCTGCCAGTTTCTGGGAGAAAATCTGATCTCTTGGTCCAGCAAAAGGCAATCCACAATTGCGCTATCAACAGCAGAAGCTGAGTACATAGCAGCAGCAGGATGTAGCACACAAATGCTCTGGATGAAAAGTCAGCTTGAAGACTTCCAGATTTTTGAGAGTAACATCCCTATACTCTGTGACAATACTTCTGCTATTTGCTTAAGTAAGAATCCCATTTTACATTCTAGAGCTAAGCATATAGAAATAAAACATCACTTCATTAGGGACTATATTCAGAAAGGAATTTTGAACTTAAAATTTATAGATACAGACCATCAATGGGCTGATATCTTCACTAAACCCCTTTCTGAAGATAGGTTCAATTTCATTCTGAAACATCTCAGCATGAAAATCTGCCCAGAGTGAAAATGTTTTAATTCCATATATTTATCTTCAGAATGTATTTGTTTTACTGTGAACTTTTGATCAATCTCGTTTCAGAAAGATAGAACATGCAGATTGTATCAGATGCTAGTCTTAAAGATCTGAGCGTTTCAGCTCAAGGATAGACGTGCTGATCACTAAATCAAACAAGTGTCATCCAATCATCAGCAAATCTCTGAAGCAGAACGCGTTCATGCTTCTGAGAAGGCAAAATGCTGATTGGGTGCATTGAGACACATGTCTGGTAACCGTTTCAAGTATCTTTCTCAAATCCCCCAAAATCAGCAAGCATTAAATGACAGTAATCATGTTTTTAAAATGTAATCATGATTTTATTTCTCTTTCTTGAAAATGTTTACTCTTTCAAAATATTCTGAAATCTATTTAAGAACGTTAATTTCTCACATTAATCTCTTTCAGTTTCTCATTATCTCTCAAATATTTTCTGCATTCTCTCTGTGTTCATCTCTTTCAATCTTAAACCCTTTTTCTCAGTTTTCTCAGAAAAACCCTAAGTGTGAACATGGCAACCTCCAGCAGTGCTTCTTCAGGTTCTCAGAAGAAAGCTTCCTCTGAACAGTACCAAGTTCCGTTCAGAACACTCCTTACTCCAGTGAAGAATCTTGAAGTGTTATCTGAACTGATTATTGATTTTGGCAGTCTGAAAGAGAATGGCTTTGACTTGACAGAAGAAGTTAGGGCATAGAAATGGGAAAGGTATTTTGACAGGTTGGTTGGACCAACATTCCCAATGTTAGTCAAGGAGTTCTGGATTCATGCGACTGCTTCAACGCATCAAGTCACCTCCTACATAATGGGAAAGAAGATTGTGATCACTGAGGATCACATAGCAAAGTTGATTGGTTACAGTGGCAGTGGCGTCCACTGTATTGATATGGCTGAAAGATGCTCTGACATTGGTGTCATAGCAGAACAAATTTTCACCCTTGGGGTGCCCAGCAGCAAAATACGAGACCTCAAGGATCACCACAGAGTTTGGGCGAAGATAATTCTGGGGTGTTTTAATCATAGGAAGCCAACTAGTTCCCCTGATTACATAAATATAGATCAACAGTTTCTGATCTATTTTATCAATCAGAAGGTAAAAATCAACTTGGCTCATCTTCTGTTTAATCACCTCAGAACAAGCGTGAAGGAGACCAGGGAAGAAGAAAGAACAAAGAGGGATTGGATACCCTTTGGAAGGTTAATATCAGATATTCTGACTGAGAATAGGCTGATAGAGCACCTGATAGAAGCTCAAGAGTTAAGCACCATTGAACCAACTGTTGGCAAGCCTCTGAACGCGAAGAATCTGAAGAAAATGAAGTTAATAGAGAATATCAGAAAGGAACCCAGCATTACTCCTACTGCTGACATCACCAGCAGAAGAGTCCCACTAAGTGACTTTCCTTTATTTTCTGAGATAGAATCTAAACCAGTGGTGGTTCTCAGATATTTGGACGCGTGCAAGGCTGATGGTACAGATCCCAAGCTGAATATCAAAGATCTGCACCAACCTCAACCAGAAGTTACACTGAAGAAGACGAAGAAAAGGAAGGCCCCTTCAGAAGGAACATCCCAGCAGACACCCAAGAAAAGAGGTAATTTATCTGCTGCTTCTGTTTTAAATTCTTCTGCTATTCCAACATCAATCCCAACTCCAGCTTCTCATAGAATCCCAATCCCCATCCCAACAATAGATGAAACTGAACCAGAAGATGACCCTTTTGAGGCACTACAACTCAGAAGACCCCGCACCAAACATCCCAAACCAACAATTTCAACAACATCAGCACTTGACAAAGTTCTGTCTGACATTGATCAACGTGCTTCTGATCACCTTCCCAATAATCCAAATGCTGAACCAGAAATTGTCCACTCTCCTCAACCAGAACAACCTCTCTCACCCATTCCAGAAGAACCACATATTCCTGAACAACCATAAATTCCTCCTCCTTCTCCACAACCAGCAATTCCTTCTCCCTCTCCTCAACCAGAAATTCATCCACCATCACCTCAACCATCACCTCAACCTGAGTTTCATCATTCTGAAACTCCACCTCCTCCATCTCCTGAACCTCAGTCTCCTCAATCCTCTGAGCCACAACCTCTGGCAATCCAGCTGCCATGTGGAACAACAGTAACCATGGCCCAGCTGCCATCCTCTCCAGAATCTACCCCACCAAACACTCCCAAAACCCCAAACAGTCCAATCATTATTTCTGATTCTCCCACTCCATTTCCCAAACAAACAGCTCCCAAGCAAACCACAGAAGACCCCAGCAGGACCTTCATAGATTTAACAATCCTTGACCGTCTTGTTGATCTGAAAAATAAAACAGCCATTCCAAAACCAAAACAGCCAGATGTTGGCTCTGGTATTATGAATTTTGAAACAGGTTTGCAGCAGTGGATTGCTTCTCTGAAGCAAATCTGTCCTGGAATGATTGATCCAGCTGCCTCTGACCAGCTCTGGTCACAATTCGGAATTTGGGTACGTGCTGAAGCTCTAAAATTGCAAGACATCAACTATGAGCAAGCACAGCAGAATTTTAGCAAACTTCTGAATGAAGTTGGAAGTCAGCTGCTGAAAGAAGACGTGCTCCTTCTGGATAGTGAGCCATGGTCTGAGAAGCATCCAGCTTCAAAGGTGCAACCAGAAGAAGATCAGTCTATTCAAGCTGAAGCCATTCAAGCTGAAGATGTTGCAGAAAGCTCTCAGAAGCTCCCTGCTTCTGATGTTTCTCAAGCTGCCTTGGACAGGCAGACTCTGGAAGAGCTGAAGCTGAATGATATCCGTCTGCAGCAAAGGATGGATGAAAATGACCAGAAGATGAAATAAAGGATGGATGTGCAGGATAGCAAGATAGACACAGTAGTCAGCATGGTGCACAAGCAGACTGAGACTGCTAATCAGATCAAAGCAATGCTGGAGACTCTGTTCACACGCCTTCCTCCCCAACCTTAGATTTTCATTCATACCATTTTCATGTTTTCTTTGCATATCTTCTATACTGTTTTGTCTGGCTCTGACTATTTTAATATGACAAGTTTATTTTCTGATTTAAATGTTTTAGCACATCACTTACACTTTTTGATTGCTGACAAAAAGGGGGAGAACAAGAATGATATTTTTCAATAATGGATTACTAAGACAGAAAATCTCAAACATTCTAACTCTGATATACTTGAATATGTTTTCTGTGTTTGCTTAAGTCTACAGGTACAAGAATGCTCTCTGATATTCTGAAGACTAAAGCTCTGACACTTTGACCCGAAGCAAAGCTCTGATACTCTGATATTCTGATGTTCAAAGAAAGGCAATAAAGATCTGATCCTGAAGAACTCTTGGAATTAAAAAGGGAAGTAATAAATTCAGGGGGAGTATCTCTCAACTCTGATATCTCTTTATCCCTTATCTTTGATAACCTCTTACTCTGATACATCTTATCATTTAGTTATCTCTGATACTTTTCACGTTATTTTCAATTAAAAATATCTAGTTTTTGTCATCATCAAAAAGGGGGAGATTGTTAGAACAAAGTTTGAATCTACTACCCTAAGTTTAAGTTTTGATGATAACAAAATGAAAGGATATATTAATTATGTGATTCATATAAGAACTATTTGCTACCTAAAATATTACCTTCTGTTTTGCAGAAACTCTGATAGGTATCAGCAAAAGTACATCTTAATCAGCATCAGAATATTGGTTATCAACGTCAGCATCAGAAGATGCTATATCAGAATACCAGAATCAGAAGAACAATTCACGCGTATGCTGAAGCTTGATGAACAGAACTGCGCTCAACACTCTGATAAAGACAACAACAGTTCATCAGCACTTAAGCAGAGTCAGAATGAGCCAAAGCCAGAACACGCTTTAAGTAGCAACGGTACTGTGCATTCAAAGTGAATTATTACCAACGGCATCATTCCAGACAAGATCTGCTTAATAAGGAAAGTTTGTTATTGGCATTGAATCAAGATTATTGCTCCAACGTTCAACTATTTCAGTGCTATATAAACAAGACAATGAAGATTGAATTGGCTAATGCTCTACATCATATTACACGCCTAAAAGCTAATCATCATCTTCCTTCTCTCAGTTTGCTAAACGCTTCATATTTCCTTACTCAGTACTTTAGCAATCTAGTTTCAATAAGCTTAAATTGTGTAATATCACAGTTGTGATAAACAGTTTTGTAGAAAACATTCACACACCTAGATTTCTCTTCCTTGTAAGAAAGTGTTTCCTTGACAAACCGGTTTGTGGTTTGCATCAAGAAGGCTTTAGCAGTTGTTAAAGCAGATTGTAATATTCAGTTGAATATAGTGGATTAAGACCTCGTTGGAGAGAGGCGAAATCACCTTGACGGGTGGACTGGAGTAGTTTGAGATCAAACGAACCAGGATAAAAATATCTTGTTCATTGCATTGATTTTCAGTTTTACAATTCAACCCCCCTTCTTGTGTTTTTCACTTCTTCAATAGGCACGACCAGTATCGCGGTAGAACGGAGATAACATGCCCTTGGGGGGAGTTTTGATTTGTTGAGTGTTTTTGCATGTTTTAAAATAAATTCAAGTAGTGATTAAAGAGTATTTTTTGGATTTTTTTATTGGTTTGTCTACTTGTTGATTTTTATCTTCCCTAATTACTAGCATTAGTATAAAGTAAATAAAATGCAGAAAGATAAAATCCTACGCTATTACAACCGTATCAAACAGCATAAAAAATGAAAAAAAGACAAAAGTAAGAAAAAAAAGGTGTCTTTCGATTGGGGGGAAGCAGCCTCCGATTTGCCTTCTGTTGGCCCCCTTCGATTGGGGCTGGCAACAGAAAAGTCACGTCTTTCGATTGGGCCATGGCAGAGGCGAAGTCCTGTCCTTCGATTGGGCAAAGGCAACAGCAAGGTCCTGTACTTCGATTGGGAAAAGGCAACAGCAAGGTCTTGTACTTCGATTGGGCAAAGGCAGCAGCAAGGTCCTGTACTTCGATTGGGCCCTGGCAGCAGCAAGGTCCTGTACTTCGATTGGGCAAAGGCAGCAACAAGGTCCTGTACTTTGATTGGGGGCTGACACCAGCATGAGAGTGTCCTTCGTCTGAGTCTGGACTTAGTGCCAGCGTGCCATCTGCCTTTTTGCCTCCTTCGACTGGAGACTGAAAACAGTGAGGGAATGCCTTTCGACTGAACCTGGGAGTCAGTGAAGGCATGCTTTTCGTTTGGGCCCAGAAGTCAGCATGGTGAAGCCTTCTAGTTCTCTTTCGTTTGACCTGAAGAAAGAAAGTAGAATCCAGAAGCTTCGTCCTATTTCCTGTTTCCTATTTCCTGTTTGAACTTTCTTGAACAACAACATGGCATAAGGCCATGCTAATATTGTCTTACAATCAGTTAACACTTAATGCATATTTAAGTAAACAAACAGCAAAACGAAAGGGGGTTAGCTCTGAAAACAATATCAAGTAGGTGGAAACAAATAGAAACAACGTGTTATGTACATGTTATGCTATAAATGAAGGGGTTCAAGGTTAAGAATGACTTACCTTGCTTGTGGCCGGGACGTATGCTGGGCCTTTAAATGGTTTCCTTGAATGCTTCTGGATGCAAAGGAGGAACCAGGGGTTATGTCTTTGATACCGTTCGAAGGAGAAGAACAAGGGTGAGGTTCTTCCTACTGGTTTTGAAGGGTAACAAGGTACAGGGACGTTTCAGATTCTAAGGGGATAAGTGTTTTTTTTTTGGATGTTTTTGATTTCTGGATGTTTTGGATTTCTGGATGTTTTGGATTCTGGATGTTTTGGAATTTGGATGAGTATTTGATTCTGGATAAGTGTTTGAGAAAATTTTGGATTTATTTGAATTTCTCAAGTGTTGATGAACTTGAGAATTTTGTGGTTTGAGAAATTTTCTGCAGAGATTCGTCTGGCCCTCAAGTCCCCCCCTCAAACATGCGTTGGAATCTTATTTATAGGCAAATTGGCTGAAGCATTTGGAGGGAAAACAAAATAATTTGAACAGTTTGGGAATGCTGTTTTGATTCTTTCTTCTGTTGCTTGTGTTTTTCCATTTTTATGCAAGTTGCAGGCGTCAGGTCTGGCTCTGCATAGCAGGTTTTTGGACTGTTGTAGCAGGTTGGTGCAGGTTTTTTCTGTTTGTTTTGGCACCTTACAGCAGGCATGGGAGCAGCAACAGGAAGTTTCTGGAGTGTTGTGGCAGGTTGTTCGAAGGAAGCCCTTTCCTCAGTCGAAGCTGGTGGTCGAAACAAGCTAATGCCCAGTTCGAAGCTTGTGGTCGAAACAAGCTAATGCCCAGTCGAAGTTGGCTTGCAGGCAGCTACTTGTCCAAATTGAAAAGGCTTGCAGGCAGGAAGCCATAGCTTGGTCGAAGTTTTCATGTAGGAGGTTGCTGCTTGGTGAATCAAAACAACTTGCAGGAGGCCATTGTTATCTGAATTGAAGCAAAAACAAATGAAGGAAATAATTTCTCAATTGAAGCTTATGGATTATAGCTTGCTCTAAGGAAGCCAGCTGCTCAATCGAAGCCCCTGAATCCAACTTGCTCGAAGGAAGCCAGATGCTCGATCGAAACCCCTGAATCTAACTTGCTCGAAGGAAGCCAGATGCTCAATCGAAACCCCTGAATCTAACTTGCTCGAAGGAAGCCAGATGCTCAATCGAAGCCTCGAAATTCAACTTGATCGAAGGAAGCCATACGCTCAATCGAACCCTCTAAATCGAAGCAAACTTGCTCTTCTTCAATTTCGTCCAAAAAACAAATTTATCCGCTTTGCTCTTTCAATAGTTTCCTCTTAGATTTGATGCTTGAAAATCCAATATGATCCAATTGTACTTGTGCAGACTTAAACCCTGAGAAGAAAACCTCAAAACAAGATTAGACAAAAAGAGGGCGTAGCCCTAATACTTCAAACCAAAGCGCCTGATTCCATGAGATGTGGGATATGCAAATGACTGAATGATAAAATGACGCAAATGGAACGCAAAGTTTGAAGCCAGACAAGAATAAAAGAGATAGGGAAAATTTGGGGTACGATAAGTATTAGCACCCTTTTCATCTGTAGTTATCTACGAGCTCTTAATTGATTGCTAGATCACTTGCTTTTGTTTGAAAATGTGCTTTTGGTGTGGGTTTTGAAAGAATTTTTTTAAGAGAATGTCTTTGTAATGGTTCTCATCTCTATAAGAACGCGTACAAAGTGTTCTGTCTTTTGAAAATGTTTCAAATGAGAGTGTTGGTGTATAAAATGTTTTTGTTGTAAGCAAGCGAGCAACTAAAAGTAACCTACCTACTCAAAAGTTCTTAAATGTTCTTTTCCTCCTCCTTTAGATGTTGCTATCTTACCATTGATTTGATAAGAAGCCCTATCGTTGGATGTGAAGGGACGAGCGTGGTACGTTTGTATAGTCATAGAAGGTAACTGTGGGACATTTTAGCAATGTCGTTTTAGGGACTATATCGTTTACCGAAGGCAACATCGAGGGTCATCGAAGGACTACAATCTTTTATCGAGGGTATTTGCTAAAACGTCCATGTTCGAGGGACATGACTATTTTTCTGAGGCAACAAGTAAGATTACCCTAAGGGTGCATGTGTGAATAGTGTGTTTGATTGCATGCATTTGTCTTTGATTTTTAAGTTGTCTACTTGTTGGTTTTCATCTTGCCATACACACCTAATTACTAGCATTTGTAGAAAAGTAATAAAAGATGCAAGAAATTAAACCTACACTATTATAACCATACTGAATTGCATGGAAATATGAAGAAAAAAATAAAATAAATGCAAGAAAAATGGACCCTTAGATTTGGGTTGAAACACCCTTCGGTTATGCATTTCCTGGCTTCCTTCGATTTGGATTCTGAAGTCCCTTCGATTTGCTTTTCTGTCTCCTTCGACTGAGAGTTGGAATCAATATGGTCGCGCCTTTCGATTCTGCCTGGAAATCAATGTAGCTCTGCCTTTCGCTTGAGGCCTGGAAACTGCCAGGGTTTGGCCTTCGTTTGAGGCCTGGAAACAACAAGGTTCTGGCCTTCGTTTAAGGCCCAGAAGCAACAACATTCATACTTTGCCACAGGTTCCTTGCTGACCCTTTGTAAGCATATTGGGTCCTTAGAGTATGATTCGAAAGGCTTGTGCAACTAGCCAATCGAAGGGTACAAAAAACCTCTCTTAAAGTCTAAAAATGCAATATCCAGACATAGCTATAATCCAGGGGTTAGCATGAAAACTAATGGGTCTCAAAGTCCAAAGCATAACTAAACTAAGGTTGAATTTTCAACATACAGACAGTCAGAATCGAAAGCTAAAACATAGTCTAGAAATGTCTACATTTTTCTTTATTGGCATATGCACATGATATTAAAACATAATAGACTCAAGCTTGAAAGAAAACTTACCTCTTGAGGTCTTTAAATCGAAGGGAGATGTAATTTCTTTCTCTGATGGAAAATGAGAGTTCGTTGGGACCCTCCTAAGGCTAGTCTAGTTGCTACTTTGTGAAAGCGGTGACTAGGCCGAAAGAGGTTGTGTGAGTGGATCGAAAGATATTTTATCACAAGTGATGGAATAACTCAAAAGCCTAGTGTATGATATCTGGGTGAGTGGGTCGAAGGGTGGTTTGATGGTCACTTGGAGGGTGAATCAAAGGTTTTTTCTTAGTGTATAGAAATGTTTAAAAAAATGTTGAGAAGTGTTTGAGAATTTTTTGATAAACTTTCACAAGTGTTTTCTTGCAAAATCATTCAGGCCCCTAATACGTGTAGTGATGCCTCCTTTTTATAGATGGCTTGAGCTAATGCTTTGGGAGGGAAAACAAAAATTTCAAACAAAAAGGGTATGCTATACTTGTAGCTTTTAAGGGACAATGTTTTATTGCCATTTTGGTGCAAGGAATAGGGCAGCAATGCAGGACTACTGTGCAGCAGTTTTTGGAGTTTTATGGCCAGTGTTATCAGGCTTAATCCTGGAAGCGCATGGGACTTAGTCAACAAGTACCTTGAATACTCCACACTTTCATTTTGATCACTTCGATAACAATGTTAATTTCCAACAATGTGTGCTCTTCGAATGGACTCATTATAGGTCCTTCGAATCCACCAATTATGATCCATAATGTTGAAGAGTTTTAGAGGTGTAATCTAAATACGTTGCTTCGAAGGGTTTAATTGCCCAACAGATGAATCGAAAGAGGCTGCCCAGCTTGTAAATCGAAGGAAGCTACCCAGCTTGAAAATCGAAAGAAGTTGTCCAGCTTGTAAATTGAAGGAAATTGTCCAGCTTGTAAATTGAAGGAAGCTACCTAGCTTATAAATCGATGGAAGCTGCTCAGCTTGTAAATCGAAGGAAGCTGTCTACCTTGTAAATCGGAGGAAGCTTCCCAGCTTGTAAATCGAAGGAAGCTACCCAGCTTGTAAATCGAAGGAAGCTGCCCAGCTTGTAAATCGAAGGAAGTTATCCAACTTGTAAATCGAAGGAAGCTGCCCAGCTTGTAAATCAACGGAAGCTACCCAGCTTGTAAATCGAAGGAAACTGCCCAGCTTGTCATTCGAAGGAAGTTGTCCAGCTTGTAAATCAAAGGAAGCTACCCAGCTTGTAAATTGAAGGAAGCTGTCCAACTTGTAAATCGAAGGAAGCTACACAACTTGTAAATCGAAGGAAGCTGTCCAACTTGTGGATCAAAGGGGGTTACTTCGAAGGAAAACACATGGCCAATTTGAAATTTGTTAAATCGAAGCCAACTTGTTTCTTTTTTTTGGACCTAATCGCAAGGCACATTAACATCTTCTAAATTTTACATTTTATTTATTCCTTTTAAACATGTTTTTGTAATCACACGTGCGAGAGAAGTCTTTGAGAAAATGAGAGGGAAAAGTTTAGGGTACAATAGCTGCCCCTGTTCAATCTTCTTGAACCTGAAGAGTTTGATTGACAAGTCTGCCATTCGGGACTTGAAGGTGGAAGATGATTGAACACTAGAGTGCCCAGAAATTTGCACTCGATGATGTGGTGGTTGATTGTGTAGGGAATGGGCTTACAAATGCCATTTGGAGAAATGATGGATAATTGTTGGAGATGGGCTTATAGATGCCATCCAAAGGTGATTGTTGACAGAAATTAGACTAACTCTAAGCTTGACTTCAACTAAAAAAGAATCAAAATAAATCTTAGAGCGGTCTATCTGAACCAGGGAGAGTGGCTATAGGAAAGAATCAGGATAAACCATTTAGGGGTTTAAATTGAACCAGCAAAGGTCTGGAGAAGAATAAGAATAAATCTTGGAGCGATTTACCTGAACCAGAGAAGATGTCTATTTGGAAAGTATCAGGATAAACCGTTGAGAGGTTTAAACTGAACCAAAATAGGTATGGAGAAGAATCAGAATAAATCTTGAAGTGACTTATCTGAACCAGAGAAGATGTCTGCGGGAAAGAATCAGAATAAACTGTTGAGAAGTTTAAACTGAACCGGCAGAGGTCTGGAGATGAATCAACACAAATCTTGAAGCGAGTTATCTGAACCAGATAAGATGTCTGCGGGAAAGAATCAAAGTAAATCATTGAAAAGTTTAAACTGAACCGGCAGAGGTCTAGAGAAGAATCAACATAAATCTTGAAGCGACTTATCTGAACCAGAGAAGATGTCTGTGGGAAAGAGCCAGAATAAACCATTGAGAGGTTTAAACTGAACCGGCTGAGGTCTGGAGAAGAATCAACATAAATCCTGAAGCGACTTATCTGAACCAGAGATGATGTCTGCGGGAAAGAATCAGAATAAACCATTGAGAGGTTTAAACTGAATCGACAGAGGTCTGGAGAAGAATCAGAATAAATCTTGAAGTGACTTATCTGAACAAGAGAAAATGTCTGTGTGAAAGAATCAGGATAAACCGTTGAGAGGTTTAAACTGAGCCGACAGAGGTCTGGAGAAGAATTAGAATAAATTTTGAAGGGACTTATCTGAACTAGAGAAAATGTCTATTTGGAAAGTATTAGAATAAACCGTTGAGAGGTTTAAACTGAACCAAAAGAGGTATGGAGAAGAATCAGAATAAATCTTGAAGCGACTTATCTGAACTAGAGAAGATGTCTGCGGAAAAGAATTAGAATAAACTGTTGAGAAGTTTAAACTGAACCGGCAGAGGTCTGGAGGAGAATCAGCACAAATCTTGAAGCGAGTTATCTGAACCAGATAAGATGTCTGCAGGAAAGAATCAAAGTAAATCATTGAGAAGTTTAAACTGAACCGACAGAGGTCTAGAGAAGAATCAGCATAAATCTTGAAGCGACTTATCTGAACCAGAGAAGATGTCTGCGGGAAAGAGCCAGAATAAACCATTGAGAGGTTTAAACTGAACCGGTTGAGGTCTGGAGAAGAATCAGCATAAATCCTGAAGCGACTTATCTGAACCAGAGAAGATGTCTGCGGGAAAGAATCAAAATAAACCATTGAGAGGTTTAAACTGAACCGACAGAGGTCTGGAGAAGAATCATAATTAATCTTGAAGTGACTTATTTGAACCAGAGAAAATGTCTGCGGGAAAGAATCAGGATAAACCGTTGAGAGGTTTAAACTGAACTGACAGAGGTCTGGAGAAGAATCAGAATAAATCTTGAAGGGACTTATCTGAACCAGAGAAAATGTCTATTTGGAAAGTATTAGAATAAACCGTTGAGAGGTTTAAACTGAACCAAAAGAGGTATGGAGAAGAATCAGAATAAATCTTGAAGCGACTTATCTGAACCAGAGAAAATGTTTGCGGGAAAGAACCAGAATAAACCATTGAGAGGTTTAAACTGAACCAACAAGAGTCTGAAGGAAGTAATTGTCATGTAAATAGTCACCCCGTCTTGTTTCGGGAATTCATCTGTAATTGATTTGTCCATAAATAGTTGTCCTGTCTTGTCGGGAAATTTGATAATAATTTTCTGTTGATCATTCCTGAAAAAGGTAAAGAGTTAGTTGTATGTGACGCCATGATGTATGAAATGCATAGAGCAATGAGATTGTGATATATGCATTTTTATCATCAATATTTATGATGTATGGATGCGATGTATGCGCATATAAGCTGTTCTACTGCAGCGTTGTCGGATTGGGGAAAATAAATCCCTGACTACCGCTGGGAATGGGAATGAGGACTGTCGCTGGGAACGCTGTGTATTTCCTGTGGGATTTATGAAATCCTGCTCGGAAATCCTGAGAAGCTGAGTGACTTTTGCTGGTGTATCTTTGAGGTGGCAACTAGAAGTTTTGCTCCGTCGGGGACATGAAGGAAAAAGGAACCAATAGGCTACATGTTGGTTATATGACGAAGATCCTGTAGCGAGACATTCTTGCTTCTGCCCCTGCTGGAGAAAATACCTGTGGGGGTTTTGTAGAATGGCTCATAGATGTTGTCCTGTTTCTTAAGACCATTAGTAATTGTCTTTTTTTTTAGTTTTATTTTTTTATGAGTTCATTTATAAACAGTAATTACATTTAAATGCATATGTTCAAAAATAAATATTGGATGTTTTTTGTAAACAAAATAGGAACAGTAAAAGAGAAACAGATAGTTTTGTATTTTCAAATGAATATCTTTGTATTAACTTGAATAAGTGTTTGTACAAAGAGACGAACATCCTAGTAAGAGAATGTCGTCGTAAAAAATGAAAATTGATACAAAGAAAAGAACAACTATGTGAAATAATCCCATGGGGTTCCCATTCTGCTATAGCCTTCATGTCTCTGAGCGTCTCATCTATTTGCGGCTTTGTATGAAGCTGACTGGAATGATTAGTACCGTTTGAGTTTGATGATTGATGCTAAAGATTGGTTGTAAGGTAATCCAACAGGATATAATCATACGCTTTGAATCCATAACTTTTGCCTGGACCTCCCTTTCGGGTTTTCAGTCCACCGGGATACCCTTTTTTGCCCAAGCCGCCCTTTCAGGTTTTCAGCTTGTCGGGTGTACAGACTTTTTTGTATTTTATCCCTAATTTTTTCCCGAACCCTTTTGGTTCGTCGGGATGCCTAATTTTTGTCTAGGCCAGTCGACCTAGCGGGTATTTGTTTATGCGTAGTATCTTTTAACTATGTCCGCATTTACAGGATGTGGAAGATCGTCGCCATCCATAGTGGTTAAGATCATTTCCTAACCGGAAAATACGCTCTTGATCACAAATGGTCCTTCATATGTAGGAGTCCATTTTCCCCTGGGATCGCCTTGTGGTAGTATGATACGCTTGATTACCAAGTCACCAGCTTGATATGCCTGACGTCTGACCTTCTTGTTGAAAGCTTTGATCATACATTTTTGGTACATCTGACCATGGCAGATAGCTGCAAGCCTCTTCTCATCAATCAAGTTCATATGGTCAAGTCGATTTTGAATCCATTCATCTTCATTCAACCCCACATCCTTTATGATTCTCAAAGAAGGTATTTGGACTTCAATTGGTAGAACAACTTCCATGCCATATACCAAGTAGAAGGGAGTTTCCCCTGTTGATGTGCGCGCCGTGGTACGGTAACCGTGGAGAGAGAATGGTAACATTTCATGCCAGTCCTTGTAGGTTACTGTCATTTTTTGTATGATCTTCTTGATGTTTTTATTAGCGGCTTCTACATTGCCATTCATCTTTGACCGTAAGGATAAGAGTTATGATGCTGGATATTGAATTGCACGCATAGTGCAGTGATCATAGTATTGTTGAGATTTGTACCATTATTTGTGATGATTCTTTCCGGAATACCGTATCGACAGATAAGATTCTGCTTGATGAATCGGGCCACAACATTCTTGGTGACAAAAGTAAAGGAAGATGCCTCAACCAACTTCGTGAAGTAATCAATGCCAACCAAGATAAAGTGGTGTCCATTAGGAGCTGTAGGTTTTATTTCTCCAATCATGTCGATGCCCCACATCGAGAATGGCCAAGGAGCAGTTAGGACGTTTAGAGGAATTAGAGGAACATGTACTTTATCAACATAGATCTGACACTTGTGATAGGTTCATGAATGCTGATGACAATCTGCTTCCATGGTGGACCAGTAGTATCATGCTCGTATGATCTTTTTAGCCATTGTGTTCCCACTAGAATGGGTGCCAAAGGTTCCTTCGTGTAAATCAGCCATAATCTTGTCTGCCTCACTCTTGTCTATGCACCGAAGCAAAGTAGAGTCTTGGTTGCGCTTGTAGAGAATCCCATTACTGAGGAAAAACTTAGCAGAGAATCTTCTCAGGAATTTCTTATCATTGATTAAAGCTTCCTCCGGGTACCCTTGGGCCTCGAGATATCTCTTAATTTCATGGAACCAAGACTTGTCCACTACTTTATTAATATCGATCTCGTGATATTAAGCTGGTTCGTCCATTCTCTCAATGGTGATCTGAGGAGCCTCATTATCACATCTGACTTTGAACATGGATGACATAGTTGCTAGCGCGTCCCCTAGTTGATTTTCCTCTTGTGGAAAATGCTTAAAGGTAATTTATTCAAAATGTGGGATCAATGTCAACACATGTTCTTTGTAAGGGATAAGATTATGGTGCTTCGTGTCCCATTCTCCTTTAATCTGACTGATGACTAACGCTGAATCTCCAAATACACTTAAGGACTTGATTCCAAAATCTAAGGCAGCTTTGAGACCCATAATACACGCTTCATATTCTGCCATATTATTGGTACAGTTAAAACACAACCTAGTATTGAAGGGAGTATGACATCCTTCAGGGGATATGATCACAATGCCTATACCGTTGTCGAGTGCGTTGAAAGCTCCATCAAAAACCAAGGTCCATTGGGATCCTTGTTCAGGTCTGTCATATGGTCTGAGTTCTTCACAATTGTTTACCAACATGATGTATTCATCTGGGAACTTGAATTTCATGGATTGATAGTCATCCACAGCCTGATGAGCAAGGTGATCGGCTAACACACTTCCCTTTATGGCTTTCTGGGTAGTGTATTGAATGTCGTATTCACTCAGGACCATCTGCCATCTTGCTATTCTTCCAGAGAGGGCGGGCATCTCGAACATGTATTTAATTGTATCCATCTTGGATATCAATAAGGTAGTATGGGTCAACATATACTATCTTAGCCGGCAAGAAACCCATGCCAGAGTGCAACAAGTTTTCTCGAGCAGTGAATATCTGGTTTCGCAGTCGGTAAACTTTTTGCTCAGGTAGTATATTGCATGCTCTTTTCAGCCAGACTCGTCATGCTGCCCCAAGACACACCCCATTGAATTTTCCAAGACAGTTAGATACATGATCAAAGGTATTCCCTCGACCGGAGACATTAAAACGGGAGGCTCTTAAAGGTATTCTTTGATCCTGTCGAAGGAAGCCTGGTAGTCGTTGTTCCGATCCACCACTTGATCTTTCTTCAGTAATTTGAAGATTGGTTCACAAGTAGCAGTTAGGTGAGAAATGAACCCGGCGATGTAGTTTATCCGTCCTAAAAACCCTCTAACTTCCTTCTCAGTGCGAGGAGCAGGCATTTCTTGTATTGCTTTTACCTTTGTCGGGTCCACCTTGATACCTTTTCCGCTGACGATGAAGCCTAAGAGTTTACCGGACCTCACTCCAGAAGTCCATTTATTTGGGTTCAACCTTAGTTTGTATTTCTTCAGTCTTTCAAACAGTTTATGCAGATGGTCAAGGTTTTCCTCTTCAGTTTGAGATCTAGCTATCATGTCATCCACGCAGAGCTCTATCTCGTGATGGATCATGTCGTGAAACAGAGCTACCATGGCACACTGATAGGTTGTCCCAGTGTTCTTCAACCCGAATGGCATAACTTTGTAACAAAATGTACCCCACTGTGTGACGAAGGTAGTTTTTTCCATGACTTCAGGTTCCATTTTGATCTGGTTACATCCGGAAAAACCGTCCATGAAAGAAAAAACTTTATGATGTGCAATGTTGTCAACCATAATATCAATATGGGGAAGCGGGAAGTCATCCTTAGGGCTGGCCCTATTCAGGTCTCTGTAGTCCACACACATACGTACCTTACCGTCCTTTTTAGGCACTGGAACAACATTGGCGACCCATTGTGGATAGGAGGTGACAAATAAGAATCTGGCGTTGAACTACTTCATGACTTCAGTCTTGATTTTCTCTAACATTTCTGGCCTCATGCGACGGACTTTCTGTTTTACCGGAGGGCAGTTGTTGTACCCCAATTTTTTCCCCTAAGATCCCCTTATCATACCATATTGATTCAATCACAACAAGATCACATTAGGGCTTTTGGTTCTCCTTCCTATCTTTAGCTTTTCTCTTTGAGGAATCACCAAGCACCTTGACTTGTTTTTCTTGTGTAATCATTCGTGTTTTTGTTTTGACTTTCCTTTTAATTAGTAAAATTCAATGTTGGTTTGTCTTACTTGTCAATAATGCAGGTAAAGGCAATGGGGCTTAGCAAGTTGATCCATGTTTTCATGAGTTTATTTCCATGACCTAGTCAATGAAGCTTGAAAAGCTTAAAAATAACCATGGAAGTTGTTTTAGAAGGGATGGCATGGCAAGGTTATTTTGGTTCACTACCTTTCCAAATTATCAAGATTGATTCAAAAGTACAAGGGGTTGGTTGAAGGAGTTGTCATGCTTGGACAAGGCCTTGTTCCCATTGATCACAAGTGCATATTTCTCTCAATTCTCAAGATATAGAAGTGGTTGTGGTTGCTATGAGTTCTCATTATCATCATCAATAACTTAAATTTACAAAGCATTTGTTTTGGTACAAGAAGTTTGCTCAAAATTGTCAAAGTTCCTCAAAGCATGTTCCTTAATCTAGGAGCTAGGGTTTTGAAGTTCAAAGGAGTATATCTTGCTCATATTTTAGTATTTTTGAGTGATTCCAAAGACATCATTATCTTTAAAGGGTTATCAACAAATCAATTCAAAAGTTCCAAGGAGTTTTCATGTGGAAGAAACTTGATGAAGAAGAAAGATTACAAGTCCTCTAGATGAATACCCATTTTTCAATGTGTGACTTGAAATGATCATAACTTGGTCAATTTTTATCACCTTGAGCCCATTATTTTTCCATAATGATCTTGAATATGTGAACTTTATGCCTTCTTTTATGTGAAAAGTGAGAAAATGAATGGAAATTTCCTTAAGGATACAAAAGATTATAGGTCATTTCATGATTTTTTGCCCACTTCAACAATTCATAACTCTCTCAATTTTTGGAGTTTTTTAATGGTTCGAGTTCCAAAATGTCATTCAAGAGATCTACTTCATGCCATATTTTTTGTTCAAGAGCAAATTCCTAGTAAAAGGCTATGTTTGGATGCAAGACATTATAGGTCACTTTTGAAGAAGAATTTGAAATATTTCTAATTATGGAAAGTCAACATTTTTCTCCAACTTTGACTCAACACAACATTCATCTCAAGCATCCATTTGATTCCATTCTTTTTCCATTGCAAAGCTTGTAACCTCATCTTTCTAAAGCATCAAGAATTATGCCCTAAGACCCCTTGAGCTGAAAATGCCATTGGTCAGAAGTTGGCACTTTGAAACTGAATTTTTCACCAAGTCAGAAGTTTGAAATCTCTGCTTTGGCTTCTAATCACAATATTTACACGCATTTTTGATTTAAACTTGATTAACAAACTTGCCAGAAGTGTTTAGCACCTCAAAACGCAAGGATTGGACGAGTTTCGGTGAAAATTAGATCGCACTTCACTCGTGCATCAGGTTTGCACGAATTCCCTCCAAAATGCACCATTCACTCTTCCTTTTGATCCCATTTGTTTCTCCTATAAATTCATGAAATAGCCCATTCATTTTCTCAAACTTGGATATCCAGAATCACCCTGCCAAACTTGTTCCAAAACTCAGAATTCAGCAACTTCGTAATCCATATACAAGCCTTTTTCAATCAATTTTTTTCATCAATTCACCTTCCTTGAACTTCCCTGAAGATAACCATATAATTAATCGTGCTCTATATTGCTCCATAGAAGTCCAATTTCAGAGCTCTACATCTCAACTTCAATAGGTAGATTCCTTCACCAATTCTTCAAAACCTTGATATCATTGTGATGCTCTCATTGCCCTGGTTCTAGTTGCAACACTTGCTTTTTACTGGAAACATGTTTTGACCATGAAATTTCAAATCCCTTTTCAAAACATTCTTTCCAAATTGCTTGAGCTACAATTTATATAAATTTGGCGCGAGGGTGTGGTTGTCTTCGTCTTGAAGAGACAAAGTGAATGACATAGGTCTGAGCTTCTGATTTTACAGTTTGAGAGACCCGCAATTCACGTTAGCTGGAGATTGAAGATGACCAACGTGTCATATTCCAACCAATGATGGCACGCCACTTGTTATTTTTGAATTCTGATTTAATAATTGATTCAGTGCTTTATTCACTAATGACCATGATATGCACAGTGCGCCAGATCCCTTGGATTTGATTACTAACGCGTTTTGACTCTCATCCAATGGTCCACATATTTTTTACTTTTATTTTCTTTTATGATTTTTTATATTTAATTGTTTTAAACTTCAAAAAATCATAGAAAATTCATTTTAAGTCCAAAAAATCAGAAAAAATCATGAAAAATATTTTTGATTAATCTCTTTCTGATTTTTTATTTTACAATTTAATTTTGTGTTTTGGTATTTTTTATAAATTTACACTTTATTTGATTTTTTTAAATGTTTAAAAATACTTTTATGCATTTTTAAATTCTGAAAAAAATTATGGAATGATCCAATGATATTGTGACAAATATTGGTGACCTTATTTTATTTTGTTTCTGACTTTGCTATTTTTTTCATCATTTTTGGTTTATTTTACCCCTTTCTTTTAATTTTAAAAATAGTTTCTGACTTTAAAAATTTTCCAAAAAAATTATAAAATCATTTTAATTCATTTCTGGTTTTTTTATGGTCTTACTTTTTATTTCTTGATTAATTTGAACATAGTTGATATTTTTCTCTTCTATTTCCATTTTTAGACATTATTTTTAAACCTTTTTGTATATATTAAAATATAATATTATTTTGTGATAATTTTCTGGCTGATCTTGGATTAAATTTTTGATCATGAACTTTATTAACATCATTGGATCCATGGTGTTAAGTCTAACTCCACAAAAATGGAGGAATAATTTTAATAATAGTTTGATTAAATTTAATCCAAAAGTGGTTTGTATATTCTCTCCCATCCCTCTTCATCTCATCCCCTTCTTATTGCACTAAATGTTGTTGGAGCATGATCTCTATATCATGTCTCAAAACAAATGGTGCATAGATTACTATTGACCGGCCTCAAAATAGGTGCGACTTCTATATAAGCCCACTTATGATTGCTTAACATAGCGCTAAATTTTGTCCCGATTCGAATAAATGATCACTCGTGGTCCAAACTTATGTTTGCAAGCCCAAGTATGTTAATTTGATCTCTTTGATCCAATAACCTTGAGATTCATTGTGTAGAGGCTTTGGTTCTACTAATCCTCTAATGGATCTACAACACCTTTGGTCAACGCGGATCACTTAAACATTGTGGATCATTAAATGATATTCATAAGGATTCCAAATGGATGATATACTTGACAAAAAGCAAATGCAACTTGTTGTGTGGAGACTTTGGTTCTACCAATCCTCTAATGAGTTCCAAATGCAAGTTTCAAGATGATCATCCAACTTACCACTAATCACTAATAGTTGACTTTATCGTTTATTTTTTTTATATGCCCCTTTTATTTTTATGCACTATTTATTGTTTAGCATTTACATTTCATGCCATTTTTTATATTTGCTCATTTGAGCATTTACTTTCTTGTCATTTTTATTTTTGCTCACTTGGGATTTACTTTTCTTTTTTTTTTCAAAACATCTAATAATCAACATAAACCCTAAAAATCTTTAATGATACTTGGACTATTTGGTTACTATCTTTGGCATTATGGAGCATTGGACTTTTTGGACTTAGGATTAGAAACCTTGGCCTGTGAGTGGAGACCTTGTGATCTTATCTGATTATTTTGTATAGAGCTCTTGAGGTTTACCTCAAGACATTGGGTTGTTTGTTTGTTTTGTGTGCAGGTTATTGTGATTACACCCTTGGTTTGTAATCTGGAATTCACCCGTATACAACCGTTACTCTGCCTAATTTTTATGAAGACTTAATACAATTGAAGTTTGGTTTTCCCAAGACGTCTAGTATCATTTGCTTGTTTGGTTTCAATTTAAATAATGGGAATTCTATTTTGACTCATAGTGTCAAGTATTGGCTTCTTGTTGGTTAGATGGTTCTTATCCATAGCTTTTACCTTATGCTTTAGGGTAGCCTCTTCTTCTCCTCCCATCTTCTTTAATTTCAAAAATCTTCTCCCCTTTTTGAAAACTCTTCTTGTTTTAAACTTGAATTACTTTTATAATAAACTTGGACTTAGGTCCATGCATTTTCAAACATTTTCACAAATAAACTCCAATAAGCTTAATAATACTTTGACATTTTTGTGAGAAGACTAAAAGTCAATCAATATCATTTCAAACCATCTTGCCACTTTGTATTTTATCTTTAAAGAGTATCTGCCAAGAGTGTCGGTACTGGGTTCTTATTTTTGAAAACACAAATAGCCATCAAATCCACAAAAATTTTCTTGTGAGGAAAGAGGATGGTCCCGTATATCATGAGAGCAAACAGAGAGCTGAAGTCACCCCAATTCCCTTTCTTTGCCCAGTCTTCAGCTTTCTTTACTAATAAATCCAAATAAAACCCTGTAGTACCCTCACTTGATTTCCAATTGTCTTTCACCTTTTTCCAACTCAAATGAAGAATTTCAGCAATAACTTCGAACTTCAGCATCTCCGGCACTTGGACAAAAGGAACTTCATCGGACAACTTGATATTAAGTAGGTACGCGTACTATTCTAGCGTGGGAACCAGTTGATAATCTTGAAAAGTAAAACACCGTAATTCCTTGTCATAGAACTGGAAGAGGGTGATAAAAGGCATTGGGTCAACTGGAGTGTTAAGGATTAGTAACAAATTGTCATAATTTTTGTTGAAATTATTCAGAACATCACTCTTTAGATAATAACTCAACCTCTTCAATTCGGACACATCAACAGTAGGAATCTGATAAGCGAATGTATGCTTGTTGGGCTCTTTAACACGAACTGAATCCAACTCATCCGACGGGAGGCCAGCCATTTTTGATGGAAAGAAGACTCTCGAATGTCCCTGGAAGATGACATGCGCATGCTAGTTATTTTTTATACATCATTTTTTTAAAAATAAATATGCTATGATACAACATGACAGGGTCAAAGTTTCACACTAGATAATGGCTAGACCATTACAGAGCAGCACCACTCGAGATCAAAATAAAAATCCCAAAGCATCAAAACTATCATGGGAACCTGAGTCACCTTCGCAACACAAAGTCACCAACAATACCTGTACCTATAAGAAAAGTTTTCCCGCCCCTCTCACGGGTGTAGTCTAGGTCAAGGTAAGGTTAAAATCCAAATCAGAGTACAAGAGCTCGACTGTTGGTATCATCATACGATAACACCTATCCGAACTACCTCTGAAGTCATGGGTCTCATGGTCAGGTCTACAAAGAATCCACCTCATAGCTGCCATGGCCACTCTATTCCTAATTCCTATGGAATTCACTCATAGCCTGGGTATGAGGCCTTTTACCTCATGGAACAACCCACCCACAAAGAAATCCAGAATCCAAACAGTCTAGCCAAATCCAGTATGCAGAAAGTAAAGGGCACATAGGATGCAATGGGAACAGATAAATATGAAAAACAATAAAATAAACACCCAAAAAGAAAATAAACAAGAGCTAGGATCGACTCCGGGATGGACCAGTAAGAGGTCAATCTATCCCCAGTGAAGTCGCCGGCTGAAACGACCTGGCGGAACCGTCATCTCGTAACGTAACATCAATGTAGTCGCCCCCAAACGTATTTTATCCTGCCGAAAGGGAAAGGTAAACATCAAGAAAACCTGAAGAGGGAGAAATCACGATCTTTCGACCGAGAGATCGGGTAAGGGAGTCTAGTATGCGAGGGGGAGGTATTAGCACCCCCACACGCCCATAGTACTCTACGGTATCCACTCTTGTTGTCTAATCTAATGGGTGTGGTCAAAACCTATGTCTATAGCTTAAAGCTGAAAAGGGAATGCATGCGAAAAGAAAACAATGTAGGGAAAATAAAAGTTATGCTCGATTGGGCCCTACCCCAATGCCTGCGTATCACTTTTAAGGAATCAGAGCAGTCGTAGTTCGGCTCATATATTTTGGTTGGTTTGTGTTTTTTAGTTAAGACAACAAAAAAAGTCAAGATGGCAAAACATCAAATAAAACAACAAACAGATGAGATGGTAAAACATAGGCTAAATAATAACAAAGTAACATGTCAAAGATGGCGAAACGTCAAATGATAAAACATCACACCTAATAATGACATTGAGAGTCAAGGTAGGATAACCAACATGTGCGATGGCGAAATATTGGCTTCAAACAAGTATGTGATGGAGAAACATCGGCTAAAAGATAACAAGGTATCATGGCAAAGATGGGGAAACATCAATAAACCGGATGACAAAACATCACACCTAACAATGATATTGACAATCAAAGTAGGATAACAAACATGTGCGATGGCGAAACATCGGCTTCAAACAAATGTGCGATGGCGAAACATCAGCTAAAAGATAACAAGGTCTCATGGCATGGTAAGGATGGCGAAACATCAATAAACCGGATGACAAAACATCCCACCTAACAATGATATGGAGGATCAAAGTAGGATAACAAACATGTGCGATGGCAAAAGATCGGCTTCAAACAAATGTGCGATGGCGAAACATCGGCTATAAGATAACAGGGTATCATGGCAAAGATGGTGAAACATCAATAAACTGGATGAAAAAACATCCCACCTAACAATGATATTAAGAATCAAAGTGGGATAACAAACATGTGTAATGGCGAAACATCGACTTCAAACAAATGTGTGATGGCGAAACATCGGCTAAATGGTAGTAAGGTATCATGGTAAAGATGGAAAAATATCAATAAACCAGGTTTAAAAACAAAGCCAAGAGGTGCACAAACAAATAAGATTGATTTGTATCTTTTACCTTGAAGAAGGGTTTGAGTTTATTAGAGGTGTTTTATGATTTTCCAAGAAAACAATTTTTGTTTTAAGATGCAAAATGCAAAGGAAGGAAAAACAACTAAGGGAAACTAGCCTAGCATTATCCCTAGTGTTATCATACAATGATTGACCCTAAGGTTAAGGATAAAGGAAAATCTTACCCTATTCTAGCATACACAGATTCCTACCTTAATCAACATGTCAAAGGAAGCTTAACAAAACTATCCTATAGGGAACAAGCAATGAGAGCGAAGTCGTGATCTCAATTTCTAAATTGAGTGACTCATCGATCATACAATTAAAGGAGAAAATAATAAATATCCTATAGGGAACATGCACTGAGAGCGAAGTCGTGATCTCAATTTCTAAATTGAGTGACTCATTGATCAATAGTTAAAGAAACAAAAACAAACACAACACGTGTATCAAATAAAATAGAGGGCCTCCTGACATATATCAGCAACAGAGGTCCCATCATGCAACATAGAACTATGAAAATAGAAGAAAGGAAATAGTGCAATACCAAATGGATAACTATCCGTAGCAACTGAGCAAGAATAAAAGAAACCCATAGAACTTCGAGCAAGTTGGCATCAGCAGACAAATCAAGTCAGAAATTACGCCATCAGGATGTAAGCATTGAGATTTTCAGATATGAATAGATCCCATGGACAATGTATAACATTCATGATCACATACATATATCCTGCATAGACTATCAAATATTCCAAGAACACTAGTAGTACCAATATAATAAATTGTGTTCCACAAATAAAGTGAAACATAATAGCCTCAAGTCAAAAGTGGAAAACTTTTCTCAGAGTACCTCGCATATTCAACAGCCAAGTTAGTATTCCCATAGATAGAATGATGACTCACATAAGGGATGGATGATGACACCATAATGAAGTTAGAGAACATGATAGCAACTATAAAAAACATTAGATATGATAAACATAAAGAAACATGCATATGCACAATTTGGTCAAAAGTTAGAGGAATGTTGCTCCTTTCTATCACCATATTGAATTGACAATTGAATATCAATCAAGGATCATGGGAGCTTGAGAAGAGTATAATCAAAGACCATGAAGGTCAGTAGCAACCACAATTCAAACATACTCAAATACTTCATCACAGCTCACAAGCATAATAGAAGAGGAATCCTACACAATGCATCAAAAGGTTCAATCATTAAAACATGGGGCATTAAGTGAAACGACTTGAGTTTATGTGGATAAACAGAACCAACATAATCATTAGGTTCCCAATTATAGGCCTCACTCAAGTTCATTGATCATCAAGCAAATTGCAACAAGATATGCAACATTAATTGAGTACCTTCACTTCAAAAATACATCAAAAAAAAAAGAAAAGGGCTTCCATAATTCAAACAAAAAATTTCTTAGCATCCTTGAGATGTATGAGAGTCAGAAAACATGTTTTAAGTTCATGGATGGATTAGGAAAGGGTCAATCAAACTTCAAATATCAAAACTAGTTGGCAAAGACCACCAAACTAGACAAGTTTTCAAAATATTTTGTGGAAAATACCAGACCTTATCAATTAATTCAAGAAAAATATTTTTAAAGACCTCAATCCATCTATGAACCTTAAACAAGAACCAAATTCAACTGAAACTCAAGGCTAGTTGCTTTTTGGAATCAAAACAAACAAGGGAATTGGCAAAACCCTAATTATTTTGAAAATGAACTAAACTATTGATTAATCAAGTTCCAATTCTAAACACATCAAATTAAAATCATACAAAAATAAAGAAAACTCTAAAGATCAGAGAACTTATTTTTTCAAATTTTTAGAATTAAAGAAAAGTCAAAAATAAAATCAAAATTCAAACCTTTAAACAATTAAACAAAAATTCACATTTCAAAATGAAATTCCAATCAAAAGTCAGAAAAATATCCAACTAAAATTATATTCAAATATTAGAATTAAAAACCAGCATCCATGATCTTTTGTGGAATTTTTGAATTAAAGGAAGTATTAAAATAAAATCAAACAAACAATTAAACAATTTAAACTATTATTTAATGACAAAAATGCAGACCCTAGCCCAAAGTCACAAAAGGGTCAAAACAAAATTATATTCAGATATTATGATTAAAAACAAACTTATATGATTTTTTTGAGGATTTTTGAATTAAAGAAAGTATTAAAATAAAAATTATGAAGCAAACATTTCAAATAAACTTCTCAAATTAAAATTCTAATCAAAAATAGGAAAAATGCTAAACCAAAATCAGAATCAATTTCTAAATTATTTCATGAGTCAAAGATAATTTTTGTGGAATTTTTAAATTTAAAGAACTATTAAAATAAAAATAATCATTGAACAAAAAATTAATTAAACTTATGAAATTTTAAACCAATCAAAATTTTTTTTAAAAATCCAAAAAAAACATAACAAATACTAGAAATTATTATTAGCCTTTCATGATTTTTGAAGATGTTTTTATCACAAAAATAAAATCAGAAAAAATCAATTGAAATCAAATAATATGAAATGCATTAAAAATTTAAATCATCCAATCAGGGCGCGCCACCTCATCGTCTTAAACCTCCAGTATAGGGCAAAACACATGCATAAATAAATTCAACACCTCATGTTCTGATCCTTCGTTCTATCTCAACTCTCAACTAAAATTCATCAAATTAAGCGCAAATCAAAGTTATCATATCATACTACACTATGCAATTTGAATCAATCTCAGAGATCAAACATGGATCAAGAAATCAAGTCTACAAAACTGAAAAAACTCACTGCAAACATCAAAACAAGGAACACGATTTCATCCATTCTGCTTGAATCAAAGCTCAAATATACATCAATCATAGTGATTGGTCAGCTAGCAATTCAATGGACATGATCTACATCATCAATTCAAACTGAAACACATAAATCAAAGTTCAAGAAAACTCACATGGATGTGAAAACTGCAAACTCGATTCCTTCACTCTAGAAGCAATCCAATGGTACAAACTTGATCTCCTTACTTCACTGAAGCTGAACCACCAAGAATTTTGAAGAATGATCCAAGGAGAAGAGAGATTCAAAGAAATTTGCAGAGATACTTGAAAATTTTCACATTTGGAATGCAGCGATCATGAGCCTCCTCTTTCGAAGCCAACTTATTTCTTTTTTTTTTGGACCTAATCGAAAGGCACATTAACATATTCTAAATTTTACATTTTATTTATTCCTTTTAAACATGTTTTTGTAATCACACATGCGAGAGAAGTCTTTGAGAAAATGAGAGAGGAAATTTTGGGGTACAATAGCTACCCCTGTTCAATCTTCTTGAACCTGAAGAGTTAGATTGACAAGTCCGCCATTCGTGACTTGAAGGTGGAAGATGATTGAACACTAGAGTGCCTAGAAATCTACACTTGATGATATGGTGGTTGATTGTGTAGGGAATGGGCTTACAGATTCCATTTGGAGAAATGATGGATAGTTGTTGGAGATGGGATTATAGATGCCATCCAAAGGTGATTGTTGACAGAAATTAGACTAAGTCTAAGCTTGACTTCAACTGAAAAAGAATCAGAATAAATCTTAGAGCGATCTATCTGAACCAGGGAGAGTGTCTATAGGAAAGAATTAGGATAAACCATTTAGGGGTTTAAACTGAACCAGCAGAGGTGTGGAAAAGAATCAGAATAAATCTTAGAGCTATTTATCTGAACCAGAGAAAGTTTCTACGGGAAAGAATCAGGATAAACCATTGAGAGATTTAAACTGAACCAGCAGGGGTCTGGAGAAGAATACGAATAAATCTTGGAGAGATTTACCTGAACCAGAGAAGATGTCTATTTGGAAAGTATCAGGATAAACTGTTGAGAGGTTTAAGATGAACCAAAAGAGGTCTGGAGAAGAATAAGAATAAATCTTGAAGCAACTTATCTGAACCAGAGAAGATATCTGCGGGAAAGAATCAGAATAAATTGTTGAGAAGTTTAAACTGAACCGACAGAGGTCTGGAGAAGAATCAGCACAAATCTTGAAGTGCGTTATCTGAACCAGATAAGATTTCTGTGGGAAAGAATCAAAATAAACCGTTGAGAAGTTTAAACTGAACCGACAGAGGTCTAGAGAAGAATCAACATAAATCTTGAAGCGACTTATCTGAACCAGAGAAGATGTTTGCGGGAAAGAACCAGAATAAAACATTGAGAGGTTTAAACTGAACCGGCAGAGGTCTGGAGAAGAATCAACATAAATCTTGAAGCGACTTATCTGAACCAGAGAAGATGTCTATGGGAAAGAATCAGAATAAACCATTAAGATGTTTAAACTGAACCGGCAGAGGTCTGGAGAAGAATCAGAATAAATCTTGAAGTGACTTATCTGAACCAGAGAAAATGTATGCGGGAAAGAATCAGGATAAACCGATGAGAGGTTTAAACTAAACCGACAGAGGTCTGGAGAAGAATCAGAATAAATCTTGAAGGGACTTATTTGAACCAGAGAAAATGTCTATTTGGAAAGTATTAGAATAAACTGTTGAGAGATTTAAATTGAACCAAAAGAGGTATGGAGAAGAATCAGAATAAATCTTGAAGTGACTTATCTGAACCAGAGAAGATGTTTGCGGGAAAGAACCAGAATAAACCATTGAGAGGTTTAAACTGAACCAAAAAGAGTCTGAAGGAAGTAATTTTCATGTAGATAGTCACCCCGTCTTGTTTCGGGAATTGATCTGTAATTGATTTGTCCACAAATAGTTATCCTGTCTTGTCGAAAAATTTGATAATAATTTTCTGTTGATCATTCCTGAAAAAGGTAAAGAGTTAGTTGTATGTGATGCCATGATGTATGAAATGCATAGAACAATGAGATTGAGATATATGCATTTTTATCATCGATATTTATGATGTATGGATGCGATGTATGTGCATGTAAGTTGTTCTACTGCAACATTGTCGGATTGGGGAAAATAAATCCCTGACTACCGCTGGGAATGAGGAGTGTAAGTCTTCATATTTTGTTGAAGTTGAAGTGTTGATGGATGGGTTTCTATAATCATAGAAATAAACTCTGCTGGGGAAGAGAAATGTTGTGTATTGCCTGTGGGCTTTATGAAATCCTGCTCGGAAATACTGAGAAGCTGAATGACTTTTGCTGGTGTATCTTTGAGGTGGCAACTGGATGTTTTGCTCCATCGGGGACATAAAGGCAAAAGGCACCAATAGGCTACATGCTGGGGATATGACGAAGATCCTGTAGCGAGACATTCTTTCTTCTGCCCCTGCTGGAGAAAATACCTGTGGGGGTTTTGTAGAATGGCTGATAAATGTTGTCATGTTTCTTAAAACCATTAGTAATTGTCTTTTTGTTTAGTTTTATTTTTTTATGTGTTCATTTATAAATAGTAATTACATTTAAATGCATATGTTCAGAAATAAATATTGGACGTTTTTTGTAAACAAAATAGGAACAGTAAAAGAGAAACAGATAGTTTTGCATTTTCAAAGGAATATCTTTGTATTAACTTGAATAAGTGTTTGTACAAAGAGACGAACATCCTAGTAAGAGAATGTCATCGTAAAAATTGAAAATTGATACAAAGAAAAGAACTACTATGTGAAATAATCCCATGGGGTTCCCATTCTGTTATAGCCTTCATGTCTCTGAGCGTCTCATCCATTTGCGGCTTTGTACAAAGCTGACTGGAATGATTAGTACCGTTTGAGTTTGACGATTGATGCTAAAGATTGGTTGTAAGGTAATCCAATAGGATATAGTCATACGCTTTGAATCCATAAATTTTGCCTGGACCGCCCTTTCGGGTTTTCAGTCCACCGGGATACCCTTTTTTGCCCAAGCCGCCCTTTCAGGTTTTCAACTTGCCGGGTGTACAGACTTTTTTGTATTTTATCCCTAATTTTTACCCGAACCCTTTTGGTTCGTCGGGATGCCTAATTTTTTTCTAGGCCAGTCGACCTAGCGGGTCTTTGTTTATGCGTAGTATCTTTTAACTATGTCCGCATTTACAGGGTGTGGAAGATCGACGTCGTCCATAGTGGTTAAGATCATTGCCTAACCGAAAAATACGCTCTTGATCACAAATGGTCCTTCATATGTAGGAGTCAATTTTCCCCTGGGATCGCCTTGTGGCAGTATGATACGCTTGATTACCAAGTCACCAGCTTCATATGCCTGACGTCTGACCTTCTTGTTGAAAGCTCTGATCATACTTTTTTGGTATATCTGACCATGGCAGACAGCTGTAAGCCTCTTCTCATCAATCAAGTTCATATGGTCAAGTCGATTTTGAATCCATTCATCTTCATTCAACCCCGTATCCTTTATGATTCTCAAAGAAGGTATTTGGACTTCAATTGGTAGAACAACTTCCATGCCATATACCAAGTAGAAGGGAGTTTCCCCTGTTGATGTGAGCACCGTGGTACGATAATCGTGGATAGAGAATGGTAACATTTCATGCCAGTCCTTGTAGGTTACTGTCATTTTTTGTATGATCTTCTTGATGTTTTTATTAGCGGCTTCTACAACGCCATTCATCTTCGGCCGGTAAGGAGAAGAGTTATGATGAAGGATCTTGAATTGCGCGCATAGTGCAGTGATCATAGTATTGTTGATATTTGTACCATTATCTATGATGATTCTTTCTGGAATACCATATCGACAGATAAGATTCTGCTTAATGAATCGGGCCACAACATTCTTGGTGACAAAAGTAAAGGAAGCTGCCTCAACCAACTTCGTGAAGTAATCAATGCCAACCAAGATAAAGCGGTGTCCATTAGGAGATATAGGTTTTATTTCTCCAATCATGTCGATGCCCCACATCGCGAATGGCCAAGGAGAAGTTAGGACGTTTAGAGGAATTAGAGGCACATGTACTTTGTCGGCATAGATCTGACACTTGTGATAGGTTCATGAATGCTGATGACAATCTGCTTCCATGGTGGACCAGTAGTATCCTACTCGTATGATCTTTTTATCCATCGTGTGCCCACTAGAATGGGTGACAAAGGTTCCTTCGTGTAAATTAGCCATAATCTTGTCTGCCTCACTCTTGTCTATGCACCGAAGCAAAGTAGAGTCGTGGTTGCACTTGTAGAGAATCCCATTACTGAGGAAAAACTTAGTAGAGAATCTTCTCAGGAATTTCTTATCATTGATTGAAGCTCCCTCCGGATACCCTTGGGCCTCGAGATATATCTTAATTTCAAGGAACCAAGACTTGTCCACTACTTCATCAGTATCGATCTCATGATAGTAAGCTGGTTCGTCCATTCTGTCGATGGTGATCTGAGGAGCCTCATTATCACATCTGAATTTGAACATGGATGACATAGTTGCTAGCGCGTTTGCTAGTTGATTTTCCTCTTGTGGAAAATGCTTAAAGGTAATTTATTCAAAATGTGGGATCAATGTCAACACATGTTATTTGTAAGGGATAAGATTATGGTGCTTCGTGTCCCATTCTCCTTTGATTTGACTGATGACTAAGGCTGAATCTCCAAATACACTTAAGGACTTGATTCCCAAATCTAAGGCAGCTTTGAGACCCATAATACACGCTTCATATTCTGCCATATTATTGGTACAGTTGAAACACAACCTAGTAGTGAAGGGAGTATGACATCCATCAGGGGATATGATCACAATGCCTATACCGTTGTCGAGTGCGTTGGAAGCTCCGTCAAAAACCAAGGTCCATTGGGATCCTTGTTCAGGTCCATCATATGGTCTGAGTTCTTCACAATTGTTTCCCAACATGATGTCTTCATCTGGGAACTTGAATTTCATGGACTGATAGTCATCCACAGCCTGATGAGCAAGGTGATCGGCTAACACACTTCCCTTTATGGCTTTCTGGGTAGTGTATTGAATGTCGTATTCACTCAGGACCATCTGCCATCTTGCTATTCTTCTAGAGAGGGCGGGCTCCTCGAACATGTATTTAATTAGATCCATCTTGGATATCAATAAGGTAGTATGGGTCAACATATATTGTCTTAGCCAGCAAGAAGCCCATGCCAGAGCGCAACAAGTTTTCTCGAGCAGTGAATATCTGGTTTCGCAGTCGGTAAACTTTTTGCTCAGGTAGTATATTGCATGCTCTTTTCAGCCAGACTCATCATGCTTCCCCAAGACACACCCCATTGAATTTTCCAAGACAGTTAGATACATGATCAAAGGTCTTCCCTCAACCGGCGACATTAAAACGGGAGGCTCTTAAAGGTATTCTTTGATCCTGTCGAAGGCAGCCTGGCAGTCGTTGTTCCGATCCATCACTTGATCTTTCTTCAGTAATTTGAAGATTGGTTCACAAGTAGCGGTTAGGTGAGAAATGAACCTGGCGATGTAGTTTAGCCGTCCTAAAAACCCTCTAACTTCCTTCTCAGTGCGAGGAGCAGGCATTTCTTGTATTGCTTTTACCTTTATCAGGTCCACCTTGATACCTTTTCCGCTGACGATGAAGCCTAAGAGTTTAACGGACCTCACTCCAAAAGTGCATTTATTTGGGTTCAGCCTTAGTTTGTATTTCTTCAGTCTTTCAAACAGTTTCTGCAGATGGTCAAGGTGTTCCTCTTCAGTTTGAGATCTGGCTATCATGTCATCCACGTAGAGCTCTATCTCGTGATGGATCATGTCGTGAAACAGAGCTACCATGGCACATTGATAGGTTGTCCCAGTGTTCTTCAACCCGAATGGCATAACTTTGTAACAGAATATACCCCACTGTGTGATGAAGTTCGTTTTTTCCATGACTTCAGGTTCCATTTTTATCTGGTTACATCCGGAAAAACCGTTCATGAAAGAAAAAACTTTATGCTGTGCAGTGTTGTCAACTAGAATATCAATGTGGGGAAGCGGGAAGACATCCTTGGGGCTGGACCTATGCAGGTCTCTGTAGTCCACACACATATGTACCTTATCGTCCTTTTTAGGCACTGGAGCAACATTGGCGACCCATTGTGGATAGGAGGTGACAACTAAGAATCCGACGTTGAACTACTTCATGACTTCAGTCTTGATTTTCTCTGACATTTCTAGCCTTATGCAACGGACTTTCTGTTTTACTGAAGGGCAGTGGTTGTACCCCAATTTTTGCCCCTAAGATCCCCTTATCATACCATATTGATTCAATCACAACAAGATCACATTAGGGCTTTTGGTTCTCCTTCCTATCTTTAGCTTTGCTCTTTGAGGAATCACCAAGCACCTTGACTTGTTTTTCTTGTGTAATCATTCATGTTTTTGTTTTGACTTTCCTTTTAATTAGTAAAATTCAATGTTGTTTTGTCTTACTTGTCAATAATGCAGGTAAAGGCAACGGGGCTTAGCAAGTTGATCCATGGGTTCATGAGTTTATTTCCATGACCTAGTCAATGAAGCTTGAGAAGTTCAAACCTCACCATGGAAGTTGATTTGGAAGGGATGGCATGGCAAGGTTATTTTGGTTCACTACATTTCCAAATTATCAAGATTGATTCAAAAGTACAAGGGGTTGGTTGAAGGAGTTGTCATGCTTGGACAAGGCCTTGTTCCCATTGATCACAAGTGCATATTTCTCTCAATTCTCAAGATATAGAAGTGGTTGTGGTTGCTATGAGTTCTCATTATCATCCTCAACAACTTAAATTTACAAAGCATTTGTTTTGGTACAAGAAGTTTGTTCAAAATTGTCAAAGTTCCTCAAAGCATGTTCCTTAATCTAGGAGCTAGGGTTTTGAACTTCAAAGGAGTATATCTTGATCATCTTTTAGTATTTTTGAGTGATTCCAAAGACATCCTTCTCTTTAAAGGGTTATCAACAAATCAATTCAAAAGTTCCAAGGAGTTTTCATGTGGAAGAAACTTGATGAAGAAGAAAGATTACAAGTCCTCTAGATGAATCCCCATTTTTCCATGTGTGACTTAAAATGATCATAACTTGGTCAATTTTTATCACCTTGATCCCATTATTTTTCCATAATTATCTTAAATATGTGAACTTTATGCCTTCTTTTATGTGCAAAGTGAGAAAATGAATGGAAATTTCCTTAAGGATACAAAAGATTATAGGTCATTTCATGATTTGTTTGCCCACTTCAACAATTCATAACTCTCTCAATTTTTGGAGGTTTTTAATGGTTCAAGTTCCAAAATGTCATTCAAGAGATCTACTTCATGCCATCTTTTTTGTTCAACAGCAAATTCCAAGTAGAAGGCTATGTTTGGATGCAAGACATTATAGGTCACTTTTGAAGAAGAATTTGAAATATTTCTAACTATGGAAAGTCAACATTTTCCTCAAACTTTGACTCAACACAACTTTCATATCAAGCATCCATTTGATTCCATTCTATTTCCATTGCAAAGCTTTTAACCTCATCTTTCTAAAGCATCAAGAATCATGTCCTAAGACCCCTTGAGCTGAAAATGCCATTGGTCAGAAGTTGGCACTTTGAAACTGAATTTTTCACCAAGTCAGAAGTTTGAAATCTCTGCATTGGCTTCTAATCACAATATTTAAATGCGTTTTTGATTTAAACTTGATTAACAAACTTGCCAGAAGTGTTTAGCACCTCAAAACGCAAGGATTGGACGAGTTTTGGTGAAAATTAGATCGCACTTCACTCGTGCATCAGGTTTGCACGAATTCCCTCCAACATGCACCATTCACTCTTCCTTTTAATCCCATTTGTTTCTCCTATAAATACATGAAATATACCATTCATTTTCTCAAGCTTGGATATCCAGAATCACCCTGCCAAACTTGTTCCATAACTCAGAATTCAGCAACTTCGTAATCCATATACAAGCCTTTTTCAATCCATTTTTTTCATCAATTCACGTTCCTTGATCTTCGCTGAAGCTAACCATATAATTACATTCAAGAATCATGCCCTATATTTCTCCATAGAAGTCCAGTTTCAGTGCTCTACATCTCAATTTCAATAGGTAGATTCCTTCACCAATTCTTCAAAACTTTGATATTATTGTGATGCTCTCATTACCCTGGTTCTAGTTGCAACACTTGCTTTTTACTGGAAACACGTTTTGACCATGAAATTTCAAATCCCTTTTCAAAACTTTCTTTCTAAATTGCTTGAGCTACAATTTATATAAATTTGGCGCGAGGGTGTGGTTGTCTTCGTCTTGAAGAGACAAAGTGAATGGCATAGGTCTGAGCTTCTGATTTTACAGTTTGAGAGACCCGCAATTCACGTTGGCTGGAGATTGAAGATGACCAACGTGTCATATTCCAACCAATGATGGCACGCCACTTGTTATTTTTGAATTCCGATTTAATAATTGATTCAATGCTTTATTCACTAATGACCATGATATGCACAGCGCGCTAGATCCCTTGGATTTGATTACTAATGCGTTTTGACTCTCATCCAATGGTCCACATATTTTTTACTTTTATTTTCTTTTATGATTTTTTATATTTAATTGTTTTAAACTTCAAAAAATCATAGAAAATTCATTTTAAGTCCAAAAAATCTGAAAAAATCATGAAAAATATTTTTGATTATTCTTTTTCTTATTTTTTATTTTACAATTTAATTTTTTGTTTTGGTATTTTTTATAAATTTACACTTTATTTGATTTTTTTAAATGTTTAAAAATACTTTTATACATTTTTAAATTCTGAAAAAATTATGGAATGATCCAATGATATTGTGACAAATATTGGTGACCTTATTTTATTTTTGTTTCTGACTTTGCTATTTTTTTAATCATTTTTTGTTTATTTTACCCCTTTCTTTTAATTTTAAAAATAGTTTCTGATTTTAAAAATTTTCTAAAGAAATTATAAAATTATATTAATTCATTTCTGGTTTTTTTATGGTCTTACTTTTTATTTCTTGATTAATTTTAACATAGTTGATATGTTTCTCTTCTATTTCTATTTTTAAACATTATTTTTAAACCTTTTTGTATATATTAAAATGTAATATTATTTTGTGATTATTTTCTGGCTGATCTTGGATTAAATTTTTGATCATGAACTTTATTAACATTATTAGATCCATGGTGTTGAGTCTAACTCCACAAAAATTGATGAATAATTTTAATAATAGTTTGATTAAATTTAATCCAAAAGTGGTTTGTATATTCTCTCTCATCCCTCTTCATCTCATCCCCTTGTTATTGGAGCATGATCTCTATATCATGTCTCAAAACAAATGGTGCATAGATTGCTATTGACCGGCCTCAAAATAGGTGCGACTTCTATATAAGCCCACTTACGGTTGCTTAACATAGTGCTAAATTTTGTCCCGATTCGAATAAATGATCATTCGTGGCCCAAACTTATGTTTGCAAGCCCAAGTATGTTAATTTGATCTCTTTAATCCAATAACCTTGAGATTCATTGTGTGGAGGCTTTGGTTCTACCAATCCTCTAATGGATCTACAACACCTTTGGTCAACGCGAATCACTTAAACATTGTTGATCATTAAATGATATTCATAAGGATTCCAAATGGATGATATACTTGACAAAAAGCAAATGCAACTTGTTGTGTGGAGGCTTTGGTTCTACCAATCCTCTAATGAGTTCCAAATGCAAGTTTCAAGATGATCATGCAACTTATCACTAATCACTAATAATTGACTTTATCCTTTATTCTTTTTATATGCCCCTTTTATTTTTATGCACTATTTATTTTTTAGCATTTCATGCCATTTTTTATATTTTCTCATTTGAGCATTTACTTTCTTGTCATTTTTAATTTTGCTCACTTGGGATTTACTTTTCTTTTTTTTCAAAACATCTAATGATCAACATAAACCCTAAAAATCTTTAATGATACTTGGACTATTTGGTTACCATCTTTGGCATTATGGAGCATTGGACTTTTTGGACTTAGGATTAGAAACCTTGGCCTGTGAGTGGAGATCTTGTGATCTTATCTGATTATTTTATTTGTAGCTCTTGAGGTTTACCTCAAGACATTGGGTTGTTTGTTTGTTTTGTGTGCAGGTTATTGTGATTACACCCTTGGTTTGTAATTTGGAATTCACCAGTATACAACCGTTACTCTGCCTAATTTTTATGAAGACTTAATACAATTGAAGTTTGGTTTTCCCAAGACGTATATTATCATTTGCTTGTTTGGTTTCAATCCAAAGAATGGAAATTCTATTTTGACTCATAATGTCAAGTATTGGCTTCTTGTTCGTTAGATGGTTCTTATCCCTAGCTTTTACCTTATGCTTTAGGGTAGCCTCTTCTTCTCCTCCCATCTTCTCTAATTTCAAAAATCTTCTCCCCCTTTTGAAAACTCTTCTTGTTTTAAACTTGAATTACTTTTATAATAAACTTGGACTTAGGTCCATGCATTTTCAAACATTTTCACAAATAAACTCCAATAAGCTTAATAATACTTTGACATTTTTGTGAGAAGACTAAAAGTAAATCAATATCATTTGAAACCATCTTGCCACTTTGTATTTTATCTTTAAAGAGTATCTGCCAAGAGTGTCGGTACCGGGTTCTTATTTCTGAAAACACAAATAGCCGTCAAATCCACAAAATTTTTCTTGTGAGGAAAGAGGATGATCCCGTATATCATGAGAGCAAACAGAGAGCTGAAGTCACCCCAATTCCCTTTCTTTGCCCAGTCTTCAACTTTCTTCACTAAGAAATCCAAATAAAACCCTGTAGTACCCTCACTTGATTTCCAATTGTCTTTCACCTCTTTCCAACTCAAATGAAGAATTTCAGCAATAACTTCGAACTTCAGCTTCTCCGGATATTAAGTAGGTACGCGTACTATTCTAGCGTGGGAACCAGTTGATAATCCTGAAAAGTAAAACACCGTAATTCCTTGTCATAGAACTGGAAGATGGTGATCAAAGCCATTGGGTCAACTGGAGTGTTAAGGATTAGTAACAAATTGCCATAATTTTTGTTGAAACTATTCAATTCAGACACATCAACAGTATGAATCTGATAAGCGAATGTATGCTTGTTGGGCTCTTTAACACGAACTGAATCCAACTCATCCGACGGGAGGCCAGTCATTTCTTATGGAAAGAAGACTGTCGAATGTCCCTGGAAGATGACATGCGCATGCTAGTTATTTTGTATACATCATTTTTTTTAAAATAAATATTCTATGATGCAACATGATAGGGTCAAAGTTTCACACTGGATAATGGCTAGACCATTACAGAACAGTACCACTCGAGATCAAAAGAAAAATCCCAAAGCTTCAAAACTATCATGGGAACCTGAGTCACCTTTGCAACACAAAGTCACCAATAGTACCTGTACCTGTAAGAAAAGTTTTCCCGCCTCTCTCACGGGTGTAGTTTAGGTCAAGGTAAGGTAAAAATCCAAATCAGAGTACAAGAGCTCGATTGTCAGTATCATCATACGATAATACATATCCGAACTACCTCTGAAGTCATGGGTCTCATGGTCAGGTCTACAAAGCATCCACCTCATAGCTGCCATGGCCACTCTATTCCTAATTCCTATGGAACTCACTCATAGCTTGGGTATGAGGCCCTTTACCTCATGGAACAACCCACCCACCAAGAAATTCAGAATCCAAACAGCCCAGCCAAATCCAGTATGCAGAAAGTAAAGCGCACATAGGATGCAATGCAAATAGATAAATATGCAATGCGATAAAATAAACACCCAGAAAGAAAACAAACAAGAGCTAGGATCGACTCCGAGATGGACCAGCAAGAGGTCAATCTTTCCCCAGTTAAGTCGCAGGCTGAAACGACCTGGCGGAACTGTCATCTCGTAACGAAAAATCAATGAAGTCGCCACCGAACATATTTTATCCCGCCGAAAGGGAAAGGTAAACATCGAGAAAACCTGAAGAGAGAGAAACCACGGTCTTTCGACCGAGAGATCGGGTAAGGGAGTTTGTTACGCGAGGGGAAGGTATTAGCACCCCACACGCCCATAGTACTCTATGATATCCACTCTTGTTGTCTAATCTAATGGGTGTGGTCAAAACCTATGTCTATGGCTTAAAGCTGAAAAGGGAATGCATGCGATAAGAAAACAGTGTAGGGAAAATAAAAGTTAAGCTTGATTGGGCCCTATCCCAATTCCTACGTATCCCTTTTAAGGAATCAGAGCAGCCGTAGTTCGGCTCATATATTTTGGTTGGTTTGTGTTTTTTAGTTAAGACAACAAAAACAGTCAAGATGGCAAAACATCAAATAAAACAACAAACAGATGAGATGGTAAAACATCGGCTAAATAATAACAAAGTAACATGTCAAAGATGGAGAAACGTAAAATGATAAAACATCACACCTAACAATGACATTGAGAGTCAAGGTAGGATAACCAACATGTGCGATGGCGAAACATTGGCTTCAAAAAGTATGCGATGGCGAAACAGGGCTAAAAGATAACAAGATATCATGGCAAAGATGGCGAAACATCAATAAACCGAATGACAAAACATCACTCCTAACAATGATATTGAGAATCAAAGTAGGATAATGAACATGTGAGATGGAGAAACATCGGCTAAAAGATAACAAGGTCTCATGGCATGGTAAGGATGGCGAAACATCAATAAACCGGATGACAAAACATCCCACCTAACAATGATATGGAGGATCAAAGTAGGATAACAAACATGTGCGATGGCGAAACATCGGCTTTAAATAATTGTGTGATGGCGAAACATCGGCTATAAGATAACAGGGTATCATGGAAAAGATGGATAAACATCAATAAACCGGATGACAAAACATCCCACCTAACAATGATATTGAGAATCAAAGTGGGATAACAAACATGTGCGATGGCGAAACATCGGCTTCAAACAAATGTGCGATGGAGAAACATCGGCTAAAAGGTTATAAGGTATCATGGTAAAATATCCTATAGGGAATATGCACTGAGAGCGAAGTCGTGATCTCAATTTCTAAATTGAGTGACTCATCGATCAAAAATAAAAGAAGAAAACAATAAATATCCTATAGGGAACATGCACTGAGAGCAAAGTCGTGATCTCAATTTCTAAATTGAGTGACTCATCGATCAATAGTTAAAGAAGCAAACACAAACACAACACATATATCAAACAAAACAGAGGGCCTCCTGACATATATCAGCAACAGAGGTCCCATCATGCAACATAGAACTATGAAAATAGAAGAAAGGAAATAGTGCAATACCAAATGGATAACTATCCGTAGCAACTGAGCAAGAATAAAAGAAACCCATAGAACTTCGAGCAAGTTGGCATCAGCAGACAAATCAAGTCAGAAATTACGCCATCAGGATGTAAGCATTGAGATTTTCAGATATGAATAGATCACATGGACAATGTATAACATTCATGATCACATACATATATCCTGCATAGACTATCAAATATTCCAAGAACACTAGTAGTACCAATATAATAAATTGTGTTCCACAAATAAAGTGAAACATAATAGCCTCAAGTCAAAAGTGGAAAACTTTTCTCAGAGTACCTCGCATATTCAACAGCCAAGTTAGTATTCCCATAGATAGAATGATGACTCACATAAGGGATGGATGATGACACCATAATGAAGTTAGAGAACATGATAGCAACTATAAAAAACATTAGATATGATAAACATAAAGAAACATGCATATGCACAATTTGGTCAAAAGTTAGAGGAATGTTGCTCCTTTCTATCACCATATTGAATTGACAATTGAATATCAATCAAGGATCATGGGAGCTTGAGAAGAGTATAATCAAAGACCATGAAGGTCAGTAGCAACCATAATTCAAACATACTCAAATACTTCATCACAGCTCACAAGCATAATAGAAGAGGAATCCTACACAATGCATCAAAAGGTTCAATCATTAAAACATGGGGCATTAAGTGAAACGACTTGAGTTTATGTGGATAAACAGAACCAACATAATCATTAGGTTCCCAATTATAGGCCTCACTCAAGTTCATTGATCATCAAGCAAATTGCAACAAGATATGCAACATTAATTGAGTACCTTCACTTCAAAAATACATCAAAAAAAAAAAAGAAAAGGGCTTCCATAATTCAAACAAAAAATTTCTTAGCATCCTTGAGATGTATGAGAGTCAGAAAACATGTTTTAAGTTCATGGATGGATTAGGAAAGGGTCAATCAAACTTCAAATATCAAAACTAGTTGGCAAAGACCACCAAACTAGACAAGTTTTCAAAATATTTTGTGGAAAATACCAGACCTTATCAATTAATTCAAGAAAAATATTTTTAAAGACCTCAATCCATCTATGAACCTTAAACAAGAACCAAATTCAACTGAAAATCAAGGCTAGTTGCTTTTTGGAATCAAAACAAACAAGGGAATTGGCAAAACCCTAATTATTTAGAAAATGAACTAAACTATTGATTAATCAAGTTCCAATTCTAAACACATCAAATTAAAATCATACAAAAATAAAGAAAACTCTAAAGATCAGAGAACTTATTTTTTCAAATTTTTAGAATTAAAGAAAAGTCAAAAATAAAATCAAAATTCAAACCTTTAAACAATTAAACAAAAATTCACATTTCAAAATGAAATTCCAATCAAAAGTCAGAAAAATATCCAACTAAAATTATATTCAAATATTATAATTAAAAACCAGCATCCATGATCTTTTGTGGAATTTTTGAATTAAAGGAAGTATTAAAATAAAATCAAACAAACAATTAAACAATTTAAACTATTATTTAATGACAAAAATGCAGACCCTAGCCCAAAGTCACAAAAGGGTCAAAACAAAATTATATTCAGATATTATGATTAAAAACAAACTTATATGATTTTTTTGAGGATTTTTGAATTAAAGAAAGTATTAAAATAAAAATTATGAAGCAAACATTTCAAATAAACTTCTCAAATTAAAATTCTAATCAAAAATAGGAAAAATGCTAAACCAAAATTAGAATCAATTTCTAAATTATTTCATGAGTCAAAGATAATTTTTGTGGAATTTTTAAATTTAAATAACTATTAAAATAAAAATACATTGAACAAACAATTAATTAAACTTATGAAATTTTAAACCAATCAAAACATTTTTAAAAAATCCAAAAAAAATATGACGAATACTAGAAATTATTATTAGCCTATTGTAATTTTTTCATGATTTTTGAAGATGTTTTGATCACAAAAATAAAATCAGAAAAAATCAATTGAAATCAAATTATATGAAATGCATTAAAAATTTAAATCATCCAATCAGGGCGCGCCACCTCATCGTCGTCAACCTCCAGCATAGGGAAAAACGCGTGCAGAAATAAATTCAACACCTCATGTTCTGATCCTTCGTTCTATCTCAACTCTCAACCAAAATTCATCAAATTAAGCGCAAATCAAAGCTAACATATCATACTACACTATGCAATTTGAATCAATCTCAGAGATCAAACATGGATCAAGAAATCAAGTCTACAAAACTGTAAAAACTCACTGCAAACATCAAAACCAGGAACACGGTTTCATCCATTCTTCTTGAATCAAAGCTCAAATATACATCAATCCTAGTGATTGGCCAGCTAGCAACTCAATGGACATGATCTACATCATCAATTCAAACTGAAACACATAAATCAAAGTTCAAGAAAACTCACATGGATGTGAAAACTGGAAACTCAATTTCTTCACTCCATAAGCAATCCAATGGTACAAACTTGATCTCCTTACTTCACTGAAGCTGAACCACCAAGAATTTTGAAGAATGATCCAAGGAGAAGAGAGATTTAAAGCAATTTACAGAGATACTTGAAAAAATTCAGATTTGGAATGTAGAGATTATGAGCCTCCTCGTTCACAACTGAGCCTTGATTCTTGTTATATAGCACAAGAGGAAGAGAATAGAAGTGGTATTTTGCACTCAAAGCTGTTGGAGGGTAAGTTTGGTAGTTTATGCAAAAAGTGAGATTGCACAGAGAGCCTGCATTTCACTAGTGCAAGATCTCATTTTCCTTGCGTTTTATGAGCCAAATGAGGTCAGAAACCAATTCTCAAAGTTCCAGGTCATGACTCTTTGAAATGAGAGAGTGTTGATGAATTTGCAAAATTGAGCAAGTTTGTGATTTTTTTAATCAAACAAGTTCAATACCATATGAGGCATGAAATGGTGAATGTAATGGGACTTATCATGTTGCAAATTGGTTATGGGCTTGATTAGAAACAAAAGGAATGGCTGAAACTCGAGTTCTCAAGAAATTGCATTTTGCTTGGTTGGTCAAAATTCAATGAAATGCCTCGAAATTCCAAAGCTCATAACTTGCTCATATTTTTTAATTTTGACACAAATGAGTACAATTTGGAAAGGTATTGAAAAGATCTACAATCCCTTAGTTTTGAGTTTTTGAAAATGAATCCATTAAGATCCTCAAAATTTGACATGAAATTCACTAATTTTGGAAAATGACCTATAATTTTAACTTGAGGTATGAACTTCCAATGACCATAACTCTTGACTCTTTGCCAATTTGGACATGAGACCAAAAGGAGATGAACTATTACCCTCTTATCCTTTCAAGCATATTTCATTTGCATTTTATTTGATCAAAAGTGAATAAAATATGAATTTTTGAAGTTAAGTCCTCATTTTCTAAAATTAGAAACTTTTAGGGTTTCTTCATGAACAAGTTTCAACCCAAACCTCAATTTTTTTGATCCAATGATCAAAATGGACTTGAAATATGAAAATTACACCCCTGAATTGATGGTTGACCAAAATTTCACTTGGTCAACCTTGACTTTGACTGTATTTGACCAAAATGGCGATTTTGCCCCTTTGAATCAATTGATCCACTTCCCTTAAAATTTGATGACCGAGACTTCAAACATATGATCTTCCAAATATATAGAGGAGATGTACAAAGTTTCACTTCAAAATTATCAAGAAATCTTGATAAAATCCCAAACCCTAGTTTTGGTTAACACCTTAGGAGACTGATGAATCATCTCCAAAACTTCAAATCCTCTGGATATTTTGGCCAATTTCTTGAACAAAGACTTTTTCAAATACCACTGAGATGTTGTAGCTTCCAAATCAAGACTTGTACATTGATCAATAGCCTTGATCAAACAAAACCCTAATTTTGACTGGTGAATCAAAAGAGTGATTCCTCTTATAATCAATCTCAAACTTCAATCCTCTGATGATCCAAAGAGATGGATAAAATATCTTGAGATATGTAGTAACTTTTGAGCTTGAAAGATCCAGAGGTTTAGATGATAAGGTTCTACTTGAGCAACTTGTCAATGCAATCAACCTTCAAAGCTTGAGGAAGACTTGATAACCAAAGTGCTTTGATCCCATCATAATGTATGAATGCAATGCAATATGATATTCATGATGAAACATAAGCCTAAATCAAGAGGGTAAATTTTAGGGTGCAACAGCTGCCCCTATTCAAATATCTCCAACATGATAAGTGAAAAAGTGACAACTTTCGAGCGTTCAGAGTTGAAGATGATTGAATACAAAAGAACCCAAAAATTTACACTCTTGAAGAAGAAAGAAAAAAAGAAGCAGAAAACCCCCAAGACATGCGTCAGAATGAAGCTGTAATGCCGGTTGAAACAAAACAAAAACAAAGAAGAGTAGAAGCAACTAAACTTCCGGACAAATGTGCCAGGGCAAAACTGGGCTTCAAAAAGAAGGGGTGAGATAAAACTCAAACCACAGAGTATAGGGGAAAACTCTGAGCTCGACCCAAAGCAAAGTGGCTAGAGTGCATGATTCTATGAGCACTTGTTAATCTCAACTAAGATAGACGGTATGAAGTAACTAAAAGAATCCTAGAAATGAGGAACAAAAGCGAGACGAAACTCGACTGAATAACCAGTTAGACGAAATAAAACTATATGAGTACCAGGACAAAACTGGATTTCACGCACGGGTAACGAGGCGAAACTTGACCCAAAGCAAAGTGATGAGAGTGCATGTTTCTCAGAGCACCTAATAGTCTCAGATCAATGGATAAACAGTGACGAAAACTGATAGAAGAATCCAAGGAACAAAAGAGACTGATTCCAAACCAGGGACGCAGTACGAACACTGCACTCAGTAAACGAACACCGTCAAAGGGTCCAAGGTATGAAAGCAAAAAAGAGACGAAACTCGACTCAATGACTAGTTAGGTGAAACTAAACTAGATGAGTACCAGGACGAAACTGGTTTTCATGCACAGGCGACGAGGCAAAACTCGACCCAAAGCGAGAGTGATGAGAACACATGTTTCTCAGAGCACCTGCTAGTCTCAGATCAATGGATAAACAGTAACGAAAATTGATAGAAGGATCCAAGGAATAAAAGAGACAGATTTCAATTATGGACGCAGTATGAACACTGCACTCGGTAAACGAACACCGTCAAAGGGTCCAAGGTATGAAATCAAAAATGAGACGAAACTTGACTCAATAACTTGTTAGGAGAAACTAAACTAGATGAGTACCAGGACGAAACTGGATTTCATGCGCAAGGCGAGGAGACGAAACTCTAACTCAACCCAAAGCAAGGAGATTATGGCGTACACCTAAAAACCTGCTGAAAGCGAATATCAGGACGAAACTGGTATTTGAAAGGTGCATCAATAAACATTGGAGTGAACTGGAGAGGGTAGTGAAGACTTAACCCGAGAAGACCGCTCCAGGGAGAAACTGAACTACAGTCAAGAGTAGACACTCAAACAAACAAATGATTAACGTCAAAAGGATATTAGTATAGGGAGGAAACTGAGATAATGAGGACGAAGACCTCGCTGGGGATTTAATCTGAAGTATTAGCAAATTCACTGGGGACAACAGAAACAATAATGGCTTATGTTCTGATGCATGTTTGAATTCTTTCTATATAGCGCAATGCTCCATATAATGGAAATGCTGCGTGTTTTGGTAGATGCAATTTAATGATGCATGTTTAAAAGTTTCACTGGGAAATGGCCAATTGAGAAGCCAAAAACCAAGAATTCAGAATCTGACATGACTTGAAAAAATAAATTGCAAAATCCAAAGGAGAGGAGAAAATACGAGGAACCTCTATAGAGGGAACCTCGAAGAAATGAAGCTTCGCGGGGAATAACAATCGAGCAACCAGTAGAAACAGGCCACAACCATTGAGAGGAGCTGCAAAAATAAATTGCAAACTCCTAGAGAAGATCAGATCGACACTGTAGCTTCTAGAGAGGGACGCCATCTGAGGATTATAGATTGAGGGAGAAGATAAGGGCAAGACTGTAATCTCTGGAAAAGACAGCGCACGATCGTGTTGAGGATGACACCAAGACAACAAACCCGACGTGAGGGGTGAAAACCTTTGCTGGGGGAACAAAGCTCTGCTGAGGAAACATGACTTCACCGGGTAGAGGGAACTCTGTTGAAGATTTTTGTTAGAGAGATTTTTCTTCTGGAATGCAATCATTGGATGGATTATGTAGATAGTCACACAGTATCGACTTTACTGAGGATAGGTAAAGATCTTAACATAAGGATGCCCCAATCAATAGACCGACTGGGAAATGAGAGGTCATGGCGAGAGATCTCTGTTGGCAACTCTGTTGGGGATATGCGATATCCTCAAATCCGGAGTCTCAGAATGAAGCCTTTAAAAGAAGATTTCAGGGGAAACAAAACTCCGCTGCAGAAACGAAACTTCACTGGGGATAGGTAAAGTCCTATTCATACATGGGCTCTGTCTATCAAAAGAAAAAAACAAAAATTCCCTTCCTGACAATCATTAAGCTCTTTACAGGTGTTCAACGTGTAAACTCTTTTTTTGATGTCAATCAAATGTTTTGCATGCAGAAAGATGTTTATTTTGGGAATGACAGATCTGATGCGACAATTATTTAAGCCTTGAAGTTGAAAACCTTAACAAAGTGTCGCATCTCTGTTGTGAATGAATCACTGGCTAGAGTGTAAAAATTTCAAAACTTTTCTTCCCCTTTTTTCCTTTTTTTTAAAAAAAAAAATGAGTCAAGATGCGGGTGATAAGATACCAACATGAATATGCAACACATATTTGGGAGTTTAGGAAACGTTATCTTGTTATAGTATGCTTTCGAGTTAAACCTTTGTTTCAGTTAGGACTTTTAGAGGTTGTAACGTGGCCCGGTTCGAGTTTTTTTAGAAAAAGTTTTTCAAGGATCAAGTTATTTGGTGCCCACCCCCTTCGTGATATTCTCCTGTCCTAAGCTCAGCTGACTTATCACAAGCATTCATCTTTCAAAAGGATTTATAATGGTTGAGTAACCACGACAAATTCTCCAACATGATTGTCACTTAACTTTTGCTGATTTTGTTTTTTGATATTATTGTTCCTCTTCTTTTGATGAAAATTTTATTGGATAATCTTTTTCGGCCTTTTAGGCTCTCTTTTCCCTAACTTTTGACTGGACAAAATCTTTTGAATTTCAATTTTGAAAGTCCAGCGGGATGCCCTAACTTTTGCCTAAGCGACTTATTTTCAAGTTTCGACTTAGCAGGGCTTTTTGTTTCTTTCTTATTCATACTTTCCACTTCGAGCAAGTCAATATGACTTTAGGTCTTGGAACTTTTTTTTTCTTTCTCTCTTTTTTTTGAAGAAAACAAATGCCTCATTCCTTGGTCGGCGAGGGATAGCCATTATTGTATCGATTCGATCTCGACCTCAGGACTTTGTGAAGAAATGAACATCATGGTTTATACATTTTTCCTGATCTCATGATGTGAAACATAAAATATGGTGATCCTCAGTCGGGACATTCCTTTTGAAATTTGAATGCTTGGTCAAATGAACTGAACATCTACCCTGCCCCTGGTTAAAAATATGGTTTTTTCCTCTTTTTTTTAAAACGGAAAAGAAACTCCTACTTCGAAGGCTCGGAGGGGTTAACGAGGGTCTAACTCCCTTATATATCCAGTGTTTGGGGATTGAAACAATGCTTGTACATCGTTAACGGGGTTCTACTCAAAAACATACCATTACATTCATCGTTTTTAGCTAAACTCCTTCCTCCAAACTTTTGGCTAAGCAAAAGAATTGGCACAGTTGTGTAGCGGTGAAAATCGGAGATCAAGCTATTAATTAACTTGACTCACAAAAAGCAAGAGTCGCCACCGCGCTTTATTATTTCCAAGGGAAAAGGGAAAAGAGCGAAATAAAACCCTAAAATATGCAATGTAAAATAATACTTAAAAGTAATAAAAATACAATGCGCTTTGGAAAGAGATCGAGAGTTCGGGGGTTGGTTATACAATGGGAAGGTGTTAGCACCTAATGCATCTGCGGTACTCCGCAGGAACCTTTTGAAATATCTGTTTTTTGGTTTAAAATTGTTTGTTTGATTAAAATGATTCGTTTGGCTAAAAAGATGGGTATGGACGAGATTTTTGAAGATACGACGACCTAATGTCGAAGTTTTGACTTAAAAGGTGTGAGTTTGAAGATGGAGTCTTTTGGGAAAATTATCTTGAGTTTGGAAAAATAGTAAACAAACAAAAATGAAAAAAAGGGTATTCGCACGATCGGATGAGATGTAGTTGATGACATGAAGTCAACAAATTTAAATATTTCCCTTGGAGTTAAACAAACGAACAGTAAAATAAGCTATAAAAATTAAAATGAACTAAGTCGAAAATATCACAAAATTTATTAACATATGAAAAGAAAATAAAAAAGGAATAAACATAAACAAAAATTGATAACAAGTGAATGATAATAAAGAATACGTGACGGAAGAAAAAAAATCAAGCATAAAAAAATATAGCAAACATTAACTCTAAGCTACAATTGAAATTTCTAAGATTATTGAATTAAATCTAAATTAAAATTCTAAAACCTAATAACTAAACTAAATGAAAATTATAAAATTACTAACTAAACTAAATCAAACATTCTAAAGTTATTAACTAAATTAAACGTTCTAAAATTATTAACTACCGAATAAAATTCTAAAAAAAAATACTAACTAAGCTCGATAAAAATTCTAAACTTACTAACTAATTCTAAAGAAAATGTTAAGTTGATTCTAAACTAAACTAACCGATTGAGGTTTATCTAAAATTATGATAAAGAATTACTATTGACTAATTAACAATAAAAAATAATTAACAAAGTTGGTGTGAGAATTAGAAAACATCAAAATGGAGGGTGTATAGAGATTTAATTTTCTTACTTACGAGTTTTCCACTATGGATGACTTTCCAAAGTTCTGCATCATTTGGCCACCATTATTCCAAGCCATGAGTTGCAAGAAATTTCATAGATGACTTTGAAATTATTTTCGCATTTGAACAATCCATATTCTCCTTCTTGTCAACCTCTTTCTCCTTAGTGCCACAGTTCTTGTTAACATACCGATGAGGAACACGTTTCCACACTCAATAAGCAGCATCCTTCAAACAAGATAATTGAGGTATCCAACCCTTCAAACCAATACCGGAAATCTTACCCTTGTCACTGCACACTTGAGCATCATTACTTGACAGAAACACGGATTTAAGACTATTACATTTCAATATGAACTCTTCCTTTTCTCCAACATGCATGGCAAGTGAAATAAAAGAGAGATTTGATCCTTTTGTTACTTCCCAAGGTATGCCGGCCGTGTATAGAGATTTCACTTTCCTGCTTATGAGTTTTCCATCATAGATAGCTTTCTGAATTTCTACAGCATTTGGCCACCACTGTTGCCATGTTGAACAGAACTGTGGGTCTCGCAGCGACTCATACAGAAACCGTCAATGTTAACATCTTTCGCGGTAAGAACAACAGTTATGGAAGAAAGTTCGTTGAACTTAGTAGCTAAAGCGAGAAGATCCTTTCCTTTTAAATTCTTCCCAAGAGTATAAGCAGGGTGCAGGAACTGTTTCCCTACTACGAGCGCAGACGAGCCAACTTTGTATTTCTCGGTGGTCTTCCACCACGCGGCGGCCGAAGGGAGAGGCGATGATGATGGATACCGTGACGGAGAAGACAGAAGAGAGAGAGAGAGAGTTTTGGTTTTTGAGATTTTGTTACCGGCGGTCCAAGACGAAAATGGCGACTTCGTGGTGCATATTAGATGACTTTACGACAGCGATGCGACGATGAATAGCGGCTCGAGGTTTAGAATCTGTTTGATTCAAAACAAGAATTTTTTATCAAGGAAAGATGAGAGGAAAGGTTTGTGCGTTGATGGAAGAGATGAGGTTGGGGAGGTAGCAGATGGAAGTGGGAAGGGTGAAGGATTGATTGAAGAGAGATTTGGATAACATTCAGTGCAGATATGAAGTAAAAAAAGCACAGTCTAGTAGTTACAGTGTCAGCAGACTAGAAACGGTTCAAATTGGAAGGCAAATCTGAATTTTTGGCTGGGAAAAACACTGACCACATTCAGAATTTAGGAGCACTCCAAACATTCAAATACAAGTCTATCATGAACATAACTGTCTGTGTAAAGACTTCAATCTTTTCTTAGCTCCATGAATTCACGATGAATACCACTGGCGTTTAGGATCACAATTTCAACTCTATCCCCAGTGTATATATCTCCCTCAGATGCAGATGCAAAAACAGTTTTGACCAGATCAACTGCTTCTGATTCAGACAGTGGAGTAACAACATCCTGGGCAGGAAAAAGGAGTGGGCTGGGGACTTCCGTTGGTTATCAAGAAAAGGCATGATGAGAGTGGATCCAGAACCTTGAGAGCTATATCCTACCCTCTCATAGGAACCAACAGCATCATATGTGAAGACACATCCCTTTCCTTCACTGTCAAGGCCGCCCAACACATTAAAAGAATAATAAGGAAAGAAGCGTTTGTAATAAAGTGTGTTTGAAAGCAACTGAGCCATTGCAGGGCAGCTCATCTGCTTGTTGTGTTGATGCTGATATGTCAAATGTCTAGCAGACAAAACCTTCTGCAAAGCCTTCACATTAGCTTGAAAACCCGAAGAAGCCATAACACACTTCTCAGCTAGGTGAGAGATTTTGGAGTAATCACGAGTGAGGATGTTGTAACCAGAGGACATCCTTGTATCTGCTGCAATCACACAGTAGTCTGACCCAGCAACAGCGACACATGATCCTCCATTGTTGTCATATGGAGACCAAATAGCGTGTTCTTTAGTCATGATGAATGGGACGTAACGGAGTAAGTCTGATGCAGATTTGAACGTGCACCGAGAATCGAATCGGCAGAAGTGAGCGAGCTTCGCAGAAGTGTTCGGCTGAGTTGCACAGAGTGAGAGAGATATGCAGACGTGATGATGGACGGTGGGTTGTTGGTCCGTGGGTTTCGCGAAGGGAGTTTAAAGTGCAAACAGAGGGAGTATTGGTCGGACTGTAGGCGGAAAGAGAAAGGTTGGTGACGGTTGAATCGAGGGTGATGGCGTAGGTGTTGTGGGTGTCGTGAGGGAGGGTTGAGTTTGTTGAGGAAGATAGTGTGAAGGTCAGGGAGTAGAAGAGGAGAAATAGTATTAAACGAAGCATGGTTTAGATTTTAGAGAGGAAAAATGTAAAACATGTTGTGGAAACTGGTCAGAGGAAAAAACAAGAGTGAGCTTGTGTGTGAATGAAAAAACAAGAGAGTGAGGTTGAAGTGGTGACAATATCGATCCTCAATTTCATCCAACAGCCAATAGGAATAGAGTATTGTATAATCAATAATTTTTTTGTGACCAAAAAGCCCCTGAATGACAAAAATAAAATAAAACCTGAAAGTATAAAAAATAACTCAATTAAAAATAATTTTTTTGAATTTTTCTGAATTAAAAATAAAGACACAAAATGACCGAAAACGATAAAAAAACGGACGAAAATTTATCCGATAAAATAAAATGAACACATTAAAATAAACTACATGTCACAAAGATTAAAGAAAAAATATTCAAGAAGTCAAAAATCAAAAATAAAATAATAATAAAAATATCAGACTAAACAGGCGTTTAAGGTTAAAAACGAGACTTCGAACTGTACCGAAAAAATAAAGCGAGCATACCGTCATAATCTACGCGAAACGTAGATTCATAAAATGATCGGTAAAAGGTGAAAACTTAAAATATTTTCTCGCTAATTTCCCGCATAGTGTCGAATCGCTTTTAACAGTCTATCTATAAAACCGAAATATTTTTATTATCGACATATAAACAACTTGGAGCAATGCAAGAAACGAGTAAAGAGATAAAAATGCATGAAGTGAAATGTCAGGTATTTTTTAACTAAAAGACGATGCAAACTTTGATTTAAACTGACTTTTCTGGTCAACTTAAATACGACTAATGATGCAAAATATGATGAATGAAGATATTTACTAATGATTGTGACCAAATGACAAAATATGGTATGAATGTGCGACTGAAAAAATTAGGGGCGAAATTAAGGGTGCAACGGTGTGCTTTGATGAATCAGTCTTCGAGAATCCACAATCAACCGTACTTCTGGCTTGAGAGACTCAAAACTTTAATTGAGGCGCGATACCTGATGCTCTTGATTCAGACCTGTCTCTGCACATGACACAAAAGAAAACACGAACATACACCTTTGTATGCGATTAGAAATTAGTGGTACTTATGCTAAAAATGTTCAAAACACTTGACAATCTTCGCATAGTCAAAGCTCGAAGGTGAGACATTAAAACCGACCGTATTTCGTGACCTTGACTTATCTTAAAAAAAATGCAAAAATTAAAAATGGGATCTTAGGTCAAAAATTGGGGTACAACAAGTTGGTATCAAAATGCCCGAAAAATCGATTAAAGAGTGATACTGGATGAATTAAGTAAAATGAAACAATTTCATCAAGGCAAAAATATTCAACGCATCAAGACTGACATTCGGCCATAAAAAAAATCCTATATGCAGACAATGCAAAAACAATCAATCAAGATAACGCATGAAAGTGCGGCAAAGAAACGTAATAAAAGCCATTATGGGGAAGAAAAAATTCCAACTAGGTTCGCCGACCTGTCGTAATCTTGATATTACCCTGACCCATGACCTTTACCAACAGCGCAGAGCTGTGAAACAAATCGGCAAGGCATCCACCAGTAAAGTGAATGAGAATCCACATCAATCATAGCACTAAACACGCCTCTTGCACAGTAGTAGTTGTGTTTGTTATTCGTATTTCAAGCGATCTACTAACCATGACTTAGATTACCATTTTCGTGTAAGGCCCATGAAGTTTATATGCATATGCTTATCAAAATATTGGACGTTTTTGCAAACAAAATAGTAAAAAGGGATAAAATAAACGTATACGTGTACTTGAAAGAAGATATTCTATTGATTTTGAGAAATCAGCCTGTGAAAAAGGCATTTACATTTGGAAGCAAGTGATTACAAAATCAAAGCAAACAAGTGTTTACAAATGGCAATGTAAATGTGAATATCCATCAAGTCCCGACTCTGCTATGACTCTTATGACTCTTACGCTTCCATCTTCCTGCTTTCAAACAGATCATTCTTGGATTAGCTTCGAGCTTATGCCAGGTGACGGAACGAAGGAAAGAAACAAAGGATCTCATGTTGAGCGTAGTCATTTTCTTTAAGTCCCTAACTTTTTCCTGAATCGCCCTTTCGGGTTTTCAATTCACCAGGACACGCTCTTTTTGCCTAAACTGCCCCTTCGGGTTTTCAGTTTAGCGGGTTTTTTTAATTATATTTTTTTATGCAAAGTATTTATTAACTACGTCAGCATTCACATGGAGAGGGAAGTACTCTCCATCCATAGTCGTGAGCATCATCGCTCCTCCAGAGAAAACTTTTCTGACCACGAAAGGACCTTCATAAGTTGGAGCCCACTTGCCCCTGGGATGTCCCTGGGGGAGAATTATCCTTTTTAGCACAAGGTCACCTGGCTTGTAACACTGAGGCCGTACCCTCTTATCAAAAGCTTTCCTCATCCTTTGCTAATATACCTGACCATGACATACAACTGTCAACCTCTTCTCGTCAATAAGTTCCAACTGATCCATCTGATTCTGTACCCATTCACTTTCATCCAGCTCAACATCCCTCATGATCCTAAGAGAAGGAATCTCGACTTCTACTGGCAATACTGCTTCCATGCCGTAAACCAATGAAAATGGGGTTGCCCCAGTCGAAGTACACACAATGGTGCGATAACCATGCAAAGCGAAAGGCAACATCTCATGCTAATCTTTATAGGTTACCACCATCTTCTGTACGATCTTTTTAATATTCTTATTGGTCGCTTCGATAACATTGTTCATCTTTGGTCGGTATGGGGAAGAGTTATGATGCTTGATTTTGAAGGACTTACAAAGCTCCTTCATCATTTTGTTGTTCAAATTAGACCCATTATCGGTAATGATCTTTTCAGGCACTCCGTAGAGACAAATAATATTGTGCTTAATAAACCGAGTTACCACCTGCTTGGTGACATTGGCATAGGATGCAGCTTCGACCCATTTTGTAAAATAATCGATGGCAACCAGAATGAAACGGTGCCCGTTGGATGTTGTTGGTTCAATTTTTCCGATCATATCAATTCCCCACATCATAAACAGCCAAGGGTAAGTCAAGACATTCAAAGTTACTGGCGGCACACGCACCTTGTCAGCATAGACTTGACATTTGTGGCAAACCCGTGCATGATTGTAACAGTCAGTCTCCATGATGGACCAATAATAACCTGCTCTCAAAATCTTTTTAGCCATGGTATGCCCACTGGAATGGGTCCCGAAATCACCTTCATGTATCTCCTCAATGATTCTAGCTGCTTCTTTCTTGTCAACACATCTGAGCAGTAAGCCGTCATGATGCCTTCTATATAACACACCGCCACTGAGAAAGAACTTGGCTGAAAATCATTTCAAGAACTTCTTATCTGTGACGGATGCCTCTTCAGGGTACTCTTGTGTTTCAAGATATTGTTCAACATCATAAAACCAAGGATTACCATCTGATTCCAAACTAGCCTCAAAGCAGAAAGCTGGCTCACTCAAACTTATGATGGTAATGGAAGGTGCCTCATTAGCCCACTTAACCTTGAATATGGAGGACAAAGTTGCCAGTGCATCAGCTAGATTGTTTTCTTCTCTAGGAATATGCTCAAACGTGATATCTTCAAAGTACGAAATCATCTTCAGAACATGCTCACAATATGGAATTAGGTTCGGATGGCGAGTCTCCCAATCTCCATTAATCTGGATGATAACAAGATTGGAATCCCCGTAAACTTTCAAAAATTTGATGCGCGGGTCGATCGCCGCTTCAATGCCATAAATGCAAGCCTCATATTCGGCCATGTTGTTAGTGCAATCGAAATAAATACGAGCCGTCAAAGGAATGTGGTATCCCTCAGGGGAAATGATAATATCTCCGACATCGTTGCCCATGGCATTAGAGGCACCATAAAAAACAAGCGTCCAATATGATTCCAGCTCGGGTCCTTCGTTTGGGTATGGAATATTACAATCCCGAATATACACAATTTCCTCATCTGGAAAATCAAACTTCATTGGTTCATAATCGTTCATGGGCTGATGAGCAAGATGGTCGGCCAGTACACTACCCTTAATTGCTTTTTGAGTAGTGTATTGGATATCATATTCAGTGAGTATCATCTGCCAACGGGCCACCCTACCTGTAAGAGCTGGCTTCTCAAAAATGTACTTGATTGGATCCATTTTGGATATCAAGTAGGTGGTGTGAGTTAACATGTATTGCCTCAAACGCTTGGCGGCCCAGGCAAGCGCACAACAAGTCTTTTCCAGCAATGAGTACCTCGACTCGCATTCCGTAAACTTCTTACTCAAGTAGTAAATAGCTTGCTCTTTCTTCCTTGTCTCGTCGTGCTGACCGAGGACACAACCCATTGAGCTCTCCAACACAGTTAGATACATGATTAGTGGCCTTCCTTCCACTGGCGGCATGAGTATCAGAGGTTCCTGCAAATACTCCTTTATTTTATCAAAGGCCTTCTGAGAATCCTCATTCCATTTCACTGTCTGACTTTTCTTCAACAACTTGAACAAAGGTTCACAGGTGGCTGTGAGATGAGAAATAAATCTAGAAATGTAGTTTAACCTTCCCAAGAAACCATGTACTTCCTTTTCCTTCCTTGGTTCAGGCATTTCCTGTATCACTTTTACCTTGGCCAGGTCCACCTCGATACCTTTTTCACTTAGAATAAAATCCAACAGCCTTCCGAATCTCACCCCTAAGGTACACTTATTCAGATTCAACCTCAGCAAGAACTGCCTCAGTCTCTCGAACAATTTTTTTAGATGAACAAGATGTTCCTCTTCCATGTCAGACTTAGCAATCATATCGTCCACATAAACCTCAATCTCTTTGTGAATCAAATCATGAAAGAGAGTGACCATGGCGCGCTGATATGTTGCCCCAACATTTTTCAAACCAAGCGACATCACTTTATAGCAGAAAGTTCCCCAAGGCGTGATAAATGTTGTCTTCTCCATATCCTCCGGAGCCATCTTAATTTGATTGTAACCCGAAAAACCATCCATGAACGAAAACACTTTGGAATGAGAAGTATTATCAACCAACACATCAATATGCGGCAAAGGGAAATCATCTTTAGGGTTGGCCCTGCTTAAATCCCTATAATCCACGCACATCCTTACTTTACCATCCTTCTTGGGCGCAGGAACAATATTTGCAATCCATGGCGGATAATTGATGACCTTTAAGAAATTCGCGTCTAACTGCTTCTGGACCTCCTCCTTAATCTTCTTGGACATCTCAGGATGAGTTCTTCGGAGATTTTACTTGACAGGGGAACAACCTTCTTTGAGCGGTAGTCGATGCACCACTATGTCTGTATCCAACCCAGGCATATCCTCATAAGACCAAGCGAAGATATCAGAATACTCACAAAGTAGCTCAATCAATTTTACCTTTATACTTTCTTCGAGATCTGCCCCTATCTTGACTTCTCTTCTTACCTCTTATGTGCCAATTTTCACCACCTTAATCAAATCTTGATTTGGCTGGATAACCTTCTCCTCTTGTTTTAACAATCTTGCTAATTCCTCAGGAAGATCACAATCCTCATATGCTTCTTCTTCAGCTTGATAAATAGGAGTATCAAAGTCATAATGAGCCATAGCAGAGTCATTATCAATATAATCGATGGTGGAAGTGCATCTGCATGAACGACATTTTGGCGTTTTTTAGTGACAGTGTGTGAAAAGAGAAACATTTCCATTCAAATAAAAAAAGAAATGGAGCAAAATTTTGAATGCAAAAACGTCCTTTATTTCATGATAAACTTTTGAAAATAAACATGGTGGCCCTACACAAATGATCCACCACGCCTTGGGCAGAGCGTGGGAGTTATGATATGATAATAAAAGAAAACAAGAAAATTACTCCTCAGCGCTTGAAACTTGGATAACATACACAGAAGTCCAATTGTTGAGTGTTTGGCCTAGAATACTTTGATGAATCCAATCTTCGATATTGTAGCCATCAACCCTATCGTCGCCAAATGAATTGACGTGTCCTTCTTGAGCAGCACAAGGACGGGAAAACTTCACAGGAGTAGATAAACTAGATGCTCTGGGAGTTGTACTATGCTGACCTAGGCTAAAACCAAGACCAATTTTATTAAATTTTGGGGTAACGTCCAGCACCTGACCCCAACCTTCAGAGTTACCATTTTCCACCACAACTCTCGCATCCTTGAGAGAAGACATAACAATTTCAGGTTTCCTTCTCTGCTCTAGAGGAGGAAAATTGACAGCATGAACTGTCTCAAACGCCTAAAACAGAGTCTCATGAATCTCGCCTTCAAATTCAACATAGCGGAATGATGTCAAATGACTCACAATGTACTCTTCCTCGCCGCACACAGTTATCACCTTTCCCTCTTCAGGATACTTGAGTTTTTGATGAAGAGTAGAAGTGACTGCCCCTGCTCTATGAATCCACGACCTCCCTAAAAAATAACAATACCCTGGCTGTATATCCATCACAAAAAATGTAGCCGTGAAGGTACGAGGACCAACCTTGATTGGTAACTCCACTTCCCCAAACACTGACCTTCGAGACCCATCAAACGCATTCACCATCAAATCACTAGGGCGCAGCTCCAGTCCAGAGTAATCAATCTTCATCAATGCTGACTTAGGCAATACATTCAAAGACGACCCCGTTTCCACCAAAACCCGGGATAAAGTAGTGCCCCTGCACTCCATTGAAATATGCAACGATTTGTTATGGTCTCGCCCCTCCGGAGGAAGATCAAAATCTGTGAAGCCCAGACCGTTCCCGGTAGATATGTTAGCACAAACATTCTCAAACTGATTGACTGTTATCTCATATGGCAAGAACGCATTTTTTAACAACTTCATCAAAGCATTTCTATGAGGTTCTGAATAAATCAACAGAGACAAGATAAACATCTTAGAAGGAGTATGGCTCAGATGATCAATTATGCTATAATCACTTTTTCTGATAATTCGCATCAACTCTTCAACCTCTTTGGGAACTGAAGAAGCTTCTGGTATCGAAGTTGGTTGAGTCACATTGGCTGGCGTAACCCTGTGATTACCAATCATCGCCTGCTATTTTCCTTTTTCTCTTGCAGAAGCATCTGTCGCATCTCGCACATTGGAAGGACCAAATACTCTCCCGCTTCTAGTCATTCGACCCACACCAGAACAATTATGAACTTCCCCTTCATTATCTTCAGCACGTTCTTCCTCAGACAAACGGGTACTTACCTCCTGCTTCACCCCATGGTAATAAACATTAGCACCATAATGCCATGGGATGGCCTTCTCACTGGTATACGGCATGGGACCAGGTACCGTAATCATCAAAGGGGTACCCTAGATGGGGTAGGAATGCGCACAAGGGTGTAAGGAATAGATACCACATCAACATCTTCTTCGGTAACCTTACGGTAGCTTGGTTTTCTATCGAACTGAAGGGAACCCTCCTTTATCATCAACTGGATACCGGCTTTTAAATCATCACAGTCCTTTGGTTGCTCTCTACACTTGGCACACTCTGAAGTACAACCCGGGAAAATAGAATTGACAAGCAAATACCTCTTAACATACCACAACGGAGTAGTTACTTATTCCACATTCATGATTAAATTCAACACTTCACCATTATCATCAATCATATTAACAACACCCCTCCATGCCTAGGCATTAGGTTCTGAGTAACATTCGGACCAATCACTGGAGTAAACTCAATTGCCTTAGCATCCAACAAGTCTTGTATTTTGCACTTTAACGCAAAGAAATTGTCAGTAGAATGACCAACTCTGCCTGAATGGAATTCACATCTTGCGTTAGCATCATAGTTAGGAGGAAGTCTTGCGGGGGGTGGTGGCATATTTCTCAAACCGATCAACTTCAAATCGAGCAAATGGTGAAGTGCTTTAGTAAGAGATACTGGTAAGGGATCGAATTTTCTCAATTGTCTCTGCTGTTGATTATTATACTGACGAGGAGCATCTTGTTGTCTTTGTTGTTGATGCACTGTATTCAGTCTCTGCTGCGGAGGAGCATTAACAGGAATAGAAATAACATTGATTTGTTGGTGCTGACGATCCTCTCCTCTTCCTCTATGAGAGTAAACCGCACTTTCGTCACCTTCCTTTTTCTTAGGGTAAGTGTTGAATGGTTTCTTACTGCCCCCTGATGAGCCACTAGAACCTCCAATCTGAATTTTCCCCAATTTCAAACCTACCTCAATTCTTTCACCGACCATAACCAAGTTTGCAAATCCTGCCGAAGTACTTCCTATCATGTGCTCATAAAATGGCCCTTGCAGGGTACTCATAAACATATCAATGAGTTATCTCTCATGAGTGGAGGTTGAACCCTCGCATCCAACTCACACCACCTCTGAGCGTATTCCTTGAAAGATTCTCTTGGTCCTTGTGACAAATTCTGTAACTGAGTGCGATTAGGCGACATATCCACATTGTACTGATAATGTTTGACAAAAGCCCGAGCAAGATCATTCCAGCAACGAATGTGGGTTTTCTCCAACTTCTGTACCACTCCAGGGATGCCCCAGATAGGCTATCCTGGAAAAAGTGAATCAAAAGCCCCTGATCCTCAGTATGCACCGACATCTTTCGGAAATAAGCAGTTGCATGAGTAACAGGACATGACATTTCATTTTACTTTTCAAATACAGGAGGCTTGAAATTTGGAGGAACTTTCACCCCGGACACCAACCCGAGATCATTATCATCTATACCAAGGGCTCATTTCCCTTCCACATCCTTCAAACTTTCTTCCAACAACCGATACTTCCTATCCTCAACCTGAACTTCCGGCTCTGAACGCCGAACAGAAAACTGATTTTCATCCTGGTCAAAGTCATAATCCTGCTCCTGATAGTTCCTTACACCGCCCTGATTATCTCTTATGTTCCCCACAAGACGAGGTCCCGGAGATGGGGGAAACTGCCCTACGTTGCGCACAAAAGGGTTTCTGAGCATCCCGTGAAATTTTCCAACAGGATGATCTTGCACATCCCCCAATCCTACAGAAATGTCCTGATAGAGCCCTTGATTTCCACCATCCCCTGGATAGCGACGCTAGTTGTTGACAATGGCAGCCAGTTCCTCCTGTCGACGATTCACATTGGTGATGACCTCCATGAACTGGGTCATCTACGTAGCCATCTGGGCCCTTATTTCTGCGAGTTCAGCTTGGACTTGTTCCATCTGTCTTGGAAAATTGTTTATGGTGGAATACCGATGAGTAGTCATCTTGAATTCTGAATAAGAAAAGCAGAAGAATAAGAATACCGTCTTGAGATAACCTGTAATGTTATGAAATGCATGATGTGCTTGATATGTTTTTCATTTCCCGGTATTCAAGAGTCCTTTTATTCATCAGTCATGGCGCGTAACCAATAATAATCAAGCATACAATCAAGGGGAAAAAAGGACAATAAGACAAACACTTCAATTATTTACAAACAAAATAAATGATGTTCGAGTGACTTCAGACAAAATATGTTTTTCAAAGTAAATTTAACAAAAACTGAATAATGAAAACAAACAATGGTCCCTTCCAACAATCTTGGGGGTGACCAAATACACCAAAGGTAAGTAACAAAACTAAATCTCCGGAACAAGACACATTTCAAGGTGTTGACAATACTCTTCAAGCCTGGCTTTCTCCTTCAACAGTTGTGATGCGATTACTTTACTTTCTTGAAACCGATCCTCCGCGACACGACTCTGGGCTACTTCCTTCTTAAGCTGAGCATCTTTGTCTTTGAGTTGTTTCTCCAAATTTTGAATCTTCTTCCTGTAGCTATTCTCAGCTTCCTGCAGCTTCTGGCACTCTTGCTGGGTCTTACTCAACTCTTCTTCCATTTCAGCATGAGATCTCTTCCTAATAATGGTTGCATCAAAATTTTCCCCTTGAGCTACTTTGAGTTTGCGAGCTAAGTCGGCCCTTTCTTGATCTACCCAATAAGGTTTCATCCCTGCCTCACGGTCTTTTGCACGAAGTTGAACGTTCTCAACATGAACCTAGGTGAACACCTCGGTAGGCACCGTGTTACTCAGAACAGTAGGAGGTTGCTCACATATAGGAACCGACCTTGCAAATGGTAACCGTAAAATCTTAACCCTGTCTCTAATCCATTCTAAGTAAGGAACCCTAGCAATAGGAACCTTCTTGCCCAAAGTAGTTCTATCCTTCATGTGAATTCCCTTCCAAGCACTTGTCACTCTTTTAAACATCACAGGATCACTTCCTCTAACAAAATACACTAATTCAGACACCTCCTCAACCTTTGGCGGTCCATCCATTACATATCCCAATTTACGATAAGCAAGCACAAGATTATAGTTGATACACCCCTTAGTTCCTATGAGGGGAACATTAGGGAAATCTCCGCAGCTAGTGATAATACTTCATACTTACCCCATGTCATAATTCCACCGGATATCAAATGAAGTAAGGTTGACAAGTCTTGATGACCATCAGAGAGAATGTCTGGTGTCCACGAAAGGGCCACTTGTCGGTAGGTGCAAATTAAACCATTGATACAACATTGAATGACATAAACGTACATTACCTCCTTTTCCATGCCTGAAATGAATGGTGTAAAGAGTATCTGCCAAGAGTGTCGGTACCGAGTTCTTATTTCTGAAAACACAAATAGCCGTCAAATCCACAAAAAATTTCTTGTGAGGAAAGAGGATGATCCCGTATATCATGAGAGCAAACAGAGAGCTGAAGTCACCCCAATTCCTTTTCTTTGCCCAGTCTTCAGCTTTCTTCACTAAGAAATCCAAATAAAACCCTGTAGTACCCTCACTTGATTTCCAATTGTCTTTCACCTGTAAGTTCAGATGCGCCTAAGAGGGGGGTGAATTAGGTTCTTTAAAACTTTTTCTGATTTGTATGAATATTTTTTCACGAGTTTCTTTTCTTTCTTTTTCTGATAAGTGATGAAAGCAGTAAATGTGGAAAGTAAAGAACACAAAGATGTATCCTGGTTCTCCTCACAGTCCGAGAGTACTCCAGTCCCCTTTCAACATGAAAGAGATTTCCTTATAGTTGGTAATTTGTACAAAGACTACCTAACAAGCCAAGAACAATCCTCTTGGACCAAGAACAATCCTCTTGGATTTTCACTAAGACCACAAAGAGAATAATCCTCCCTAAGTGTCTTTCTTGTTTCCAACAATCCTGAAAACAAGTATACAATAGTTTGTTTGATTTGTATAAGAGTTTGAATAATGAAAGAGAAATGTCAATCACTTGATTGATCTTTTCTATTGAATATGAAATTTAAGATGGAATACTCTTCTAAGTGCTCAAGAACAATTTTCAGTATGCATATGAAAATGATGAACAAAAATATTGAGTAGAGAGTGTGATCAAAAGAATAGAAAGTAAAAGTTGTTAGTGATTGTTGTTGTGACTGTTGTTTTTCAAAATACTAAATAAAAATAATTTATAGTGTAGTAACACCTCTTCAATGAATCTTAGCAATGTTTAAACCATTTTTACTAACAAAATGTATTTGAAAAGATACAAAGATTGCCATGAAAAGGTGCTACAAAAAGTTGCTAGAAAAATAAAAAATTTCAAAATTTAAGGCACAACAACCGGTTGCACTAAAGCAACAACCGATTGCAGCACAACAATGTTTTAAAAAATTTGGAAAATATAACTATGACAACCGATTGTCATTGAGGAGCAATCGATTGCTCATAGGCCAACGTTCAAAAAATTTGAAAATAAAACACATGACAATCGATTGCTGCTAGACGACAACTGATTGTATGTCAAACAGAAGCAAAAGTTTCTTGGATGCAACCGATTGTCGTTTGATGACAATCGATTGCTTGTGTACAAAAATTTAAAAATAATTATTTTTAAAGATTTGAAGCAATTTAAAATATCCTTCTTCAATCATACATAATATATACTCAAAATATTATTTTAATAAATTAAATGCATGATTAAAAATAGTTTTGAGCATTAAGAGCATAAGATCAAAAATTTCATATACCTTAAGCCATAGTCTTGAAATGTTGATCTTGATCAATGAATCTTTGCTTGAGATAAATCTTCTATCTTGATCCATTCATTTTTGTGTGCTAGCTTGTCTTCATCAAAACATTTGGAAAGCTTGATTTCACAGTCTCCCCCTTTTTGATGATGACAATCATTGCTTGAAGTTTGGAGTGCATCTTTGTTTTCTCTAATCAAGTTGTTTAAAAATCCCCCTAAGTCAAATACTCCCCCTTGATCTATTGCATGAGGGTTTTGAAGATTGCTTGCTTGCTGCAATTTGGGTTAGAGAAACACAAAAGAAACTACGAAGTCTTCTCCCCCTTTGTCATTAGCAAAAAGGAATGGGAAGGAAGATCATAAAATTTTGCACATATAAACAACATAGCATAAATAAAGTTTGCATACATAGACATAACATAAACAAAGTGCACAAAACGAAAAGGATCACAATACACGAAGTGTCTTAAACGAAACTAGAAAAACAACATAAAACATAAGAACATAAAGTACTAAGAAATATAATAACTTAAAAACTAATCATCCATGCCTTCAACAAAGTCTTCATCATCTTGACCTTCACCATCATTGCCTTCATTGGTTTGAGGTTGAATGAAAGGGTAATGATAAGGTTGAGCTTCATAAGGAGGGACATTGGTATGGGCATAGAGATGAGCAAATTGATTGTTCATGTTGTTGTTCATGTATTGAAGGTAGGCAAAAACTTGATTGTAGGAGTTTTCCATTTGTTCTGGAGGTTGGTTTTGAAGTTGTTGTTCTTGTTGAGGTTGGTTTTGTGGAGGAGTGTGAATGTATGTGATGGTTCTATTAATCGGATCAAATTTGACGCCGGTTTTCTGTATTACATACTTTCTTCGGAGTGATTTCATGTTTGGGGTTAGTCATAGGCACCATGTGTTCACCAGGCAAGGGAATATTGAACTTCTCAAAAACAAGGGTAAGCCAGGAGCCATAAGGAAGAGCAGAAGCATTTTCATTATGTAGTGCCATATGATGTAGAATCACATAAGACCAGTTGATTTGAATCCCATTCTTCATCGCATATAGAATCTGCATCTCACAATCATTGACATTAGAAATATTTGAGAACTTTGGCATAACCACATACGCCAAAAAGTAGTGGATCAAACGATCATCAATGGTGAGAATTCCTGCAGACCAAGAGTTCCTCTCCGGAGTTCCACCAATAAGTCTTTACCTTTTCTGAATAAAATCACGCTCGGGAATTCTTGCAATTCCATAGTAGAAGTCTATTTTGTTGTAGCCAGGCAGATTTGCATTTGAGAGAAGTTTAATGCAAGCACCATCATTTGGAATACCCAAGGCTTCACCAAAATTCTGCACTATGAGTTCTATAGGAATCCCTTTGACATTTAAAATCATGCATCCTCTACTAATGGTTAGATTGCTATAGAAAATTCTAACCAAAGTGGGGTAAATAGGTCCATTAACACCAATCAACTTGTACACCCCTTGAGATCTAAATAATGCTGGAAAACTAAAGCATTCGGAATAAAAGTTGTCAAGATTACCGAACCTTGGTAGAAGAACCGTCATCCTCTGAAAGTGAGACACAAATCTTTCCCTTTGGCTTCTTGATGGAATGAGTTTTGAGATATCATCACCTTGAGATGAGGAAGAAGCTTTTCCCTTGCCTTTCTTTGATGTTGACACGGTGAGGGATGAGAGAATTGGAAGGGGAAAGGGTATTTGGTGTTTGTAGGGTTTCTTGAGACAAAAGAGGATATATGAAGTTTATGTTTTGGTTGGGCTTTTATAGATAAATAGGCATTCAATGGATAGGTAAGGCATGCAATGGTTAGGTAAGGCATTCAATGGTTTAGTCAAAAACAATAAAGACTTGTAGCATAGAGATTCTTGAGTGTGTAAGTATCCAAACAAATTTGGGGCATTTAGAAAATTGTTGACCAAACACTTAAAACATTCAAAAAGATAATAAGAATCTTGTACAAAATAAATAATAGTAACGGCAGTGGAAGAGAAAGAATAAAAGAGAGTGTAACTAAAAAAAATTAAAAAATTCAAAATTTTGAACTGTGCAATCGATTTTCGTTTGATGACAACCGATTGCATCCTTTGAAAAATGCAAACAGGGGCGAAAATAATGAGAAAGCAACCGGTTTTCATGGAGTGACAACCGATTATTGTGAAGACAGAATCTAAAAATTTTCATATACAACCGATTGTCACTCTATGACAACCAATTGTCATTAGTGAAAAAGTGAAAAAATACTTAATTTTTGGGAATTTCATGGTCATATATCAAAAATTTAGTAATAAAAACATGGATCATGATATATTACCATAAATTTAAGATTAAGATCATAGCCATGTACCTTAATTAAATAATTTCATTTTCGTCCAAGATACCTAGCTCTCTTCGGATCTTGAAAAACGGTTCTCTTGCCAATGGTTTAGTGAAGATATCTGCTAGTTGATTATGCGTATCCACGAAGGTGACTTCGGCATCTCCTTGAAGTACATGATCACGAAGAAAGTGATGTCGAATGTCGATATACTTTGTTCTAGAATGCATCACGGGATTTTTTATAATGTTGATTGCACTTGTGTTGTCGCATCGGAGTGGAATGCATCCAAGGTCGAGTCCGTAGTCACGGAGTTGTTGCTTGAGCCATATAATTTACGCACATAAACTACCCGCTGCAATGTATTCCGCCTCGGCCGTACTAAGAGCCACACAAGCTTGTTTCTTGCATACCCAAGAGACTAATGCATTTCCCAAAATGTGCCAAGTACCACTTGTGCTTTCTCTATCTGTTTTACATCCTGCATAATCAGCGTCAGAATAACCAATTAAATTGCATATATTACCTTTTGGGTACCATAGGCCGACATTGGTTGTTCCTTTGAGATATTTCATGATTCTTTTTACCGCCATAAGGTGAGATTCCTTCGGGTTTGCTTGAAATCATGCACACAGACATACACTGAACATGATGTCAGGACGACTTGCCGTCAAGTATAGCAGTGATCTAATCATGCCTTGATATTTAGTAATATCAATGGAAATAACGGATTCATCTTGATCAACATAAGTACTGGAGCCCATTGGCCTGTGCATTGATTTGCAATTATCCATATCAAACTTTTTCAAAAGTTCCTTGCAATATTTTGATTGATTGATGAAGATACCATCTTTCAGTTGCTTAATTTGCAATCCAAGGAAATAGTTCATCTTGCCCATCATAGACATCTCAAATTCTCCTTGCATCATCAAAGAGAACACTTCACACAAATCTTTGTTAGTTGAACCAAATATAATATCATCGACATAGACTTGTACTAATAAAGTGTTACCTTTAATCTTCTTTATGAACAAGGTCTTATCCACTTTACCTTTCTCGAAACCTTTTTCGCCTAAGAATGTACTGAGTCTGTCATACCATGCTCTAGGTGCTTGTTTTAAGCCATAAAGAGCTTTTCTCAACTTAAAGACATGTGAAGGATTCTTGAAGTCTTCAAATCCCGGGGGTTGTTTGACATAGACTTCTTCATTGATGTAGCCATTTAAGAATGCACTTTTAACGTCCATTTGGTAAAGCTGAAAATTTAATGAACAAGCGTAAGCAAGTAAAACACGGATAGCTTCTAACCTTGCAACCGGAGCGAAAGTTTCTTCAAAGTCAATTCCCTCTTCTTGGTTGTATCCTTGGGCTACTAATCTTTATTTGTTTCGGACAATTATACCGTTCTCATCAAGTTTGTTTTTGAACACCCATCTTGTACCTATGATGTGTTTGTCACTTGGTTTAGGAACAAGTTCCCAAACTTGATTTCTCTCGAACTGATTTAATTCTTCTTGCATAGCAATCATCCATTGGTCGTCTCCTAATGCATCGTCGACTTTGGAAGGTTAGATTTGAGAAACGAACGCCATGTTCAAGCAAGCATCTTTGAGGTTCAATCTTGTTGAAACGCCTTGACTGATGTCACCGATGATTTTATCAATAGGGTGATCTCTATGGGTTCTCCATTCCTTAGGTAGATCATTGACATTTGATTCTTCCGGAATTTGTTTTTCTTGTTGTTCCAATTGATTCTCATTATTGGTCTTGGAGCCATCTTCTTGAGGAATATCTAAAATCTAATCATCATTATTTAAAACAATAGTATCCTCCTCGGAGGGGTTAGATTCATCAAATGATACGTGCATAGATTCCTCAATAGTTAAAGTTCTTTTATTGTAAATACGATAAGCTTTACTAGATAAGGAGTATCCAAGAAAAATACCTTCATCTGATTTTTCATCAAACTTACCAAGGTTGTCTTTTTCGTTGTTAAGGACAAAACATTTGCAGCCAAAGATATGAAAGAATGAAATAATGAAATATTTGGTTTCCTTCCTCGAAAGAGTTCATACAGAGTCTTCTTTAAGATAGATCGAATATTAACTCTATTGCTTACAAAGCATGTCGTGCTTACAGCATCCGCCCAAAAGTATTTTGGAAGGTTTGAATCACTAAGCATTGTCCTTGCAAGTTCAATAAGAGACCTATTCTTCCTTTCTACAACTCCATTCTGTTGAGGAGTCCTTGGTGCTGAGAAATTATGTGATATTCTATGTTCTTCACACAAATCTTCAAAGGAGGAATTTTGGAATTCTCCACCATGGTCGCTTCTTATGGAGGCAATAGATAGTGACTTCTCATTTTGAATTTTCTTTGCATATTTCTTGAACGCCTTGAATGCATCATTTTTCTGCACTAAAAAGAGTGTCCAAGTATATCTAGAAAAGTCATCAACAATAACTAGAGCGTATACATTACCTCCGAAGCTCCTTGTTCTTGAAGCAGTTGCAGTGGCCTAGTAGTGGATACCACATTCTTGGATTTGAAAGTTGATTTTGTTTGCTTTCCCTTTTGACATGCATCGCAAAGTCTATCTTTGATGAACTTTATCTTAGGCAGTCCAACAACAAGGTCATGCTTAATCAATTTGTTTAAATGCTCCATATGAATATGAGCGATTCTTTTGTGCCATAGCCATGAGTCATTGTTGTTTGCCATGAGACATTTAACCTTCAAATACAAATCGTTAATGGAAATCATAAAAATATTATTTACTCTTTTACCTTTAAGTTTAGCCTCATGTGTGACTTCATCTTCTATCAAACATTCATCTTTAGTGAACTTGATCTTGAAGCCTTTGTCACATAGTTGGCTAATGCTTAGAAGACTGTGCTTTAGTCCTACGACATAAAGAACATCTTCAATTGATGTGAAATGTGGACCACCAACTTTGCCTATGCCAAGAATCTTTCCTTTGTTGTTATCTCCATACGTCACATAACCCTTGGCCTTAAGCGTTAGATGTGAAAATTTGTCGATATCTCCTGTCATATGCTTGGAACAAACACTATCGAGATACCATAGATTTCAAGTGGTCGTCAAGCTTACCTACAAAACAAGATTAGGTTTTGTTAGGTACCCAACTTGCTTTGGGTCCTTCATAATTAGTTCCTTTCTTAACCCACACATAATGTCCATGTGCCATGCCAAAGTTTCTAACATAACAAGCATTAGGTGTGTGTCCTCGAATACCACAATAAAAACAAGTAGGTTCAAATTTACTTCTATATCTAGAAGGATAAGATTTCTTCTTAGAGGGTATTTTCTTTTTAGGATAGTGATGAACTATTTTGGGAGTGATTTCTTTCTCTTTGGTTGGTTGGTTTCTAGCCTTGACAAAGATGGTTTTGCTGGTACTTGGTTTTGAAAATTTTGAGTATCCAAGACCACTTTTGTCATTTGAGTATCTTTGTTGGCTAAGAACACCTTCCAATACAATTTGTCCTTTTTCATACCTTTCAATAACCCTTTTCAATTGGACAATTTGGAAAGAGAGAGATTCACACTTTGTGCATACAAAATTTTGTTTTTCATCACTAACTTTTTGCTTTTCATCTTTGAGATCTTTTTCAATAGATCCACATTTTTCTTCCAACGATGCAATTTGTTTCTTTTGTGATGAGATAGTTTTGTACAGAATTTTGCATTCATTTAATATTTCATTTATAGCACCTTGTGCATCACTATCAAAAAGAGATAATACGTTACTAACCTCATCATCTTCGCTTTCGGAGTGGTGTGATGCCATTAACGTAAGATTGGCACTTTCGTCGCTATCGGAGTCGGATGACGAACTTAGTTCAACATCGTACCATGCAACATATGCTTTCTTATCTTTTGATTCCTTCTTGCCTTTGTAGCCACTCTTCTTTGAAAGTTTTGGACAGTCCGGTTTGATGTGACCTTGTTTACCACATTCATAGCAAGTAACTTCTTGTGTTGATGAGGATCCTTCCTTCTTCTTGAAGTGTTTCTTCTTCTTTGAGTGCGAGAAAGCTTTGTCATTTTACCAAAGAATTTTCCAAGTCTTCTAATGAGAAGCATGAAGTTTTCATCTTCATCAGGATTATCTTTCTTTTCATCTTCCTTGGAGTCAATCTTCAAGGCAATGTTCTTAGACTTCTTTTCTTGATTTTCACGCTTTTCCAATCTACCAAGTTCTGTCTCGTATTCTTGAAGTTTCCCGAACAAAGTTACGGATGTCATAGTAGCGAGACTCTTCTTTTCTGAGATTGCCGTTACTTTTGGTTGCCATTCTCTAGTCAAGGATCTGAGCACTTTTAGTCTTAACTCATCATTGGTCAATGTTTTTCCAAGTTCCCTTAGATGATTTGTTAGATGCACAAATCTCTTTTGTAAATCAAGAATGGATTCTCCGGGTTGCATGCGGAACAATTCATATTCTTGACTTAACGTATTAAGTCTCGATCTCTTTACTTCAGTTGTTCCTTCATGTGTTTCAACCAGTGTATCCCAAATTTCTTTTGTCGTTGTACATGCTGAGTCACAGAAGAATTCATCCATACTAAGTGCGCTATGAAGGAGGTTTATTGCCTTTTTGTCATACAAGACTTTTTTCTTATCATCATCATCCCATGTAGTTTTAGGCTTTGATGAACCAAAGCCGTTTACTATAGTTACCGGAAAAAAGGGCCATTTTGGATAGCATCCCATATTTCTTCTCCTTGTGCTTCTAGATGAGCCTTCATACGGATCTTCCAGAAATCAAAATATTCACCACAAAATAGAGGAGGCTTGTTTCTACTACCACCGTCTCTGAACACAGAATTGTTGTTTGCGGAAGCCATTCTGGATCTAGTAGGAACAGGTTACCTATAACCTGCTCTGATGCCAATTGTAAGTTCAGATGCGCCTAAGAGGGGGGGGGGGTGAATTAGGTTCTTTAAAACTTTTTCGGAATTGTATGAATATTTTTGCACGAGTTTCTTTTCTTTCTTTTTCTGATAAGTGACGAAAGTAGTAAATGCAGAAAGTAAAGAACACAAAGATGTATCCTGTTTCCCCTCACAGTCCGAGAGTACTCCAGTCCCCTTTCAACATGAAAGAGATTTCCTTATAGTTGGTAATTTGTACAAAGACTACCTAACCAGCCAAGAACAATCCTCTTGGACCAAGAACAATCCTCTTGGATTTTCACTAAGACCACAAAGAGAACAATCCTCCCTAAGTGTCTTTCTTCTTTCCAACAATCCTGAAAACAAGTATACAATAGTTTGTTTGATTTGTATAAGAGTTTGAATAATGAAAGAGCAATGTCAATCACTTTATTGATCTTTTCTATTTAATATGAAATTTAAGATGGAATACTCTTCTAAGTGCTCAAGAACAATTTTCAGTATGCATATGAAAATGATGAACAAAAATATTGAGTAGAGAGTGTGATCAAAAGAATAGAAAGTAAAAGTTGTTAGTGATTGTTGTTGTGATTGTTGTTTTTCAAGATACTAAATAAAAATAATTTATAGTGTAGTAACACCTCTTCAATGAATCATAGCAATGTTTAAACCATTTTTACTAACAAAATGTATTTGAAAAGATACAAAGATTGCCATGAAAAGGTGCTACAAAAAGTTGCTGGAAAAATAAAAATTTTCAAAATTTAAGGCACAACAACTGGTTGCACTAAAGCAACAACCGATTGCAGCACAACAACGTTTTAAAAAATTTGGAAAATATAACTATGACAACCGATTTTCATTGAGGAGCAATCGATTGCTCATAGGCCAACATTCAAAAAAATTGAAAATAAAACACATGACAATTGATTGCTGCTAGACGACTACTGATTGTATGTCAAACAGAAGCAAAAGTTTCTTGGACGCAACCGATTGTCGTTTTATGACAATCGATTGCTTGTGTACAAAAATTTAAAAATCATTATTTTTAAAGATTTGAAGCAATTTAAAATATCCTTCTTCAATCATACATAGTATATACTCAAAATATTATTTTAATAAATTAAATGCATGATTAAAAATAGTTTTGAGCATTAAGAGCATAAGATCAAAAATTTCATATACCTTAAGCCATAAGTCTTGAAATGTTGATCTTGATCAATTAATCTTTGCTTGAGATAAATCTTCAATCTTGATCCATTCAATTTTGCATGCTAGCTTGTCTTCATCAAAACATTTGGAAAGCTTGATTTCACATCACCTCTTTCCAACTCAAATGAAGAATTTCAACAATAACTTCGAACTTCAACTTCTCCGGAACTTGGACAAATGGAACTTCATCGGACAACTTGATATTAAGTAGGTACGCGTACTCTTCTAGCGTGGGAACCAGTTGATAATCTTGAAAAGTAAAACACCATAATTCCTTGTCATAGAACTGGAAGAGGGTGATCAAAGCCATTGGGTCAACTGAAGTGTTAAGGATTAGTAAAAAATTGCCATAATTTTTGTTGAAATTATTCAGAACATCACTCTTCAGATAAGAACTCAACCTCTTTAATTCAGACACATCAACAGTAGGAATCTGATAAGTGAATGTATACATGTTGGGCTCTTTAACACGGACTGAATCCAACTCATCCGACGGGAGGCCAGCCATTTCTGATGGAAAGAAGACTCTCGAATGTCCCTGGAAGATGACATGCGCATGCTAGTTATTTTTTATACATCATTTTTTTAAAAATAAATATGCTATGATGCAACATGACATGATCAAAGTTTCACAATGGATAATGGCTGGACCATTACAGAACAACACCACTCGAGATCAAAAGAAAAATCCCAAAGCTTCAAAACTATCATGGGAACCTGAGTCACCTTCGCAACACAAAGTCATCAACAGTACCTGTACCTGTAAGAAAAGTTTTCCCGCCCTTCTCACGGGTGTAGTCTAGGACAAGGTAAGGTTAAAAGCCAAATCAGAGTACAAGAGATCGACTGTCGGTATCATCATACGATAACACCTATCCGAACTACCTCTGAAGTCATGGGTCTCATGGTCAGGTCTACAAAGCATCCGCCTCATAGCTTCCATGGCCACTCTATTCCTAGTTCCTATGGAATTTACTCATAGCCTGGGTATGAGGCCTTTTACCTCATGGAACAACCCACCCACCAAGAAATCCAGAATCCAAACAGTCCAGCCAAATATAGTATCCAGAAAGTAAAGCGCACATAGTATGCAATGCAAACAGATAAATATGCAAAGCGGTAAAATAAACACCGAAAAAGAAAACAAACCAGAGCTAAGATCGACTCCGGGATGGACCAGCAAGAGGTCAATCTGTCCCCAGTGAAGTCGCCAGCTGAAACGACCTGGAGAAACCGTCATCTAGTAATGAAACATCAATGAAGTCGCCACCGAACGTCTTTTATCCTTCCGAAAGGGAAAGGTAAACATCGAGAAAATCTGAAGAGGGAGAAATCACTGTCTTTCGACCGAGAGATCGGGTAAGGGAGTCTGTTACGCGAGGGGAAGGTATTAGCACCCCACACGCCCGTAGTACTCTACGGTATCCACTCTTGTTCTCTAATCTAATGGGTGTGGTCAAAACCTATGTCTATGGCTTAAAGATGAAAAGGGGATGCATGCGAAAAGAAAACAATGTAGGGAAAATAAAAGTTATGCTCGATTGGGCCATATCCCAATGCCTACGTATCCCTTTTAAGGAATCAGAGCAGTCGTAGTTCGGCTCATATATTTTGGTTGGTTTGTGTTTTTTAGTTAAGACAACAAAAACAGTCAAGATGGCAAAACATCAAATAAAACAACAAATAGATGAGATGTTAAAACATCGGCTAAATAATAACAAAGTAACATGTCAAAGACGGCGAAACGTCAAATGATAAAACATCACACCTAACAATGACATTGAGAGTCAAGGTAGGATAACAAACATGTGCGATGGCGAAACATTGGCTTCAAACAAGTATGCGATGGCGAAACATCAATAAACCGGATAAAAAAACATCACACCTAACAATGATATTGAGAATCAAAGTAGGATAACAAACATGTGCGATGGTGAAACATCAGCTTCAAACAAATGTGTGATGGCGAAACATCGGCTAAAAGATAACAAGGTCTCATGGCATGGTAAGGATGGCGAAACATCAATAAACCGGATGACAAAACATCCCACCTAACAATGATATGTAGAATCAAAGTAGGATAACAAACATGTGCGATGGCGAAACATCAGTTTCAAACAAATGTGCGATGACGAAACATCGGCTATAAGATAACAGGGTATCATGGCAAAGATGGCGAAACATCAATAAACCGGGATGACAAAACATCTCACCTAACAATGATATTGAGAATCAAAGTGGGATAACAAAAATGTGCGATGGAGAAACATCGGCTTCAAACAAATGTGAGATGGCGAAACATTGGCTAAAAGGTAGTAAGGTATCATGGTAAAGATGGCAAAATATCAATAAACCAGGTTTAAAAACAAAGCTAAGATGCGCACAAACAAATAAGATTGATTTGTATCTTTTACCTTGAAGAAGGGTTTGAGTATATTAGAAGTGTTTTATGATTTGCCAAGAAAACAATATTTTTTTAAGATGCAAAATGCAAAGGAAGGAAAAACAACTAAGGGAAACTAGCCTAGCACTATCCCTAGTGTTATCATACAATGATTGACCCTAAGGTTGAGGATAAAGGAAAAATCTTACCCTATGCAAGCATACACGTATTCCTACCTTAATCAACATGTCAAAGGAAGCTTAACAAAACTATCCTATAGGGAACAATCAATGAGAGAGAAGTCGTGATCTCAATTTCTAAATTGAGTGACTCATCGATCAACAATTAAAGAAGAAAACAATAAATATCCTATAGGGAACGTGCACTGGGAGTGAAGTCGTGATCTCAATTTCTAAATTGAGTGACTCATCGATCAACAATAAAAGAAGAAAACAATAAATATCCTATAGGGAACATGCACTGAGATTGAAGTCGTGATCTCAATTTCTAAATTGAGTGACTCATCGATCAATAGTTTAAGAAACAAACACAAACATAACACGTGTATCAAACAAAACAGAGGGCCTCTTGACATATATCAGCAACATAGGTCCCATCATGCAACATAGAACTATGAAAATAGAAGAAAGGAAATAGTGCCTTACCAAACGGATAACTATCCATAGCAACTGAGAAAGAATAAAAGAAACCCAAAGAACTTCGAGCAAGCTGGCATCAGCAGACAAATCAAGTCAGAAATTACGCCATCAGGATGTAAGCATTAAGATTTTCAGATATGAACAGATCCCATGGACAATGTATAACATTCATGATCACATACATATATCCTGCATAGACTATCTAATATTCCAAGCACACTAGTAGTACCAATATAATAAATTGTGTTCCATAAATAAAGTGAAACACAATAGCCTCAAGTCAAAAGTAGAAAACTTTTCTCAGAGTACCTCGCGCATTCAACACGGAAGTTAGTATTCCCATAGATAGAATGATGACTCACACAAGGGATGGATGATGACACCATAATTAAGTGAGAAAACATGATAGCAACTATCAAAAACATTAGATATGATAAACAAGTAGAAACAGGCATATGCACAATTTGGTCAAAAGTTAGAGGAATGTTGCTCCTTTCTATCACCATTTTGAATTGACAATTGAATATCAATCAAGGATCATGGGAGATTGAGAAGAATATTATAAAAGACCATGAAGGTCAGTAGCAACCACAATTCAAACATACTAAAATACTTCATCACAGCTCACAAGCATAATAGAAGAGAAATCCTACACAATGCATCAAAAGGTTCAATCATTCAAACATGGGGCTTTAAGTGAAACGACTTGAGTTTATGTGGATAAACAGAACCAGCATAATCATTAGGTTCCCAATTATAGGCCTCACTCAAGTTCATTGACCATCAAGCAAATTGCAACAAGATATGCAACATTAATTGAGTACCTTCACTTCAAAAATACATTAAAAAAAAGGGCTTCCATAATTCAAACAAAAATTTTCTTAGCATCCTTGAGATGTATGAGAGTCAGAAAACATGTTTTAAGTTCATGGATGGATGAGGAAAGGGTCAATCAAACTTCAAATATCAAAACTAGTTGGCAAAGACCACCAAACTAGACAAGTTTTCAAAATATTTTATGGAAAATACCAGACCTTATCAATTAATTCAAGAAAAATATTTTTAAAGACCTCAATCCATCTATGAACCTTAAACAAGAACAAAATTCAACTGAAACTCAAGGCTAGTTTCTTTTTGGAATTAAAACAAACAAGGGAATTAGCAAAATGCTAATTATTTAGAAAAGGAACTCGACTATTGATTAATCAAGTTCCAATTCTAAACACATCAAATTAAAATCATACAAAAATAAAGAAAACCCTAAAGATCAGAGAACTTATTTTTTCAAATTTTTAGAATTAAAGAAAAGTCAAAAATAAAATCAAAATTCAAACCTTTAAACAATTAAACAAAAATTCACATTTCAAAATGAAATTCCAATCAAAAGTCAGAAAAATATCCAACCAAAATTATATTCAAATATTAGAATTAAAAACTAGCATCCATGATCTTTTGTGGAATTTTTGAATTAAAGGAAGTATTAAAATAAAATCAAACAAACAATTAAACAATTTAAACTATTTTTTAATGACAAAAATGCAAACCCTAGCCAAAAGTCACAAAAGGGTCAAAACAAAATTATATTGAGATACTATGATTAAAAACAAACTTATATGATTTTTTTGAGGATTTTTAAATTAAAGGAAGTGTTAAAATAAAAATTATGAAGCAAACATTTCAAATAAACTTCTCAAATTAAAATTCTAATCAAAAATAGGAAAAATGTTAAACCAAAATCAGAATCAATTTCTAAATTATTTCATGAGTCAAAGATAATTTTTGTGGAATTTTTAAATCAAAAGAACTATTAAAATAAAAATAATCATTGAACAAACAATTAGTTAAACTTATGAAATTTTAAACCAATCAAAACATTTTTAAAAAATCCAAAAAAAATATGACGAATACTAGAAATTATTTATTATTAGCCTATGATAAATTTTTCATGATTTTTGAAGATGTTTTTATCACAAAAATAAAATCAGAAAAAATCAATTGAAATCCAATAATATGAAATGCATTAAAATTTTAAATCATCCAATCAGGGCGTGCCACCTCATCATCTTTAACCTCTAGCATAGGGCAAAACGCGTGCAGAAATAAATTCAACACCTCATGTTCTGATCCTTCGTTCTATCTCAACTCTCAACCAAAATTCATCAAATTAAGCGCAAATCAAAGTTAACATATCATACTACACTATGCAATTTGAATCAATCTCAGAGATCAAACATGGATCAAGAAATCAAGTCTACAAAACTGAAAAAACACACTGCAAACATCAAAACCAGGAACGCAATTTCATCCATTCTGCTTGAATCAAAGCTCAAATATACATCAATCCTAGTGATTGGCCAGCTAGCAACTCAATGGACATGATCTACATCATCAATTCAAACGGAAACACATAAATCAAATTTCAAGAAAACTCACATGGATGTGAAAACTGGAAACTCGATTCCTTCACTCCAGAAGCAATCCAATGGTACAAACTTGATCTCCTTACTTCATTGAAGCTGAACCACCAAGAATTTTGAAGAATGATCCAAGGAGAAGAGAGATTTGAAGCAATTTGCAGAGATACTTGAAAATTTTCAGATTTGGAATGTAGCGATTATGAGCCTCCTCTTTCACAATTGAGCCTTGATTCTTGTTATATAGCACGAGAGGAAGAGGATAGAAGTGGTATTTGGCACTCAAAGCCGTTAGAGGGCAAGTTTGGTAGTTTATGTAAAAAGTGAGATTACCCATGGAGTCTGCATTTCACTAGTGCAAGCTCTCATTTTCCTTGCGTTTTATGAGCCAAATGAGGTCAGAAACCAATGCTCAAAGTTCCAGGCCATGACTCTTTGAAATGAGAGAGTGTTGATGAATTTGCAAAATTGAGCAAGTTTGTGATTTTTTAATCAAACAAGTTCAATACCATATGAGGCATGAAATGGTGAGTGTAATGGGCCTCATCATGTTGCAAATTGGTTATGGGCTTGATTAGAAACAAAAGGAATGGCTGAAACTCGAGTTCTCAAGAAATTGCATTTTGCTTGGTTGGTCAAAATTCAATGAAATGCCTCAAAATTCCAAAGCTCATAACTTGCTCATATTTTTGAATTTGGACACAAATGAGTACAATTTGGAAAGGTATTGAAAAGATTTACAATCCCTTAGTTTTGGGTTTTTGCAAATGAATCGATTAAGGTCCTCAAAATTTGACATGAAATTCACTAATTTTGGAAAATGACCTATAATTTTAATTTGAGGTATGAACTCCCAAAGACCATAACTCTTGACTCTTTGCCAATTTGGACATGAGACCAAAAGGAGATGAGATATCACCCTCTTATATTTTAAAGCATATTTCATTTGCATTTTTTTGATCAAAAGTGAATAAAATATGAATTTTTGAACTTAAGTCCTCATTTTCCAAAATTAGAAACTTTTAGGGTTTCTTCATGAACAAGTTTCAACCCAAACCTCAATTTTTTTGATCCAATGATCAAAATGGACTTGAAATATGAAAAGTACACCCCTGAATTGATGGTTGACCAAAAGTTAACTTGGTCAACCTTGACTTTGACTGATTTTGACCAAAATGACCATTTTGCCCCTTTGAATCAATTGATCCACTTCCCTTCAAAATTGATGATCAAGACTTCAAACATATGATCTTCGAAATATATAGAGGCCATGTACAAAGTTTCACTTCAAAATTCTCAAGAAATCTTGATAAAATCCCAAACCCTAGTTTTGGTTAACACCTTAGGAGACTGATGAATCATCTCCAAAACTTCAAATTCTCTAGATATTTTGGCCAATTTCTTGTACAAAGACTTTTTCAAATACCACTGAGATGTTGTAGCTTCCAAATCAAGACTTGTACATTGATCAATAGCTTTGATCAAACAAAACCATAACTTTGACTGGTGAATCAAAAGAGTGATTCCTCTTATAATCAATCTCAAACTTCAATCCTATGATGATCCAATGAGATGGATAAAATATCTTGAGATATGCAGTAACTTTTGAGCTTGAAAGATCCAGAGGTTTAGATGATAAGTGTTGTACCCCAAAATTTCCCCTCTCATGTTTCCCAAGATTTCCCCCTACATGGTTGGTCACAAACCTTTGCCTAAAGAAACGGAAAATTGGTGAGTGATGTTTCTAAGTTTCCTTCGATTGGCATCTCCAAAATGCCTTTCAATGGGTATCTACATAGCGCCCTTCGATTGGCATGGACAAAGGTACTTCGATTGGCCTGTTAACAAGGCTCTTCAATTGGCAGTTTAACAAGTACCTTTCGACTGGCATTGTAACAGTGTCCTTCGATTGGCAGTTTAACAAGTATCTTTCGATTGGCATTGTAGCAGTGCCATTCGATTGGTAGTTTAACAAGTATCTTTCGATTGGCATTGTAGCAGTGGCCTTCGATTGGCATTTTAATAAAGGTTCTTCGATTGGTATGGACAAAGGCCCTTTGACTAGCATTCTAAAAGGTCCTTCGACTAGAACTTCAGAGTTTCCATCAATCGGAACATCTGAATGAAATGATCTTCGAGTGGCATTTCAGTATAGAGTTTGCCTTAATCTAAGATGCTCCGATGAAGGAAGTTCTGAATACTTCGAATCATAACTTAGACTCATCACAAGGCCAAGAGCTGGTCGAAGTTGCCTAACAGGGAATTTTCTTCAAAAGGACATGAGATCGAAGCAGAGGGAGGCAGTCGAAGGGGCTATGCAATCAAAGCTAGAGTATTTCTAATTGGACTTTGAAGCCATCAAAGAAAGCAAATTCGAAGGGAAGTGGACTTGCAGGAGCAGGTCAGCTTTCGATTTTTATCATGTTGGAGGCCTAAACAGCTCATAACAGGCTGGCAGTAACGCATGAAAGCAGATTGGCACGTGATTGAATCAAAAATAGAAAGTCTTTATGAAGAAATCAAATCAAATTCGTGTAAAGGCATGGTGTGGACAAAAAGATTGAATTAGGCTATTTTTGGAATGATATTCAAAGTGAATCAAATCAAGAATCAAGACATTGATGGAGGAAGATTGAGGCCAGTTTTTCAACCCTAATCTATTCCTCAATACATATAGAATGTGGGCGGATAAAAAAGAGGTTAGAAGGAGGTGCATGAACCAGAAACAAAAACTTGAAAAAACGAGAAAAAGTGGTGAATCAAATTCGTACTTAGAGACCAATTCAAGACTCATGGACTATCTCAATCGTTTCCTGAGGTCATCAGCAAGCAAAAGCCACCCAGAGCAAGCGTTTTCAGGCCTTATATCATGCTGTAAGTCACCCACGGCATAACTTCTTTTTTTGAAATCGAATAGCATCATTCTTGCACTTGTAGCATAAAATAATTTTATATTCTTGATCACCATCATGTTTGTAAGCTTCCTGTAACATTTGATTGCATTTTCATGGCTTGTATTGGATTTCACCATAGCTAGAGTTTCATGGTTCGATTTAGGAGTTTTGTTTACAGGAAAAATTGAGCCATGAAAGGGCTACCAATGAATTCAACAGATCAAGACGAAGATGTCCATGGCCTTCATTTTTATTTTTCACGCTTGTGTTGAGTTTTAAGATTTGCAGGACTTGTAGCTACGGACAAACGTCCGTAGGTAAAAGTTTGGAACTTTTACCAATAGATCCAAGGAGGAAGATGACAATCTGGCGAATAACCATTGGCTTATTCAAATTCCCGCGCGAGTTTTTCATATTATGCTTGTTTATAATATAATAATTTTTTTGTATTATTTGACAACAAAAGCAAACAGCGCAGTTGGTTACAAGGCGAAGGCAAAATTCTTCAGGACTTGGGTTCGAATCCCAGGTCCCCTAATTTCTTCGTATTTTTCTTTCAGGTAATCACATGCATGCATAAATCCAAGGCCTATCATACTCCCTCAAGATCTGGTCTGCCAAGTGGCCAGATGGCCAAATCCAAGGGCCATCAAGGGGAGAGCACCATGGAGCCTAGTTAAGACAATGCGCTGGATCCAAAAAAGTCAAATATGGACACCCTTGGGCTTGGGCCAGATTGTTTCTCACACCCTCCAATTACTTTTCAGGCCCATTCTTTCTTATCTTTTTTTCTATATTTTATTTTATTTCATTTAATTTATTTATTTTATTTACTAACCAAATAATTATTTTCTTTTTATCAAAAAATCACAAAAATATTACTTTTCACAAATTAGGTCTAGATTTTTATTTTTATTAAAAAAATTAATTAATTAAATTAGGTTTGTTAATTTAGATAACTTTAAATTCTTTTTGTAAATAAATTAAAATTAATTAGAACAAATAGGTTTTTATTTCTAATTTTCTTTTTATTAAAAATAACAAAAACACAAAAAATATGCCATGTCATTATTTTCATTAATTAATTTAATTAAACTAATTATTTTTCTTTAAAAAATATTAAAAAACAACAAAAAAAATTTTTTTAATTAGGATAGAAGGGTCAAAACCCTAATTTCTCCTCGATCTTAATTTTTCTCGCGCGCTTTATTTTTCTTATTTATCATATTGATGTAACTGCCTACAGTTTGTAATAGTTAATTAGGACGTTTATTTCCATTTATCGCTTTATTCTCAAAGGGTTTGTTTTTGACTATGTAAATACCTGAAGCCTTTTAATAGCTTAGTTTAATTTCCGCGCTTTAAATTTCGCAAAATATAAACTGTTAGATGTATGATATAGGGATGCATGACAAGAATGTATGTTAAACTTTAAAACAGTTAGATAACCCTAAATGTGCAAAGATAATAATCTGAAGTTGAATCACTCGCATGCGCGCACTCCTAGGGTAGACTCTCACTTGGTTGCCTTAGTTAAACGGTCATTGTGTACAGGATGCTTTAGTGGTCTTCCTTTTGTCTAAACAAAGATCAAAGTCCCGATTCGGAAAGTTGCCTCTGAATGGTTGCCTCAGAATTATTGCCTCGAATAATTGATCTAAGACATTAGGGTTATTACTAAGACATCCTAATGTTGCTTTAGTGACCGTACGTCCCTTTCGAATTGACCCTCAAAACTCCAACGATGGTGCTACATATTCACTAATAGTGGGATAGCACTGTCTAAAGGAAACAAGCATAAAACGATTCTTTTTTCGAGTAGGTAGATTAGCTCTTAAATACTTGCTCAAACGAAACAAACCTTTTTCACACTTACACTCCTTTACAAACAAAGTTTTCAAAAACACTTCATTACACTCTTGAAGACAGAAGCAAGAGTTAAATCGAAGTCAAAACAAAAACTTTTCAAAGTACACAAACACAAAGAAAACAATTTTGAAAATGATGAGAAAGTACCTAAGAGCCCGTAGATAACTACGGATAGAAAGGGTATTAATACCTTCCCTTTCTATAATCTACCCCCCGTACTCAGAAATATCTAGAAAAAGGAATTTTTCTATGCTTTTTTCCTTTCCTTGTTGGTTAAAATAAAAGACGGTGGCGACTCTTGCTTACCGCGACATTTTGTGAACACAAACACAAAACACAAACTAGCATTCCTAAAAACCGTCCCGGTTCTGGCCACCGTATCACAATAAGGTTCTACTTGAGCAACTTGTTAATGCAATCAACCTTCAAAGCTTGAGGAAGACTTGATAACCAAAGTGTTTTGATCCCATCACAATATATGAATGCAATGCAATATGTTATTCATGATGAAACATAAGCCTAAATCAAGAGGGTAAATTTTGGGGTGCAACAGTGAGGCATTGTTTATTTTAAAATCCAAGCCATATCCTCCATTTTTAGATGATGAAAATTCTCCTTTCTCATGATTGTGGGTAGTAGGTATGTTTTCCACACGGACAATGGCAATGATGTTTTATCTCATAAAATTGACCAACACATTTGTGTTTTAAAATTTTTAAAAGAGGAACTACGTGTACCCTGATCCCCTATTGCATGAAAAGGTGGTACATAGGCACTAAAGGTTCGCAACCGCGGCGGATGCAAAAATCATAAAAAAATATGTTTCTTTTCCCACCTCCACCATCTATTTTATACAACATTTTTCATAGCTAAAATATACAGATTTTTCAAAGAGGTTCCTGCGGAGTATCGTAGATGTTTAAGGTGCTAATACCTTCTCTTTTCATAACCAACCCCCTTACCTAGAATCTTTCCCCTTCTTTTTGGGTTATTAGCTCTTTTCTCATTCATTTGGAAAAAATAAAGCGCAGTGGCGATTTTGATTTTGATTTGTATAAGTCTAGTCAATCCAATGGCTTAGTCTTAAACATTTCTACCGCCATAGAAAATTGGCGACTTCACTGGGGAAAGATTGAACTTTTGTTGGTCCATCCCTAAGTGGATTGAGCCTGTCTTTTTTATATCTGTATATGTGTTATTATTATTTTTGTGTTATATGTTATATATATGTTTGTCTGGATTTTCCTGGTTTTCAGGGTGCTTGGTGATTACTCATAAGTCTTATACCCGGACTTGGGCAAACTTTAAGATAGGACGGGCAGTATAGTCATGTTAACTTTGAGGGGGTAATCCCAAAAAAGGAGGCATGAGATCCCCCACTCAGTGGAGGCCCCTTTGACTGTAGTGTCATTTACCGAGTAATCAGGAAGACGTGCTGCTTTCGACCTGGGAGCCTGCTGAAGTTGAGAACCGTAGAATACCAAACCCATCTTGGCCTTTTAGGTGTAGTGCAAAAGCTATGACGGAGTAATACAAAAATAGTTGTCACGCGATACTATGCTCAGGCGAGTTTTTCTGGAGAATATTACTAATTACCGAGTTAATCAAGAAGTTGGTAATATCCGAAGGAAGGGTGTAGACTCGGGGAACCTCTAGAACCTTGTTCGGAAGGTGATAACTTTTAGACCAATACCTTATGGGTAGTACCTTCGACCTCATGCTCGTGACATTGAGCCTATGAACCCTATATGTGTGATCTTGTGTGTGATTACTACATCATGCATCCATGCACTCATAAGCATCTTTTGGAGAAATCTTATTTCAAGGGATTTAAAAGTTGACCATTTGTAAATATCTCAGGTACTGTTTAACCATGGATTCTGGAAAGAGAAAGACCGGGAAGTACAGTTTCAAGGATCCCAAGATAGATGAGTTGATCAGTCTAATTCCTGAGATCGAGTGTTCTGCATACTTTCGGAAGAAGTATGGATCCATTATTCCTCTCATGAAGCTGGAGATGAAGGAGGATATTCTCTCTACCTTGGTCAAGTTCTATGATCCGATATATCATTGCCTTACTTTTATTGACTATCAGTTGATGCCCACATTGGAAGAGTATTCTTATTTATTTAATTTACCTGTTACCGATCGTGTTCCTTTTACTGGTTTGGAGGGTGAGACAAAACCACATGAGGTTGCTGCTTTGATTCATTTGGGGAAGTCTGATGTGGAAGCCCATATGACTACTAAAGGAGGGATTAGAGGATTACCAGCTCAGTTCTTATTGGAGAAAGCTCGTTACTTTTCCAGGATGAAGAGTACAATCGCTTTTGAGGCCATCTTTGCTCTACTTGCTTACGGGTTGTTCTTATTTCCTAATGTGGACAAGTTTGTTGACATTAATGCTATCGGGATCTTCATGATTGGAAACCCAGTTCCTACCTTGTTGGGTGATGCTTATTACTCTATCCATCTTCGAAATTCTTATCATGGGGGGATGATTATCTGTTGCACGCCTCTGTTGTACCGGTTTGTTTATCTCTCATATGCCTCAGTCTGATGCTTTTTGGCATGTCAAGAAAGAACCCCGTTGGGCTCCTAAGATCATGGAACTTACTCACTCAGATATTTATTGGTATCATCGAGCTTACCAGGATATAGAGATTACTGACAGTTGTGGTAGTTTCCCCAATGTACCTCTTCTTGGTACAAAGGGAGGAATTAACTATAACCTTGTTCTTGCACGACGACAACTTGGTTATCCGCTGAGGGATAAACCAAATACTATTTATTTGAGTAGTTTCTTTATGAAGGAAGGAGAAGACCATAGGGAAGCTAGGGAGCATATTTCGAAGGCCTGGCGTCACATTCATAATAAGAGTAGTAAGGATTTGGGACCTAGGGGTGCTGTTTCTTTGGAGCCATATCTTCAGTGGGTCCAAACGAGAGTTATTCAGTTGAAGATGTCGTATTCCCGGGAAACACCTATGCCTGATATATTTGTGAAGACTACTCCTCCCTTATTAGATGATCTAGAAGAGCTGCAACTTGCTTTAGTTAGGATGCAACAGGAAAAGGACGCTTGGAAGAATAAGTTCCAAACTTTAGAGATTTCCTATAGAGCAGACTTGAAGGAGAAAGACGACTTGATTGAGATCCTTGAGAGTCGAGCGGTAGAGACTATGGAGAGGCAAGGGGATTTATTTTCTCCTAAGCTTCAATCAGATGCTGATCACTCACTTCCTGATTCAGGTGATTGGAAGGAGGTTGCCATCGGACATGCGGAAGAAAACCAGAGGTTGAAGGCTCAGATTGTCGGGCTCACAGGGAAGTGCCAGCGTATAGAGTGATCTCCATCATATTTACTTCTCATGGTTTTAGATTTTTATTTCATCTTGTACTTGCAATATGTCCATAAATTTTAAACCCCTTGAAATATTAAATAAAATCATGTGCATTTCATATCATGCATCATATTGTACATATTTCTTGCATTTGTTATGCATATCTAGGTGTCTTACCAAGCTTCTTTACTTCGTTCAGCAAGCTGACTCACCACTACAACACTTAGGCTAATTTCAGAAAGAAGATGGACAACCTAGAACAAGAGAATTGCGAGCTGCGCGAGAAGGTTTCTACTTTGAAGGCCGGCATGGCCAATCTGACTACTCTGATGGAAGCTCTGGTGGCTGCTTAGAATCAGCCACCGAGTATTCAACCTCAACCAACAAGGGTAACTACTGAAGCTCCGACTATTCCCATATTTGCTACTCCAGCTTCTGTTCAAAATCGCATGCCTCAAGGTTATCCATGGGGAATGCCAGAGAATTTTTCACCTGAAGGTTTTAATCTTGGTCCTCAAGATACTCCGATTGTTTAGACTATTGTTACTCCGACACCTCTTGTGGTGCATACTACTCCTGTTGTTCCTCCGTCAGTGAATATAGTTCTGTTTGTTAATGATGATGTGTGTCGTCTTTTCCCTCCACCGAGTGAAGACTTGGGTCTTTATGACAGAATAGATGATTTTCAAGAGTAGTTTGACAAGATGCAAAGAGAGATAAAGGCCCTCAGGGGAAAAGAGCTATTTGGGCATAATGTGAATGAACTATGCTTGGTCCCGAATGTTAAGATACCTGCTAAATTTAAGGTCCCGGAGTTTGAGAAGTACAAGGGCAACACTTGCCCTCGTGCTCATCCGGTGATGTACGTGAGGAGAATGTCTACCCATACTGATGATCAGCGTCTGCTAATTCAATTTTTTCAGGATAGTTTGACCGGTGCTGCGCTGAAGTGGTATATGATTTTAGATAGAACCAATATCCATACTTTCAATGCTTTGGGAGAAGCATTCATCAAACAATACAAGTACAACATGGACATGGCGCCTGACTGTGATCAACTCAGGGCCACGGTTCAGAAAGACAGGGAATCATTCAAAGAATATGCACGGAGATAGCGTGAGGTAGCCGCCGAAGTGATTCCTCCCATGGAAGAGAAGGATATTACTAAGATTTTCTTGAAAACACTGGGTGCTTTCTACTACGAAAGGATGGTGGCAAGTGCGCCAATTGACTTTACTGAAATGGTAGGAATGGTATCCGCTTAGAAGAGGCTGTAAGAGAAGGCCGCTTAACAAAGAGTGAAAGTTCTAGAGGTGTGAAGAAACCATCTTATGGGTTTACCAAGAAGAAGGAAGGGGATGAAAATGCTGTTATGCAAGAGAGGAGGGTTAATACTCCTAGAAGGAATTATCAGCGTCATCAGCGGGCCGCCTCAGTTACTCCAGTTGTGGGTGCAGCTCCAACTACTGTTGCTTATCAAAGACCATCCCAGCAGGGGAATCAAGGGTATAATCAGAGAAGGGAGAGTTATGACCCTACTCCTATGAGCTATACAGAGTTACTACCGGCATTGATTCAGAAGAAGTTGGTTCAGATCTGACCACCTCCCGCCTTACCATCACCATTGCCTTGGTACTACAAAGCAGATCAAACATGTGCTTTTCATCAGGGAGCACCAGGGCATAATGTTGAGAATTGTTATCCTTTTAAGATTGAGGTGCAGAAGTTGGTGAAGTCTGGTGTTCTATCTTTCAAGGATGTGGGACCTAATGTGAAAGACAATCCTCTACCCAAGCATGGGGGAGTAAATGCTGTGAATATGGTGGCCGGTTGTCCAGGTAACTTCTAGTTTTTTGATATTAATATGGTTAGAGGAGATTTGGTGCGGATGCATGAAGACCTTTATGAATTTAGATACTATACGCATGACCATGCTGGTTGTGCTATTTGCAGTACAAACATACAGGGTTGCGATAAGATAAAGGCTGATTTACAAGAGATGATGGATGAGGGCCTAATCCACATAATCTGGCCTAGGGAAGAGTATGAAGAAGAGGTGAATATGGTTTCTGGATATCCTGGAGAATTCAGAATTTTTGATGTAGAGTATATGAATGAGGACCTTGTGCAATTGCATGCTACCTTCTGCCATATGGCTGGTCAGGTGGAACACCAATATGGATCTTACCGAGTTTGCTGCCAAGATTCCCGTGGATGTTCAATCGTAAAGAAGGGTGTTCAGTCATTGTTAGATAACGGAATTATCAAGGTTATAAGTCAAAGGGATGATTACCATGAAGTTGATATGGTTGAGGTTTGTTTAATGGCAGAAGAGTCGGATGAAGAGTATGTCTCTGCAGATGAGTATTTCTCCTCGGATGAGGATTTGTTTTCCAGAAATGACTCAATAATGACTGATTATGTTGAAGAAGGGGTAAACGTCATTGTTCCTTATTTTGAGGAACCCGCCCATCTTGAAGTTGAGTTTTATAGCAAGCCAGTTGTTACCCCATTGGTGATTAGTTTACCGGGTCCTATCCCCTATAAGTCAGATAAGGATGTGCCTTATAAATACAACGCTACAATCTTAGAGGATGGAGTGGAAGTTCCCATCCAGCCAATACCTGATGTTGGGAATATTGCTGAAAATAGCAAGGTGACCCACAACGGTCATGTGTTTGCACCAATTATTCGAAGAGATGTTAGTGATGGAAAGAAAATTGGTTAGAATGTTGAACCCAAGAAGGCTACAGGTTAGACTAGTGAGGCTGCGTTAGAGAAAAGAGTGGATGATATTTTGAAGATAATCAAGATGAGCGACTATAGAATTGTAGATCAACTACTGCAGACTCAATCAAAAATATATATCTTGGCTCTATTGATGAACTCCTCTACTCACAGAGAATCCTTGATGAGGGTTGTGATACGGTGGGAAAGAACTGACTGTTTTTTAGAATGCTGGTTTGCGTTTTGCGTTTGTTTTTGCAAAATGTTGCGGTAATCAAGAGTCGCCACCGTCTTTTATTTTATCCAACATGAAAGGAAAAAAACACAGAAAAATTCCTTTTTCGAGATATTTCTCGGATTCGGGGGGTAGATTATAGAAAGGGAAGGTGTTAGCACCCTTTCTATCCGTGGTTATCCACGGGCTCTTAGGTACTTGCTCAATTTGTTTTCAAAATTACTTTCTTTGTGCTTGTGGGTTTGAAAAAAAGTTTTTGTTTGAAAACTTCGATTTAACTCTTGCTTCTGTCCTCAAGAGTGTATGAAGTGTTTTTGAAAACTTTGTTCGAAAAGTGTAAGTGTGAAAAGTTTTTTTTTGTTTTGAAAGAGAAAGTACTTAAGAACCATCTACCTACTCGAAAAAGGAATCGTTCTATGATATCTTCCTTTAGACAATGTTATCCTACTATTGATGAGTAGGTAGCACCGTCGTTGGAGTTTAAGGGTCAATTCGAATTTAGGGACTTACGGTCACCAAAGCAATGTTATGACGCCTTAGCGGTAACCCTAATGTCTTAGATCATTTATTTTGAGGCAACAATATCCGAGGCAACCGTTTCGAGGCAACTTATGATCTTTGGACAAGAGGGCGACCTCTAAAGTGACGTATACTCAATGACCGCGTACGAAGGCAACCAAGTGGGGTGTACCCTAAGAGTGCGCATGTGCGAGTGTGTCATTTTCAGTTTATTTTTGTCTTTGTATATGTTAAGGGTGATCTATGTTGATTTTAGGTTAAAACATTCAGTCTTGTCATGCATTCCTATTATCAAACATCTAACAGTTATAATTTGCGGAAAATAAATTGCGGAATTTAAATTACAAGGCGTCGGGTATTTACATCGCCAAAGACAAACCCTTAAAAATAAATAAAGCGATAAAAATAATAAAAGTCCTATCAAACTATTACAAACCGGGAACAAGTACAATATTGAATAAATAGATCGCGTGTGGAAAATTAAATCGGGTGCAAGCTTAGGGTTTTAACCCTTTTTGTTAAAGAAAAAGATTTTTTTTGTTGTTTTTATTTTAAGAAAGAAACTATCCTAAATTAATTATTAAATTAATTAATTAATGAAAATAAATATTTTTGGATTTTTGGTATTTAAAGAAAGAAAATAAAATTTATTGATATTAGTAAAAAAAACCTAATTAAGTCTAATTATTTTTAATTATTCACAAAAGATATGTTAAAGTTATTTCTATTTAATAGCCTAAATTAATTAATAGATTTGTTAATAAAAATATAAAATACTAAAATTTAATTTAATAAAGAAAATATTTTTTGGTTTTAATTTTATTAAGAAAAAAAATTGATTGGTTAATTATTAAATAGAAATAATAAATAAATAATTAAAACAAAATAAATAAAATATATAGAGAGAGGAGTATGGGCCTGTTTTGGGGGTCAGAATAGCAATTATATGGCCCGTTTGAATCTGGCCTCGTTTGACTTTTGAGATTCCATGCGCGCATGTTGACTGGGTCTATGGTAGACCATCAGCTTCAGGCCACCAGATTTGGCCTATGGCCATCTGGCCATCAGATGCTTGAGGATGTATAATAGGCTTCACGCTTGGATCTGTACCTGATTATATGAAGAAAAATAATAAAGCGCATGGGGGACCTGGGATTCGAACCCAGGTCCTGTTGGTCATTGGCAAGTGTGATCGGTGGGAATGAGAACTGACTGTTTTGGAATGCTGGTTCGCGTTTGTTGTACCCCAAATTTTGACCTAAGACGTCATCTCCTATCTGCATCTTTACATTACATTTGTTTTGATCCATCGATTTTAAATTTCATGACTTTTTCGGGCCAGGAGCTATCTATGCTGAGCATTAAATCATTTAATCGATTCGTGCAAAAATGATGTTTATTAATTTGTTCATTATCTAAAATTTAAATAATTGAAGTCCACCTTTTCGATTATTATTTAATTTAAAGATGTATGGATAATAAAATAAACATCATAGAGAGGCGCGTTAATTATGCGGACGTTTTATTTATTTACTCATTATTTTTAAATTTAAGTAACTAGAATTTATTCTTAGTTATTATATAATTTAAAGGTTATGAATAATATAAATAAGCATTTGAGGAAATTCATTGGTCAATAACGACTGTTTAATCGTTCGTCGTTCTAGGTTAAATAATTGAAATCCTATTTTAATTATTATAATTTAGTTAAGAATGATGGATTAAATAATCGAAGGTATTAGTTGGTCAATGATAATTATTATTTATCCGTTTATTATTCTGAATGAAGGTAATTGGAAATTTGTTTTCAATTATTATTCGGTTGGAGAAATAATAAACGATAAATAAATAAAGAAGAAGAATTAATGGACAAATAGTTTCTTTTATTCATTTTTTTTTTTGGTACAAGCTATTTTGTAAATATTGTATATATTGCAATAAATTACAATAATGAATTGTCAAAATTAAAATGAAATAAACTAGTCTATCTTAATTCTAAAGCTTCCAATCCAATGCGTGTCCGCTCATTTAATTTTACCTGCACAATTAAAAGAAAAGAATTAGAATTCAAATAAATAATTAAATGCAGAAAATAAATTTTAATGTTCATCATTAAATGTAATGGCCGGAATCAGTTATTATTTTTTTGCAAATCACGGGATTACTCCCGGTTCACAAAAAAAAGAAAAGGATTTCAAAGCATATGCATAAATTATTTTCCAAAAAAAACTGCATACTTAAGCTAATCACATTAGTTTTAATCCCAAATGTAATTTCAAAGCATACAGCATAAGCAAATATGCAGTAACCATATGCAAGCATGCCCCTTTTAACGTGGCCTATACATCAGGAAACAAACAATATTTGATTTAAAAGCAAATATGCAGTTTGACTATTCTTGCAAGCAACAAAATTCCTTTTTCTTTCATCATTTTCCAGCCACTGCATTTTCAGAAAATAGACAGCTTATCACTCTTTTGTCAAAGCCATTCTGAGAGAGAAAAAGAGAGGGATAAGTGTGGGATTTGCAGGCTTAGCTTAGGCAGAAAGAGGTATACAAGACAAACTAAGAAATATAGCCAGTAAGAATAATAGCACAGAAGAAGAATAAAGGCAAACTGAGTGGACAGTAGTGCAGAATGCTCAGGGAGATCCCAAGAGATTTGTTTTCAAAGTTCCTGGCCTGTAGCGCAAGAGAAGAGAGGAGAACTGTTATATTACAACAAAGAGAAAACAAAGGATCCCATCTTCAAAAAAACAGCATAAAGAAAAAACGAAATATACAAGTTATCAAAAACATAATCAAAAACCTGCATCAATCTCACACAAACCAAAAATCTCTACCAGCATCATAACCTGCTAATGCCTTAACCTACTGTCAAGAAAACCATGAAACATAGCTCAATCCTCATACCAGTATAAAAAGCCATATCCCTACTGTAAAGGCCTACACACAAAAACCTGATAAAACCTTTTACAAGTTCAAGCCATACCATTTTCGTAAATCCAGCATATCCAAGCTTTCAAACCCATTCCCTAGCCTCAGAAAGTTCATTCATCATAGGCGATAAACCCACCATAGGCAACAGCATTCAAGAAGAAGAGAGAGTTATCATCCAATTCCACAAAATATCCAAAGCAACATTTCAAGGCAAATCGGTGAGGCCCTCAGTGTACACATCACTGGGCAACAAGGCAAGCATCTCAAAGTATCCTAGGCAATAATATTCAAGAAGAAGAAGAAAGAGCCAAAGTGCAGTTCAACAGGTTCCAACAATAGCAAACACAGTAGCATTCAAGCAAAAGGAAGGAAATCGCAAATACCGTTCACCACCGTGTGCGCCTGCTGTCTCCCTGCTGTCCGGCCTCCATCACCCCAAGCTCCTCCTCCTTCTCCACCTAGGTAACGCTTTCTTCCATTCTTATTCCTTAAACGCCATACAAATCGACATGGACAGTGAAAATGGTAAACTAGTCAGAATCAACCAAGAAGCCATAAAGTCAACTAAGAAATTGTAAAATCAACAACGAATCTGTAAAGTTTATACGCGAATTAAATCAAACATTAACGAAAACGTTTTGGTCATTACCGTCTCCGCTTGAAGCCGCCGCGTCAACAATGGAGGGAAGAGAGACTTGGTGTGGGTGGCCGGAACAAGGAAACATCAACATTGGAGGCAAAGAAAACGAAGAAACTGCGCGAGAGAGATGAAGATCGTGAAGAGAGGCGCCGTTCTGCCTTAAACCAAACCCTAAATCCCTTTGTACAAACAAACACAACCCTAATCAACATTTAATCCCTTGGACCCTTAAGCCCACGAATTTGTACACCCCCCCTGTCTTCTTCACGCTTGGGCTTTATCCCAACCATCCAGCCCATTTCTAATTACTGCTCCCACCCCTTTTTCTTTATACACTCTTTAGTTAATTCATTTCATTTCTTAACTTATTTAATTTAGATTAACTAGTTTTAGGAATACCCATATAATTTTAATAGATAATTTTAATATTTCACCCAAATCTTATTTAGTTTAAATTTATGTTATTTAATAATTTTAGTCTTACTTATTTCTAATTCAATTTAAATTCGGCTTATAAGTTTTATTTAATTTGAAAATATTTAATATCTTTAAAAAAAACATGTGAAAGTAAAAAATGAAAACTAAAGGACATTTTATTTTATTCCCCTCATTTTGATTAAATACCAATATAATAAAAAACATAAAAAAATAGAAACATATAAAACCTTAAAAAAATATTTCTATTAATTCTCATTACCTTTTATCATTAAAAATGCGTAAAAAAGTGAAATCAATTAAACTTTTTCTTTTCGCCTATTAAACAAAAATCATATAAAATGCATGTTCATATTTAATTGTTGTGTATCATTTTCTGTCAATTATTCCATTGCACTTGTTTATTCTATTTGCACCAATCCAAAGGGAATAGTCTAATTTTTTGTTGACTTCATGTCCTCAAAAAACGATCGAGCGAGTACCCTCATTTCATTGAAACTTAGGATAATCTTTCCAAATATCCGATTTCTCCAAAACTCACACCTTTTAAGCCAAAACTTCGACATTAGGTCGTCGCATTTCCAAAACCCGTCCGTATCCCTTTTTCAGCCAAAACTATTTATTTTCAATCAAGCGATAAATTTTAAATAAAACAGATATTTCAAAAGGTTCCTATAGAGTACTATGGATGCATTGGGTGCTAATACCTTCCCATTGTATAACCAACCCCCGAACCATAAGATCTCTTTTCAAAACGCTTTGTATTTGTATCTTATTTACATTGCATATTTAGGGTTTTATTTCGCTCTTTTCCCTTTTCCTTTGGAAACAATAAAGCGCGGTGGCGACTCTTGCTTTTGTGAGACGAATTAATCAATAATTCGATCTCCGATTTACCCCGCTACATTTTTATCGCTACAGAATTGGCGACTCTGCTGGGGAATTATTGACCTATTGCTGGTCCATCCCTAAGTGGGTTAAGCCTAATTTGTCTTATCTGTTTTATTATTATTTGATATGTTTGATTATGTGTTTAAATTGGGGTGTTTGGGTTTTTTTGAAGGACAAATCCTATACCCGGATTAAGTAACACTTAAGGAATAGGACGGGCGGTATAGTCATGTTAACTTTGAGGGAGTAATCCCGAAGAAGGAGGCATGAGATCCCCCACTCAATGGAAGGCCCTCTTGGACTTAATACTTGTTTACCGAGTAATCGGGAAGACATTATTATTTTCGACCTAGGAGCCTGAGAAGTTGAGGACCGTAGAACCCTGACTCATCTTGGCCTTTTTAGGTGTAGCGCGGAGACTATCACGGAGTAATTCGGAAGTAGTTGTTACGCGATGCTACGCTCGGACGAGTTTCTCTTGAGAATATTGCTAATTATTGAGTAATCAAGACGTTGGTAATATCCGAAAGAGGGATGCAGACTCTGGGAACTCTTAGAACCTTGTCTTACAGGTGTGATCGAAACATTAGTACATACCTTTGGGTGGGCTTTACCCTCGACTCCATGCTGAACTTTGAACCTTTAAACCCCATGTTTGCAAACTTGTGTGTGACTGTCGCATTATCATTCATTCATGCATTCATCAACATCTTTGTAAAAACTCGTTTTTCAAGGAACTTTGGAATGATTTTTGCAAACGTCTCAGGGTATTATGGAACTTGGAAGGAGAAATACTCGAAGCTTTAGCTTCAAAGAGCCCGAGATTGAAGAATTGAAGAGTTTGATTCCGAAGATAGAGAGTCCGACAGATTTTCAGAAGAAATATGGGTCCATCATACCGCTCATGAAGCGTAAGATGAAGAAAGGCATCCTCAACACTTTGGTTCAGTTCTATGATCCCTTGTATCGATGTTTCACCTTCCCGGATTATCAGCTGATGCCTACCTTAGAGGAGTACTCCTATATCCTTGGTTTGCCGATCGTCGACCGTGTTCCTTTTTCTGGATTAGAAGAGGAGCCTAAATCTCATGAGATAGCAGTCATCACCCATCTGAAGAAGTCAGAGATAGAAGAGAATATGACTACGAAAGGAGGAATCCGGGGTTTGCCGGCTCAGTTTCTGTTGAAGAAAGCTCGTCATTTTGCTGATACAAAGGATACCGTTGCCTTCGAGGACGTGTTTGCTTTACTCGCGTATGGTCTTTTCTTATTCCCTAACATTGATAAATTTGTGGATGTCAATGCCATCAGAGTTTTCCTGATTGGAAATCCGGTCCCTACGCTGCTAGGGGACACGTATTACTCTATCCATCTTCGAAACTCTCGTCAAGGAGGAATGATTATTTGTTGCGCACCGTTGCTGTATCAGTGGTACGTCTCGCATTTACCTGGGTCCGATGCTTTCTGGGATCTCGAGAAAGAACCGCGTTGGGCGCCAAAGATTATGGCTCTCACTCATTTCGACATTGACTGGTATAATCGAGCTTACCATGACGTAGAGATCATTGACAGCTGTGGTGCTTTTCCTAATGTACCTCTTCTTGGTACGAGGGGTGGAATCAACTACAACCCTGTTCTAGCGCGCCGTCAGTTCGGGTACCCAATGAGAGATAAGCCGAACAGTATCCATGTGAGTGGTTTCTTTCTTCAGGAAGGACAAGATCATCAGACTGCTAAGAGAGAGATTGAAGGAGCTTGGCGCCATATCCACAAGAAAGGGAGAGATATGCTGGGACATAGAGGTGCCGTTTCTTTGGAACCTTACCTACAGTGGGTCCGTGCTAGGGCTTGTGCTCTCAAGATGCCATATAAACTTGAGAAACCTTTGTTCCCTGCCATCGCACCATCATCAGTTGCTATCCCAATCGCAGATGTAGGAGAATATCAAGGGAACCTGGCTAGGATGAAGTCCGAGAGGGATGCTTGGAAAGAAAAGTACCATATGTCCGAGTACGAGAATCGAGTCCTGACTCGACAGCTGAAAGAAAAGAAGGAGTTGTTGCTTATTCAAGACGGCCGGTTCGTTGACCACGATGAGAAGCTTCGTCAGAAGGATGCCTTGCTGAAGAAGTACGCGAGTGAAAGGAAGAGGAAAAGGGAATGTTCAGTAAACGTGGCTCTCGTTCCTAATCCACAAGAGGAAATCATCGATCGACTGATAGCGGAAAAGAAAGATTTGGAAGACTTTTATGAAGAAAAGATCAAGAAGCTCCGACTACAGCTGGTGTTTGGTCCGTCATCTGAGGATTCTGAGTGAGCTTTAGCTTTAGTTTATTTTATTGATGTCATTTTGTAAAACTATGTAAAAGGGCTTCATGCTCCGAAGTTGTAATTTATTGTTTTCTTAAGGGCTTCATGCTCCGAAGTTGTAACTTATGGTCTTATTTCGGGCTTCATGCTCCAAGTTGTAATTTACTGCTTCATGTTTTAAAATGTAATTTATCGCTTTATCATGGTTTTCAGGTTGCAAGTTGTAATTTATTGCTTTCATTAGTGGACTTGTTATTCCAAGGTTGTAATTTACTATTCCAATTTGTAAGTTGTAATTTATCGCTTTCGATTAACGGATTGAGTTTTTGTTGTTCCAAATTCCTTTACCATTGATGTATGCAAAGTTACTAAAAGTTCCTTGAAAAACTTTTAAAATGAGTCATCATTTGCATCACCATCATGCATCATTTCACATTCCACATCACATGTTTTCTAGAGTCTCATTCTTGTTCTTTTTCCACCGAAGGTTGCCAAGCTGTCTCACCAACACGACACTCGGGCCAGTCGTCAGAAAAGAATGGAAGATTTGGAACAGGAAAATCACGAGCTTCGAGGGGAAGTTGCTACGCTTCGTGCCGAGATGGAAAAGTTAACAGCGTTGGTGGAAAGTTTGGTGGCTGTTCAGAATCAGCCATCGACTACGGCCGCCGAGATTCAGACTTCAACTCCAGTGGTTTCCGAGATTGTTATCGCTCCTGCCTCTGCAACTCAAATCAACTCTCCGATCCAACATCAGATGCCGAAAGGTTTCCCTTGGGGAATGCCTTACAACTTTATGCCAGAAGGGTGTCAGCCTATCGCCCAACCTATATTTCAGCCTGCATTGTCTCTTCCTCAACCAGAGACGACTGCACTGCCGCCAGTAATTCCGTCGGTAACACCTTTTCCGCAACCGATCATGACGACCGTTGCTCCAGTGGTCCACTCAGTGCCATACTTGAATGAACCAATTTATCCTGCCGAACCTGCTGAAAGTATGGGCCTTTTTGATAGAATGGAGGAATTTCAGGATCAGTTCCAGGAAATGCAGAAAGAGCTTAGAGCCTTGAAGGGGAAGGAGCTGTTTGGGAAGAGCACACATGATCTTTGCCTGGTTCCGAATGTCAAGATTCCGGCGAAGTTCAAAACACCAGACTTTGAAAGATACAAGGGGGATTCGTGTCCTAGAAGCCATTTGACAATGTACGTGAGGAAGATGTCCACGTATTCTGATAATCATGATTTATTGATTCATTATTTTCAAGATAGTTTGACGGGTGCTGCCTTGAAGTGGTATATGGGATTGGACAGCATTCGAATCCGCAATTTTAACGATCTCAGTGAAGCCTTTGTCCATCAGTACAAGTATAATGTTGACATGGCGCCGGATAGGGATCAACTCCGGGCAATGTCGCAAAGAGACCGAGAATCTTTTAAGGAGTACGCCCAGAGGTGGCGTGAAATTGCTGCTCAGATCCATCCACCTCTGGAGGAGAAGGAGATGACTAAGATATTTTTGAAGACCTTGGGATCCTTTTACTATGAGAGGATGATAGCCAGCGCGCCCAGTGACTTTACCGAGATGGTGAGCATGGGTATGCGATTAGAGGAAGGAATTCGTGAAGGACGTTTGATTAAAGAAGGGAGTACGTCCAGCAGTGTGAAGAAGTTCGGAGGTGTTTTCCCGAAGAGGAAAGAGCAAGATGTTAGTGCTTTGTTTCCAGGTAGGCCTAAGAGAGGCTACTCTCACGTCGCGGCAGTCACTCCGGCTGTCCGCCCAGCTTTGGTAGCCCCATCTCATCAGATTCCGCCACCTCAACAACGACCTTTTCAACAGCAGCCTCGACAACAGGCCTATCCGCTCAACAATCAGAATCGCTCGCCCAGAAAGCCGCAGTTTGATGCCATTCCTATGACGTATACTGAATTGTTTCCCGCTCTCATTAGAAAGAATCTCATCACAACAAAACCACCTCCTGTCGCACCAAACAGTGCTTCCCCGTGGTACAAGGCGGATCAATTCTGTGAATATCATCAAGGGTCGCCGGGGCACAACCTTGAGAATTGCTTTGCGTTGAAGGCGGATGTGCAGAGATTAATTAAGCATGGCATCTTGTCTTTTAAGGATGTGAATCCAAATGTCAGAGATAACCCTTTGCCCCGACATGGGGCAGCTTCTGTGAATATGGTGGAGGGTTGCCCGGGGAAGTTCCGAGTTTTCCAAGTCGAGCACATCAGAGAATCATTGATCAGGTTACACCAAAGTTTGAGAAGACTTGCCTTAGTTAGGCACCAACATGACTATGACGTTTTCCAGTTTTGTTCAAGAGAAGAGGATTGTCCTATTGTGAAGGAGGACATTCAGAAGTTGCTAGATCAGAGAATTATTACCATTACCTATGACCGAAATCCTGAAGATGAAGTGAATGTGATAACCCCACAGTTTAATTTGCCAGAATCAGTAGAGATTGCTTACAACAGCCAGACTGCGTCTGCTGATCCTTTGATTATTTATCCACCTGGCCCTGTGCCTTATAGCTCAGACCAAGCCGTGCCGTACAAGTATAACGCCACCATGATCGAGAACGGGGTAGAGGTCCCCATACCAACTAGACCGTCTTTCGTTAATATTGCCGATGTAAGTAGAGTGACAAGAAGCGGGCGTGTTTTTGCCGCGGTACCGACAAGAAGACCAGAAGTTCAAGTAAAGAGGCCCATGCCGGCGGAGATTCCTGTAAGAAATGAACCAAGGGTTGAGATGGGTCGATCCAGTGGACCTATCCCTCACCCTGAAGAAGATGAAATCTTAAAGCTTATCAAAAGAAGCGAGTATAAAATTGTGGACCAGCTTCTGCAAACACCTTCCAAGATTTCCTTGCTTGCCTTATTGAGAGATTCTGGGGCACACAGAGAAGCCTTGATGAAAGTGTTGGACCAGGCGTTCGTAGACCATGATGTGACAGTTGATCAGTTTGACGGGATTGTGGGGAATATAACCTCGTGTAACAACTTGGGTTTCAGTGATGAAGAACTCCCGGAGGAGGGGAGAAACCATAATATGGCTCTGCACATTTCAGTAAGTTGTGGGAACGATACCTTATCAAGCGTGTTAGTGGATACCGGCTCGTCATTGAATGTGATGCCCAAGACCACGTTGTCTCGACTTTCATATCCAGGTGCTCCTATGAGGCCTAGCGGGGTAATTGTTAAAGCCTTTGACGGTTCCAGGAAGACGGTTATCGGTGAAGTGGATCTTCCCATAGTGATTGGCCCCCACACTTTTCAAATCACTTTCCAAGTGATGGACATCCGTGCTGCTTATAGTTGTTTATTGGGCCGTCCCTGGATCCATGATGCCGGGGCAGTCACCTCCACGCTCCATCAGAGATTAAAATTTGTGAGGCATGGGAAACTAGTGATGATTGGGGGAGAGCAGGCCATGGTGGTAAGTCATTTATCATCGTTTTCTTTTATTGATGCTGACGAGGACGTCGGGACCCAGTTTCAGGGCCTATCTGTTGCTAAGGATACCGTGAAGAAACAGGGGGCATCCATCTCTTCTTTTGAGGATGCACGACGAGTAGTGGAGAGTGGTTCGGCCGAAGGATGGGGCCAGGTGTTGACGTTACCCGAGAACAAGTCTGGGGAAGGTTTGGGTTTTCATCCAATAGCTGCAAGGGTCAAGAAAGAGGTGGTTGTTCGTCCAATTCAAGAGGTCTTTCGGAGTGCAGGGTTTGTACATCCTGAGGTTGATGCTGTCATAGATGATGATTCCGAGGAGGATTTGCCCGTGTTTGTGACGCCTGGATTGGCTTGCCAAAACTGGATAGCTGTTGATATTCCTGTGGTTATGCACGTTTCCGAGTAATGTTTTGTTCATTTTTCTTTTAAAAAAAAAAAATCGCTCTGCCCAAGGCGAAACGTATTTTGTGTCGGGCTATGAAAAAATAATTCCTTTTGCTCTGCCCAAGGCAAAAGAGAAATGTCTGGGCTTGTTGTTTCAAGTATTTCCACTTTAATGAATAAAAATGTTATTTTGTCCACTGTTGTTTTATTTTTCATTTTTTGGGAAATAATAATGAAAATTGATTAAGAGCATTTTGTTTTATTTGCACAAATCGATTTCTAAAATAAAGCATAATCATGTGTGCAGATTACTTCATGACTTAACCATCGAAAACAATGATCCTATGCCCTCTCCCAACTTTGAATTCCCTGTGTTCAGAGCCGAAGGAGAGGATGATGAAGAGGTTCCTGTTGAGATTTCCCGTTTGATCGAGCAAGATGAGAAGGTCATTCAACCATTTGAAGAACCTGTAGAGTTGGTCAATTTGGGTGATGAAGAAGATAGAAAGGAAGTCAAAGTCGGAGCATTGCTTATCCCGGAGGTTAAAGAGAAAATGCTGGAGCTTCTCAAAGAGTATGTTGATGTGTTTGCGTGGTCTTACCAAGATATGCCAGGGTTGGACAACGACATTGTGGAGCATCGTTTACCGTTGAAACCTGAGTGTCCACCGGTCAAGCAGAGGTTGAGAAGGACTCGTCCTGACATGGCCGACAAGATTAAAGAAGAAGTTCAGAAGCAGATCAATGCAGGTTTTCTTGTGACGTCGGTCTATCCTCAGTGGTTAGCCAACATCGTGCCTGTTGCTAAGAAGGATGGTAAGGTTCGGATGTGTGTAGACTACAGAGATCTGAACAGGGCTAGTCCGAAAGATGATTTCCCATTACCTCATATTGACGTATTGGTCGACAGTACCGCCAAGTTCAAAGTCTTTTCTTTCATGGATGGTTTCTCTGGTTACAATCAAATCAAGATGGCGCCGGAAGATATGGAAAAGACCGCTTTCATTACACCGTGGGGAACTTTCTGTTATCGAGTTATGCCGTTTGGTTTGAGGAATGCTGGTGCAACGTACCAAAGGGCCATGACTGCTTTGTTTCATGACATGATGCATAAGGAGATCGAAGTGTATGTGGATGACATGATTGCCAAATCACAAACTGAAGAAGATCACTTGGAGCATTTGTTAAAGCTATTCCAGCGTTTGAGAAAGTACAAACTCCGTCTGAATCCCAATAAGTGCACTTTTGGTGTTCGTTCTGGAAGACTTCTGGGTTTCATTGTCAGTCAGAAAGGTATTGAAGTGGATCCCGATAAAGTCAAAGCTATTCGGGAAATGCCCGCACCCAAGACGGAAAAACAAGTAAGAGGATTCCTTGGGAGACTGAACTACATTTCTAGGTTCATATCTCACATGACTGCTACTTGTGGGCCGATTTTCAAGCTTCTCCGCAAGAACCAAGGATGTGTGTGGACGGAGGATTGTCAGAAAGCTTTCGATAGTATCAAAGAATATTTGCTCGAACCTCCCATTTTGATTCCTCCGGTGGAAGGAAGACCATTGATCATGTACTTGACCATATTAGAAGATTCCATGGGATGTGTGCTTGGTCAACAAGACGAGACTGGAAGAAAGGAGCACGCTGTATATTATCTGAGTAAGAAATTCACAGACTGCGAGTCTCGATATTCATTGCTTGAGAAAACCTGTTGTGCTTTAGCCTGGGCTGCTCGCCGTCTGCGCCAGTATATGATTAATCACACTACTTGGTTGATCTCCAAAATGGACCCAATCAAGTATATCTTTGAGAAGCCCGCCTTATCTGGAAGGATAGCCCGTTGGCAGATGTTGTTATCTGAATATGACATTGAGTATCACACTCAGAAAGCGATCAAAGGGAGTATTTTGGCCGATCATTTGGCTCACCAACCAATTGAAGACTATCAGTCCATCAAGTTTGACTTCCCCGATGAAGATGTTATGTACTTGAAAGCTAAAGACTGTGAAGAGCCGTTACCTGAAGAAGGACCTGATCCTGAATCCCGATGGGGTTTGATATTTGACGGAGCTGTGAATTCCTATGGAAATGGAATTGGGGCAATCATCGTTACTCCCCGAGGTACTCATATCCCGTTCACGGCAAGACTGAAGTTTGACTGTACGAACAACATGGCGGAGTATGAAGCGTGTATTATGGGTCTCGAAGAAGCAGTGGACTTGAGGATTAAGATTCTGGATATTTATGGAGATTCGGCATTGGTGATTAATCAAATCAAAGGAGAATGGGAAACTCGTCATCCTGGTTTGATCCCGTACAGAGACTATGCTAGAAGGTTGTTAACCTTCTTCAACAAGGTGGAATTGCATCATATCCCTAGGGATGAGAATCAAATGGCGGATGCTTTGGCTACTTTGTCTTCAATGTTTCAAGTGAATGATTGGAACGACGTGCCTACAATCCGAGTTATGCGCCTCGACCGACCTGCTCATGTGTTCGCAGTAGAAGAGGTCACCGACGACAAACCTTGGTTCTATGACATCAAACGTGTCCTTCAAACTCAAGAGTACCCGCCTGGGGCATCCAACAAAGATAGGAAGACGTTGAGAAGATTAGCAAGCAGTTTCTTTCTCAATGAAGAAGTGTTGTATAAGAGGAATTACGACATGGTCTTGCTCAGATGTGTAGACAGACGTGAAGCAGACATGCTGATGCAAGAGGTGCACGAAGGATCCTTTGGCACTCATGCCAATGGACATGCAATGGCTAGAAGGATGTTGAGAGCTGGTTACTACTGGATGACCATGGAATCTGATTGCTGCAAGTATGTGAAGAAGTGTCATAAATGCCAGATTTATGCGGACAAGATGCACGTGCCGCCGACTCTCCTCAATGTTATATCTTCACCTTGGCCTTTCTCTATGTGGGGCATTGATATGATTGGGATGATTGAACCCAAAGCTTCAAATGGTCATCGTTTCATCTTGGTAGCGATCGATTATTTTACTAAGTGGGTGGAAGCCGCATCTTATGCTAATGTAACCAGACAGGTGGTAGTCAGATTTATCAAGAATCAGATTATTTGTCGGTATGGTATCCCGAGTAAGATCATCACTGACAATGGGTCGAATTTGAATAACAAGATGATGAAGGAGCTTTGTGAAGAGTTCAAAATCGAGCATCATAATTCCTCTCCTTACAGGCCGAAGATGAATGGGGCTGTTGAAGCTGCTAACAAGAATATCAAGAAGATTGTCCAGAAGATGGTGGTAACTTATAAGGACTGGCATGAAATGCTTCCGTTTGCTTTACACGGGTATCGTACTTCGGTTCGAACTTCAACAGGCGTGACCCCTTTCTCCCTGGTTTATGGTATGGAAGCAGTACTCCCCGTGGAGGTTGAGATTCCGTCTCTGAGAGTGTTGATGGAAGCCAAGCTTTCCGAGGCCGAATGGTGTCAAAGTAGGTACGATCAGTTGAATTTAATCGAAGAAAAGAGATTAACAGCTTTGTGTCACGGTCAGTTGTATCAGCAAAGAATGAAGAAGGCTTTTGATAAGAAGGTTCGGCCGCGCGAGTTCAGAGAAGGTGACCTCGTGCTCAAGAAGATATTATCTTTCCAACCCGATTCTAGGGGCAAATGGGCTCCTAACTATGAGGGACCGTATGTTGTTAAGAAAGTTTTCTCTGGAGGTGCCATGATTCTCGCCAATATGGATGGCGAAGACCTCCCGCGTCCCTTGAACGCCGATGCAGTCAAGAAGTATTTCGCTTAGGCAAATTCCTGGTCAAACCAGTCTTGGCATCTGAACATATTCTGGAATTCAAAGTTGTTAGGGAGAATAGTGATCATTGTTTTGTATGACCTCTTATTTCACATACTATTTCCCCAAACTTTTGTAAACCGTTGGAGTCGCATTGTTAGCGAACTACCATCGTATTAATGAAATTTGAGCATTTACCTTTTGTGGGCAAAATTTTAATTTTTATGGAAATACTTGAAACAAATTTACTTAAAACATTCTTATTTCAAAAATGTGTCGTGAATAACGAAGGGAATATTAACAGTCGTTCCGAAAATGGTCAAGCCATGAAATGCAAAACAGTACAGTAATTTATACTTGCATGATGAATTTGTTTTCTTTCAAAATCGTCATTAAGTGTTGGCTGTGTACATGCTTGGTTATGGTGGTGCTAAACTTGGGGATTCCCCAGTTGTTCCAGTTAAGTGTGGTTTTAGCTACCTTTGTTTGGGAGATTTTGAAGTGCGGTACACTTCGTCTTATGCCAGTGGTTTATTGGTGCTAGAAGATTGGATTTGATTGTTCGTCTCTTCAGAAGACTTGGGCCTTGTAGCGTGACATCTTCCGACGTTGCTTTGTATTCCGTTTATCTTCCATCTTTTCAAGAGTGGCCGAGCATTTACGTTGCTGTGACACCTTATTATCTCCAAGATATTCCATCTGTCTGTTTTGTCAGCATATACATGACATTCATTTATTCATTCACACTCGCATCATGCACACACAGTTGTATTTGTTAATGTCATTAAAGTCGTACATCTTAGTTGTGTCTCTCCAAATAACGTATTTGGTCTTTCCAAATAGGGTGTCAACTTAAGCATAAAGTGCGCCTCCTTTCTAACTCCCCAACCGAGCTAATCCTCGTGGATGATTTTTGATTCAGCTTACTTTGTCCATTTCTGGATAGGATAAATTCCCCAATCGAGTTACTTTCTCATTGGGTAGAGTCTTGTTTGACTGTTTCTCTCTGGTTACTCCTGGATGAAGTTGTTGCCTCTTGCATAGGCTATCTCTTTGATTTTCCCCAGTGAAATCGCGACCCAGACGGTTGGTGCATTTATTTTGCACATTAAAGTATATGATCTCCTCGGGAGAGTTTGATTCAAGTTTCTTTTTGACGAGGATTATATTCTCTGCCAGCACCATCGCAGTCCCCCTCTGAATTATGTTGGAAAACGACAAGCGGTAGCTCTTCACGAGCAACTTGTACGTTATTATCTTCGACAAGCGCCGAGCAGTAGTTCTTCATGAGCTACTAATGCGTTATTTTATCTTTCGGAAAGCGCCAAGCAGCAGTTCTTCACGAGCTACTAGTGCGTCATTTTATTCCGTTGGAAAGCACCGAGCAGCAGTTCTTCACGAGCTACTAGTGCGTCAGTTATGACTTTGTGAAAGCGCCGAGCAGCAGTTCTTCATGAGCTACTAGTGCGTCATCGTCATTTTATCCTTTTTGGGAAGCGCCGAGCAGCAGTTCTTCATGAACTACTAGTACGTCATTTACTCTTTTTGAAAGCGACAAGCAGCAAACTCTTCATGAGTTACCAGTACGTGTTACCAGTACGTTATTATTCTTCGGAAAACAGCAAGTGGTAGCCTCTTTATTTGAGCAGCTTGTTTGTTACTGGTATTTTCTTTGAACGACAGCAAGTGGTAGCCTCTTTATTTGAGCAGCTTGTTTGTTATCGGTATTTTCGTCGGACGACAGCAAGTGGTAGCCTCGTTATTTGAGCAGCTTGTTTGTTATCGGTATTTTCGTCGGACGACAGCAAGTGGTAGCCTCTTTATTTGAGCAGCTTGTTTGTTATTGGTATTTTCTGTGGACGACAACAAATTGCAGTTTTCTTTATTTGAACAACCTTCGTATCTACAGTCTTATCACCTCAGCATTAATGAGTATACCTCTGAAATCTCGCAGAGAAGTCTGGTACGAATCTACACCTCCAGAAGTCGGTAACCAGTTATCAGCAATTCGATACTCCCTGTCTACCGTCGACCTTGAGTTGCGAATTCACTGTTTGGATCAATAATCTGTTATGGCCTATGCAAGATGCTCTCTTTGTTAGGGTTAGAGGTCGTTTTCCCTCAGTTTCATTCGCTGTCAGGAGTCTGTCGTTTGAAGTCGATAGCTCGTTCTCCCAGTAGCGTATAATTCATGTCTTTGTGTTTTGTTGACGTTCGATTCCCTCAACATTGTCTCGTTTCACAGTATCTTTCTCTGTGAGTTAGATCGTTGCATTCATACCAGACGTGACGACGGCATCTTAGGACAAAATTTGTGTAGTTATGTATTTAAGTACCTTCAATCTCGTCGACACGAAGATTTTAATCTTCATATCTCCGGATAGAAGAAACTTAAATAGGGGCAGCTGTTGTACCCCAAATTTTGACCTAAGACGTCATCTCCTATCTGCATCTTTACATTACATTTGTTTTGATCCATCGATTTTAAATTTCATGACTTTTTCGGGCCAGGAGCTATCTATGCTGAGCATTAAATCATTTAATCGATTCGTGCAAAAATGATGTTTATTAATTTGTTCATTATCTAAAATTTAAATAATTGAAGTCCACCTTTTCGATTATTATTTAATTTAAAGATGTATGGATAATAAAATAAACATCATAGAGAGGCGCGTTAATTATGCGGACGTTTTATTTATTTACTCATTATTTTTAAATTTAAGTAACTAGAATTTATTCTTAGTTATTATATAATTTAAAGGTTATGAATAATATAAATAAGCATTTGAGGAAATTCATTGGTCAATAACGACTGTTTAATCGTTCGTCGTTCTAGGTTAAATAATTGAAATCCTATTTTAATTATTATAATTTAGTTAAGAATGATGGATTAAATAATCGAAGGTATTAGTTGGTCAATGATAATTATTATTTATCCGTTTATTATTCTGAATGAAGGTAATTGGAAATTTGTTTTCAATTATTATTCGGTTGGAGAAATAATAAACGATAAATAAATAAAGAAGAAGAATTAATGGACAAATAGTTTCTTTTATTCATTTTTTTTTTGGTACAAGCTATTTTGTAAATATTGTATATATTGCAATAAATTACAATAATGAATTGTCAAAATTAAAATGAAATAAACTAGTCTATCTTAATTCTAAAGCTTCCAATCCAATGCGTGTCCGCTCATTTAATTTTACCTGCACAATTAAAAGAAAAGAATTAGAATTCAAATAAATAATTAAATGCAGAAAATAAATTTTAATGTTCATCATTAAATGTAATGGCCGGAATCAGTTATTATTTTTTTGCAAATCACGGGATTACTCCCGGTTCACAAAAAAAAGAAAAGGATTTCAAAGCATATGCATAAATTATTTTCCAAAAAAAACTGCATACTTAAGCTAATCACATTAGTTTTAATCCCAAATGTAATTTCAAAGCATACAGCATAAGCAAATATGCAGTAACCATATGCAAGCATGCCCCTTTTAACGTGGCCTATACATCAGGAAACAAACAATATTTGATTTAAAAGCAAATATGCAGTTTGACTATTCTTGCAAGCAACAAAATTCCTTTTTCTTTCATCATTTTCCAGCCACTGCATTTTCAGAAAATAGACAGCTTATCACTCTTTTGTCAAAGCCATTCTGAGAGAGAAAAAGAGAGGGAGAAGTGTGGGATTTGCAGGCTTAGCTTAGGCAGAAAGAGGTATACAAGACAAACTAAGAAATATAGCCAGTAAGAATAATAGCACAGAAGAAGAATAAAGGCAAACTGAGTGGACAGTAGTGCAGAATGCTCAGGGAGATCCCAAGAGATTTGTTTTCAAAGTTCCTGGCCTGTAGCGCAAGAGAAGAGAGGAGAACTGTTATATTACAACAAAGAGAAAACAAAGGATCCCATCTTCAAAAAAACAGCATAAAGAAAAAACGAAATATACAAGTTATCAAAAACATAATCAAAAACCTGCATCAATCTCACACAAACCAAAAATCTCTACCAGCATCATAACCTGCTAATGCCTTAACCTACTGTCAAGAAAACCATGAAACATAGCTCAATCCTCATACCAGTATAAAAAGCCATATCCCTACTGTAAAGGCCTACACACAAAAACCTGATAAAACCTTTTACAAGTTCAAGCCATACCATTTTCGTAAATCCAGCATATCCAAGCTTTCAAACCCATTCCCTAGCCTCAGAAAGTTCATTCATCATAGGCGATAAACCCACCATAGGCAACAGCATTCAAGAAGAAGAGAGAGTTATCATCCAATTCCACAAAATATCCAAAGCAACATTTCAAGGCAAATCGGTGAGGCCCTCAGTGTACACATCACTGGGCAACAAGGCAAGCATCTCAAAGTATCCTAGGCAATAATATTCAAGAAGAAGAAGAAAGAGCCAAAGTGCAGTTCAACAGGTTCCAACAATAGCAAACACAGTAGCATTCAAGCAAAAGGAAGGAAATCGCAAATACCGTTCACCACCGTGTGCGCCTGTTGTCTCCCTGCTGTCCGGCCTCCATCACCCCAAGCTCCTCCTCCTTCTCCACCTAGGTAACGCTTTCTTCCATTCTTATTCCTTAAACGCCATACAAATCGACATGGACAGTGAAAATGGTAAACTAGTCAGAATCAACCAAGAAGCCATAAAGTCAACTAAGAAATTGTAAAATCAACAACGAATCTGTAAAGTTTATACGCGAATTAAATCAAACATTAACGAAAACGTTTTGGTCATTACCGTCTCCGCTTGAAGCCGCCGCGTCAACAATGGAGGGAAGAGAGACTTGGTGTGGGTGGCCGGAACAAGGAAACATCAACATTGGAGGCAAAGAAAACGAAGAAACTGCGCGAGAGAGATGAAGATCGTGAAGAGAGGCGCCGTTCTGCCTTAAACCAAACCCTAAATCCCTTTGTACAAACAAACACAACCCTAATCAACATTTAATCCCTTGGACCCTTAAGCCCACGAATTTGTACACCCCCCCTGTCTTCTTCACGCTTGGGCTTTATCCCAACCATCCAGCCCATTTCTAATTACTGCTCCCACCCCTTTTTCTTTATACACTCTTTAGTTAATTCATTTCATTTCTTAACTTATTTAATTTAGATTAACTAGTTTTAGGAATACCCATATAATTTTAATAGATAATTTTAATATTTCACCCAAATCTTATTTAGTTTAAATTTATGTTATTTAATAATTTTAGTCTTACTTATTTCTAATTCAATTTAAATTCGGCTTATAAGTTTTATTTAATTTGAAAATATTTAATATCTTTAAAAAAAACATGTGAAAGTAAAAAATGAAAACTAAAGGACATTTTATTTTATTCCCCTCATTTTGATTAAATACCAATATAATAAAAAACATAAAAAAATAGAAACATATAAAACCTTAAAAAAATATTTCTATTAATTCTCATTACCTTTTATCATTAAAAATGCGTAAAAAAGTGAAATCAATTAAACTTTTTCTTTTCGCCTATTAAACAAAAATCATATAAAATGCATGTTCATATTTAATTGTTGTGTATCATTTTCTGTCAATTATTCCATTGCACTTGTTTATTCTATTTGCACCAATCCAAAGGGAATAGTCTAATTTTTTGTTGACTTCATGTCCTCAAAAAACGATCGAGCGAGTACCCTCATTTCATTGAAACTTAGGATAATCTTTCCAAATATCCGATTTCTCCAAAACTCACACCTTTTAAGCCAAAACTTCGACATTAGGTCGTCGCATTTCCAAAACCCGTCCGTATCCCTTTTTCAGCCAAAACTATTTATTTTCAATCAAGCGATAAATTTTAAATAAAACAGATATTTCAAAAGGTTCCTATAGAGTACTATGGATGCATTGGGTGCTAATACCTTCCCATTGTATAACCAACCCCCGAACCATAAGATCTCTTTTCAAAACGCTTTGTATTTGTATCTTATTTACATTGCATATTTAGGGTTTTATTTCGCTCTTTTCCCTTTTCCTTTGGAAACAATAAAGCGCGGTGGCGACTCTTGCTTTTGTGAGACGAATTAATCAATAATTCGATCTCCGATTTACCCCGCTACATTTTTATCGCTACAGCGTTTGCATTTCGCAAAATGTCACGGTAAGCAAGAGTCGCCACCATCTTTTATTTTCTCCAACAAGGACAGGACAAAAGCATAGCAAAATTCCTTTTCGAGATGTTTCTCGGGTTCGGGAGGTAGATTATAGAAAGGGAAGGTGTTAGCACCCTTTCTATTCGTGGTTATCCACGGGCTCTTAGGTACTTGGTCACTATGTTTTCAAAATGTTTTGCTTTTCTTGTGTTTGTGGGTTTTGAAAAGAGTTTTGTTTGAAAACTTCGATTTAACTCTTGTATCTGTCCTCAAGAGTGTATGAAGTGTTGTTTGAAAACTTTTGTCAGAAAAGTGTAGGTGCAAAAAGTATTTTTGTTTTGAAAGAGCAAGTACCTGAGAACCTCTACCTACTCAAAAGAAATTAAGCTGTGTAAATGTCCTTCAGACAGTACTATCCCACTATTGAGAAGTAGGTAGCACCGTCGTTGGAGTTTTCGGGTCAATTCGATTTTAGGGACATGTGGTCACTAAAGCAATGGTAGGACGCCTTAGCGGTAACCCTAATGTCTTAGATCTTTTTTTATCGAGGCAACCGTTTCGAGGAAACTTTGATCTTTAGACAGGAGGGCGACCTCTAAAACACCCTATACTCAATGACCACATCGAGGCAACCAAGTGAGGCGTACCCTAAGAGTGGCATGTGTGAGTGTGTCAGGTTTCAGTTATGTTATCTTTGTACATGTTATGGTGAGCTACGTTTGATTTTATTTTAAGAGAAATCTTGTCATGCATAGCCTAGTTAGCATACATCTAGCAGTTAATGGTTGCGGAAAATAAAACTAAGCTATTACAAGGCGTCGGGTATTTACATCGCCAAAAACAAACCCTTGAAAAGTAAATTGCGGAAAATAAACGAAAGCGATAAAAAGTCCTAATTAAAGCTATTACATCCTCGGAGCAATTACAATTATATGGATTAAAATATGAATAAAATAATACGCGCGAGAAAAATTGGATCGGAGAGTTTTTAGGGTTTTGACCCTTTTTTGAGAAAGAAAGAGATTTTTGTTATTTTGTATTTAATTAAATTAAACCTAGACTAATTAATTAATAAAAATAAATATTTTTTGGTTTTTTAATGTTTCAAGGAAATAAATAAAAAATAAAATGATTAAAAGTTATCAAAAACCCTAATTCTATATTAATTTTATTTATTGTGAAAATATTAAAATTAACCTAATTAAAAACTAAATTAATTATGTTAGTATTTATTTACAAAATAACTAATTAAATTTAATTAATAAAAATATTATATTTTTCATGTTTTCTGAATTTATTAAAAAAAATGTTAATGGTTTTAGTTAGTAGTTAATTAAAAATAATAAAAATAAATCAAGCAAATAAATAATGAAAGAAAATAAAAAATGCAAACTCAAGGAGGTTTTGGGCCAATTTTGGAGGTGTCTTTGGCAAATTCCAGGCCCACTAGCACTTCATCCACGTTGACTTTGGTGATTATCCACACGCCTGTTGACTGGGGAGTATGGTGGTCCTTCAACTTTGGCCACTGGATCTGAGTTTGGAGACACATGGCGTGCTGAGATCTGAAGCATATGGTGGTCTTCATACCTGGAAATCTATTGGAATATGCACAAGAAAATAATAATAAGAATTTTGGGGGACCTGGGATTCGAACCCAGGTCCCAGTGTTCACATGCCAACGCCTTTGCCATCCAACCAAGCTGCTTCAATTGTTATTAAAATAAGGAGTAATAATTATATATGAAAATAATCAATACATTGTAATAAAACGCGCGCTTTTCAAATAGACCAACCATATGCCAACACATCAGCGTCTTTAACCTTCGTCCTGTGTAAATAACATCAGATAGCGGGGGTTTTTAACCTCCACTAACTCCTGCAAGGAAAAATAGCGAATAGAACCACAACAATCATAAATATTTCGCGAGGTATGGGTTGTGTTCGTCTTGGTCTCACGATTTCAGTCATGTATCTCACTAGTCCCAATTTTTCCTGGATTGAAAAGCCCCATTTAAGAGCTCAAGAACCCTAGAAATTCAGTCATGGTATCTTACGATTCAGGGCACTATAGTCCAATTAATTCATTCCATTAGCTTTGTATGGTCTCTAGCAATGCAAATCAGTCACAAAAACATGTTAAATGCGCATGAATTAAGAGATACAATTATGAAATATAAGGGCAAACCGTGGGACTGTGTATCGTGATTCCTTGAGCTTTGATGCTTGAATTTGATTGTAAATCAATCCTAGTGCCTCCTGCAAGGTGTTTGGATGAACAAAATGCCTTGAATTGACCTAGAATGCAAGAACATGTTTTGACTTTTCTTGAAAATTCTTGATTTTGCTATGGCCGTTTCTGCAGCTTTTTAATCGTGTGCTAGGGTATGGTTAGCTTGCATACATATAGGAGAATCAAATTAGGTCAATGTTTTGGATCCAATCCATGTGCATTGATGTTTAAATCTTTGATTGAAAATCAAATATTCTTGATTTTTCATGATTGAACAATGTTTCCAAATTTGGAATTTTTTGTATCTTTGACTTGTGCACGAATTTGCCAGCATGTTTTGATCATATTTGCTTCACAAATTGATTTAAAAAACAAATCTTCTATTTTCTTATAATTTAAATTAATTAAATGAATTAATATGTATTAAAAATCCAATTAATCAATAAAAATAAGAAAATAAATCCAATTCAGCTTGGTGGGTCGTGCATAGGTCATGGGTGAATTTTCAAGAAGAGATTTGAGGCCCATTAGCAAAAAGAAGGTGTTTTGAGCAAAGTTGACTTTTGCAAATTCATAAAAATTTCCCAACTTCTCCAATGCACAACTTGCTCAATTTTGATCATATGACCATGTTCTTGGACATTTTGGAAAGATCTTGAAGTCCTCTAACCAATGCCTTTGGTCTCATGTCATTTGGATTTACCAATCTCAAGTTATGGCCTTTGACTCAAAGTGTACTTTTGTTGACTTTTGAAATTGACCTATAATGTAAAAATTGGTAACTTCTTGTGAGAGCATTTCTTGATCTTGGAGTGTGAAGATGGATTGTAGGAAATCACATCCTATTCAAAATGAGCTTTGGATGGAATTTTTATAATAAACCATGAAAGAGTTATGCCCTGGTCAAGGTACAGTTGACTTTTCTGCTGTCCAAAAATAGTAACTTTTGCATCTTGATGATTTTTGAGCTATTCTTGTGGAATCATGATCAAGACTTGATCAAATGATGATTGTGAACTCAAAATAAGATGTTGACCAAAAATTCTTATTTTTGACTGCAAAATGACCATTTTGCCCTTGCAGTTGACTGTAGGTCAAATGGGGCTTTTGACTGTGCAAACTGGCACTGTGAGTCTTGAAACTTGGCATGTAGATGCTTGAGAATGTATATAGGCCTATGAGACTTGATTGAACCATTGAAAACCTCAAATTCCTTGAAAGAACCAAAACCCTAATTTCAGCTGTCTTAGGAGGTGATTTGACTGTACACCCCTTGAGCTAATTTGAGGATCATTCTTGACAAATCTTGAGAGATATGGGAGGGCAAATTTTGGGGTACAATAGCAAGCACGCTTACCACTTGGCTTTTGTGCTTCATTTGTAAATATGTTACACAAAAATAATAATAAAAGAAAACAATTCATATGCCAGAAAAGACAAAATAAAACGCACCATTATTTGAATTGGCCAACGGGGAAGTGACACACCATCGTCCCCTACCTCCAGCCCCTGTAACTTTACCTGCGGATTTGGATCCGCAGCTAAATGCACAGGTCGATCCAAAAATCAACTCCAGTCCATAAAAATGACCTTCTAAGACATGGTTGGGTTCGTCTCCCTCTCCTGAGTGCAACCATGCCTATCGTTAGAATCAATTTCACCTAAAACACAAATCCCTAAAATCCAAAACGTAACCCTAGCCATGCTGTTATGAGGTTACAGTCCATATAAATCAAATTAAATATTGTCAAAAGTTCAGAAATGCAATAATGATTATGAATATGCCAAGAATTTGCTCAAATGATGTAAGAATGGTGATTTGCGAATTCAAGAAAGAATCGGATTTTTGTGACACTTACAGTGTTTGTGATGTGTGTGGAGGCTTGCTTGGGATTGGTTCTGCCTTAGTTATTGTCAAGGAATCGATTGAGATCGTTCTTGGCTTCTGAAAACACCTCTAGACACGATTTTGATTTCAAACTTTTTACCACTTTTTTCAAGTTTTGTTTTGCTTCTTCTCACATCCTCTAGCCCTTGTTTTCGTGTCTTAAGCTTCCTTATGTATTGTGGAATGCATTAGGTTAAGAATTATGGTCCAAATCTTCTCCCATCATGGCTTGCATATTTGATTTGATTTCCATTTGAAAACTTGCCAAATTTGTCAAAAAACCATCTTTTTGCACATGATCTTGTGTGATACGAATTTGATGATGATATTGATGAGAATCCAATCCTAAAAATAGCAAAAAATCTCATGTAATTAAAGTTTGGGATTTTATTTGATTTAATTTGATTTAAAATGAAATAATTCAATAAAAAATCAAATAAAATAATAAAATTGATAAATGGACACATGGCTGAAGCTAGGACTCGTGGGAAATGATGCAAGCTCAAATAAAGTGGAAAAGAATGGGCCCATTTGCCAAAATTTGAAGTTTTGGGGATAGTTGACTTTTGGCAATTTTGCAAAAATGTCCAACTTCAACAATGCATAACTTCTTAAATTTTGAACTTTTGGAAGTTTTCTTAGACTTTTTAGAAAGCTTGAGATGTCCTGTAACCAACTCTTTTTGTCTCATCTCATTTTGATATTCCATGCTCAAGTTATAAGCTTTGGCAAAAGAGGTGTTTTTGTTGACTTTAAAAAATAACCTATAATGTCCAAATTTATAACTTCCTGTGAGTGCATTTTTTGATCTTGGGGTATGAAGATGGATTGTAGGAAATTGAACCCTATTCAAAATGAGCTTTGGATGTGTCATTTCTCATAAAGTATGAGAAATTTATGCTTGGTCAAAGTTGAGTTGACTTTTCCTACAAAACCCTAATTTAGAAACTTTTGAGTCTTGATGAATTTTGAGCAATCCTTGATGAATCATGATCAACCCTTGATCAAATGATGAAATAACCTTCAAAATTAGAATTTTGGCAAAAAATCTTGAAGTTTGACTGTATTTGGGTCACAGTTGACTTTTGCCCTAGCACAATCAATTTTTGGACCTTTGAGCAATTGACTGACCAAACTTCCTCTACAAGGCTTGAAATTTGACATGGATGACCTTGAGAACATATTAGGACATTGGGGAGCACTTGAGGTAATTTGGACTCAAAGATCTTGATGCAACACAAAACCCTAATTTGGGGTTGACTGCCTTAGGAGGTAGCTTTACTGTCCAACTCTTGAGCAATCTTGAGCCACTTGGAGATTTTTCTTGCAATGTTGGGAGAAATATGAGAGGGCAAATTTTGGGGTACAACAAGGGTACTAGACCAAGCTTTTGTGGAGAGTGATATGCCAATAGACCAATTCAGCAGTGTAATAGGGAACATTACATCATGTAATAACTTGAGCTTCTGCGACGATGAATTACCAAATGAAGGAAGGAATCACAACTTGGCCCTCCACATCTCTATGAACTGCAAGAATGATTCACTATCCAATGTGCTAATTGATAATGGATCTGCTTTGAACGTTATACCGAGGAGTACGCTTATGAAGTTGAAATATCAAGGAACACCTATGCGCCCGATTGGCATCATTGTGAAAGCATTTGATGGATCAAGGAAATCTGTTATTGGTGAGGTGGACTTGCCTATTTATATAGGACCACATTTGTTTCAGATTACTTTCCAAGTAATGGATATTATACCCGCTTATAGTTGTTTTCTAGGAAGACCATGGATACATGAGGCACGGGCTGTCACTTCAACTTTACACCAAAAATTGAAGTTTGTACGTGAAAGGAAAGTAGTGATCGTAAATGGGGAACAAGCATTATTGATATCTCATTTGTCCTCTTTCAGCATTGTGGAGGCGGATGGAGCTGCTGTTGGAACCCAGTTCCAAGCCTTATCCATTGACAATATAAGAGGAAATGAGAATTCCATGGTTTCGCTTAAGGATGCACAACAGGTTGTGCGTAAGGGTCATAGTGAAGTGTGGGGACAAATTGTGGATCTACATGTGAACAAGAACAGAGCTGGCTTAGGGTTCTCTTTGAATAATGAAAAAGGTAAGGGCATGAAGCCGAAGTCTACTGCAAGAAAATATCAAGACATCTTCTGTAGTCGGGGTTATCTTTATCCAATTGTTCCCAGGATCAATGCCATTGTGGAAGATGAAGCAGAGCAGGAAAGGCCGAATTATGTGGCGCACAGAGTTAGGGTCTAGAACTGGATCACCATTAATGTTCCTTCTTCCATACATGTTTCAAATTAATTTGTCTTGTTAATATTTTTGAAAAGCTTTCACTCTGCCCAAGGTGGAAGTATTAATGTTGTAGGGCTTATCTGTTGCTGTGACTTTTAAAATCAATAATAAAAGTTGTCTTTGTTTCCCAAATTATGTCTTTATTTTCTGCTTTTTCTCGAAAAATGGTAAATAAAAAAACACCCTTCAAAATAAATAATAAGTGAAATTCAATCTGCATGATCACTTGTTATATGTGTCAGTTTCTAAAAGCAATCATAAATCATATGTGCAGATTAATTAAAAAAACCGTTGAATACAATGACCCTGCACCCTCTCCCAACTTTGAATGTCCTGTGTATGAGGCTGAAGAAGAAGATTATGATGAGATTCCAGAAAAGGTCTCACGGTTGCTTAAGCATGAGGAAAATACCATTCAGCCATATAAAGAGCCATTAGAAGTGATCAATTTGGGTTCAGAAGAAGATCCGAAGGAAGTCAAGATTGGAGCATTGTTGCATCCTGATGTGAAGAGCAGGTTGATTGAGCTGTTGAAAGAGTATGTGGATATTTTTGCTTGGTCTTATCAAGATATGCCTGGTCTAGATACATATATTGTGGAGCATCGTTTACTATTGAAGCTAGAGTGTCCGCCAATCAAACAAAAGTTGAGAAGAACTCACCCAGATATGGCAGTGAAAATCAAAAAGGATATTCTAAAGAAGATTAATGTTGGTTTTCTTGTGACGTAAGTGTATCCTTAATGGATTGCCAATATTGTCCCAATACCTAAAAAAGACAGAAAAGTCTGCATGTGCATAGATTATAGAGATCTAAATAAAGCTAGTCCAAAACATGATTTCCATTGCCACACATTGATATGTTAGTGGATAGCACAGAAAAATTCAAAGTATTCTCATTCATGGACGGATTTTCTGGGTATAATCAAATAAGAATGGCGCCTGAGGACATGGAAAAAACAACATTCATCACACCCTGGGGAACATTCTCTTACAGAGTGATGCCCTTTGGGTTGAAGAACGCTGGTGAAACGTACCAGAGGGCTATGACAACCCTATTCCATGATCTGATGCACAAGGAAATCGAAGTATATGTTAATGATATGATTGCCAAATCCCAGACTGAAGAAGGGCATATAGAAGATTTGTTGAAGTTGTTTCGGCATTTTAGGAAGTATCGTCTCCGCTTGAATCCAAATAAATACACCTTCGGTGTTTGATCATGGAAATTGTTAGGTTTCATTGTTAGCCAGAAAGGAATTGAAGTTGACCCTGATAAAGTCAAAGCAATTCAAGAGATGCCAGCGCCAAGGACTGAAAAGCAAGTTAGAGGTTTCCTCGGGCGTTTGAATTATATTTACAGATTCATTTCCCACATGACTGCAACATGTGAACCGATCTTTAAGTTGTTAAAGAAAGATCAAGGTTTTGTATGGACGGATGACTTCCAAAGGGCATTTGAAAGTATTAAAGAATATCTGCTTGAACCTTCTATCTTACTCCCTCCTGTCAAAGGAATACCGTTGATTATGTATCTGAGAGTGTTAGATAATTCCATGGGTTGTATTCTAGGACAACAAGATGAAACAAATAAGAGAGAGTTCGCCATTTATTACCTCAGTAAAAAGTTCATTGATTGTGAGTCGCGGTATTCCATGCTGGAAAAGACATGTTGTGCTTTGGCCTGGGCGGCAAAGCGTTTGCGGTAGTATATCTTGAATCACACTACTTGTTTGATCTCCAAAATGGATCCAATCAAGTACATTTTTGAAAATCCTGCTCTTACTGGGAGAATTACCCACTAGAAGATGTCGCTATCTGAATATGATATCAAATACCGCACTCAAAAAGCTATTAAAAGAAGTGTGTTGGCAGATTATCTTGCTCACTAACCAGTGGAAGATCATCAGTCTGTAGTGTATATATTCCTCGATGAGGATGTGATGTTCCTGAAAGTGAAAGATTGTGATGAACCATTTCCTGAGGAAGGTCCTGACCTTGAATCTCATTGGAGTATGATATTTGATGGAGCTGTGAATGCTTATTGTAAAGGAATTGGTGTTGTAATTGTCACTCCACATGGATCGCACATTCCTTTTACCGCAAGGTTAACGTTTGATTGTACTAATAATATGGCAGAATATGAGGCTTACATCATGGGTCTCGAAGAAGCTATTGATCTCAGAATTAAAAATCTATATGTGTATGGTGATTCAGCTTTGGTAATAAATCAGATTAAAGAGGAATGAGATACTCGTCACCTCGGCTTGATCCCTTACAAAGATTATGCAAGAAGATTGTTACCCTTCTTTAACAAAGTTGAATTCCATCACATTCCTAGAGATGAAAATCAAATGGTGGACGCTCTGGAAACTATGGCTTCTATGTACCAAGTAAATACTTGGAATGATATACCTCGAATTACGGTTCGGCGACTGGATAGGCCCGCCCATGTGTTTACAACAAAGGAGGTAGCAAATGAAAAACCTTGGTATCATGACATCAAGCATTTTCTTCAGACTCAGGAATACCCGATTGGTGCTTCGAAGAAAGATAGAAGACACTGAGAAGATTGGTTGGCAGTTTCTTCCTCGGTGAAAATGTGTTGTATAAAAGAAATTATGACATGGTCTTGCTCAGATGCGTGGATAGACACGAAGCAGACATGTTGATGCATGAGATTCATGAAGGTTCATTTGGCACTCATTCCAATGGACATTCGATGGCTAAAAAGATGCTAAGGGCAGGTTACTATTGGCTGACAATGGAATATGATTGTTATAAATTTGCAAAGAAGTGTCATAAATGTCAGGTTTATATAGATAAGGTCCATGTGCCTACGACACTTCTCAATGTAATCTCTTCCCCATGGCCTTTCTCTATGTGTGGTATTGACATGATTGGGATGATAGAATCCAAAGCGTTGAATGAACATAGTTTTATCTTGATAGCAATTTATTACTTCACCAAATGGGTGGAGGCTGCTTCATATGTCAATGTTACTAAGAAGGTGGTTGTGCGTTTCATTAAGAATAATCTTATATGCTGGTATGATGTGCCGAGCAGAATTATCACCGACAATGGATCGAATTTGAACAATAAAATAATGACAGAACTGTGCAAAGAATTCAAGATTGTTCATCACAATTCATCTCCATACAGGCCAAAGATGAATGGGGTTGTTGAAGCTGCTAATAAGAATATCGAGAAAATTATCAAGAAAATGGTTGTTTCTTATAGGGATTGGCATGAAATTCTCCCTTTTTCTCTACATGGATATCGAACATATGTCCGCACTTCAACAGGAGCAACCCCGTTCTCCCTACTATATGGAATGGAAGTTGTACTCCCAGTCGAGGTTGAGATTCCCTCTTTGCGTGTGATAATGGAAACCAAGTTGTCAGAGGCTGAATGGGTCCAGAACCGGTTTGACCAATTGAATTTGATCGAAGAGAATAGAATGACAACTTTGTGTCATGGACAGTTATATCATAAAAGGATGAAGAAGGCTTTTGATAAGAAGGTCAAACCTCGTGAATTTATAGAAGGCGACCTCGTGCTCAGGAATATCATGTCTTTCAACACTGATTCTAGGGGCAAGTGGACTCCTAACTTTGAAGGCCCATATGTTGTCAAGAAAGCCTTCTCTGGCGGTGCATTAATTCTTGAAACTATGGATGGCGAGGAGTTCCCACGTCCCATGAATGCTAATTCAGTCAAGAAATAGTTCGCCTAGAGAAATAAAAGAACAGCTAGCTAAGTTGAAAACTCGAAAGGGCGGCTTAGGCAAAAAAGAGCGTCTCGGTAGGCCGAAAAACCGAAAGGGCGGTCTAGGCAAAAATTAGAGACATAAACAAAATAAATTTCCCGCTAAGTTGAAAACCCGCAAGGGCAGCTTAGGAAAAAAGTTAGGGACTTTCTTGACAAGTAACTACATCAGACGATACTTGATCATTGGAGCAACAATCTTCTCGGATTCTCATCACACTTCAACAGAAGTTATTGCTCAAGATTTCAAAAGTTGTTAGAGGGAATAGTGGTCATTGTATCTCAATGTATCTTTTCCATTATATATTACCATCTTTCGAACTTTGTAATTATCCATGGAGTCTCGCCATTCGCATACTACCATTCTATTAATGAAATTTGAGCTTTTACCCAATTCTTTGTATTTCTTGTTTTATTTAGCTTGCAAAGACTCCATTTATTATTGATAATAACTTTCAAAGCAAAAATATTAAATAACAAAATTGATTTTTCAAAAAGAATTTACAATTCGCTTTTACCTTGGAATCTGTGATGAAATAATGGCAACAAAATAGGTGATCCCAGGAATGGATAAACTCCTGTTTATTTTAAGAAGTTTTTGTTCCCCTCGGGAAGGTTTACTCAAGATGATTCACCATATTGGGTTCATGACTCCAGTATCCTCGGTCAAGTTTGGATTCATTTCTCCTCTTTTCTGAATTTTCATGATGTGAAGTTTCAATCCAAGATTTCTCCTGTGAAGTTTTCGTTCGGTCTAATGGAAGTTATTTTTCCCAGGAAGTTGGTACCATAATCACTCTTGAAGAATGCAGGTCCCTGGTTTCGCTAGTGAAGAACGTATTATGGTTTTCCCTTTGAATATGTGGTGTTAATCTTCGTAATGAAGTAGGCATGAATTCCCCAGTGAATGTTTTGATGATTTGGTGTCCATCTGCTTTACTTGAGACTGGTTTTGCAATCACCAGTAGAAGTGTTACTTTTGAAAATGTTTGTTCCTCGGTGAAGCCTGGAGAAGGATGTTCTATCCCTGTATCTGTACTATTTTATCATTTTGATTTGTTTACTTCTGGATTGTGTTTCTCCCTAGTAAAGCTAAAGCAGGAAGTGAGTTTTATTTCTCTAGTTGGAATTTACTTTTTCTTGGAATGATCATCCTGGATGTGGTTTAGTGGAGTGTTGTTTATGCCAGAGTTGGTTTTGCTTGGTTACTCCTAGGGTTGTGTATCTGTTTTGTCAGGATAGACACGATAACACTCATACATTCATACATACATCATGCATAGCTAAAATCGGAAAATCATTATTCGTTGACATTTTTTAATGTTTTGTTGACATATCACTCTGTTTTGTAGAGTTACGTTGTCATCTCTTCAATAGAGTGTTGGCCCTAAGCAGAAAGCGTATATTCTTTCAATTTCCCCACTGAGTTGTCCCTCGTGGAAGATTTTTGCTTTAGCCTTCCTATACAGGTCCTTTTTTAGATGGATTTGGTTTTCCCTCTTGAGTTTATTTCTCAAAGGATGTATTTTGGTTGACTGCTCCATTCCAGTTTATTTCTGGTTTGGATCTGTGGTTCCACAACAATATTATTTACCTCGGATTTCTGAAAGCTTCTAGTTTTGGTTTGTGAATTTATTTTGCACAAGAAGACTTTATCTCCTCAGCAATAATATCATGGAATTTCCCCAGGAAGTCATATTTCTTTCGCCAGGAAGCCATATTTCTATCCCCGTAAAGTCATTTCTTTTTACAATCCTCCATGAAAACAAGTAGCAAGTCTCTTTATTTGAGAAACTTATGCTTCCCTATAAAAGTCGACGTAACCTTTTTGCTATCTCCTATATGAGTGGACAGTTTGCAGTTCGTCGTCAGTTTACGCTAGTGGAGGGCAAGACTTTTAAATTCACAGAAACAGCTCATTGTGAAATCTTTGCAAGTGGAAGTCTCTTAATTTGAGACAGCCTACATCTTACCCTTTCGAGGCAAATTTCCTTGGTTAAAGAAGAAGTTGAGACCCGTTCTAGGCGAAATGCCAGAATTCTAGGGAAACTTGTTATCTTTTTGCTACCTTCAGTGAACGTTGGTAGTTCATCGTCAGTGAATGGCGGTGCTATGATATTTTCTATTTCTACCTTCAGTGAAAGTTGGTAGATAACTAATAGTGAAAGTTGGTGTTTGTTATCTTTTTGCTACCCTCAGTGATTGTTGGTAGTTCATCGTCAGTGAACGGCAGTGCTATATATTTTCTCTCTACCTTCAGTGAAAGTTGGTAGATCACCATTAGTGAAAGTTAGTGTTTGTTATCTTTTTGCTACCCTCCGTGAACGTTGTTAGTTCATCGTCAGTGAGCGGCAGTGCTATGATATATTTTCTCTCTACCTTCAGTGAAAGTTGGTAGATCACCATCAGTGAAAGTTTGTGTTTGTTATCTTTTTGCTACCCTTAGTGAATGTTGGTAGTTCATCATCAGTGAATGATGATGCTATGATATTTTCTCTTTCTACCTTCAGTGAAAGTTGGTAGATCACCATCAGTGAAAGTTGGTGTTTGTTATATTTTTGCTACCCTCAGTGAATGTTGGTAGTTCATCATCAGTGAACAGCGGTGCTATGATATTTTCTCTCTACCTTCAGCGAAAGTTGGTAGATCACCATCAATGAAAGTTGGTGTTTGTTATCTTTTTTCTACCCTCAGTGAATGTTGGTAGTTCATCATCAGTGAACGGTGATGTTATGATATTTCTTTTCCTTCTACCTTCAGTGAACGTTGGTAGCTCACCGTCAGTGAACGTCGGTGTTGATATTTATTTCCTTTCTACCTTCAGTGAACGTTGGTAGTTTACCGTCAATGAACGTCAGTGTTGATATTTCTTTTCCTTCTACCTTCAGTGAGCATTGGTAGCTCACCGTCAATGAATGTCAGTGTTGTTTTTTCTTTTCCTTCTACCTTCAGTGATCGTTGGTAGCTTTACCTCCAGTAGGAGTTGGTGTATCATTTGACCATTTTACCGTCCTCTCTGGATGAGGTCTTTTGATCCACTAGTGATTTATTTTCCTGGTCGGGTCGCTCTCTTGTTTCTTTATTATTGTTACATCCCCAGTGGTGTTTTGCGTCCCTTTGGATTTGTCCATGTGCACTCATATTCATAAGCATTGCATGGCATATTAGGGCCAAAAATAGGGTTTGTTTTATATTTAAGTATCTTCGATCGCGTCGACACGAAGATTTTTAACCTTTGTATCTCCGGATAGAAGAAACTTAAATAAGGGAAGTTGTTGTACCCCAATTTTTGCCCCCAAGATCCCCTCATCATACCATATTGATTCAATCATAACAAGATCACATTAGGGCTTTTGTTTCTCCTTCCTATTTGTTGTACCCCAAAATTTGCCCTCCCATTTCTCAATAATTTCTCATCACAAAGCCCTTGGAACTCAAGATCCAGTTAGGGTTTCATCTGCTCAAGACTTCTCCTTGCACTGTTGACCCAAATTAGGGTTTGTGTTTGCACAAAGATGTTTTGACCTAAAATGCCTAAGATGACTTTCATGCTTCATGTTGGACTCCCAAGTCTATCCATACCAAGTTTCAAGCCTTGATTCCAAACTTTGCCCAGTTAATTGGACAGTTGACCTAGAAATCAGCTGTATTGGGGAAAAAGTCATATGTGGCCAATTGACAGTCAAATCTCATGAAAATTGACCCATATCAACATTATGAACTCACATGGACCATTTGATCAAGTTTGGATCACAATTCCACAAGAAATTTGATCAGATCATCAAAAGGGCAAAATGGTCATTTTTAGGGTTTTGAATGCACAAAGGCAATTTTTGTCTGTTTGACCTAGCCAATGGCAAATCAAGCTCACATATGGACTCAAGGACCCCATGGAATGGTCTTGACATACTCAACAAGTTCAAAAGATCCCAAATGTACAAGATTGACAGTTGAATTTCCCAGTCAATTGATCAATTTTGACTGTATACTGAAAAGTCAAACTTTGACTTTTTGGTCAAAATCAAATGTCAAGATTCATTTTTCATCAAAACATGCCAAATCATGAAACTTTTTCATCAAGAAATCAAGAATTGCAAATTAGGGTTTGAAATGAAGATTTTTCATAACTTAGAATTTTTCTAAGTTATGAAAAACCCTAATTTTTTCCTAACTTTGTCCCACTTTCTTACCAAGATGCATTTGGATTCAAGGAAAAGTCAAAACATGAAAGTTGTAGCCTATTGCAAAATCTACAACTTTGTTTCACAAAGTTTTCCCAAAAGAATCTTGTAGCTCAAGTTACAATTTTTGGAACAAGGGTACCAAACCATTCTTAACTTAGAGAAAATTTGACCTATTTTAGGCAGGATTTTTGCCTAACTTCAAGACCATTTTTCACATACTTCCACTTGGAATTTCAATTTTCATTTCAAAGATGGATTGAAGTACACATTCCAAGCTTTCCAAAATGTCCAAGAACTCATCAAACAACCTCATGGTTAGAGAGAATTGAATTTGGAAATATGGGAAAAACTCACTTTGTTCATGACCAAATTACATGTCCATACACTTAGGCAATTTTGAACTCAGCTTGCATTTCTTGATTACAGGCCCTAAATCCCTTTTGCACTCATAAATTTAACGCAAACTCATTGTGCCAAGACCATATTTTATGTGTTCAAGCTTTACATAGAGGTTTAGTCCCAAAGTAGAAAAAGCATAATGGCCATTTTTGCAAAAGTGGAACTTTATGTCAATTAGCAATCCAAGCAAGTACAGTGCATATCCTTTGGGCACAAGTTATTAGACTAATTACACTGATCAAGACTAAGTGGTGCAGCATATTAAGGGGACCTGCCTTGGCCTAGGAACCAACTTGACAACTTTTGCTTAAGTAAGAAGAAAGCTAGCATAACTTACAACAACTCTCATCTCCGCAAAGACCAACCTAAGCAAACTTTGTCCTCACATTTCACACTCCCTAACTGACCTAAAACACGACCAAACCACCCTTCATCCATCCATATACAGAAAATCACAGTTTTGTGGCAAAACAGGGCATATTCTGCAACTTGAATCCCACAACTCATTTCCATCGTGCATCTTAGCCAAAACAAGTTCAAACACTTTCCTTACCATCAATCCAAACTATCCAAAGCATTAGAAATAGACTGTAACTCCTCTAATCAGTTTGGCCATTTTCATTTCTTCCTCTTGCAGGTTGACTTCTACAGCTTGGTATAGAAGGTTTCAAAGCATACCAAGTATTGGAATAGCATCCTCACACTTCAAGCAAGTTGTACAAATCATCATCTTGCCCTGAAAGCTCCTCTATTGCCAGACACGATTCCAACTGAACAGGTATATTCATGAACTTCTATCTCTCAATATAGGCATTGTTAGCTCTAGGTTTGTGAATGAAAAGTGTTCTACTCATGCCCCTGAAACTGTACATACCTTTACTTTCCATTTATTTTGCGTGTGCTATGAGAATTTAAGGTCTGAACATTGATAAAAAGTTAGTTTAAGATTTGGGAATGGAGAAATTCTCTCTCATTTCTGAGAGTTAGGATGAGTTCTTTACATGTCCAGAATCGTGGCTTGATGCTTAACATTTCTTATGTTGTTAGTTTGTGCTAAAAGTCCAGGAATCCAGATGTTTGAATCAGTGAACAAAGCGCGCGTTTTTGACAAAGTTTTTGGCCAGAGGTTGAAGAAGGTCCTTTGGGCTGGGCTTGTTCTATTTTTTCTTATTTGCACCTTGCTTTTGCTTTTGAACCCCCCTGACCCATTTTGATTTTTACTTATCATTTTCCATTTTTTCCTTTTGATTTTATTTCTATATTTTTATTTAAGTATGAAAAAATATAAAAATCAATTTTTCCACATTTTTTGCATTTATTTTGATATTTATTAGTCTTTATTTAGTTTTTGTACATAAATAAATACATAAACACTTTTATTTAAAAATACTCAAAATAATGCAAACATATTTTATTTCTGATTTTTATTTTATTTCCTCTCTTGAAAACATTTTATATCAAAAATACTTTTTTTGTAAATATTAAATATTATATTTTTTATACATATTTAATATATTTATCATATAAATAAATACATATATATATATATATATATATATATATATATATATATATATATATATATATATATATATATATATATATATATATATATATATATATATATATATATATATATATATATATATATATATATATATATATATATATATATATATATATATATATATATATATATATATATATATATATATATATTAGTATACTTAGGATTAAAAAATACAAAAATATACACATTTTTATTTTATTAATATTTGACATTAAAAAAATACCTTTTTTTAATATACTTCATTTTTATTTTATTTTTGTACATAATTATTAAATATTGTATATATTAAATAATTAATACCCTTTTATTTAATAAATTAGGGTTTTGCCCTAAATACATAAAAACTCCAAAAAAATAATACTTTTTATTTTGTTTATTTGACATATAAAAGAATACTTTTTTTCATACATATAAAAAACATTTTTGCATCTTGCATATTTATTCCATTTTTATTTAATTATTGTACATTAATTAATTTGTATAAATTCCCAATTTGATGTAATAGTCTAGGTTTAAATTCCTTGTCAAAATATACCCCATTTGAACATTTGTACCCCCCTTCCCATATATTGTGTTGTAATAGTTTAGGACTTTAAATTTCGCACTTTAATGCTTTCTAAATATACCATGTTAGAATTAGGGTTTGTATGCGAATCAAAAACAACAAAAATAGTTTGACCTAATTCCAAGATAAACAAGCATGAAAATGGACAACACTAATCACACTTGCACCCCTAGAGTATTCCACTTGTTGCCTTCAATAATGGGCCATATTGCATGTTAGGTCTCTTTGGGCAAAACAAATACAATACCAATGATCATAGTCCCTCGATGACGCTTTCAAAAGTTGCCTAAAAAATGATCAAGTCCCTTAAAGAAAAATTGCCCAAAGATACTTGGCACCATTGCAATTATGGTCTAAACGATGACCCGCGCCCGTCCCTTTCACATCCTAACACAAGATTGTCCACCAAATGCAATGGTGGAACAAAATTGTTAAAAGGGTTAAAACATAGCAAAAATCTTTGAGAACTTTAGGGTAGATGGCTCTTAAGTACTTGTCAACTTGCAAAATGAAAACACTTGCCTATTTTTCAAACCACACTTTCAAAACAAACTTTCAAAAAACCTTGAAACATCTTTTCAAAAAGACAAACACCTTTTGTAAAACATTCGATTAAAGAATTGTTACAAGGTTAGCCTAGACAAGGCATCTTTTTCAAAACATTTTCAAAACCACACACAAAGCACCATTTCAAACAATTGAAAACCAAAGCAAGTTGATCTAAGCAAGTAACTAAGAGCCCATGGATAACCATGGATAGAAGGGGTGCTAATACCTTCCCTTTCTATAATCTACTCCCCGAACCCAAGAAAATATCTCAAAAGTTTTTGCTGTGCTTTTTAAACCTTTCCTTAGGATAAAATAAAAAGTCGGTGGCGACTCTTGCTCAACTGAAACACTTGCGAAAACAAACGCAAAACCATAGTCAGTTCTCCCACCGTATCACAGAACTGGCGACTCTGCTGGGGAGGATGTTTAAAAGTGGAGTAACCTTAGGGCTTAGATCACCCTCTTGCATGACTAATTGTTTGATTTGATTGCTTTATAATTTGGCTCTCTTGTTTGGGTTTGCAATCCTACACCCGGATTTTGGGAAACATTCATAGATAGCAATACGTTGTGGAAACTGTGCGGGGTATACCGACACGGTCGAAGCAATAGCTATATTAGTGCGACATATTTGTGAGTATCGGTAACCCTTGAGTTCAATCAAGGAGAGTACGGGGCCGCTGAGTGATGTCACTAAGAACTAATGACCTAGAACCTTACTTGACCATCTTGGCCTTTTATTAGGGGTAGTGAGATGACCGGCTTTGGTGCAGTCCGAAGTTGGTAGATACTCGATACTACACTCATTGAGGGTTGTTTTCTTGGAATATTTTGGTCGCTAGTTAAGTGGCTAAACCAAAACCATGAACGATGAAAACAATCCAATGATATTGAGCTCCTTAGAACTCGGTTACTATTTATAGGACAGGTTTTTAAGCCAACTACACTCAAGAGGGTACTTACCTATGAAACCCCATGCAAGCCTGAAACTAGGGTTTGGTGTGTTTTGCTTGTACATATGATTTTGCATACATCATGAACATCATAAAGCATCATATGCATTCACTAACCATTTCAAGGGTTTAGATCTTCATCTTTGTTCTTGTTTTGTAGGTCATGGAAATTCCTCGCAGAAAAACCATCCAAGTCAACCTTGTGAGAATCTCTCCTCAACTCAAGGAGCTCACCTCAAGAATTCCGGAAAGCTCATCCTTCAGTGAAAGGCATGGTAGACTGCTCAGCTTAGTCAACACCAACATTGAAGAAGACATGATGAAAGTGCTATTCCAGTTCTTTGACCCCCTTCACCACTGTTTCACTTTCCCCGACTACCAGTTGGTGCCCACTTTGGAGGAGTTTTCTCAACTCCTGAGAATTCCTATCCTTAATCAACTACCCTACAACGGTACGGAAAAGGAACCAAAGCCTGAAGATGTTGCTCGAGCATTACATCTACAACCTTCTGACATCAAGGGGCATTGGGAAACCAGAAGCGGCGTCAAAGGATTCTTAGCAAAATTCTTGTTTGAGAAGGCACAAGAATGTTGGAATTCATTGGACCTACAAGCCTTTGAAGAAATTGTGGCACTCCTTATCTATGGGTTGGTATTGTTCCCAAATCCTGACCAGCTGGTAGATGTCAATGCCGTCAAAATCTTCTTGTCCAGAAATCCAATACCAACATTGCTTGGGGACATTCTTCACTCATTTTACATACGAACAATGAGAAAGAGGGGTGTTCTCATGTGCTGTACTCCTCTCCTTGCAAGGTGGTTTATTTCGCACCTTCCACAATCTGTCTTGAAGAATGACCAAGGCTCAAGGTGGTCCCAACGATTGATGACTCTTACTCACTCTGATGTACATTGGTGTTCTCGGTCCAGAGAAAATGTCATCATCGTCGATCGTTGTGGAGAGTTCCCTAATGTTCCATTACTTGGAATCAGAGGGGGCATTACCTACAACCCTTGCCTAGCTTTGAGGCAATTTGGATATGCACGGAGGGATGGCCCTCACGACATGTTGATTCCTGACCTAGTTTTTGACTTCGACAACGATGCGCAAGGACTTCGCCAAAGATTCATCAGAGCTTGGAGGATGCCCAACAAGGTTGATAGCAAGACACTAGGGCACAAGAACTCCATCCCTCTTGAGCCTTATCTCAAATGGGTATGAGCCCGAGCCCAGAGTCTAATGATGCCTTATCCTCATGTTCTCCCTGTGATTAAAGAGCCCGTCAAGGAAGGAGAGGTTCCCTACACCATCCTATATCCTGACATGCCTACATTGTGGGAAGAAATGCAGAAGAGCTGGATTCAACTCAAGGAGGAGCGGAACACTTTTGAAGCCAGCTTCTACGCTAGTGAGAAGAAGGTTCTAGAGCTTACCCGCCGACTCCATGAGGAAGAGACCCTTAACACCTACATCGCACCAAAGAGGATGCGCAATGTCTTTTTACCTTGAGAAGTTGTTTTTGTAATATTTGGCCCATGGGGCATTTATGTACTAACAAATTTCTTCTTATTAATATGACGTGCGTTCTTTTTTGTCTGCAACAAGTTTGAATATTCTAAATCCTTGAATGCATTGCATACATAAGCATACCATTCATCATGTGCATAAGCAGGTCTCACGCCAGGTTTCCTTATCTGTCTACTGTTGATTTCAGTAGGATGGATCTCGAGCAAACAGTCAAAGACTTGCAGGCTCAAAATGCACAGTTTCAGCAACTCCTGATGACCTTGGCTAAGTGTCAGGAGGATCTAAAGACCTTGCTGGGGAATAAAGACCCAGTGAAAAAGAAGAAAAAGAGACTCGGGGTGGCTACTTTAGGGAGAAGATTTGAAGGAGAGGCCAGAAGAGTGCTTGAATTTCCTCTTACTTCTGAGGAGGGAACCAGTAAAGGAGGTGGGGCTGCGGTACCTTCCGAGTCTGATGTGGAAGAAGAGGAGGCCGAAGAGGATGAAGACTACTCTGATCAACAATACCCTTCGGCTGATGATAAATACAAAGGTTTAGAAGACAGGTTGTCCTCCATGGAGCTACAGAGAGTGTCGGGTTTGGATTTTGAAGACTTGGGTTTAGTTGCCGGGATTGTGATTCCCCCAAAGTTCAAAGTTCCAGTTTTTGTGAGGTATGACGGGCTGTCCTGTCCAAAAATGCATCTCAGGTCCTACGTAAGGAAGATCCAACCTTATACGGAAGATAAGAACCTTTGGATCCATTTCTTTCAAGACAGCCTTTCTGGGGCTCAACTGGAGTGGTTTTATCAGCTAGAGGGAACCAGCGTCCGGAACTGGGAAGACTTGGCCACCGCCTTTTACAAACAATATCAGTATAATTCTGACCTTGCTCCCACACGTACCCAACTTCAGGGTATGTCACTGGGAACAGGCGAGGGATTCAAAGAATATGCACAGAAATGGAGGGATTTGGCTGGCAGGGTGCAGCCGCCTTTAACCGCCCGTGAACTTGTTGACATGTTTCTAGGGACCCTGTCTGGTCCATTTTTCAACCATCTAATTGGTAACTCTTCCGCGGGGTTTACCGATTTGATCTTAACATGCGAGAGAATAGAAGTAGGCATCAAGTCAGGAAAGATTCAGAAGGGTGCCGCTGCAAGTGTTAAGAAGAAGCCTTTCAAGAAGGAAACAGTTGTGGTATACTCCCAGAGAAGAGCAGGGAAGACTGAGCGCCGTCCGATCGTGGGGGCGGTAATGATTCAAAACCCTTCAAGTGAGCAGCCTCGCTATAACCAGTCCAGACCAAATCAGCAACGGGTGGAACGGCCACAACGGCAGTTCACCCGCATTAATATGACGCCAGCGCAAGTGCTTCCCCATCTGTTAAAGTTGAATCTCGCCACTATCAAAGAGGCACCAAAAAATGTGAATACGTCCTCTCCGCATTACCATCCTAATGCTAAATGCGCCTACCATTCTGACAGTGTCGGGCACGACACCAACGATTGTTGGGAACTCAAGCATAAAATCCAAGACCTGATAGAGGCGAAGTAGGTGGAGTTCGACGCTCCAGAGAAGCCGAATGTGATATCTGCTCCAATGCCGAAGCACGGCCGAAATGTCAACGCCATTGAAGAAGATTTGTATGTTGCTGATGTCAATGATCTGATGACTCCATTGCTAACCATCAAGTTGAATCTGTTAAGGGCCGGGATCTTCTCGGGATGTAAAGAAGACTGCTATTGTTGTTACTCTCTGCCGTTTGATTGTCCGTTACTGAAGAAAGGCATCCAAGGCCTAATGGACAGTCGACAAATTTTGTTTGAAAAAGTTTCTGCTATTCCAACCCATACTGAAGATGTCTCAATTATAACCATTCACGCCAATCTTTCCAAGGCCGTCAAAAAGCCTGTTAAGATTACACCAGTTACGAAGTCTGTTCCTTTGAAGATAACAATGCCAGGGCCTGTCCCCTATATTTCTGAGAAGTCAATACCATGGAACTACGGCGGTGACGTCTACTACCATGGTATTAAAAAAATCGAAATAACTGAAGAAAGTTCGGATGAAGAAGAAGCCAGCATTGGAAACATTGCAGGCACGAGCAAAATCACCCGGAGCGGGAGAATATTTTCTCCAGAGATTGCCCCTCCAAGAGCAATCTTTGGACCCTCATCTGCTGACAAGGTTATCCCTGCACCAATAAAACTCTCCGCTAGAACCCCATTGATTGAAGATGTTGTTGTTCCCAGTATTGTCCCTCCTACCATTGCTGATAAAGGTAAGGGAACCCAAGATGAGCCCGTCTGGACGAGGGCTCAACCCTTGGTCATCCCGGAAACCTCCAAGAAAGAAATGGAAGAGATCTTTAAGATAATCAAAAGGAGTGATTACGATGTGGTAGAACAATTGGGGCAAACCCCCTCAAAAATATCCATGTTGGTACTACTACTTTGCTCAGAAGCGCACGCCAAAGCTTTGATAAAATTCCTGAAGGAAGCCCATGTGCCCCAGGAAACCTCTGCAGACCAATTCCAAAATTGCGTGGCCAGCCTTACTGCAGACAATGGATTAGGTTTCTCTGATGCCGACCTAACTCCTAAAGGCAGAAACCACAATGATGCTTTGCACATTTCAGTCGAGTGCCGAGGAACTACTCTCGCACATGTCTTGGTCGACACTGGTTCGTCGCTGAATGTACTGCCTAAGAAAGCTTTAGACCGACTAGATTGTGAAGGGTTAGAGTTGAAACCGAGTGATATTGTTGTCAGGGCTTTCGATGGTTCGAAGAGGATGGTCCATGGGGAGGTTGATATTCCCATCAAGGTAGGAACTGAGGTGTTTAGGTCTACTTTCTATGTGATGGACATCCGTCTGTCATACTCTTGCTTATTGGGTAGGCCTTGGATACACAATGTCGGGGCAGTCACCTCTTCCTTACATCAAATGTTGAAGTACCCTGTCAAGGGGAAGATCATAACCGTCCATGGTGAAGAGGAGTACATGATCAGCCACTTGAACTCCTTCCGGTATGTGGAGGTAGAGGGTGAGTTCATTGAGACACCTTTCCAGCATTTCGAAGAAGTCCTTCTTGAAATAACAGTAGCAAAGTTGGCAGCTGAAGTACCAAGGCAGATGGCCAGGATGGCATCTCTGGAGGACGCAAAGGCCGCAATAAAGGAGGGGAAGAATTCAGCATGGGGGAAGCTGCCTGATATTCCATATAAAACAGACAAATTTGGATTAGGGTTCACTACCGCGGGCCAGAAAGCTATGCGCCGTTCGAAGATTGAAAGAGCGCCAATCAAAATTTCTCCCTATGGAATCAACGCTTTGGAGGATGAAGACAAAGAGAGCAACATCGAAGAGTGGATTTACCCAACTGTCAAAGGAGGATTATGCAACTGGGAGGCAAAAGACTTTGTCCCCATCACTTTTATTCATCAGTAATTTATCTGTCAAACATTTCCTATTTGGTCTGTAATATTTATTTTCGAACAATCCGTACACTCTTTTTACCTCATGCCTTGCCCGGGGCATGTAGGTCCATTTGTAAGGGTTTTGATTATTTTTCATATCCATATGCCATGTTTAATGATTCATTGGACGTTTTTCATTTGATAAACTGCTTGTGTTCATTTTCTTTCCTTTTGCATTTTTTGTGTAAGGATGGCTATCCCTTACACACACCCACACTCACAAATGCAGGTACCCATCCACTCCAGATTCCATGGGTGACTATTCTGCTATATCCTTCAATAACTCTGAAGATCTGGTCAATCAAGCCGAGTATGAAGATGACGAAGGTTGTGAAGTACCAGGAGAACTAGCCAGACTTCTACAGCAAGAGGAAAGGGCCATCTTACCTCATGAAGAGTTGTTGGAGACTGTCAACTTGGGAACCGAGGAAGACCGGAAGGAGGTACAAGTGGGTGCCAATCTGGAACCAAGTGTCAAGGAGCGCCTGATACAGTTGTTAAATGAGTATGTTGAAATCTTCGCTTGGTCTTATGAAGACATGCCGGGTTTAGACATAGACATCGTGGTTCACCGTCTCCCCACAAGAGAGGATTGTCCACCGATCAAGCAAAAAGTCCGCCGAATAAGGCCTGACATGTCTGAAAAGATCAAAGCATAAGTGATGAAGCAATTCGACGCTGGCTTTCTGGCTGTTACGTCCTATCCTCAATGGGTCGCTAACACCGTGCCAGTACCCAAAAAAGATGGCAAAGTCAGGATGTGTGTGGACTACCGGGATTTGAATAGGGCCAGCCCCAAAGATGATTTTCCACTTCCACACATTGACATTTTGATCGACAACACAGCTCAGCATAAGGTGTTTTCCTTCATAGATGGATTCTCGGGCTACAATCAAATCAAAATGGCCCCCGAGGACATGGAGAAAACAACTTTTGTCACACAGTGGGGCACTTTCTATTACAAGGTGATGCCGTTCGGGCTGAAGAACGCAGGGGCAACTTATCAACGCGCCATGGTAGCTTTGTTTCATGATATGATACATCATGAGATTGAAGTTTACGTAGACGATATGATAGCTCGGTCGCAAACAGAGGAGGAGCACCTTAAACATCTAGAAAAGCTGTTTGCCAGGTTGAAAGAATACAAACCCAGGCTGAATCCAAGTAAGTGCACTTTTGGAGTTAGGTCTGGTAAACTTCTAGGATTCATTGTAAGCAACAAAGGCATTGAAGTCGATCCATCAAAAGTGAAAGCAATACAAGAGATGCCTGCTCCCCGTACTGAAAAGGAGGTTAAAGGGTTCTTGGGGCGCTTGAACTATATTGCCAGATTCATCTCTCATCTGACTTCTACCTGCGAGCCAATTTTCAAACTCTTAAAGAAAGATCAGGTAGTCGAATGGAACGACGATTGCCAAGCTGCTTTTGATAAGATCAAGGAGTACTTGCTAGAACCTCCTATTCTGATGCCACCCGTCGAAGGAAGGCCATTGATCATGTATCTGACCGTCTTGGATAACTCAATGGGGTGTGTTTTGGGCCAGCATGACGAGTCTGGTCGAAAAGAGCATGCTATTTATTACCTTAGTAAAAAGTTTACCGACTGTGAGACTCGCTACTCACTGCTCGAGAAAACTTGCTGCGCTTTGGTATGGGCTGCTCGCCGACTAAGGCAGTATATGTTGACTCATACTACCTTGTTGATTTCCAAAATGGATCCTATCAAGTATATCTTCGAAAAGCCCGCCTTATCCGGAAGGATAGCTAGATGGCAAATGATCCTAACTGAGTATGACATCCAGTACACCACCCAAAAAGCTATAAAAGGGAGTGTACTAGCTGACCATCTGGCTCATCAAGCTATCGAAGATTATCAACCCATGAGATTTGACTTCCCAGACGAGGACATCATGAATTTGGACAACATTGAAGGTAACGGACCGTATGACGGACCCGAAAAGGGATCCCGATGGACCCTGTACTTTGATGGTGCTTCAAATGCACTTGGAAACGGTATCGGGGCGGTACTCATTTCCCCGGAAGACTGTAACACACCTTTCACGACCCGACTTTGCTTCAGCTGCATAAACAACATGGCTGAGTATGAAGCTTGCATCTTTGGTCTCAAGGCTGCTATAGACTTGGGGATCAAATCTTTGATCGTATTTGGGGACTCAGCTTTGGTTATCAGTTAAATCAAAGGAGAGTGGGATACCAAGCATCCTAATCTTATCCCGTACAAAGAACATGTCTTGACATTGCTGCCTCATTTCGAGCAAATTACCTTCGAGCATTTCCCGCGAGAAGAGAATCAGCTAGCAGATGCTCTAGCTACAATGTCCTCCATGTTTAAACTCAACTGGGATAACGAGGCTCCCCAAATCACCATCGAGTGAATGGATGAACCCGCACATTGTCACGAGATTAATACCGAAGAAGTAGTGGAACAACCCTGGTTCCATGAGATCAAAAGGTATCTCCAGACTAGAGATTATCCTGAAGGAGCTTCCATAAATGACAAGAAGTTCTTAAGGAAATTTGCTGCCAAATTCTTCCTGAGCAATAGCATCCTTTACAAACGAAGCCATGATTGTGTATTACTCCGATGCGTAGACAAAGCTAAAGCAGAGTTGATTATGACTGAGATACACAACGGCACATTTGGCACTCACTTGAGCGGGCATACAATGGCTAAGAAGATCCTAAGGGTAGGCTATTACTGGTCTACCATGGAAGCTGACTGCCATCAACATTCCCGTACTTGCCACAAATGTCAAGTCTACACTGACAAATTTCATATCCCTCTGGTTCCTCTCAACGTTTTGACTGCTCCTTGGCCATTTGCAATGTGGGGCATCGACATGATTGGAGAGATCAAGCCCACGGCTTCCAACGGACATCGTTTCATCCTGGTTGCCATTGACTATTTCACCAAATGGGTCGAAGCAGCTTCCTTCGCCTCTGTTACTAAAAATGTGGTTGCCCGCTTCATCAAGCAAAATCTCATATGCCGGTATGGTGTTCCAGACAGGATCATCACAGACAACGGTACGAATCTGAATAACACGATGATCACCGCATTGTGCGAGCAGTTCAAGATTTACCATCACAATTTATCTCCCTATCGGCCGAAGATGAACGGTGCTGTTGAAGCTGCGAACAAAAACATTAAGAAGATCATTCAGAAAATGACGGTCACTTACAAAGACTGGCATGAGATGTTACCGTTTGCTCTGCATGGATACCGTACGACGGCACGTACTTCAACCGGGGCAACCCCATTTTCTTTGGTATACGGCATGGAAGTTGTCCTGCCTATGGAGGTTCAGATTCCTTCTCTAAGGATTATGAAGGACACGGGTTTGAATAAAGATGATTGGATTCAGACCCGACTTGATCAACTCAATCTGATCGACGAGAAGCGACTCGCTGCTATATGCCATGGTCAGACGTATCAAAAACGGATGATCAAGGCCTTCAATAAGAAAGTCAGACGTCAAGCGTATCAAGTCGTAGATCTCGTAATCAAGCGGATTATCTTGCCGCAAAGTGATCCCAGGGGCAAATGGACTCCTACATATGAAGGACCATTTGTGATCAAGAGCATATTTTCTGGTGGTGCAATGATTCTGACCACCATGGACGGCGACGATTTGCCGCACCCTGCGAACGCAGACATAGTCAAAAGATACTACGCATAAAATAACCCGACAAGTCGAAAACCCGAAAGGGCGGCTTGGGAAAAAACGGGCATTCCGGTGAACCGAAAACCCGAAAGGGCGGTTCAGGCAAAAATTAGGGATAAAAACAAAAAAATCTGTACACCCGGCAAGTTGAAAACCTGAAAGGGAGGCTTGGGTAAAAAGGGGTTTCCCGGTGGATCGAAAACCCGAAAGGGCGATTCAGGCAAAAGTTAGGGAATTAAAGCGTATGACTATGTCTCGTCGGATCACTTCAAAGACAATCTCTTCATCAACCAGTTCCAGGTTTGTGATCAATCCAGTCATCGGCAGACGAAGCATCGAATGGACAGATATTCAGAGTTGTGAAGGCTATAGCGGAATGGAATCCCATGGAATTATTTCACATAGCCATCTTTCTTTTGTATAAATTTTTCAATATTTACGACGAAATCCTCTTACTAGGATGGTTGTCTCCTTTGTACAAATATACTCATAGAAAGTTAATACAAATACTTTTCCAGAAATTTGTGTCGTTTCCTTTTTCTTTTCTCTTGCACTATTTGTTTTATTTTGAGAAACGTCCAATGTTTTGTTAAATAGGCATATGCATTTGAACATAATCATTTCCTTATGAATCAAGAAAGAGGATTACTGATAGGTTGAAGGTAAAGTTGGATATCTTGATACCCTTTCAAAGGAAGTCCCGAGCAGATTTAAGATCCACATTCCTCTGTCAAAACTTAATTCCCTAAACAAAGTCAGACTTCAGGGTCCTCATCAATAAAAACTCTCTCAAAACAGATTTCCCCAGCCAAAGAATCCTCCCGAATTCCATTCCCCTCAGAGTTTAAGTTCAGTATCCCTAGCAGAGCTAAAACTTCAGGCTATCAATCCCCAGCGGAACCAGACTAGCGAACCTTCTCCCCACAGAAATGCTTCTCACTAGACTAAAGATTCTCAGTCTTACCTCCCCAGCATGAGTCTACCAGGTTCTAAAATCCCCAGTAGAAATGATCAGAAATTCTCTTACCCTACAAGTCACCAAGGAAATTCCAAGTCCCCGCAAGTGGTTCTAAGGCCCCTCAACGATTGAAGGTCTGGTATTCCCCAAGCAAATTTGAAGACTTTCAGTTTGCAGTTCCTCATTGTATATTCGAAGATTCTCCAATGAAGATCTCCTTAAGACAGGGATTCCCCAGAAGATTGGTATACAACCCAAGCTCCTTATTCCCCAGCAACAACCAGGAATTATTCTTCCCGGCAGCAGTCAAGATGCTTTTATCTTCAGCCACCTCGGATTCATCTATCCTCCGCAAGACAGCTCTCCAGCTTACATGCACATTCATTTACATTCATATCACGTAACATACATTGCATCATGCATCATGACATTGCATATAACTCACTCTTTACCTTTTTAGGTAAGATCAGTCGACAGACAAAAATCATTATCTTCCGAGATTCTTTCTAGAAATAGTTCAGATGTGACCCAGACATGGCGACATTCTGATGCTTATTCCAGATTCATCCGGATGCAGTTTTATACGAGCTCATCATCAGGAAACCCTACACCGGTTCCTCCTCAACTTCAAGACTTCTGAAAACAGTTCACGGGTTCTCCAAGTAACGGATGTTAACCTATCGCTTGTTCAGTTTCTTCTCAAGACTTCTGAAAACAGTTTATGGATTCTTCCCAACAATGGATGTTAATCTATCGCTTGTTCAGATGCAACTTTTTGAAAACATTTTACGAACGCTTCCCAACAACGGATGCTGCTCTATTGCTTATTCAACTTCAAGATTTCTGAAAACAGTTTACGGGTTCTCTAGTAACGGATGTTAACCTATCGCTTGTTCAGATTCTTCTCAAGACTTCTGAAAATAGTTTATGGATTCTTCCCAACAACGGATGTTAATCTACCGCTTGTTCAGACTCTTCTCAACTTTTGAAAACAGTTTACGGACGCTTCCCAACAACGGATGCTGCTCTATTGCTTATTCAACTTCAAGATTTCTGAAAACAGTTCACGGGTTCTCCAAGTAACGGATGTTAACCTATCGCTTGTTCAGATTCTTCTCAAGACTTCTGAAAACAGTTTATGGATTCTTTCCAACAACGGATGTTAATCTATCGCTTGTTCAGACTCTTCCCAACTTTTGAAAACAGTTTACGGACGCTTCCCAACAACGGATGCTGCTCTATTGCTTATTCAACTTCAAGATTTCTAAAAACAGTTCACGGGTTCTCCAAGTAACGGATGTTAACCTACCGCTTGTTCAGATTCTTCTCAAGACCTCTGAAAACAGTTTACGGATTCTTCCCAACAACGGATGTTAATCTATCGCTTGTTCAGACTCTTCTCAACTTTTGAAAACAGTTCACGGATTCTCCGGACACGGATGTCAATCTATTGCTTATTCAGACCCCCCAGTTTAGAGATGGTCCTAAACATGGGCACCTTTCTGATACTCATTCCAGATGGCATCTTTAAGCCCATCCCCGACAAGTTTTTGTCACTCTTCCAGATGGCATCTTTAAGCCCATCCCCGACAAGTTTTTGTCACTCCTCCTGATGGCATTGTTAAGCCCATCTCCAAATGGCATCTCTAAGCCCATTCCTGCATCCATTGCTTTGACGAGTGCAAATTTAACGGCACTCTAGTGTCCAATCTCCTTTTACCCTCGAGTCGCGAAAGGCAAACTTGCCAATCTAACTCTTCGGATTCAAGAAGATTGAACAGGGGAAACTGTTGTACCCCAAAATTTTCCCTCCCATTTCTCAATAATTTCTCATCACAAAGCCCTTGGAACTCAAGATCCAGTTAGGGTTTCATCTGCTCAAGACTTCTCCTTGCACTGTTGACCCAAATTAGGGTTTGTGTTTGCACAAAGATGTTTTGACCTAAAATGCCTAAGATTACTTTCATGCTTCATGTTGGACTCCCAAGTCTATCCATACCAAGTTTCAAGCCTTGATTCCAAACTTTGCCCAGTCAATTGGACAGTTGACCTAGAAATCAGCTGTATTGGGGAAAAAGTCAACTGTGGCCAATTGACAGTCAAACCTCATGAAAATTGACCCATATCAACATTATGAACTCACATGGACCATTTTATCAAGTTTGGATCACAATTCCACAAGAAATTTGATCAGATCACCAAAAGGGCAAAATGGTCATTTTTAGGGTTTTGACTGCACAAAGGCAATTTTTGACTAATTGACCTAGCCAATGGAAAATCAAGCTCACATATGGACTCAAGGACCCCATGGAATTGTCTTGACATACTCAACAAGTTCAAAAGATCCCAAATGCACAAGATTGACAGTTGAATTTCCTAGTCAATTGATCAATTTTGACTGTATACTGAAAAGTCAAACTTTGACTTTTTGGTCAAAATCAAATGTCAAGATTCATTTTTCATCAAAACATGCCAAATCATGAAACTTGTTCATCAAGAAATCAAGAATTGCAAATTAGGGTTTGAAATGAAGATTTTTCATAACTTAGAATTTTTCTAAGTTATGAAAAACCCTAATTTTTTCCTAACTTTGTCCCACTTTCTCACAAAGATGCATTTGGATTCAAGGAAAAGTCAAAACATGAAAGTTGTAGCCTATTGCAAAATCTACAACTTTGATTCACAAAGTTTTCCCAAAATAAGCTTGTAGCTCAAGTTACAATTTTTAGAACAAGGGTACCAAACCATTCTTAACTTAGAGAAAATTTGACCTATTTTAGGCAGGATTTTTGCCTAACTTCAAGACCATTTTTCACATACTTCCACTTGGAATTTCAATTTGCATTTCAAAGATGGATTGAAGTACACATTCCAAGATTTCCAAAATGTCAAATAACTCATCAAACAACCTCATGGTTAGAGAGAATCGAATTTGGCAATATGGGAAAAACTCACTTTGTTCATGACCAAATTACATGTCCATACACTTAGGCAATTTTGAACTCAGCTTGCATTTCTTGATTACAGGCCCTAAATCCCTTTTGCACTCATAAATTTAATGCAAACTCATTGTGCCAAGACCATATTTTATGTGTTCAAGCTTTACATAGAGGTTTAGTCCCAAAGTAGAAAAAGCATAATGGCCATTTTTGCAAAAGTGGAACTTTATGTCAATTAGCAATCCAAGCAAGTACAATGCATATCCTTTGGGCACAAGTTATTAGACTAATTACACTGATCAAGACTAAGTGGTGCAGCATATTAGGGGGACCTGCCTTGGCCTAGGAACCAACTTGACAACTTTTGCTTAAGTAAGAAGAAAGCTAGCATAACTTACAACAACTCTCATCTCCGCAAAGACCAACCTAAGCAAACTTTGTCCTCACATTTCACACTCCCTAACTGACCTAAAACACGACCAAACCACCCTTCATCGATCCATATACATAAAATCACAGTTTTGTGGCAAAACAGGGCATATTCTGCAACTTGAATCCCACAACTCATTTCCATCGTGCATCTTGGCCAAAACAAGTTCAAACACTTTCCTTACCATCAATCCAAACTATCCAAAGCATTAGAAGTAGACTGTAACTCCTCTAATCAGTTTGGCCATTTTCATTTCTTCCTCTTGCAGGTTGACTTCTGCAGCTTGGTATAGAAGGTTTCAAAGCATACCAAGTATTGGAATAGCATCCTCACACTTCAAGCAAGCTGTACAAATCATCATCTTGCCCTGAAAGCTCCTCCATTGCCAGACACGATTCCAACTGAACAGGTATATTCATGAACTTCTATCTCTCAATATAGGCATTGTTAGCTCTAGGTTTGTGAATGAAAAGTGTTCTACTCATGCCCTTGAAACTGTACATACCTTTACTTTCCATTTATTTTGCGTGTGCTATGAGAATTTAAGGTCTGAACATTGATAAAAAGTTAGGTTAAGATTTGGGAATGGAGAAATTCTCTCTCATTTCTGAGAGTTAGGATGAGTTCTTTACATGTCCAGAATCGTGGCTTGATTCTTAACATTTCTTATGTTGTAAGTTTGTGCTAAAAGTCCAGGAATCCAGATGTTTGAATCAGTGAATAAAGCGCGCGTTTTTGACAAAGTTTCTGGCCAGAGGTTGAAGAAGGTCCTTTGGGCTGGGCTTGTTCTATTTTTTCTTATTTGCACATTGCTTTTGCTTTTGAACCCCCCTGACCCATTTTGATTTTTACTTATCATTTTCCATTTTTTCCTTTTGATTTTATTTCTATATTTTTATTTAAGTATGAAAAAATATAAAAATCATTTTTTCCATATTTTTTGCATTTATTTTGATATTTATTAGTCTTTATTTAGTTTTTGTACATAAATAAATACATAAACACTTTTATTTAAAAGTACTCAAAATAATGCAAACATATTTTATTTCTGATTTTTATTTTATTTCCTCTCTTGAAAACATTTTATATCAAAAATACTTTTTTTGTAAATATTAAATATTATATTTTTTATACATATTTAATATATTTATCATATATATATATATATATATATATATATATATATATATATATATATATATATATATATATATATATATATATATATATATATATATATATATATATATATATATATATATATATATATATATATATATATATATATATATATATATATATATATATATATATATATATATATATATATATATATATATATATATATATATATATATATATATATATATATATATATATATATATATATATTAGTATACTTAGGATTAAAAAATACAAAAATATACACATTTTTATTTTATTAATATTTGACATTAAAAAAATACCTTTTTTTAATATACTTCATTTTTATTTTATTTTTGTACATAATTATTAAATATTGTATATATTAAATAATTAATACCCTTTTATTTAATAAATTAGGGTTTTGCCCTAAATACATAAAAACTCCAAAAAAATAATACTTTTTATTTTGTTTATTTGACATATAAAAGAATACTTTTTTTCATACATATAAAAAACATTTTTGCATCTTGCATATTTATTCCATTTTAATTTAATTATTGTACATTAATTAATTTGTATAAATTCCCAATTTGATGTAATAGTCTAGGTTTAAATTCCTTGTCAAAATACACCCCATTTGAACATTTGTACCCCCCCTTCCCATATATTGTGTTGTAATAGTTTAGGACTTTAAATTTCGCACTTTAATGCTTTCTAAATATACCATGTTAGAATTAGGGTTTGTATGCGAATCAAAAACAACAAAAATAGTTTGACCTAATTCCAAGATAAACAAGCATGAAAATGGACAACACTAATCACACTTGCACCCCTAGGGTATTCCACTTGTTGCCTTCAATAATGGGCCATATTGCATGTTAGGTCTCTTTGGGCAAAACAAATACAATACCAATGATCATAGTCCCTCGATGACGCTTTCAAAAGTTGCCTAAAAAATGATCAAGTCCCTTAAAGAAAAATTGCCCAAAGATACTTGGCACCATTGCAATTATGGTCTAAACGATGACCCGCGCCCGTCCCTTTCACATCCTAACACAAGATTGTCCACCAAATGCAATGGTGGAACAAAATTGTTAAAAGGGTTAAAACATAGCAAAAATCTTTGAGAACTTTAGGGTAGATGGCTCTTAAGTACTTGTCAACTTGCAAAATGAAAACACTTGCCTATTTTTCAAACCACACTTTCAAAACAAACTTTCAAAAAACCTTGAAACATCTTTTCAAAAAGACAAACACCTTTTGTAAAACATTTGAGTAAAGAATTGTTACAAGGTTAGCCTAGACAAGGCATCTTTTTCAAAACATTTTCAAAACCACACACAAAGCACCATTTCAAACAATTGAAAACCAAGGCAAGTTGATCTAAGCAAGTAACTAAGAGCCCATGGATAACCATGGATAGAAGGGGTGCTAATACCTTCCCTTTCTATAATCTACTCCCTGAACCCAAGAAAATATCTCAAAGGTTTTTGCTGTGCTTTTTAAACCTTTCCTTAGGATAAAATAAAAAGTCGGTGGCGACTCTTGCTCAACGGAAACACTTGCGAAAACAAACGCAAAACCATAGTCAGTTCTCCCACCGTATCACACTATCTTTAGCTTTAATCTTTGAGGAATCACCAAGCACCTTGACTTGTTTTTCTTGTGTAATCATTCATGTTTTTGTTTTGACTTTCCTTTTAATTAATAAAATGCAATGTTGGTTTGTCTTACTTCTCAACAATGCAGGTAAAGGCAATGGGGCTTAGCAAGTTGGTCCATGGGTTCATGAGTTTATTTCCATGACCTAGTCAATGAAGCTTGAGAATTTCAAACCTCACCATGGAAGTTGTTTTGGAAGGGATGGCATGGCAAGGTTATTTTGGTTCACTACATTTCCAAATTATCAAGATTGATTCAAAAGTACAAGGGGTTGATTGAAGGAGTTGTCATGCTTGGACAAGGCCTAGTTCACATTGATCACAAGTGCATATTTCTATCAATTCCAAAGATATATAAGTGGTTGTAGTTTCTATGAGTTCTAATTATCATCCTCAACAACTTATATTTACAAAGCATTTGTTTTGGTACAAGAAGTTTGTTCAAAATTGTCAAAGTTCCTAAAAGCATGTTCCTTAATCTAGGAGCTAGGGTTTTGAACTTCAAAAGAGTATATCTTGCTCATCTTTTAGTATTTTTGAGTTATTCCAAATACATCCTTATCTTCAAGGGGTTATCAACAAATCAATTCAAAAGTTCCAAGGAGTTTTCATGTGGAAGAAACTTGATGAAGAAGAAAGATTACAAGTCCTCCAAATGAATTCCCATTTTTCCATGTGTGACTTCAAATGATCATAACTTGGTCAATTTTTATCACCTTGAGCCCATTATTTTCCATAATGATCTTGAAGATGTGAACTTTATACCTTCTTTTATGTGCAAAGTGAGAAAATGAATGGAAATTTCCTTAAGGATACAAAAGATTATAGGTCATTTAATGATTTTTTTCCCACTTCAACAATTCATAACTCTCTCAATTTTTGGATATTTTTAATGGTTCAAGTTCCAAAATGTCATTCAAGATATCTTCTTCATGCTATCTTTTTGGGTCAAGAGAAAATTCCAAGTAGAAGGTTATGTTTGGATGTAAGACATTATAAGTCACTTTTGAAGAAGAATTTGAAATATTTCTAAGTATGGAAAGTCAACATTTTTTCTCCAACTTTGACTCAACACAACTTTCAGCTCAAGCATCCATTTGATTCCATTCTTTTTCCATTGCAAAGCTTGTAACCTCATCTTTCTAAAGCATTAAGAACCATGCTTGAAGACCCCTTGAGCTGAAAATGCCATTGGTCAGAAGTTGGCACTTTGAAACTGAATTTTTCACCAAGTCAGAAGTTTGAAATCTTTGTTTTGGCTTCTAATCACAAGATTTACATGCGTTTTTGATTTCAAATTGATTAAAAAACTTTCCATAAGTGTTTAGCACCTAAAAACGCAAGGATTGGATGAGTTTTGGTAGAAATTAGATCACACTTCACTCGTGCATCAGGTTTGCACGGATTCCCTCCAAAATGCACCATTCACTCTTCATTTTGATCCCATTTGTTTCTCCTATAAATATATTAACTATCCTATTCATTTTCTCAAGCTTGGATAGCCAGAATCACCCTGCCAAACTTGTCCCATAACTCAGAGTTCAGCAACTTCGTAATCTATTTACAAGCCTTTTTCAATCCACTTCCTTGATCTTCCTTGATCTTCCCTGAAGCTAACCATATAATTACATTCAAGAATCGTGCCCTATATTACTCCATAGAAGTCCAGTTTCAGAGCTCTGCATCTCAACTTCAATAGGTAGATTCCTTCACCAATTCTTCAAAACTTTGATATCATTGTGATGCTCTCATTGCCCTGGTTCTAGTCGCAACACTTTCTTTTTACTGGAAACACATTTTGACCATGAAATTTCAAATCCCTTTTCAAAACTTTCTTTTCAAATTGCTTGAGCTACAGTTTATATAAATTTGGCGCGAGTGTGTGGTTGTCTTTATCTTAAAGAGACGAAGTGAATGGCATAGGTCTGAGCTTCCGATTTTACAGTTTGAGAGACCTACAATTCACGTTGGCTGGAGATTGAAGATGACCAACGTGTCATCTTCAAACCAATGATGGCACGCCACTTGTTATTTTTGAATTCTGATTTAATAATTGATCCAGTGCTTTATTCATTAATGACCATGATATGCACAGCGCGCCAGATCCCTTGGATTTGATTACTAACGCGTTTTGACTCTCATCCAATGGTCCACATATTTTTAACTTTTCTTTTCTTTTCTGATTTTTTATATTTAATTGTTTTAAACTTTAAAAAATCATAGAAAATTCATTTTAAGTCCAAAAAATCTGACAAAATCATGAAAAATATTTTTGATTATTCTCTTTTTTATTTTCATTTTTTCACAAATTAATTTTGTGTTTTAGTATTTTTTTTTATAAATTTACACTTTATTTGATTTGTTTTAAATGTTTAAAAATACTTTTATGCATTTTTAAGTTCTGAAAAAATTATGGAATGATCCAATGATATTGTGACAAATATTTGTGACCTTATTTTATTTTTGTTTCTGACTTTCCCATTTTTTATCATTTTTTGTTTATTTTATCCCTTTCTTTTAATTTTAAAAATAGTTTCTGACTTTAAAAAATTTCCAAAAAAATTATAAAATTATTTTAATTCATTTCTGATTTTCTATGGTTTTACTTTTTATTTCTTGATTAATTTGAACATAGTTGATATTTTTCTCTTCTATTTCTATTTTTAAACATTATTTTTAAAACTTTTTGTATATATTAAAATGTAATATTATTTTGTGATTATTTTCTGGCTGATCTTGGATTAAATTTTTGATCATGAACTTTATTAACATCATTGGATCCATGGTGTTGAGTCTAACTCCACAAAAATGGATGAATAATTTTAATAATAGTTTGATTAAATTTAATCCAAAAGTGGTTTGTATATTCTCTTTCATCCTTCTTCATCTTATTCCCTTCTTATTGCACTAAATGTTGTTGGAGCATGATCTCTATATCATGTCTCAAAACAAATGGTGCATAGATTGCTATTGACCGGCCTCAAAATAGGTGCGACTTCTATATAAGTCCACTTACGATTGCTTAACATAACGCTAAATTTTGTCCCGATTCGAATAAATGATCATTCGTGGCCCAAACTTATGTTTACATGCCCAAGTATGTTAATTTGATCTCTTTGATCCAATAACCTGGAGATTCATTGTGTGGAGGCTTTGGTTCTACCAATCCTCTAATGGATCTACAACACCTTTGGTCAACGCGGATCACTTAAACATTTTTGATCATTAAATGATATTCATAAGGATTCCAAATGGATGATATACTTGACAAAAAGCAAATGTAACTTGTTGTGTGGAGGCTTTGGTTCTACGAATCCTCTAATGAGTTCCAAATGCAAGTTTCAAGATGATCATCCAACTAACTACTAATCACTAATAATTGACTTTATCCTTTATTCTTTTATATGCCCCTTTTATTTTTATGCACTATTTATTTTTTAGCATTTACATTTCATGCCATTTTTTATCTTTGCTCATTTGAGCATTTACTTTCTTGTCATTTTTATTTTTGCTCACTTGGGCTTTACTTTTTTTAAAAAAAAAACATCTAATAATCAACATAAACCCTAAAAATCTTTAATGATACTTGGACTATTTGGTTACTATCTTTGGCATTATGGAGCAAGGGACTTTTTGGACTTAGGATTAGAAACCTTGGCCTGTGAGTGGAGACCCTGTGATCTTATCTGATCATTTTGTCTGGAGCTCTTTAGGTTTGCCTCAAAACATTGGGTTGTTTGTTTGTTTTGTGTGCAGGTTATTGTGATTACACCCTTGGTTTATAATCTGGAATTCACCCGTATACAACCGTTACTCTGCCCAATTTTTGTGAAGACTTAATACACTTGAAGTTTGGTTTTCCAAGAGGTCTAGTATCATTTGCTTGTTTGGTTTCAATCTAAATAATGGGAATTTTATTTTGACTCATAGTGTCAAGTAGTGGCTTCTTGTTGGTTAGATGGTTCTTATCCCTAGCTTTTACCTTATGCTTTAGGATAGCCTCTTCTTATCCTCCCATCTTCTTTAATTTCAAAAATCTTCTCCCCCTTTTGAAAACTCTTCTTGTTTTAAACTTGAATTACTTTTATAATAAACTTGGACTTAGGTCCATGCATTTTCAAACATTTTCACAAATAAACTACAATAAACTTAATAATACTTTGACATTTTTGTGAGAAGACTAAAAGTCAATCAATCTCATTTCAAACCATCTTGCCACTTTGTATTTTATCTTTAAACTTTTCTCAAAAGATTGAAATCTTGTCAATCCTTGTAGTGATGCAAGCAACTATACTTCTACAATATGTAGTAAAGAGAGATATTTTCCACTTGGGTGTCGAGTGAGGCATTATTGATTTTAAAATTCAAACCATATCCTCCACTTTGAGATGATGCAAATTCTCCTTTCTTATAATTGTGGGTAGTAGGTATGTTTTCCACACGGATAATGACAATGATGTTTTATCTCATAAAATTGACCAAAAGATTTGTGTTTTAAAATTTTTAAAAGAGAAACTACGTGTACCCTGATCCCCTATTGCATGAAAAGGTGGTACATAGGCACTAAAGGTTCACAACCGCGGCGGGTGCAAAAATCTTAAAAAATATGTTTCTTTTCCCACCTCCACCATCTATTTTATACAATATTTTCATAGCCAAAATATACAGTTTTTTCAAAGAGGTTGTTGTGGAGTACTATAGATGTTTAGGGTGCTAATACCTTCCTTTTGCATAACCAACCCCCTTATCTAGAATCTTTCCCCTTCTTTTTGGGTTATTAGCTCTTTTCCCATTCCTTTGGAAACAATAAAGCGCAGTGGTTATTTTTATTTTGATTTGTATAAGTCTAGTCAATCCAATGGCTTAGTCTTAAAAATTTCTACCGCCACAACAGTTTTCTTTTGTCGGCAGACGATGGACCACGATGTCAGTGTCGAGCCCTGGCATGTCTTCATATGACCAACAAAAGACCTCAACATAGTCATGTAGTAATTGAGTTAAGCTCTTCTTGACACTAGGCTCTAGGTTGGCACCTACCTTGACTTATTTTTTGTCTTCTACAATACCTAAGTTAACTGTTTCCACTGGCTCTTTGTTGGGTTGTATGGTCCTTTCTTCTTGTTGCAATGACCCGGCTAGTTCTCCTGGTACCTTATAATCTTTCTCACCTTCGTCTTTGGCTTACTAGATTGGATTTTCAAAGTCATGATAGGCCATAGCAGAATCGTTACCCATGGGATCCTGAGTAGATGTGGATCTTCATTTTGATATGTGAGTGTATATAAGAGCATAACTATCTTTGGAAAATGATAAAGGTTAAAAATTAAAAACAATGAGCGTAAAATTTTTAATGCAAAAACGTACATGATTTATAGATGACATATGAAGATGAAGTAACAACCCTCACAAAAATTGACCGTTGTGCCCCGGGTAACACACAAGGTTTGAAAGTCTAAATTGTTTAATTATTATAAGTCTGACAAAAATTTAAAGACAATTACTCTTGGATAAAAGTAATAGGGGAAAATTCTTTTGCTTCCCAGTTGTTGAGTCCTCCGCTGATAGTTGGAAAAATCCACTCTTCCAGATCGCAGTTGTTATCACTGTCTTCCACTGTGTTGACTCCCTGATTGTTGATACGTAAAGGTGGTCCCCCGGTGCGAGTTCGTCGAACAGCCCTTTATGCTTCCGAGTTGAAGCCCAAACCAACCTTGTTGGATTTATAAGGAATATCCGGAAGTTGACCCCAGATAGTGCATCCACCTTCTTCAATCACTGCTCTAGCATCCTTCAACGAGGCCATTTTAATGGTGGTTTGGTAAGTTTTGGAGTCTTGGTAGTAGTCTTGGTTGTCGCAACTGTTTGTGGGACCTCCTCGAAATGATGGCACGGAGTTTAGATGAACTCACCATCCATTTCCACGTACCTGAAAGAGTTCGGGTGACTAACCATATATTCCTATTCCCCGTGAACAGTGATGGTCTTTCCCTTGATTGGGTACTTTAACATCTGATGTAATGTAGAGGTGATGGCACCAACTCCATGAATCCAAGGTCGGCCCAATAAACAGGAATAGGAAGGGAGGATATCCATCATGTAGAAAGCTGAATCAAAGGTCTGAGTCCCAACCTTTGTAGGGATGTCAACTTCTCCATGCACTGTCCTCTTAGAACCATCAAAGGCCCACACTACAATGTTTCTAGGCTTTAGAGTGAGTCCCTTGCAATCTAGTCGGTCAAGAGAATTTTTGGGCAAGACATTCAGCGATGAGCCCGTATCCACCAGAAAATGGGCTAGCGTAGTGCCCCTGCACTCAATAGAGACGTGTAAGGAATCGTTGTGTTTCCTTCCTTTGGGAGTCAAGTCGGTGTCAGAGAAGCCCAATCCATTAACAGCAGTCAGACTAGCCACAGAATTCTCAAATTAGTCGATGGAAGTCTCTTGGGGCACGTGGGCGGTCTTTAGAAACTTTACCAGGGCTTTGGAATGGGCCTCGGAAAACAAAAGTAAGGCCAACATTGATATTTTCGAGGGAGTTTGCCCTAACTATTCAACGATGTTATAGTCACTTTTCTTGATTATTTTTAGTATCTCTTCTATCCCCTTTCTAGAAGCTTCAGGAATATCCTCTAGATGCACCTTCATCTGGACAGGCTCAGATAACACCTCCTTGCCCCTTTTCTTGGTTGTAAAGATGTTCGTAGGATTGTCAACAAGAGTATCACTGGGAATACTGGTAGGAACGGTAGTGGGAATAATTATAGGAGTAGAAATGGTCCTTGGAGAGTTATCAGGTGAGAAGATTCTTCAACTTCTTGTTATCTTACTGGTCCCAACGATATTGACGATGTCGGGATCAGTGTCTTTCTCAATTTTGTCTTGGATAACCAACAGATCTTGCTTGACGCCATAGTAATAGACGTCAGCCCCATAATTCTAGAGAACAGCTTTATCCGAAGAATATGGTATTGGCCTTGGCATGGTGATGATTAGGAGAGAAGACTTTGGAACAGATGTAATCCTAACGGGTATTTTGGTGGAGACCCCAAGAGGATTGTTGGAAATGGTGATTATTGAGACATCTTCATAGGAATTTCTAGTGAGAGGAACCTTTTCAAACAAGATTTCTTTGCTAGCCATCAAGCGCTGGACGCCCATATTCAGTAATAAACAACCATTTGGTAGAGACATGCATAATTGACAACTTTCACCACAACCTGCAAACAGACCGGCTTGCAATAGATTCCTTTTAACAGTCAAAAGGGGAGTAGTTAAATCATCCACGGAGGAAACATAATAGTCATCATCAATAACGTTGACACCTTGACCATGTTTGGGCATTGGCGTCGTTATTACATTAGGTGTTTCTGGGGGATCAAACTCAATCTATTTTGCCTCGATAAGGTCTTGTACCTTATTCTTCAAGGCCCAACAATCGTTTGTATCATGGCCCGGGCTTTCAGAATGATAGGCACATCGGGCATTCACGTTGTAGAGAGGAGAAGCAGTATTAGGATTCTTGGGAGCTTCCTTTAGGGTTACCAGATTGGACTTCAAAAGATGTGGCAAAACTTGAGACATGGTCATGTTGATTCGGGCGTAGGATTAGAAATCATAACAGCCCATACCATCGGGCGACGTTCAGTTTTGTTTTGATTCCTATGGTCATATGCAACACTGACTTTAATTCCTTTATTACTGACAACAAAACCTAGAAGCTTTCTAGATCGTACTCCAAATGTGCACTTGTTAGGGTTCAACCTCTACTTGTATTTTTTCAGCCTCTCGAATAGTTTGTACAGGTGATCGATATGTTCCTCTTCAGTTTGTGATCTAGCAATCATATCATCCACGTATACCTCTACTTCATGATGAATCATGTCATGAAACAAGACTACCATATCTCTTTGATATGTTTCCCCTGCATTCTTCAATCTGAACGGCATGACCTTGTAGCAAAAGGTGCCCCATTGCGTAACGAAAGTAATCTTCTCCATGTCTTCGGGAGCCATCCTTATCTGATAATAGCCAGAGAAACCGTCCATGAAATAGAATACTTTATGCTGAGCAGTATTATCGACCAAGACATCAATGTGAGGTAGAGGGAAATAATCGTTGGGGCTTGCCCTATTCAGATCCCTATAGTCTACGCACATGCGAACCTTTCCATCTTTCTTTGGTAATGGCACCACATTAGCAACAAATTGGGGATAGGATGTCACAGCTAGGAACCCTGCATCAAATTGTTTCATCACTTCAGCTTTTATCTTCTCAGACATATCAGGCCTCATGCGACGAACATTTTGTTTGACGGGAGGACAATCTTCTTTTGTCGGAATACGATGAACTACGATATCAGTATCCAATCCTGGCATATCTTCATAAGACCAAGCAAATACTTCCACATAGTCATGCAACATTTAAACCAACCTGCTCTTGACATTATCTTCCAAGTTAGCGCCGATCTTGATTTCCTTCTTGTCTATCTCAGTACCCAGATTGATGACTTCAACTGACTCTTCGTGTGGCTGAATAGCTTTTTCCTCTTATAAAAGAAGTATGGCTAGTTCTCCAGGTATTTTACAATCTTCCTCGTCTTCGGCTTGGTTGATTGGACATTCGAAGTCATAGTAGACAATAGTAGATTCATTAGTAATAAGATCCAGAGTGGTTTAGGACCTGCAAGAGTGTGTGTGTGCATGTAAGATACATGGCTATTTTGAAAAGTGTATTTGAAAGAAAGACAATGAACACAAATATTTGAATGCAAAAGAGCCCAATGATTTGTATTGAATGATCATATGATTAGATGAACATAAATAAAACCCTTGACAAATGGACCAAAGTGCATCGGGCCAGGCACATGGCTTAAAAGTCATTGTTAAATATTACAGACAAAATGTTCTTGAATTGAAAGAAAAGAAATAACAAGTATATTACTCCTCAAGGAAGGATATGGGCACGAAGTCCTTTGCATGCTAATTCTTCAGCTCCTTTGAAGTTGGATACACCCAATCTTCAAATGCAACTTCTTCATCTGAATCACCCACAATATTAACTTCATGGCTTCCAATGCGGAGATGTGGCTTTTCTGCACGAGCACGCCTCACTTCCTTTTGAGCTTTGACGACGAAACTCAAACCAAACTTGTCTGTTTTAAATGGGATATCAAGGAGTTTCCCCCAAGTATCACAACTTTCTTCTTCAATTGCAACACGAGCATCTTTGAATGAACCCATCTTTGGCACGACTTTAACAACTTTGGACTCACTAGAGGAACATTTGGTAGCAGCAACCATCGGTGGCATGACTCCAAAGGCTTGACACGGGGTCTCAATGAATTCTCCATCCATCTCTATGTATTTGAACGAGTTGAGGTGGCCACCATAAAATCTTCCTCACCACAAACGGTGACAATTCTTCCCTTGACAGAATATTTAAGCTTTTGATGGAGAGTTGAGGTTACTGCCCTGACTTTATGGATTCACGGGAGGCCCAACAAACAAGAATAGACAGGACATATGTCCATGATGTAGAAGATGTAATTGAAAACTTGTGATCCTACCTTGATTGGAAGATCTACTTCACCATGAACTGTCCTTTTTGATCCATTGAATGCCCTTACAATGATATCACTTGGCTTCAAGACTAAACCTTCACAGTCCAGACGGTCTAACACCCTCTTGGGTAGTACGTTTAGAGGAGAACCAGTCTCGACTAGAACATGTGCTAAGGTGGTCCCTTTGCACCCGATAGAAACATGTAGAGCTTTATTGTGGTTCTTCCCAAGCAGTGTTATTATCAGCCGTCAAACTAGCCACTCAATTCTCAAATTGGTCCGTTGTTGTCTCATGGGGGGACATGAGCCTTTTTCAAGAATTTGATTAATGTCCGAGCATGGGCATCAGAACAGAGTATCAATGACAATATTGAAATCTTAGAAGGGGTATTCCCCAACTGTTCCACAATCTTGAAGTTGCTCCTTTTTATGATCTTTAAGATCTCGTCCATCTCAGGAGCGGAGGGCTCTCCATCAGCAACGTCCTTTGTGGGTATTTCTGTCACGACCGGCTCAACAACCTTCTCTTTCCCTCTTGGATCACTGCTTGTCTTGGAAGAAGTAATGCAGATGGACGCCTTTGTAACAATTGGTGGTGAGATATTGGGTGAAAATATTCTCCCAGTTCGAGTTACCTTACTTGAGCCATCTATGTTACCAACATCATCAGCTTTTTCTTCTTTGATCCAAGCATCTTGTTTTATCCCGTGGTAAAACACCTCACCACCATAGTTTCATGGTACTGCCTTGTTTGAAGAGTAGGGAATTGGTCCAGGATTGGTAATTATTATGGGAGCAACAGTGGGTTCATTTAAAATCCTAATAGGACCTTTGGAGGTGATCCTAAGAGGCTTGTTTGAGATGTTGATAATGGAGAGATCTTCACATTTATCAGTCAAACTTTTGGCAAGCAGGGTCTTCTCAAATAGAATTTTGTGGCTATCCATTAGGCATTGAATGCCTTTCTTCAGCCCTTTTCATCCATTGAGTTGTCTTGTACAGCACACACAGTCTGTTACACAGCCATGGAAGATCTCAGCTTTCATTAAATTCTCTTTGATGATATTCAACGGAGTAGTCAAGTCTTCAACAGAAGCAACAAAAATTGTATCTTCAACAACATTAACACCCTTGTCATGCTTCAGCATAGGTGCGATGATTATATTCGGAGTCGGAGGAGGATCAAACTCAATAGTCTTGTTATTGATCAAATCCTGAATTTTATTCTTCAAGGCCCAGCACTGGTCAGTCTTGTGCCCGAGGCTGCTTGAGTGGTAAGCACATTTAGCGTACGGATTATACTTTGGTGAAGAGGTATCAGGGTTGGCAGGAGGATCGCGCAATGTCACCAAATTAGCCTTGAGAAAACATTGTAAGGCTTGAGATAATGACATGCCTAACCTCGTAAATTGTCTTCTCGGAGTTTCGAAATGTTGGTGATTAGCAGATGGTCTTGGAGTATGAGTTGGATTAGATATTCAGACATCATTAACAGATGGATGATCATTCTTCTGGGCACGGGCCCTTTCCCCGTACACATCATTAATTTCCTTCTTTGAAGAAAAAGGTTTCTTGACATGATTTGAAGTGGAGGCAGATGCCACAGAGATCTTCCCACTTTTGATGTCGCTTTCAACTCTTTCACCGGTTAAGATTAGCTCTGTGAAACCAGAAGAAGAAAAGCCAAGCAAAAAATTAAAGAAAGGACCAGATAAAGTGCCCATAAACATGTCAATGTGCTCCCTATCAGTAAAAGGTGGTTGAACCCTACTGGCGGGGTCTCTCCACTTTTATGCATATTCTTTAAATCCTTGATCCTTTCCCATGGTCATATCTTGCAACTGGACTCTTGTTGGCGTCAAGTCGGCGTTATACTAGTACTGATGGTAGAATGCAGTAGCTAAGTCTTCCTAAGTATTGATATGGGAACCATCTAACTGATAAAACCATTCTAGTTGCATTTCGGCTAAGCCCTCTTGGAAAAAGTGAACCCAGAGTTTCTTATCAACAATGTGCGGTTGTATCTTACGCACATAAGATTTCAGGTGGAGTTTTGGACAAGAGACTTCATCATACTTTGCAAAGAGTGGTGTTATACGGTGGGAGAACTGACTTGGGTGTTTTGCGTTTTATCGCAAATGTTGCGGTTAGCAAGAGTCGCCACTGACTTTTCTTTTATCCAAAAGGAAAGGTGAAAAAGCACAGGAAAGACCTTTGAGATTGTTTCTTGAGTTCGGGGGGTAGATTATGAAAAGGGAAGGTATTAACACCCTTTTCATCCATGGTTTTCCATGGGCTCTTAGTTACTTTCTAGATCACTTACTTTTAAAATTGTGCTTTTGTGTGTTTTTTGAAAGTATTTTGTAAAGAGGCCATTGTTTAGGAAAACTTTGTAATGATTCTTGTTCGTAAGAATGTATACAAAGATGTTTGATCTTTTGAAAATGTTTTCAAGTTTTGTAATATGTTTTGAAAGTGTAGGTGTTTGTTTTTGAAAATAGAAAGGACGTTTTGTTTTGAAATGGAGCAAGTAATTAGAAGCATTCTACCTACTCAAAAGTCTTTCATGTTCATTTCCTCTTTCCTTTGACATTTTCATCTTACCATTGATTTGGTAAGTAACCCTATCTTTGGATGTAAACGGGACGGGCGTGGGTCATCGTATAACCATGATTAGCAATGTTGCAAGGTATCTTAGCATTCTCTTTTAGGGACTAAGATCATTTGAAAGGCAACATGGATAGCGTCATCGAGGGACTATGATCTTGTATTTTGCTTGTTTTTGCTAAGATACCTCACATGCGTAATATGGCCATTTAGTAAGGCAACCAAATGGATTTACCCTAGGGGTTCTTGTGTGCAAGTGTATTGTTTTCATGCTTGGTTTTGTCTTTGATTAGGGTTTTCTAATTGATTGGTTTTAGTCTTTCCATACAAAACCCTAATTACTAGCATTTTTATATAAAGCGATAAATTGCAGAATTTAAAATTACTACGCTATTAAAATACTTGTGGGAGGGGGTACAAATTATAAATGGGAATTGCAAGAAAATAAAGCCTAATTATCTATTACAACCATATTGAATTTGTACAAGTATTGAAATAAATAATGTACCAAATGAATAAATATACAAGGATGTGAGTGTAAAGTAAATGGATATTTTGTTTGGATTTTTTAGGAAAAGGGGTTTTGTTTTAATTTAATTAACTAAAATAAAAATAATTAATTAAAAGTAAAACCTAAATTTACTAGGAAAAGAAAATAAATAAAACCCTAATCTATTAATTGATTAAAAAGAAATTAAGTTTATAAGAAAAGTATATTTTTGGTATTTTTGTCTTAAAAATAATTTATAGTGTTATAAAATATTTTTGGTCTTTTTAAATATTTAAAATAATATATTTAAAATGTGTAAAAGAAAATAATTAAAACCCTAGTTTTTAAATTAAATTTACAAAATAATTAGTGAAATAGATAAAGTATGATTAAATAAAATAATTTTTTGTGTAAATTTATAAATAAACTATGTCAAAATAAAAATCTAATATTTTTATATTTTTTATGATTTTTTAGTATTAGAAAAATATTTAAGTAAACAAATAAATAAAAGTAAGAAAAAAGAAAAATAAAATGGGCCAGGGGTGTGGATAGCCTGCAAGGGGGGTTAACAGTAAGAAAAAAAACAAAAAGGCCCAAGGGAGGCCCAGACGCCTGTCCAAAAAAGTCAGAATGTGCAAAAATGTGAAAAAAAACCAAAAGGGTACCACTGGGACTCGAACCCAGGTCCCTCTAGTCACAGGCGCACGCTTCTACCACTGGGGTGGCTATACATCCGTTTATATAATCAAAACAATAAATATATATCATCAATTCAATTCTGAAAATGAATTCATCTTCAACCTCCAGCCATGGATCCTGTAACTTGCTCATTTCTCAATAAAAATGAAATATGCAAACATGAAAGTTGCTCCATTTTTTCATACGAATCCAAACATATAAAAATCATAAGCTATAAATCAAAGATGAATGAGAATTTCTAAAAGTACCAAATTCTGACCTAAATATTTCAGAAAGTTCAAACTCAAAATTCTCCTAGCTCAATCAAAATAAATGAAATCTATGGACATGTATAGTTTCATGGCAATGATGTCTACATTTTATCTTCACAAATGCAAGCCTAACATTGCCTAAATATGAAGATAGAATTTCAAGAAAAATACCTCAAAACTGCAAATCGTGAAATGGATTTGAGCTTGTTTCAGGCAATGGTGATGATTAGGCTAGCTTCCTCAAGTCCCTAGGAAGCTAATGCAATGGTTTGCTTGAGTTGAGAGTGACTAAAATGGCCTGGAGAAGTCAAGTTGCAGACTCTGTTTTTTGGTTATGGAGGTTATGGTAAATGGTGTTATAGTTATGGAATAAGGATGGAGATGAGTTGTATTTGATGTAAGGAAGCTTTAGGAATGAATTTGAGGGAAAACGCATGAGGGAAATGAGAGATACAAGTTTAAGGTCAGAACTGTGTATCAATGGAGTTTTTGTGCAATTTTTGGCTAGAGGTAATTTGGGAGTGTTTCAGGGTGCTAAAAATCGTCCCATAGCTCACAAATAGTGACTCTATTTATAAGCAACAAGTTTGGAGTGCTGTAGTTGATCAGAATTAAAATTTACATGTTTAAGTTCAACATGTGATTTTTTTGACAAAACAAGTTTCCATTCCTTATACTTGGTTCATAGAGTGGATATGCTTTAAACAAGCTTTCTTCTGACTTTGTGGATGGAGTGTGATCCGAGGGAACAAGGTAGAGGCTCAAGAATGGACATTATGCAAAACGCTTGCTTTACAAGAATGGCAATGTTAACTTTGTGCCATTAATGGAAATACAACTTGGATAATAGCTGAATTTCTTGGATCAAAGCTCTAACAACTGTGTAAGCATTTAATTATGGAGTTATAAACAAGTTTGAGTCCTTCAAAGCAAAGATTATGCAGCCTAGCATGGATTTGGTTCATGTGTTCATCAAAAAATGACTTGTAATTCATGTTTGAAAACCCTAACTTCCTCTCTTCGATTCTCCCTGCTCAAGAATTATCTCAAGGAGTTATTGGACATTTTGGAAAGCTTGTAATATGCTATGCAACCCATATTTGAATCACTTTTGAAAATTCCCCTTGGAACTATATGAAAAAGTGCCATGAAGTTAGGTCAAAATCCTGACTAAATTAGGGCAAAATTTTACTAAGTGTTTTTGTTTCATGACCATGACTTTATGAATTAATAACTTAAGATCCAAGTATTTTTAGAAGAAGTTGTGTAAAGAAATGCTCTATATATAATGGAGATCTACAACTTTCATGCTGAAAGTTTCTTTTGAATCCTCTTGCATCATGGTGAAAAATTGGCTTAAAGTTATGAAAAAAACATGAAGTTTAAACACATAGAAAAATTTCTAAGTTAGAAAACTTTGACTTTTCAAAATGAAATCTTGAATTTTTGATTTATTGATGAATAAGTTTCATATTTTGACATGTTTTGATGAATTGTGATCTTTGACATTGAATTTTGACCAAAAAGTCAAAGTTTGACTTTTCAATGTACAATTGACTTTTTGATCAGTTGACTGAATATTCACTATCAATCCAATTGATCTTGAGCATTGTTTTAGGTCATGTCATTAGTTCAAAATGATGAAATTGAACTCTTGAATTCATGCTTCAAACCAATTGACCATTTGCTAGGTCAAAAATTAGAAATTGCCCCTTCTCAATCAAAACCCTAATTTTGACCATTTTGCCCTTTTGATGAGTTGATCAAATTTCTTGAGGAATTATGGTCCAAACTTGATAAAATGATAGATATTAGTTTGTAATTTTGATGTGGATAAAAAATTATGAAGTTTGACTGTAAATTGGCCATAGTTGACTTTTGTTTCCCAATACAGCTGATTTTTAGGTCAACTGCTCAATTGACTGAGCAAAAGTGTGATCCAAGGCTTGAAACTTGACATGAGCAATCTTGAGGGTCCATAATGATCCATTAAAGTAATATGGGTCATTGGAAGTTCAAATATCCTTGTTCAATCTCAAACCCTAATTTTGGTCATCAACGCTTCAGGAGGTGTCTTGAGTTGATCAACCCTAATGCAGTCTTGAGTCAAAGGAGATCTTGTGAGAAAATTATTGATAAATGAGAGGTAAATTTTTGGGTACAATAGCTACCCCTGTTCAATCTTCTTAAGCCTGAAGAGTTAGATTGGTGACTTTTTCCATTCGTGACTCAAAGGTGGAAGATGATTGGACATTAGAGTGCCTAGAAATTTGCACTCGGTGATATGATGGTTGATGGTATAGGGAATGGGCAAAATATTCCATTTGGAGGGATGATGGAAATTTGTTGGAGATGGGCTTGTAGATGCCATCCAGAAATGATTGTTGGACCATATTTGTAAGCCGAATCTGAATGAGTATCAGAATGGCATCCGTGTCTGGAGCATATCTGAACTGTATCTGAAGATTGAATCTGAATGAGTATCAGGATGGAATCCATGTCTGGAGCGTATCTGAACTGTATCTGAAAATTGAATCTGAATGAGTATCAGGATGGCATCCATGTCTGGAGCGTATCTGAACTATATCTGAAAATTGAATCTGAATGAGTATCAGGATGGCATATGTGTCTAGAGCGTATCTGAACTGTATCTGAAAATTGAATCTGAATGAGTATCAGGATGGCATCCGTGTCTGGAGCGTATCTGAACTATATCTGAAGATTGAATTTGAATGAGTATCAGGATGGCATCTGCGTCTGGAGTGTATATGAACTGTATCTGAAGATTGAATCTGAATGAGTATCAGGATGGCATCCGTGTCTGGAGCATATTTGAACTGTATCTGAAGATTGAATCTGAATGAGTATCAGGATGGCATCCGTGTCTGGAGTGTATCTGAACTGTATCTGAAGATTGAATCTGAATGAGTACCAGGATGGCATCCGCGTCTGGAGCGTATCTGAACTGTATCTGAAAAAGCCTTTGAACTTTGTTAATGGTAGCTACTGATTAACCTTATCCTGAAAAGGGTAAAATGTTTGCTAATATGCAATGTCATGTTGTATGAAATGCAAGGTATAATGAGATTGTGATACATGCATTCTTGTTATCAATGTATATGATATGTGGATGCGATGTATGCATATGTGAGCTAATCTGCTGCACTGCTTGTTTGAATTGGGGAAAATAATTCCCCGACTGCTTCTGAGGATACGGAGTGCAAGTCTTCATGTTTTGAAGTGTTGATGAATTTCCACTTAGAGAAATAAACTTTTTCGTAAGGGAAATACCATATACTTCTTGTAATATCCTGTTGGGGAATCCTGAGAATTTCGGCGACTTCTACCGGGGAGTGATAACTGGAAGTTTTATTCCGCTGGGGATTAAACTGCACACTGCAGGGGATTTTATGGAATAGCTTAAAGATATTTCCCTATCTCTTAAAGCCATTAGTGATTGTCTTTCTATTTTGTTCATTTGTAAATTGTAGTTACATTCAAATGCATATGTTCAAAAATAAATCATTGGACGTTTTCGTAAACAAACACAAGAGTAAAGAAAAACAGATAGTTTTGCACTTTCAAAGTGATATCTTTGTATTGACTTTGAGTAAGTATTTTTGTACAATGAGACAACCATCATAGTAAGAGAATACCGTCGTAAAAAAATGAAAATTTGATACAAAGAAAAGATAACTATGTGAAATAATCCCATGGGTTTCCCATTCTGCTATAGCCTTCGTGTCTCTGAGCATCTTACAAGAATGGCAATGTTAACTTTGTGCCATTAATGGAAATGCAACTTGGATAATAGCTCAATTGCTTGGATCAAAGCCCTAACAGCCGTGTAAACATTTAATTATGGAGTGACAAACAAGTTTGAGGCCTGTTGTTGTACCCCAAAATTTGCCCTCTCATTTATCAAGACTTTTCCTCACAAGACTTCTTGGACTCAAGACAAGATTAGGGTTTGCTCAGCTCAGGACATCTTATCTTGCACTGATGACCCAAAATTAGGGTTTGAGTTTGCACAAGTATTTTTGGACCACCAATGCTTCATGTGACTTTCATACACCATCTTGGGCCCCTAAGATTGCTCATGACAAGTTTCAAGCCTTGAATCACATTTTTGCCCAGTCAATTGGACAGTTGACCTAAAAATCAGTTGTATTGAGGGAAAAGTCAACCATGGCCAATTTACAGTCAAACTTTATAATTTTTGATCCACAACAACATTTTAGACTCATATGTATCATTTGATCAAGTTTGGATCACAACTCTTCAAGAAATTTGATCAAATCATCAAAAGGGCAAAATGGTCATAATTAGGGTTTTGACTGAGAAAGGGCAATTTCTGATTTTTAACCTAGCCAATGACCAATTGGTTTCAAGCACGATTTCAATGGTTCAATGGAATCATCTTGACCTAATTACATGGTTCAAAAGATCTCAAGTTCATTGGATTGACAGATGAATTTTGCAGTCAACTAATCAAAAGTCAACTGTACACTGAAAACTCAAACTTTGACTTTTTGGTCAAAATCAAGTGCCAAGGGTCATAATTCATCAAGTAATGTCAAAATATGAAACTTTTTCACCAAGAAAACCAATTTTTAAAATTAGGGTTTTGAATTTGAAAAATTTCATAACTTAGAATTTTAATAAGTATCGAAATTTTCTTATTTTTTCCCAAACTTTCACCACTTTTTCACCATGATTCAATTTGATTCAAAGAAAACTTCCAACATGAAAGTTGTAGTCCTCCATGAAATCTACAACTTTTATTTACAAAGTTTTCCCAAAAGATGCTTGGATCTCAATTTATGAATTTGTGAATAGAGGTCCATGAACTAAATGACTTAGTGAAAATTTTCCCTAATTTAGGCAGTTTTTTGACCAAACTTCATGGACATTTTTCACCTAGTTCCAAGAGGTATATAAAAATTCATTTCAAAGATGGATTATAGATCATGTTGCAAGCTTTCCAAAATGTCCAAGAACTTTCCAAGATCATTTGTGGTTAGGGAGAATCGAAGAAGAGAAATTGGCATTTTATCACTTTTGTTCATGCCATTTTTACAATGCATCAAGTTGCAAATCTGATCTTGGATGCTTGTACATTTCATTACAGGTACTAAACTCATTATAAACTCCATAATTAAATGCTAATTCAGAATACAAAGGCTTTATTTTCACTTTTGGAACATTGCACAAGAGATAATTCCATTAATGGCATAAAGGGCACATTGTTATTTTCATAAAGGCAAGCTTTTGTAACTTTATCAACCTTGAGCCATGGACATGTTCCTTTGGTACAAACAACTTCCACAGATATCAAGCAATGTATACCAACCCTCTGCAGCTAGCAAGCCAGCCAGTACAGGCTTGTTAGCATGGTCACTTCAACTTTTCTTCAAATGCAAGAAAAGTGGCAAAAGGGATCAGAACTTGTACAGCTGCTAGGGAGTGGACTTTGTATCATTCTATACAAATATACCAAGTCATTACAAGGCTGAAGACGAAGGAATTTCATCCAAAACACTCTCAAACTCAAAAACTCCATTTTTCTGTCCAAAGCATAGCAGTTCTGCAAAACCAAGGCCAATTGATTTTTGGCTCGTGCGTTTTGCCTTTTAACATTTGAAACACTTTATCCACATCATATCAAAGCAGTCCAAGCATTCATCTTGCATCTGTGAGCCCTGTTTCAGCCATTGCCATTTTAACTTTGGAAGCTTGCAACTTGACTTCTATAGAGAGTTTTGGCCATCCACAAAGCAAGCTAGGCATTGGAATAGCTTGAAGGAACTTTAAGGAAGCTCACCCGATCCTCAGGCCTCACTCAAAGTCCCCACATTTCCATATCCAAATCCAGCTGAAGGAGGTATTTTTCAAAACTCCATCTCTCTATTTAAGCATCCTCAAGCCACGATTTGTGAAGCAAAAATGTAGTCCTTAACATGGTGAAGCTGTACATATGCATACTTTCCATTTATATTAACCATGCTGTGAGAATTTGAAGCTTGAAGTTCATGAAATAATTAGGTCACGAATTAGGGCTGATTAAATTCTCTTTGATCTTTGAGAGTTAAGTTACAAATTTTATATCATCGGAATCGTGAGATTACAAGCTACATGTTTTATGTTATGGGTTTTTGTTTTTATGCAAGCAATAGCAAGATACAGTTTTGAGCATATACGCGCGTGCAGAAGGAATGGCTGGAGGACAGGGATGACTGGCCTGGGCCTTGGGCGCCTTGGGCCTTCTGTTTTTGTTTTCCACACCCCCTGACCACTATTTGCACCCCCTTGCATATTTGTTTTATTTTTCATATTTCTTTTTATATTTTTATATTTATTGCTTTTATTTATTTTTCTGAATCATAAAAATCATGAAAAATGTTTTCTTTATTTTTTGCATTTTATTTTATTTTTTTATTATTTTTTGTGCATAAAAATAGTTTATTTAATAGAATAGAAATCATTTTCTTAAAATAACTTGTAAATAATAAAAAATACTTACTATTTTTATTATAATATTTATACACATTAAATATTTATTTTTCATACATATTTTAATTTTTAATATTTGTACATAATATTACTTATTATTTTCTTGCATAAAAAATGGATAGAATAATAATATAGAACATATATTTCTTTTAATCAAAAATTAGGGTTTCCCCCTTTCAAAAATAATAATATTATTTTTCCTTATTTTCTAGGGTTAGTTAATTTATTTTCTCATACAAAAATTAAATACAAAACATTTTTGCATAAATACATTTGCATTGCATTTTAAATATTTGTTTATTTATTTAACTTGCACAATATTCAATTGGGATGTAATAGTATTTTTAGGGTTTATTTTATGCAATATCCCCATTCAAAAACTTGTATCTCCCCTCCCATAATATTTGTTGTAATAACTTAGTTTACATTTACGCAATTTACCGTTTTATATACTTGTGTAGTAAATCAGGGTTTTGCATGATAAGACCAAAAATCAAACAAATAGAAAAGACCTAATTGCAAGATAAATGCATGTAAAATGACACACTTTGCACACAAGCACCCTTAGCGTTTCACCCACTTGGTTGCCTAAATAAAAATGGCCATGTTACGCATGCGAAGTATCTTGGCAAAACAAAGAAAAATAAGATCATAATCCCTCGATGACGCTATCAAAAGGTTGCCTAAAAAAAGATGATCTTGGTCCCTTAAACATGCTAAGATACTTGGCAACATTGCCATCATGGTCATACGTTGACCCACGCCCGTCCCGTTTACATCCAAAGATAGGGTTGTTTACCAAATCAATGGTAAATCAACAATGTCAAAGGAATAAAAATACACAAGAAAGACTTTTTAGTAGGTAGAATGCTTCTAGTTACTTGATCCATTTCAAAATAATCCTTGCTATTTTCAAAAAAAACAAACACACACATTTCAAAACAACTTTCAAAACATTGAAACATTTTTCAAAAGACAAACATCTTTGTATACATTCTTACGAACGAGAATCATTACAAAGATTGCCTAAACAAATGCCTCTTTTCAAAATACTTTCAAAACCACACAAAGAACCATTTCAAACAATTTCAAAAGCAAAGCAAGTGATCTAAACAAGTAACTAAGAGCCCATGGAAAACCATGGATCAAAAGGGTGCTAGCACCTTCCATTTTCATAATCTACCCCCCGAACTCAAGAAAACATCTCAAAGGTCTTTCCTGTGCTTTTTCACCTTTCCTTTTGGATAAAAGAAAAGTCAATGGCGACTCTTGCTAACTGCAACATTTGCGAACAAAAACACAAAATCTCAAGTCAGTTCTCTCACCACATCACACCTGCAAAGCAAAGATTATGCAGCCTAGCATGGATTTGGTTCATGTGTTCATCAAAAAATGACTTGTAATTCAAGTTTGAAAATCCTAACTTCCTCTCTTCGATTCTCCCTGCTCAAGAATGATCTCAAGGAGTACTTGGACATTTTGGAAAGCTTGTAATGTTCTCTAAAACCCATATTTGAATCACTTTTGAAAATTCCCCTTGGAACTATATGAAAAAGTTCCATGAAGTTAGGTCAAAATCCTGACCAAATTAGGGAAAAATTTCACTGTGTTTTTGTTTCATGAACATGACTTTATGAATTAATAACTTAAGATCCAATAATTTTTAGAATAATTTGTGTAAAGAAATGTTGTAGATATCATGGATATCTACAACTTTCATGTCGAAAGTTTCTTCTGAATCCTCTTGTATCATGGTGAAAAATTGGCTTAAAGTTATGAAAAAACATGAAGTCTAAACACTTAGAAAAATTTCTAAGTTAGAAAACTTTGACTTTTCAAAATTAAATCTTGACTTTTTTATTTCTTGATGAATAAGTTTCATATTTTTACATGTTTTGATGAATTGTGATCTTTGACATTGAATTTTGACCAAAAAGTCAAAGTTTGACTTTTTGATCAATTGACTGAAAATTCACTATCAATCCAAATGATCTTGAGCAATGTTTTAGGTCATGCCATTAGGTAAAAATGATGCAATTGAACTCTTGAAGTCATGATTCAAACCAATTGACCATTTTCTAGGTCAAAAATCAAAAATTGCCCCTTCTTAGTCAAAACCCTAATTTTGACCATTTTGCCCTTTTGATGATTTGATCAAATTTCTTGAAGAATTATGGTCCAAACTTGATAAAATTATACATATGAGTTTATAATGTTGATGTGGATCAAAAATTATGAAGTTTGACTATAAATTGGCCATAGTTGACTTTTTTCCCCAATATAGCTGATTTTTAGGTCAACTGCTCAATTGACTGAGCAAAAGTGTGATCCAAGGCTTGAAACTTGACATGAGAAATCTTGAGGGTACATATTGATCCATGAAAGTAATATGGGGCATTGGAAGTTCAAATATCCTTGTGCAATCTCAAACCCTAATTTTGGTCATCAGTGCTTAAGGAGGTGTCTTGAGCTGATCAACCCTAATGCAGTCTTGAGTCAAAGGAGATCTTGTTAGCATATTATTCATAAATGAGAGGGAAAATGTTGGGGTACAACAACTGGTATTTTTAATTTATGGGGAATAACAACCCCAGAGATCAATCCCAAATCATCAAAATATAAACCAGGGACAGCTTAGATTTAAACAGCCTTTAATTTGTCTTCTAACTGCTTGTATTTGATATCGACGGGTGGATACTGCTCGTCAAAATAATCATCATCAGATGCTTGATCATTAACACAGTCATCCTGGGTACTCTTAACCTCACCAATGTGATTCTCGTCCTCTTCAGACGAGTCTTCCATTACCGGGATCTGACGAACTTGCTCTTTGAACTCTCTGTCCATGTTGACCAGGGCTCTTTTGTTGGGTTTCTTCTTAACTGCCATCATATCTTTCTTCCCCTTGGCTAGGGTCGGTAGAGTCTCTTGGAATTGAGATTTTTGTTCCTGAAGATCCTTCACAGATTTCTCTAGATCCATCTTGCTGAAATAAACAGGAGAAAGATAAGGAAACCTGTTGTATGAAAACCTGTCATGTTATGATGCATGGAATGTATATGCAAATGATTTCAAGGATTAATGAGATTTAAATTTGTATAGACAGAAGAAATGAACAAACATCAATTTTAATTAATTAGTTTGAAAAGATTATAACATGCCCCTTGGGATTACAAAATAACTTTCTAAGATAAAAAGAAAGATCAAGCTTCTCAAATGAGCTTTTGTTTTGATGAAGACAAACCATGATTAACATAGAAGGCAAAGATTTATGATTAAGCTCAAAGCATTTAAGGACAATATCTTCAATTCAAGGCTCTCAACAACTTTCAAGGTATAATAATATTACCTACTTTGATCTTAATATATAGATGCTCAATTTTGAAAAAGGAATGTTTAAAAATCATTACTCAAGTTTCTCAAAGTTAAAATTTCATTTTTCACTTGAGTGCAATCAATTTACACTTTAGTGCAATCGATTGCATACTTCAAATTTTCAGATCTTTTGCTTCTGTTTCTCTTTGCAATTGATTTACATTGCTTGGGTAATCGATTGCATACTTAAAATTTTCAAAATGTTTGCTTATGTTTCTCAGTGCAATCGATTTATATTACTAGTGCAATAGATTTACATTGCTAGTGCAATTGATTTCACTCACTTACTTTTTGCTACTGACTTTACATGCAATCGATTTACATTGCTAGTGAAATCAATTGCACTCTTAAAACTTTTGAAAAAATAGTTGTTGAAACCTTGTGCAATAGATTTACACAAAGGGTGCAATTGATTACATGCAATACATTTTTGAAAAATAGCAGCTTTTCACATGCCTGTTCATCATGCCTTTTCATTGAAACCTTTCACTCAAACTTGGCATTTGTTCATAATACATTTTCAAAACTTCGTGTTGTTTCAAAAGGGTGTTATGGACATATAAATATTCATTTTCAAAATCTGTTTCAACACCTCTTTCATAAATATTTTCTGAATTTTCAAAATACAAACTCAAGCATTCCTTCACTTTCATGCATAAGTTTTTTGCACATTTTCATACATTATCAAACAGAAAACTTTGAGCAATTATATTTTGAGTCATTGTACAATAATATTATTGGAAGAGAAGATCATACATTGTTAAATCACTCCAAGTGATCAAAGCTACTCTACTCATTCAAACTCAAAAAATTGATAGTTACTTATTTTTCCAGGATTGTTGCAAATAAGTTTAAGTGTTTTTTTGAAATCTTGTCTTTCCAAAGTTGTTGGATACAAGTATAGTTACTTTGAGAGGATTGTTCTCATAGTTAACATAGTGAAAATCCAAGAGGATTGTTCTTGGTCCAAGAGGATTGTTCTTGGTTGTTTTTTAGTTCTTGTTTAAGTTTGCCATAATAAGGAAATCTCTTTCATGTTGAAAGGGGACTGGAGTACTCTCGGACTGTAAGGGGAACTGGGATATATCGCCTGTGTCTTTTATTTTTCTGCACTTTACGCTTTTCTAAAATCATCATTAACCAGAAAAATAAGAACCATCATCACTAAAAACCAGAATTTTTTAAAGTACCTAATTCACCCCCCCCCCCTCTTAGGCGCACTTCGTATTTACAATTGGTATCAGAGCAGGTTATAGGTAACCTGCTCCTAAAAGATCAAGAATGGCTTCCGCAAATCAAAATCCCATTTTCAGAGATGGTGGTAGTAACAACAAGCCTCCTCTATTTTGTGGTGAATATTTTGACTTCTGGAAAATTCGCATGAAGGCACATCTAGAAGCACAAGGAGAAGAAATATGGGATGCCGTCGAAAATGGTCCATTTATCCCTATAACGGTAATCAATGGTGTTGGCTCATCAAAGCCTAAAATTGCATGGGACGATGATGATAAGAAGAAAGTTCTACATGATAAAAAGGCAATAAACCTTCTTCAAGGTGCACTTAGCATGGATGAATTCTTCCGTGTCTCGGCATGCAAGATAGCAAAAGAAATATGGGATACCTTGGTTCAAACTCATGAAGGAACGGTTGAAGTAAAAAGATCAAGACTAAATACCCTAAGTCAAGAATACAAATTATTTCGAATGCAGCCCGGAGAAACCATTCTTGACTTACAAAAGAGAATTGTGCACTTGACAAATCATCTAAGTGCTCTTGGTAAAACTTTGACGAATGATGAACTAAATCTGAAAGTACTTAGGTCCTTAACTAGGGAATGGCAACCAAAGGTAACGGCAATTTCAGAAAAGAAAAGTCTCTCCAACATGACATCCGCAACATTATTTGGAAAACTTCAAGAATATGAAACGGAACGCGAAAGACTTGAAAAACATGAAAATCAAGAGAAGAAATCCAAGAGTATTGCTTTGAAGATAGATTCTAAGGAAGTTGAAAAGGAAGACAATCCGAAATAAGATGAAAACTTCATGTTTCTTATTAAAAGGCTTGGTAAGTTCTTCGGTAGAAATGACAAACCTTTTTCTCATTCAAAAGGAAAGAAACAATTTAAGAAAAAGGAAGCTTCCACATCAACACAAGAAATCACATGTTATGAATGTGGTAAGCAAGGTCATATCAAGCTGGATTGTCCAAAACTCTCCAAGAAAGGTGGCTTCAAAAGCAAGAAGGGATTCAAGAACAAAAAGGCTTATATCACATGGGAAGACAATGAAATAAGTTCCTCATCCGATTCCGATAGTGATGAAAGTGCAAATCTAGCATTGATGGCCTCACACCATTCCAATGATGAAGACAATGAGGTTAGTAATGAATTTTCTCTTTTTGATAGTGATGCATAAGGTGCTATAGATGAACTATTGAATGAATGAAAAATTCTGTATAAAACCATTTCATCTCAAAAGAAACAAATTTCATCCTTAAAAGAAAAATATGATTCTATGGAAAAAGAATTCAAAGAAGAAAAACAAAAATCAAGTGATGAACAAAAACAGAATTTTGTATGTAAAAATTGTGATTCACTCTCTTTCCAAATTGTCTAATTAAAAAGAGTCATTGAAAGATATGAAAAATGCCAAATTGGATTGGAAGGTGTTCTTAGCCAACAAAGATACTCCAATGATAAAAGCGGACTTGAATATTCAAAGTTTTCAAAACCAAGTTCTAACAAAACTATCTTTGTTAAGGCTAGTGATCAATCATCCAAAGAGAAAGTGAACAAACCTAAAATAGTTCATCGCTATCCTAAAAAGAAAACATTTCCTAAAAAGAAATCTTATCCTTCTAGATATAGAAGTAACTTTGAACCTACTTGTTTTTATTATGGTATTAAAGGCCATACACCTAATGCTTGTTATGTTAGAAACTTCAGTATGGAAAGTGGGCATTATGTATGGGTAAAGAAAGGCGCTAATTATGAAGGACCCAAAGCAACTTGGGTACCTAACAAAACCTAATTTGTTTTGCAGGTATGCTTGAAGACCACATGCAATCTTTGGTATCTTGATAGTGGTTGTTCAAAGCATATGACAGGAGACATAAACCAATTTTCAAATCTAGCGCTAAAGGCCAAGGGTATTGTCACTTATGGAGACAATAATAAGGGAAGAATCCTAGGCAAAGGCAAAGTTGGTGTTCCACCTTTCACATCCATTGAAGATGTTCTTTATGTTGAAGGACTAAAGCACAATCTTCTTAGTATTAGCCAACTTTGTGACAAAGGCTTCAAAATCAAGTTCACCAAGGATGAATGTTTGATAGAAGACAAAGTCACTCATGAGGCTATACTTAAAGGTAAAAGAATCAATAATATATTCATGATTTCCCTTGATGATCCCTCTTTGAAGGTTAAATTTCTCATGGCGAACAATGATGATTCGTGGCTATGTCACAAAAGAATTGCTCATATTCATATGGAACACTTGAATAAATTAATCAGGCGTGATCTTGTCATTGGATTGCCTAAGAGAAATTTCGTCAAAGCTAAATTGTGCGATGCTTGTCAAAAGGGGAAACAAACTAGATCAACTTTCAAATCTAAGAATGTGGTGTCCACTACAAGGCCACTACAATTGTTACATATGGACTTATTTGGTCCATCGAGAACAAGGAGTTTCAGAGGTAATGTGTATGCTTTTGTTATTGTTGACGATTTCTCTAGATATACTTGGACATTCTTTTTAGTGTAGAAAAGTGATGCATTCAAGGCATTCAAGAAGTATGCTAAGCAAATTCAGAATGAGAAGTCTCTAACAATTGCCTCAATAAGGAGTGACCATGGTGGAGAATTCCAAAATGCTCTATTTGAAGAATTTTATGGAGAACATGGAATATCTCACAACTTCTCGGCACCAAAGACTCCTCAACAAAATAGAGTGGTAGAAAGAAAGAATAGTTCTCTTGTGGAACTTGCTAGAATAACGCTTAGCGAATCAAATCTTCCAAAATACTTTTGGACGGATGCGGTGAGCACGACATGTTTTGTTAGGAATAGAGTTAACATTAGACCAATCTTAAAGAAAACTCCATATGAACTCTTCAAGGGTAGAAAACCAAACATTTCTTTCTTTCATATTTTCGGATGCAAATGCTTTGTCCTAAACAATGACAAAGATAACCTTGGTAAGTTTGATGAGAAATCCGATGAAGGTATATTTCTTGGTTACTCTCTCTCTAGTAAATCATATAGAATATACAACAAAAGAACTTTGACAATTGAAGAATCTATGCATGTTTCTTTTGATGAAACGAACCCCTCCAAGGAGGATAATATTGTTTGTGATAATGATGATGAAATACTAGAAGGTCCTCAAGAAAATTCTTCCAAAGATTAACCGTTTTAACTCGAAGAATCACCTAAACAAGAATCGAATCTCAATGATCTACCAAAAGAATGGAGAACTCATAGAGATCACCCTATTGATAAATTAATTGGTGATATAAGTCAAGGTGTGTCTACAAGATTAAATCTCAAGGATGCTTGCCTAAACATGGCGTTTGTCTCTCAAATTGAACCTTCCAAAGTTGATGAAGCCTTAGGAAATGACCAATGGATTATCGCTATGCAAGAAGAATTGAATCAATTTGAAAGGAATCAAATTTGGGAACTCGTCCCTAGGCCAAGCAACAAATAGATTATTGGAACAAGATGGGTGTTTAAAAACAAACTTGACGAGAATGGAATAATTGTTCGCAACAAAGCAAGATTGGTAGCACAAGGCTACAATCAAGAAGAAGGAATAGACTTTGAAGAAACTTTCGCTCTAGTTGCAAGGTTAGAAGCTATTCGTATCTTACTTGCCTATGCTTGTTTATTAAATTTTCAGCTTTTCCAAATGGACGTCAAAAGCGCATTCTTGAATGAATATATCACTAAAGAAGTCTACGTTAAGTAACCCCCAGGGTTCAAAAATTTCAAGAATCCATCTCATGTATTTAAATTGAGAAAAGCTCTCTATGGACTGAAACAAGCACCAAGGGCATGGTATGATCATTTAAGCAACTTCTTATGCGAAAAAGGTTTCGAAAAGGGAAAAATTGACAAGACTCTATTTATCAAGAAAATCAAAGACGACACTTTTATAGTACAAGTCTATGTTGATGACATCATTTTCGATTCTTCAAATCAAGAAATGTGTGAAGAATTCTCCTCAATGATGCAAGGAGAATTTGAAATGTCCATGATGAGTAAAATGAACTATTTCCTTAGACTTCAAATCAAACATCTAAAAGATGGCATCTTCATCAACCATGCCAAATACTGCAAGGAACTCTTGAAAAGTTTTGACATGGATAACTGTAAGGCAGTGTCTACACCAATGGGTTCTGGTTCTTATATTGATCAAGATGAATTAGGAGTTTCCATCGACATCACTAAGTATCGAGGTATGCTTGGCTCCTTATTGTATTTGACGGAAATCCGTCCTGACATAATGTTTAGTGTTTGTCTTTGTGCCCGCTTTCAAGCTAACCCAAAGGAATCTCATCTCACGGTGGTAAAGAGGATCATGAAGTATCTCAAAGGGATAACAAATGTCGGATTGTGGTATCCTAAAGGTAGTGTCTGCAACTTAATTGGTTATTCTGACGCGGATTATGCAAGTTGCAAAATGGATAGTGTGATCGGTGGGAATAGAACTGACTGTTTTAAAGTTGGTTCGCGAAATGTCGCGGTAAGTAAGAGTCGCCACCGTCTTTTATTTTCTCCAACAAGGAAAGGACAAAAGCACAGCAAAATTCCTTTTCGAGATGTTTCTCGGGTTGGGGAGGTAGATTATAGAAAGGGAAGGTGTTAGCACCCTTTCTATCCATGGTTATCCATGGGCTCTTAGGTACTTGCTCACTATGTTTTCAAAAATGTTTGCTTTTCTTGTGTTTGTGGGTTTTGAAAAAGTTTCGTTTGAAAAAACCTCTAGGTAACTCTTGTATCAGTCCTCAAGAGTGTATGAAGTGTTTGTTTGAAAACTTTTTGAAAGTTCAGGTGCGAAAAGTTTGTTTTGTTTTTTGAAAGAGCAAGTACCCAGGAGAAATCTACCTACTCTAAGGAATTAAGTTGTGTAAGAGTCCTTTAGACAGTACTATCCCACTACTGAGAAGTAGGTAGCACCGTCGTTGGAGTTATTCGGGTCAATTCGATTATAGGGACATGTGTGGTCACCAAAGCAATAGTAGGACGCCTTAGCGGTAACCCTAATGTCCTAGATCCTTTTTTATCCGTGCAACCGTTTCGAGGCAACTGGATCTTTAGACAGGAGGGCGACCTCTAAAACACCTTATACTTGACGACCACATCGAGGCAACCAAGTGAGACGTACCCTAGGAGTGGCATGTGCGAGTGTGTCAGGATTCAGTTTATGTTTATCTTTGAACATGCATCATTGTGAGCTACGGGTTGATTTTAATTTCATACAAGTCTTGTCATGCATAGTTAACAGTTAATATTTGTGCGGAAAATAAAGTGCGGAAAGTAAATCTACGCTATTACAAGGCGTCGGGTATTTACATCGCCAAAAACATAACCCTTGAAAATAAATGCGAGAAAATAAAGAAAGCGATAAAAGTCCTAATTATCTATTACATTCTCGGAGCAGATACATAAATATAATCAAAATAAATTGAATTAAAAATAAATATGCGCGCGAAGGAATTGAATCGGGACGTCCTTAGGGTTGTGACCCTTTTTGAGAAAAGAATGGGATTTGGTCCTTTTTTGTATTAATTAAAATTAAACCTAATAACTAATTAATTAATTAATTAAAAGAAAAAAAGTATTTTTGTGTTTTTTATGTTTTAATGAAAATAAAATAAAAGGAATTAAAATTGTCAAAAGAAAAACCCTAATTCTAAGTTTGTTTTATTTATTGTAAAAATTGTCAAAATTACCTAATTAAAACAACTAAACTAATTAATTAGAATTTATTTACAAAAATAATTAAAAGGTGAGATTAATAATAATAATAATAATAATAATAATAATATAAATATTTACTGAATTTATTAGGAAAATAATAATTTGTGAGTTAAATAAATAGTAATAATAATAATTATAATCAAATAATTAAAAGAAAACAAAAATATAAAAGAAGAAAAGAAATAATTAAACCAGGGGGGTGATGGGCCCAAAGAGGAGTTATGCTAGCAATTCTGGCCCAATAAGCACATAAGCCTGTTTGACTTTAATGATTAGCTGCACGTTCATTGACTTGGAGCATGGTGGTCATTCATCCTTTGTCATCAAATCCAGGCTTAAGGACACATGGCGCCTGGAGGTTTGCAGTACATGGTGGAATGCTTTTAAGTGCCTGCACATGATTATGTTATGAAAAATAGAAACAAATATGGGGTGGACCTGGGAATCGAACCCAGGTCCCAATGATCATATGCCAACACACTAACCACTCCAACCACCTGCACGCGTTCGTAATTATAACACTAAACAAATATATTATTAACAAACAATCAATATGTTGGACCAAACCAAAATCACGCGCGCTATTTGAATGCTCCAACCATATGCTAACACGTATTGTCTTCTTCGCTGAATACCTGCAAAAAACAAATCAAATAGCGGGGGTTTTTAACCCCCACAAAGCAGAACGACCAATAATAGCGAATAGAATCCTAGGCTATATAAATATGGCGCGATAGTCTTGTTAGATTCGCCTGGTTCTCAGGATTACAACCATATGCATTAGAGGTTCCAATTTTTCCTGTATGAGAAAGCCCCAATCTGAGAACTCAAGAACCCTAGAATTCATCAACGGTGTTTTATGATTTTGGACACCATAATGCAATTCACCTGTACCATTAGCTTCAGAGAGGTTCTAGCAATGCAAAGCACATAAAAATCTCGTTAATGATGCATGAATAATGAATTAAGATTATGAGATTAATATGTAAACCGTGGTTCTGAAACTAGCGATTCTTGGAGCTATGAAGCTGGAAACTGATTGCAAATCGTCCTGGGAACCTCCAACAATGTATTTGAGTCCACAAAAGTCCTTGAATTGGCCTGGAGGATTGAAAACAATTTTGAGTTTTCTTGATTTTTTTTCAATGTTGTATATGGCTTTCTGCAGCAATTCTCACGTCGAAGGCATTAGGTTTAGCTTATGTATATATAATGGAAGGGAATTAGGTTACAATCTTGCCAAGAAATCCATTGCATTGATGTTTCAATATTTGATTGAAAATCAAATATTTTTCAATCTTTTTGATTGAAGAAAGTTGCTAAATTTGGAGTTTTTGACACCCTTGATTGGCACACGAGATCTCCAGCATGTATTGGTCATCTTTGCTTCACCAAAAGATTGAGAAATCATATCTTTGAATTTCCTACATTTTAAATTAATTAAATGAATTAAAAATCAATTAAAAATCCAATTAATTAATAAAAATAAGAAAATAATTCAATTTAATCTCAATGGGTCGTGCATAAGCCTTGGATAAAGATTCAAGAAGAAATTTGAGGCCCATTAGCAAAAACAAAGTGTTTTGAGCAAAGTTGACTTTTGCAAATTCCCAAAACTTTCCCAACTTCTCCAATGCATATCTTGCTCAATTTTGATCATATGAACATGTTCTTGGACATTTTGGAAAGGTCTTGAAGTCCTCTAACCAATTCCTTTAGTCCCATGTCATTTGGATTTACCAATCTCAAATTATGGTCTTTGACTTAAAGTGCATTTTTGTTGACTTTTGAAAATGACCTATAATGTAGAAATTGATAACTTTTTGTGAGAGCATTTCTTGGACTTGGAGTGTGAAGATGAGTTTTATGAAATGTCATCCCCTTCAAAATGAGCATTGGATGGGATTTTTCTGATGAACCATGAAAAAGTTATGCCCTGGTCAAGATACAGTTGACTTTTCTTCTGTCCAAAAATAGTAACTTTTGCATCTTTGATGATTTTTGAGCCATGCTTGTGGAATCATGATCAAGACTTGATCAAATGATGATTGTGAGCTCAAAATAAGATGTTGACCAAAAATTCTGACTTTTGACTGTAAAATGACCATTTTGCCCCTGCAATTGACTGTGAAGCAAATGGAGCTTTTGACTATGGAATTTGGCACTGTGAGTCTTGAAACTTGACATGTAGATGCTTGACAATGTATATGGGCATATGGGACTTGATTGAACCATTTCAAACCTCAAATCCCTTGGAAGAAACAAAACCCTAATTTTGACTGGCTTAGGAGGCATTTGGACTGTGCAACCCTTGAGAAATCTTGAACCATTTGAAGATGATTCTTGATAAATCTTGAAGAACATGGGAGGGCAAATTTTGCGTTACAACAGATAGAAAAAGAACAAGTGGTACTTGTAACATTCTTGGTAATGCATTAGTGTCATGGGCCTGCAAGAAACAAGCATGTGTTGCTCTAAGCACGACCGAAGCTGAATATATTGTAGCGGGTAATAGTTGCGCTCAAATTTTGTGGCTAAAATAACAACTTCGTGACTATGGACTCGGTCTAGGGTGCATTCCTATAAAATGCAACAACACCAGTGCAATTAACATTACAAAGAATCCCGTCATGCATTCAAGAACTAAACACATAGACATTCGACATCATTTCCTCCGTGATCATGTTCTTCAAGGAGATGTCGAGGTAACCTTTGTAGATACTCATAATCAGCTTGTCGATATCTTCACCAAACCTTTGGCAAAAGAACCTTTCTATAAAATTCAACGAGAGCTTGGCATACTTGACGAAAACGACTTATAAGGTGCATTCTACCCTTGATATATTTTTATATATGTTTTATACATGCTATATATGAATCTATGTTATGTGATATTTAAATTTTTTAGAAAAATTTGGTTTTGGACATTTTTTTGATGATGCAAATCGATTGCACAAAGAGTGTCAATCGATTTCTCACTGAGTATTTTCAATTATGTCCATTATGTTTCAAGTGAAAATCGATTGCACCTTCAATGCAAATCGATTGCACTCTGTGCGTTTCTATTTTTTTTATTATTTTTGTGTGCAAATCGATTGCACTTGAAATGCAAATCGATTGCACGTACTGCAACTTGCTTTTATGACAGAAAAATTATGTTGGTCAGAATTCCTCTCTCATATTCCCAAGCCAAATTCACTTTAATTAAAAACACTCATTCCTTATCTAACCAAATCATTTCCAAATCTCAGCTCATAAACACCATTCTCTCTCACAAAACCCCAAAAACCCTAAAACTCCATACCCATGTGTGATACGGTGGAAGAACTGACTTGAGGGTTTTGCGTTTTATCGCAAATGTTGCGGTTAGCAAGAGTCGCCACCGACTTTTCTTTTATCCAAAAGTAAAGGTGAAAAAGCACAGGAAAGACCTTTGAGATTGTTTCTTGAGTTCAGGGGGTAGATTATGAAAAGGGAAGGTATTAGCACCCTTTTCATCCATGGTTTTCCATGAGCTCTTAGTTACTTGCTTAGATAACTTGCTTTTGTTTATTTTAAATTGTGCTTGGTGTGGTTTTGAAAGTATTTTGTAAAAGAGGCCATTTTTTTAGGCAATCTTTATAATGATTCTTGTTCGTAAGAATGTATACAAAGATGTTTGTCTTTTTGAAAATGTTTTCAATGTTTGTAAAATGTTTGGAAATGTGTGTGTTTGTTTTGAAAATAGCAAGGATTGTTGTTTGAAATAGAGAAAGTAACTAGAAGTAATCTACCTACTCAAACGTCTTTCTTGTGCATTTCCTATTCCTTTGACATTGTTGTCTTACCATTGATTTGGTAAGCAACCCTATCTTTGGATGTAAACGGGACAGGCGTGAGTCATCGTATAACCATGATTAGAAATATTGCAAAGTATCTTAGTATTTTCGAGGGACTAAGATCATTTTGGTAAGGCAACTTTGAATAGCGTCATTGAGAGACTATGATCTTTTGATTTTGTTTGTTTTACCAAGATACTTTACATGTGTAACATGGCTATTTTTGTATAAGGCAACCAAGTGGGGAAACCCTAAGGGTGTTTGTGTGCAAGTGTGTTTGATTGCATGCATGATTTTATCTTGAATTAGGATTTTCTATTTCATTGATTTTATCTTGCCATACATACTCTAATTACTAGCATTTACATTTGAAAGCGATAAAAATGTGAAAATGTAAAGTCCTACGCTATTACAATATTTAGGGGGGTGAAGGTACAAATTTATGAATGGGGAATCCAGCGAGAAAAATAAAGAAAAATAACAAGGGGGAGAAAAAAAGAAAGAAGGAGGGGGTCAGCGTGCTGCTGAAAGGAAGTCAGAAGTTCTGACTCTGGCCTGCTGCATGATATCAACCTGTTAGTGAAAATGTACAGGTCAGAACTTTGACCCTAGTGCGTTGCAAAACAAAAACCTATTAGTAAAAATGTATGAGGTCAGAAGTTCTGACTCTGCTGGGCACATAGTAATTTTCAGAAGTTCTGATATTACCGATGGCAAAACAGGCCTCAGAAGTTCTGGTGCCAAAGTCAGAACTTGGTCTCCCCCTGTGCTAGTCAGAACATCTGCAATTTGGTTATTTTCCCATAAAATAGAAGGCATGCCTAGGGAAGTTTCAGCAAGTATCATAGCATTTTAGAAGTCAGAACCAAAAGTCAGAGGCGAGTTCTGTACTGATTCAATCTCTACTTAGGCATACAGATGCGTGAAAATATCAGAACATGCACAACATCAGAATCATGATGTCTACATTATGTTTTGAGCATGCAAATTTGATGATGCTTAAGCAGTGAGGGTCAGCAAGTGCTTACCTTGTAGCTAGAAAAAGTGGACTGGAGTTAGCCTTAACTCTGATGATGTTCTGGACAGGTTCTTTGAATGGATGGATGGAGTATATGTATATATTAGTTAGAAAACTGTATGGGTATTTCTTAGTCAAGAAATATTTTGAGGGAAAATCGAGTTTGAAAGCATGGGATTCAAAGCTAATGGTTGGTATGCTGTGTTTACAATTCTTGAAACTCTGGGCAGAGATTTAAGGTGTTTTCTTGCTAAAATTTTCTGTTTCTTTCCAGCAATTTTTCTGAACTTTTTTTGACCCCTTTTTCAATGGACAATGGTGCTCTATTTATAGGCAAAGTTTTGTGGGTTTTTTAAATGTTAAGTGGCGCCAATACCATGCAATAGATACTGACTTACTCTTGGAGAAATTTCATAAAAAGTTGTGATGATTGACAGCTTTTAGCCTAGGCTGGGTTAGTAAGCGAGGATTAAGGAAAAGTGACACCCATGAGCAAAAAGTAGCGCATGAACCCATACCTAAATCTGTACAAAGGGTTTTTCATGCTACACGTGGAGAGACCCTTTGGACAAGTGCTCAAAAGTGGTTGTGAGCATTAATGAGCATTAAATGGTGATGAGATTGGTCAAGACTAAGAAATCTTGTAATATGAGATTTGCATCATTACTTAAATCTGAGCCAGCAGTTCTTACTTCAGCATAAGCCTAGAATAACGTACCCAAGTTCTGATCTTAGTATCCTACTGCCTCAGCAAATTCCGAGGGTTCTCCAGAATTTCCAGCATGTTCTTTTGATTTGTCTCTGAAAACTCTGGACTTAGAGGTTCTGCTTCAGTGTAACACCCAATCTTCAGACCCCCTTACCTTCTGTTTCCAGCACGTTCTTAAGGAGCTTTCAGGCTTCGTTGCTTTCTTTTCATTCCTCTAGAAAACTCTTACTGAACTTGCGTAACTGCTGAAAAAGCCATGTTTTGATTGAAGATTATGTGTTGAACCTCATTTACAACTTCTTAATGAGTGTTATGTGCTGAGCCAAGTTTGCAACTTCTGAATGCTCCTGCCTGGAGGTTGGTTCAGAAGTTCTGAAGTGTCAATTTTCTTAAATACTTTAGAAAAAATTCTAAGTATTTAGAATTTAACTTTTCCAAGGTAAAATTTTGACTTTTGAGTTTCTTGACGAAACAAATTTCATATTCCAACACGTCTTGATGAAATATGATTTTTGTGTTTTGATCTTGATCCAAAAACCAGAGTTTGACTTTTTAGCTTGAAATTGACCATTTTTCCCTTATAAATGGCTTGCTTGGAAAGAAATGATAATTCAAGGCTTGGATTAGTACAAGGGAAAGCTTGAGAATTCTGGGTGATTTTCATGAGAAGTGAGAGGGCAAATTTTGGGGTACAACAGCTGCCCCTGTTCAATCTTCTTTTAGCCTGAAGAGTTAGATTGGCGAGATTTTCCATTCGCGACTCAAAGGTGGAAGATGATTGGACATTAGAGTGCCCAGAAATTTGCACTCGGCAGTGATAGGAGGAATGGGCTTAAAAGATTCCATTTGGAGAGGTGATAAAATCCTGTTGGAGATGGGCTTATAGATGCCATCCAAGAGTGCTTGTTGAGATGTAATATGCAAATTTAATCATCAGAATGGCGTCCGTGTCTGGAGCGTATCCGTATTGAGTATGAATGAGTATCAGAATGGCTTCCAGGTCTGGAGTGTATCTGAACTGTATCTGAAGACTAGGCATCTGAATGAGTAACAGAATGGCATCTGTGTCTGGACCGTATCCGTACTGAGTACGAATGAGTATCAGAATGGCTTCCGGGTCTGGAGCGTATCTGAACTGTATCTGAAGAATAGGCATCTGAATGAGTAACAGAATGGCATCCGGGTCTGGAGCATATTTGTACTGAGTACGAATGAATATCAGAATGGCTTCCGGGTCTGGAGCGTATCTGAACTGTATCTGAAGAATAGGCATCTGAATGAGTAACAGAATGGCATCCGAGTCTGGAGCATATTTGTACTGTATTTGAAGAATAGGCATCTAAATGAGTAACAGAATGGAATCCGGGTCTGGAGCGTATATGTACTGTATCATGATTGCACCTTGTTAATGGTAGTTGTTAATCTTATCCTGAAAAGGGTAAAATGCTAGCTGAAACACAAAGTTATGCTGCATGAAATGTGTGATGCAATGTATTTGTTTTATCAATATTTATGATATATGAATGTAATGTATGCGCATGTAAGTTGATTTGCTGTATTGTTGTATGATTGAGAAAAATAAATCCTTGACTGCTGCTGAGGATATGTGGATTCTTCATATCTTAAAATTTAAGTATTGACAAAATCCCATCGTGAGAGCAATGTCGCATACTGCTTGAGGAATCTGCTTGGGGGATCCAGAGAATTTTGATGACTTCTACTGGGGATAACCAATGGGAGTCTTTGTTCCATTGGGAAGTACTGAAAACTTTGTGGGGAAATAGTTTTGTTCCTGTTTGGGAAAAAGTTCAGGAGTTTCGGTCGTCTGTCGCTCTACCAGGGAGTTATCCTTGGTTGGGGAGAATCAGAAGTCAGCTGTTATCCGGTTGGATTTCAGGCTTCAAAACAACTTGCTGGGGAATTTGGAGAAACTGGACGGTTTCCACTGGGGATTAATAGTTTAAAGTTTTAGTTCCGTTGGGGATCTAAATGACGTACTGTGAGAATTGCTTATGGAATAGCCTAGAGACATTTTCTGGATCTTTCAATCTATCAGTAATTGTCTTTTTTTCATTTTGTTTATTTGTAAGCAATAATTATGTTCAAATGCATATGTTTATCAATGAATCATTGGACGTTTTTGCAAACAAAAACACAACCATAAAGAAAAGACAAATAGTTTTTTTTTGCACTTTCAAAGGGGTATCTTTGTATTTAACTTTGCATAAGTATTTTGTACAAAGGAGACAATCATCCTAGTCAGAGAATGGTGCCATAAAAAGTAAGAAAAATTTATACAAGGAAAGATAGCTATGTGTGATAATCCCATGGGGTTCCCACTCTGATATAGCCTTCGCGTCTCCGAATATCTTGTCTATTTTTTGCTTCGCCCGAAGATGATTGAATTGATCAGAAACTCCGTGTTTGTTAGTGGAAGTCAAGAGGTTGTCCACAAAATGATCCGACAGGACATAGTCATACGCTTTAATTCCCTAACTTTTTCCTGGACCGCCCTTTCGGGTTTTCAGTCACCCGGGAAACCCTTTTTTGCCCAAGTAACCCTTTCAGGTTTTCAACTTGCCGAGTGTACAGATTTTTTTATTTTATCCCTCATTTTTTCCCGAACCTTTTTGGTTTGCCGGGATGCCCTTTTTTTTGCTTAGGTGTGTCAACCTAGTGGGTCTCTTATGCGTAGTATCTTTTGACTATGCCTGTGTTCGCAGGGTGTGGCAGGTCATCATCGTCCATGGTGGTTAAGATCATTGCCCCACCAGAGAAGATGTTCTTGATTACAAATGGTCCCTCATAGGTAGGAGTCCATTTTCTCCTGGGATCACTTTGTGGTAAGATAATGTGTTTGATCACTAGATCTCCAACTTGATATACCTGGCGTCTAACTTTCTTGTTGAAAGCCTTGATCATATGTTTTGATACATTTGGCCATGGCAAACGACAGTAAGTATTTTTTTCATCAATTAAGTTTAGTTGATCAAGTCGAGTCTGGATCCAATCGTCTTCATTCAAACCGGCATCCTTCATAATTCTCAAACAGGGGATCTGAACCTCAATAGGCAAGACAACCTCCATGCCATAAACCAAAGAATAGGGTGTTACCCCAGTTGATGTTCGAGCCGTGGTACGGTACCCGTGGAGAGCGAATGGCAACATCTCATTCCAGTCCTTGTAGGTGATTGTCATTTTTTGTATGATCTTTTTAATGTTTTTATTTGCAGCTTCAACGGCACCATTCATCTTTGGCGGATAGGGGGGTGAATTGTGATGCTGAATCTTGAACTGCTCGCACAAGGGAGTGATCATAGTATTGTTAAGGTTTGTACCATTATCAGTGATGATCCTTTCCGGGATACCATACCGGAAAATGAGATTTTGCTTGATGAAGCGGGCAACAACATTCTTAGTAACGGATGCGTAGGAAGTTGCTTCGACCCACTTTGTGAAATAATCAATGGCCACCAGAATGAAGCAGTGTCCATTGGAGGCTGTAGGCTTGATCTCTCCAATCATATTGATTCCCCACATAGCAAAGGGCCAAGGATCCGTCAAGACATTTAGAGGAACTGGAGGTACGTGCACCTTGTCAGCATAAATTTGACAGTTAAGACAGGTTCGAGAGTGTTGATAGTAATCTGCTTCCATGGTAGACCAATAATAGCCTTCCTGTAGGATTTTCTTTGCCATCGTATGCCCACTGGAGTGAGTGCCAAAGGTACCTTCATGTAATTCATCCATGATCTTTTCAGCCTCAATCTTATCCATACAACGGAGCAGAATAGAGTCATGAGTACGTTTGTACAGGATGCCATTACTCAGGAAGAACTTAGCAGAGAATCTCCTTAAGAACTTTTTATCATTGATTGAAGCTCCTTTTGGATATTCTTGAGCCTCGAGATACCTCTTGACTTCATGAAACCAAGGCTGGTCCACTACTTCTTCAGTATTAATCTCGTGACAGTGTGCTCATTCGTCCATTCGTTCAATGGTGATCTGGGGAGCCTCGTTATCTCAATTAAGTTTAAACATAGATGACATTGTGGCTAGAGCATCTGCTAGCTGATTTTCTTCTCGTGAGAAATGCTCGAAGGTAATCTGCTCAAAATGTGGTAGCAACGTCAAGACATGTTCTTTGTAAGGGATAAGGTTTGGATGCTTAGTGTCCCATTCTCCTTTGATCTGACTGATGACCAAAGCTGAATCTCCAAACACATCTAAGGATTTGATTCCCAAGTCTATGGCAGCCTTGACACCAAAGATGCATGCTTCGTATTCCGCCATGTTGTTCGTACAGTTGAAGCAAAGCCTGGCAGTAAAGGGAGTATGACACCCTTCCGGAGATATGAGCACAACGCTGATACCATTACCAAGTGCATTGGATGCCCCATCAAAAAACAGGGTCCATCAGGATCCTTGTTCAGGTCCGTCATATGGTCTGATTTCTTCACAGTTGTCTAATGTCATGATGTCTTCATCCGAGAAATCGAATTTCATGGACTGATAATCTTCTACAGCTTGATGATAAAGATGATCAGCTAGCACACTGCCCTTTATAGCTTTCTGGGAAGTGTACTGTATATCATATTCTGTTAGGATCATCTGCCACCTAGCTATCCTCCCAGACAGAGTAGGCTTTTCGAAGATGTACTTTATCGGATCCATCTTAGATATCAACAAAGTGGTATGAGTCAACATATACTGTCTTAGCCGGTGAGCATCCCATGCCAGAGCATAGCAAGTTTTCTCGAGCAGTGAATATTTGGTTTCACAGTCGGTAAACTTTTTGCTCAGGTAGTAAATAGCGTGCTCTTTTTGGCCAGACTCGTCATGCTGCCCCAATACACACCCCATTGAGTTCTCTAAAACGGTCAGATACATGATCAATGGTCTTCCCTCGACTGGTGGCATCAAAACAGGAGGCTCTTGTAAGTACTCTTTGATCTTGTCAAAAGCAATCTGGCACTCATCATTCCATCTGACTACTTGATCTTTCTTTAATAGTTTGAAGATTGGCTCACAAGTAGCTGTCAGGTGAGAAATGAATCTGGAAATATAGTTTAAGCGTCCCAAGAATCCACTGACTTCCTTCTCAGTACGAGGAGCAGGCATTTCTTGTATCGCTTTAACCTTGGCAGGATCAACCTCGATGCCTTTATTGCTGACAACGAAACCTAAGAGTTTACTGGACCGGACTCCGAATGTGCACTTGTTTGGGTTCAACCTTAGTTTGTACTCCTTCAATCTCACAAACAACTTTTGCAAGTGATCAAGGTGTTCCTCTTCAGTTTGTGATCGGGCTATCATGTCATCTACATAGACCTCTATCTCATGATGTATCATATCATGAAACAAAGCTACCATGGCACGTTGATAGGTTGCCCCATCATTCTTCAGTCCGAATGGCATCACTTTATAGCAGAATGTGCCCCACTATGTGACAAATGTTGTTTTCTCCATGTCCTCAGATGCCATTTTAATTTGGTTATAACCTGAGAATCCGTCCATGAAGGAAAATACTTTGTGTTGGGCCGTATGTCAACCAGGAAGTCGATGTGGGGAAGTGGAAAATCATATTTAGGGCTGGCCTTGTTTAAATCTCTATAATCCACGCACATTCATACTTTTCCGTCCTTTTTAGGCACAGGAACAATGTTGGCAACCCATTGAGGATAGGAAGTGACAGCCAAGAATCCAACATTGAATTGTTTCATGACTTCCTCTTTGATCTTCTCTGATATGTCAGGTCTCATGCGGCGGACTTTTTGTTTCACTGGTGGGCAGTCTTCTCTTGTGGGTAGACGATGTACTACGATGTCTGTATCAAGTCCTGGCATGTCTTCGTATGACCAGGCAAAGATCTCAACATAATCATGCAATAGCTGAATTAGGCGCTCCTTGACACTCGGCTCTAGATTGGCACCCACCTTGATTTCCTTTTTATCTTCCTCGGTACCCAAGTTGATTGTATCCAATGGTTCCTCATGAGGTTGAATAGCTCTTTCCTCTTGTTGTAGTAGTCTGGCCAATTCCCCTGGTACTTCACAATCTTCCTCACCTTTGTATTCGGCTTGGTAGATTAGATCTTCAGAGTCACTAAAGGCCATAGCAGTATCGTTACCCATGGGATCCGGAATGGAGGGGTACCTGCATTTGTGAGTGTGGGTGTGTGTAAGGGTATAGCCATCTTTAAATAATAAAATGTAAAAGAAAGACAATGAGCACAAAAGGTTTGTATGTGAAAAAGCGTCCATGATTCATTGAATGTCATATGAAGATGAAATAAAAACCCTTACAAATGGACCATTGTGCCTCGAGTAAGACACAAGGTTTTTAATGTGCGAATTGTTTGTGAATATTACAAGTCCAATAGAAATGTAGAAGATAAATTACTGAGAGATGAAGGTTATTGGGACAAATTCTCTGGCTACCCAATTGCGAATTCCCCCGTTGATAGTAGGAAATATCCAATCTTCCAAGCTGCCATCCTCATCACCATCTTCCATTGCGTTGACCTCCCGGTTATTAATCTTCAAAAGTGGCCCTCCAGCATGGGCATGGCGCACAGCCTTCTGAGCATTTGAAGTAAACCTTAAGCCAAACTTGTCTGATTTATATGGGATGTCCGAAAGTTTCCCCCAGATGGTGCATTCTCCCTCCTCTATTACTGCCTTGGCGTCTTTCAGAGATAACATCCGAAGCGGAGGTCTTGTGCTCTTGGGGATCGGGGATACCGCCTTGGTTACCGCTATCTCTTTAGAGACCTCTTCAAAATGTTGAAAAGGAGTTTCAATGAACTCCCCATCCAACTCCACATACCGAAAATAATTTAGGTGGCTAATCATGTACTCCTCTTCCCCGTGGACAATGATGATCTTTCCATGGACCGGGTACTTCAGCATCTGGTGTAGCATGGAGGTGACAGCACCGGCATTATGTATCTAGGGCCGTCCTAACAGACAGGAGTAAGAGGGGCGGATGTCCATTATATAGAAGGTTGAGTTGAAAGTCTGAGTTTCCACTTTTATGGGGATGTCCACCTCCCCGTGGACCATCCTCTTTGAGCCATCAAAAGCTCTCACAACTATGTTATTGGGTTTCAATGTCATTCCTTCGTAATCCAATCTGTCAAGAGCTTTCTTTGGTAAAACGTTCAAAGATGAACCCGTGTCCACCAAGACATGGGCCAGAGTCATTCCTCTACACTCCACAGAGACATGTAATGCCTCGTTGTGCTTTCTCCCTCTGGGTGTCAAATCAGCATCAGAGAAGCCTAGGCCGTTATCAGCTGTCAAACTGGCCACACAATCTTGGAATTGGTCAGCATATGTCTCTTGTGGCACATGGGTTGTCTTCAGAAATTTTACCAGAGCTTTCGCATGTGCCTCAGAACACAGCAACAATGCTAGCATGGAGATCTTGGAGGGAGTTTGCCCCAACTATTCAACCACATCATAATCACTGTTCTTTATTATCCTCAGGATCTCTTCCATTTCCTTCTTGGATGTTTCGGGGATAGCTAGTGATTGAGCCTTCGTCCGGACAGGCTCTTCTTGAATGCTTTTTCCTCGATTTTCAGCAGTAGAAGTATTGGTAGGGATAACAGCAGGGGTTGTGTCATCTTTGTTGGTAGGAGCAATTGCAGGTATGATTATTTGTACAGAGGTAATCTTCGGAACAGCCACGGGTCCAAAAATTGCCTTTGGAGGGGCAATCTCTAGAGAGAAGATTCTACTGCTACGGGTAATCTTACTAGTTCCGGCAGTATTGCTAATGTCGAATCTTCTTCTTCGGAGCTCACTTCTTCGGTGGTCAACCCGTTTTGTTTAATACCATGGTAGTAGATCTCTCCACCATAATTCCACGATACTGTTTTATCTAATTCATATGGGACCGGCCCGGGCATTGTAATTATGAGAGGAGTAGTCTTTGGAACTGATGTGATCCTAACGGGTCTTTTGGGGACCCTGGAAGGATTGGCGGAGATGGTTATGATTGAAACATCTTTGACAGGAATAGGTGAAACAGGAGCATTTTCAAACAGAATCTCTTGGTTGTCCATCAAGCGTTGAATGCCTGTTTTCAACAGAGGGCAGACAGTTGGTGAGGATAAGCAAAGATGGTAGCATTTATTACAACCTGGGAATATACCAGCTTTCAACAAGTTCATCTTAATGATTGGGAGAGGAGTCAAGAGTTCATCCACTGTAGCAACAAAAAAATCTTCCTCGATAGCATTGGCGTTGTGACCATGTCTAGGCATAGGAGCGGAAATGACATTTGGTTTCTCGGGAACCTCAAACTCAATCTCTTTTGCATCTATAAGGTCTTGAATTTTGTTTTTCAAAGCCCAACAGTTGTTGGTATCGTGGCCCGGACTTTCAGAATGGTATGCGCATCTGGCATTCGGGTGATAATGAGGGGACGCCGTGTTGGGATTCTTTGGAGCTTCCTTCAAAGTTTCCAAATTAGACTTCAGAAGATGTGGTAAAACCTGGGCCAGAGTCATATTAATTCTGGTGAACTGTCGGACCGGCCTTTCCATCCTCGGTTGGTTACTTCTTGGTTGATCTGATGTAGATTTTGGGATCATAACAGCCCCTACCATTGGTCGGCGTTCAGCTCTCCCTTGGTTCCTTTATGGATAAACAACAGATACCTCCTTCTTTCCGGTGAAAGGCTTTCTCACAGCTGCAGAGGCAGATGAATCTTTCTGAATTTTTCCACTTTTTATGCCAACTTCCACCCTCTCTCCAGTTAATATTAAATCAGTAAATCCAGCAGATGAACTCCCAATCAAATGGTTGAAGAAAGGGCCCGATAGAGTGCCTAAGAACATATCCACCAACTCCCTTTCAGACAGAGGGGGTTGCACTCTCCCAGCTAGATCTCTCCATTTCTGCGTGTAATCCTTAAAACCCTCATTCGAAGCCATAGCCATACTCTGAAGTTGAGTACGGGTAGGCGCCAAATCTGCATTATACTGGTATTGTTTATAGAAAGTTGCAGCAAGGTCTTCCCTGTTGTGGACGTTGGCCCTTTCTAGTTGGTAAAACCAATCGAGTTGTGTTCCGGATAAACTATCTTGGAAAAAATGCACCCATAAGTCTTTATCGGCAGAGTGCGGATGAATATTTCTCACGTATGATCGGAGGTGCATTTTAGGACATGACACCCCATCATATTTTGCAAACAACGACACTTTGAACTTTGGTGGGATCACAATTCCCGACACTAGCCCCAATTTTTCAAAGTCTAGACCTGGTACCCTTTGTATTTCCATAGCGCTCAAATGCTCTTCAAGATGTCTGTATTTATCATCAGCCGGAGGGTATTGTTCCTCAGAGCAGTCTTCCTCTTCCTCCTCCTCTTCAGATTCTGACGGAACTACTGTTTCTTTTCCTTTCCCTTCTCTTTCATCAGATGTTGTTGTGAAATCCAAGGTTCTTCTAGTCTATCCTTGAAACCTTCTTTCCAAGATTACAACACCAGTTGGTTTCTTCCCTTTCTTCTTTTTCTCTTTTGCCAACAGAGTCTTTAGCTCCTCTTGTCCTTTGGCCAGGGTTGTGAGTAACTGTTGAAACTGCATGTTTTGAGCTTGAAGATCTTTGACGGTCTGTTCGAGATCCATCTTATTGAAATAAACAGTAGAGATATGAGGAAACTCGTTGCAAAAGACTTGTTTATGTCATGATGAATGATATGTGTTGTACCCCAAAATTTTCCCTCCCATAATCTTCAAAGTTTTGCAAAGCATCACCTCAAATGGTTCAAAATCACTCAAGGAGTTGCACAGTCAACCATCCTCCTAAGGAAGTCAAACTAGGGTTTTGGTTCTTGCAAGGAAGTTGAGGTTTCCAAGGGCTCAATCAAGTTCCATATGCTCATACACATATGTCAAGCACCTACATGTCGAGTTTCAAGGTTCACAAGGTCAAGTTGCACAGTCAACTGCAGGGGAAAAATGGTCATTTGGCAGTCAAAAGTCAAACTTTTTGGTCAACATCTTATTTTGAAGCCACAATCATCATTTGATCAAGTCTTGATCATGATTTCACAAGAATGGCTCAAAAATCATCAAGGTGTCAAAAGTTTCTATTTTTGGACAGCTGAAAAGTCAACTGTATCTTGACCAAGGCATAACTTTTTCATGGTTCATCAGAAAAATCCCATCCAATTCTCATCTTGAAGGGTAGGACATTTCCTACAACTCATCTTCACATTCCAAGTCCAAGAAATGCTCTCACAAAAAGTTATCAATTTCAACATTATAGGTCATTTTCAAAAGTCAACAAAAAGGCACTTTAAGTCAAAGACCATAACTTGAGATTGGTAAATCAAAATGACATGGGACCAAAGACATTGGTTAGAGGACTTCAAGACCTTTCCAGAATGTCCAAGAACATGTTCATAGCTTCAAAATTGAGCAAGATATGCATTGGAAAAGTTGGGAAATTTTTGTGAAATGGCCAAAGTCAATTATCCTTGAAACTTCATTTTTGACAAAAGGGGCCCACTTTTTCCACTTGTTTCAGCTTGGCCATGCCTCCCACGTGTCCCACAATTTATTTCAAGATTTAAAATTAATTTTTTCATTTTTATTTAATTTTATTTGATTTAATTCATTTTAAATCTTTAAAATTCAAATAAAAATCCAAGAAATTAATGGAGGGATATATTTTGTGTTGATTAGCTTTGATACACCTTAAAACACATTCCAAATTCGTGCATGGCCTATTATGGGCATAAAAATTCAAAATTTCACAAATATGGAAAATGGTTCAAAGTTGGTTATGGAGGAAATCTCAAACATGAATGCAAGGCTTCAATGACCATAATATTGTTTGATACACATTACACACTATATATACAAGCCTTCCCAACCTCATTCAAAAAAGGAGTGTGTGCAGAAACGGCCAAGAGCAAAACCAAAAATTATTCAAAAAGTGAGAGTTCTAAAACATAGTTGCGAGCATCTTCAGATCAAAACAAGCACGTGGTTCTATTCCTTGCCACACCCTGAAGCTAAAGCAACCTTTGCCAAGTCCTGAGGCTCATACCGCGCTGTAAGTTCTTCCCAGGTCCCCTATAATTTCCATATCATTTTTTTCATTGCTTTCATGTGCAGATTCTCAAAGGAGGAACACCATAAACCTCATCCAAAGCGCCAACCATGTGTCATTAGTGCAGATCCAAAGGACAAAAGGTGCAGAATACCATACTCTGGAGTCAAGCGCGCTGCAAGAAATCAAGGAAAGTCAAAAAGGGCTTCTTGCTAATGGGCTACAATTTCAGCATTGCACCTCCATTTCAGCCCACACACCCTTTGGTTTTACTTCTTTTTTTATTTTGTTTTGTCATTTTTTCTTATTTTTAATTGCTAACCTTTTAATTATTTTTATTATTAACAATGAACTTAATTAAAATATTTTCATAAAAATCAAAAAAATAGAATTACATCATTATTATTATTATTATTTTATTTTGTAAATAAATATTAACCAAAATAGTTTAATTAGGCAAGTTTAATTCCTTTTCTTAAATAATTAAAATAAATCTAGAATTAGGTAAAAGTTAACTTTTAATTTTATTCCATTTTCTTTTATTTCATAAAAACATAAAAAAACAAAAAATATTTTCTTTAATTAAATTAATTAATTAGTCATTAATTAGCTTTAATTTCACTTTAATTACAAAAAGACCAAAAAAAATCAATTTCTTCTCTAAAAAAAGGGTCAACACCCTTAGAACATTCTGATTTAATTTTTTATTCGCGCACAGTTTATTATTATGTAATTGCTCCGGACATGTAATAGTAATTAGGACTTTTACTATTTTTATTTACTTTCCGTACTCATTTACTAAAAAATGGGTCTTTGTAATTTTTGGCGATGTATAGACCCGCGCCTTGTAATAGCGTAGGATTTATGTTTCCGCAATTTACTTTCCGCACCCCTTAACTGTTAACTTGCATGAAAGAATTTATGTAAATAAAATCAAAGCGTAGCTCACCCAATGCATGACAAGACAAATAATAACTGAAAATGACACACAATTCACACACCACTCTTAGGGTACGCCTCACTGTTGCCTTGCCCTTCGAAACGTGGTCGTCGAGTACAGGACGTCTTAGTAAGTCCTTATGTCCATGAACATGGCATAAGGGTAGCTTCTAAGGTGTCCTACTGTTGCTCTGGTGATCACATTGTTGCCTTGCCCCTCGAAACGTGGTCGTCGAGTATAGGACGTCTTAGTGAGTCCTTATGTTCCATTGATCTAGTTGCCACGAAACGGTTGCCTCGGAACAGTTGCCTCGAAACGGTTGCCTCGGAATAAAAAGATCAATGGCATAAGGGTAGCTTCTAAGGTATCTTACTATTGCTCGGTGACCACACTGTCCCTAACCCTCGAATTGACCCGAACACCTCCAACGGTGGTGCTACCTACCTCTCAATGGTGGGATGGCACTACCTTAAGGACATTTACACAGACTAATTCCTTAGGGTAGGTAGATGACTCATGGATACTTTCTCTTTTCAAAAACAAACAAAAATACTTTTCACACCTTACACTTTCAAAAGCTTTCAAAAACAATTTTTCAAACACTCTTGAGGACTGATACAAGAGTCGGTCTGAAACTTTCAAAGAAACTTTTTCAAACCCACACACTTTTGAAAAGCAAACAAACACTTTTGAAAACACAAATGAGCAAGTATCTAAGAGCCCATGGATAACCATGGATAGAAAGGGTGCTAACACCTTCCCTTTCTATAAATCTACCTCCCGAACCGAGAGACAATCTCAAAAAAGGAATTTTTCTGTGCTTTTGTCCTTTCCATGTTGGAGAAAATAAAAGACGGTGGCGACTCTTGCTTACCGCGACATTTCGCGAACCAGCGTTAAACAGTCAGTTCCAGATCCACCGATCACAGAACTGGCGACTCTGCTGGGGATACTTTTAAAGTGAGGTGTACCTTAGGATAGTTCATAACTGTGTTTTCAATTGCTTTGACTTGCTTGCTTTATCATTGTGGGCCTGTCTTGGGAGTTCTAATAGATCCTAACCCGGATCTGGGGATACCTTCTTAGAAAGTAGCAACAAGGCTATGAGGGAACTGTGTGGGGTATACCGACATGGTTGAAACAGTCTGTTATGTTGATGTGGCACTTTGGTGTGTACCGGTAACCCTTGAGTTCAGTCAAGGAGAGTACGGGGCCTCCGCATGGTGTCGTGAAGCATCAACTGACCTTAGGAACCTTAATTGAACAATCTTGGCCTCTTTAGGGTAGTGAGATAACTGACTTTGGTGCAGTCCGAGGTTGGTTGATACTCGATACTACACTCAATTGAGGGTTGCTTTCCTGGAATATTTCGGTCGCCGGTTCAGTGGCTAAACCGAAACGATGAACAATGAAAGCAATCCAGTGATATTGGGACCCTTAGAACCCGGTTACTTCTAATAGGACAGGTTGAGCCCACCAACTTCAAGAGGGTAATACCCAGACCCCACGCATGCCTAAACTCTAAGGGCTTTCTTGTGTGACTTATGTGCTTTCAAACTTGACTTATACATACTTGTTATCTAACAACACGGGTTCCTTGCAGGTTTTGTTTACAGTCCTTAATCGGGACTCATTACAGGGCCTACTTACATCACTCCATGCATAGCATAACATCATACCATTGCATACATCCTGCATAAGGACTAATCCATTTCAAGGATCTCAAGGGCTTGTGATGCAGGTCATGATGAACCAAAATGTCTAGCAAGGGGCAAAGGGGATTTATTTTCCTCTAGCCAGGTTGATGACTTGAGTCAGGGGCTATGACCCACTAAATATGGTGAGCCTTGACTCTTGAAGAAGGGCTCTCAGCAATATGAAGTTCCTTCCATCAAGCTACCAAAATTCAAATGCTAACAATTTTTCTTGTTTACCCCGCGTGATCCTCGGAAACATTGCATGCATACATATCATTGCATCACAGGTGCCCTTTTGTTACAGGTCACTTACCTTCTTCGTTGTTTACCTCTGCAGTCATCATGAATCCTGAATCATCCAGTGAACAAGCTATCAAGGCCCTCCAGGCCCAGAATGCCCAGTTCCAGGAGTTGGTTATGAGCCTAGCCCAGGGTCAAAAGGAATTGAAGACTCTGATTCAGAAGAAGAAGAACAAGAGGACTGTTCTGTTCAACCCTAGACGCAGATCTGGGAACACACTGCAGAATGAAGCTGAGAACACTCCTCATGGGGACCTTGGTCAGGAACAGTCCAGAAGACAATAAAGACGAACGGATGAAACGTCTGCAAGCTGAGGTGGATACAATGAGAACCTAGATGCTGGGGCAAATGGCTCTTATCCAAGACTTATCTCAAAGACAAGGAGAGCTCAGGGTTCTCATCAACCAACTGCTTCGGGATAACCAACTGGGGCAAACATCTAAGGTTGAAGAGCAAGCCATCATTCAACCTCCTGCGGTACAAGAAGACAAGGGAAAAGCTCCTCAATTTGCTTCAGGGTCACAAGCCCAGCATCAACCTCACCAGCGTCAACAGGGTAATCGGCATAAGCAAAATACGTCTGGAAGACATTTCTCGGAGACTGGTGTGCCATCCTCACTAATACTGAAACGCTTGTTGGAGGTCAAGCTGATTACTTTAAAGAATCCTCCTAAGAAGCTCAACATAACCTCCCTAAAGTACAATCCTGATGAAAGGTGTGTCTACCATTCTGACAGTCCTGGACATGACACTGACGACTGTTGGAGCCTGAGGAACAAGATTCAAGACTTGATCGACGGAAGGGTGCTAGAGTTCATGCCGGGTGGTAAAATGAACATCTTCTGCTGAGAATCTTCCATCTGAGATGACTAGTGCAAACTAAGAAGCTTTTGTTCATTCGAATGTTCAAGTTGTATTTTTCTTTGATTGTTCAAACATTTGTTCATGCCAAACTCTTTTACTTTATCAATGCATCGCATATGTCTATTTTAAATCAATATATTTGCATTCGCTATATTCAAACTGCTTTCATTTTTTGATGTCAACTCTCAATTAATAATTCTAAGCCTCTTGAGGGAGGATGACGAAAACGATACCATAATCTACAGTATGCTTTTGAACAGACCCCGCTGATGAGGTACAGGCATTGTTTCAATTCCTAAACACTGGAGTTATAAGGAAGATAATCCCTCGTCAACCCCTTCGAGCCAAAGAAGTAGGAGTTTTTCTTTTCGAAAATTAAAACCCTTAATCATAACCTGGGGCAGGGTAGTTCTCTCAGTTGGTCCAAGTGCACAATGAATGGCACCAGAGGAGTCCTTACAAAACAAAAGACAGTGATGGCTCCAAATAATCATAAAGACAGGCAGTCATTATCCCTCAGAAACAAAAGCCCATTAAGTCAAAACCTATGAAGGAGACTTACGAAACTAGGGCATCCCGCTGACTGTAAATCACAAAAGAAACAATTCAGGCAAAAAACAGGGATAACAAAATCAAAGAGGAAAGAGGTCTTATAAACCCTCAACACAAAAGGAAATGACTGCCTATTCAAAATAAACTGTCAGTATCCGAACCATCACTGGTATATCAAAGCAAAGACTCAAACAAGGTCTAACGCACGATCAGCTGAGTTTAGGTTTGAAGAACATCACGAAGAACGGGTGGGTACAAAAAATTTGAGCCTTTATCCTTTGTTTCTTAAACCATGAACCGGGCCACGCTACAACCTTTAAAAGTCCTAGCTGAAGCATGGGTTAGTTCGAAAGCATACCGTTACAAAGGTATCCCGACTCCTTAAGGCTTGCGGTAAAATAACGAGTTGACATCACAGTTTACAAAAAAATTCACTTGTTTTTATGAAAAAAATGCATTTTCAAAAACGTCAAGACAGACATAAGCTTTGCATTTTTAATATAACATTGCTTGCATATGACTATTTGTTTGAACAACATAGAAGTTCGCACGACGAATGTCTAATGAACAAAAACACCTCCAATCGAGGGGCACGGCATGGTCATTGTCTATCATCTGGGGCAGTCCATTCAAGATTCAAGGAATCTCTCAAAATGCCAAATAGCCTGGGGCAAATCTCCGCCTAAGTCACTTGGGGCATTCCAGCAACGAATCTTGCCTGATCAAACATTTCTGGTGGCATGGCAAAACACTTCTGACAGGGGCACCTCCCCGCATCCTGAGAGCGTGGACATAGTCGAAAAGAAATACTGCGCATAATCAAAGACCCGCTAGGTTGACACACCTAGGCAAAAATAAGGGCTTCCCGGCGAACCAAAAGGGTTCGGGAAAAATAAGGGATGAAATGAAAAAATTTGTACACTCGGCAAGTCGAAAACCTGAAAAGGCGGCTTGGGCAAAAATGGGTATCCCGGTGGACTGAAAACCCGAAAGGGCGGTCCAGGAAAAAGTTAGGGATCAAAAGCGTACGACTATGTCTCGTCATCTCGTCACTTGCCTACAAGAAGAAGATTTGTCGACGGCAGTTGTCAAACACCTCCACAGGTACCTTCTCCCTCAGAAACTGGGGCAATAATGAGTTGTCTAAGCGATTTGGTTGCTCTGTCCACCAAGGTACTAAGGTAGGTTCGACCGAAGAACAACCAAGATACCTTCACTCCCCCCCAGAGTAAGTCAGACTTCAGCCATACTCCTCAAGCAGAGTTGGTCTCCCATCAGCCCTGAAAAGGCACATTATTCTCCAGCAAGTCAGCGACACTCTCCCCAAGCAAAGTTAGTCTACTGTCAGCCTTAAGGAAGTTGGATATCCCCAAAAAATCTCAATATTCCCCAGCGGAGTATACAGATATTCCTAACAAGCATCCCCGGCAATCTTGATCTAAGATTGTTCCCCGGCGGAATACCAGACACTCCGGTGGAGTCATTCCCCAGTACAGTCTCAAAAAATCTCCCCAGGAGAGTTGATCAATCTCCCCAGTAGGAAGCTTATCCCCAGTAGATTCTGGAAGCTTATCCCCTACAGAGCACGAACGCATCTCCCAGACTTTTTTATTCAAAGGTTATTCTCCACCGGAGCTTATAACTGGGTTATCCTCAGCTAGTAACCATGGAAAGATCGTCCTCGGCGAAGTTCTTCCTATCCCCCAGCGGAGTTCATCAAATCTTCCAACAAAGCTTATCAACGGTATCCCCAGCGGAGTTATCATCAAAATCTCAGCGAAGTATCTCTTCCCACAAAGTATTCCCCGCAGAGTAATCTCTTCGCCAAGTTTATTCCCCAACGGAGTCATCTCCTCCTATCGGTTTATTCTTGCAACCATCATCCCCAGCAGAAACGAAGAACTCTCCTCTTCAAACATCAGCCCAGGATCCAACTTCTCGACATTCGTCAAGGATTTACTTTCCTAGACGAAAATACATTCATAAACGTCACATTGACATACATCATGACATATGCATATACGCATCATAACACAAATCTCATTTATCTTTGAGAACATCTTAAAATCATGCAGTTCATGCATCATGACATTGCATACAACTGATGTTTTGCCTTTTCAGGAAAAAGGTCAATCCAAAGACGGTTACTATCAACTGTCGCAATTCCAGATTCGATACCTGCATCTAGCCAGGGCATATCTACATTAAAGAGATTAAAGAGATAGCTTGGAAATGCTCCAGATATGGATGCTGTTCTTTTGCTTATTCAAGACTCCTTCTAGAGATAGTTCAGATGTGACCCAGGCATGGCGACGTTCTAATACTTATTCCAGATTTCCTTTCAGAGATAGCTTGGAAATGCTCCAGATATGGATGCTATTCTTTTGCTTATTCAAGACTCCTTCTAGATATATTTTAGATGTGACCCAGGCATGGCGACGTTCTGATACTTATTCCAGATTTCCTTTCAGAGATAGCTTGGAAATGCTCCAGATATGGATGCTGTTCTTTTGCTTATTCAAGACTCCTTCTAGATATAATTTAGATGTGACCCAGGCATGGCGACGTTCTGATACTTATTCCAGATTTCCTTTCAGAGATAGCTTGGAAATGCTCCAGATATGGATGTTGTTCTTTTGCTTATTCAAGACTCCTTATAGATATAGTTCAGATGTGACCCAGGCATGGCGACGTTCTGATACTTATTCCAGATTTCCTTTCAGAGATAGCTTGGAAATGCTCTAGATATTGATGCTGTTCTTTTGCTTATTCAAGGCTCCTTCTAGATATAGTTCAGATGTGACCCAGGCATGGCGACGTTCTGATACTTATTCCAGATTTCCTTTCAGAGATAGCTTGGAAATGCTCCAGATATGGATGCTGTTCTTTTGCTTATTCAAGACTCCTTCTAGATATAGTTCAGATGTGACCCAGGCATGGCGACGTTCTGATACTTATTCCAGATTTCCTTTCAGAGATAGCTTAGAAATGCTCCAGATATGGATGATGTTCTTTTGCTTATTCAAGACTCCTTCTAGATATAGTTCAGATGTGACCCAGGCATGGCGACGTTCTGATACTCATTCCAGATTTCCTTTCAGAGATAGCTTGGAAATGCTCCAGATATGGATGTTGTTCTTTTGCTTATTCAAGACTCCTTCTAGATATAGTTCAGATGTGACCCAGGCATGGCGACGTTCTGATACTTATTCCAGATTTCCTTTCAGAGATAGCTTAGAAATGCTCCAGATATGGATGATGTTCTTTTGCTTATTCAAGACTCCTTCTAGATATAGTTCAGATGTGACCCAGGCATGGCGACGTTCTGATACTTATTCCAGATTTCCTTTCAGAGATAGCTTGGAAATGCTCCAGATATGGATGCTGTTCTTTTGCTTATTCAAGGCTCCTTCTAGATATAGTTCAGATATGACCCAGGCATGGCGACGTTTTGATACTTATTCCAGATTTCCTTTCAGAGATAGCTTGGAAATGCTCCAGATATGGATGTTGTTCTTTTGCTTATTCAAGACTCCTTCTAGATATAGTTCAGATGTGACCCAGGCATGGTGACGTTCTGATACTTATTCCAGATTTCCTTTCAGAGATAGCTTGGAAATGCTCCAGATATGGATGCTGTTCTTTTGCTTATTCAAGGCTCCTTCTAGATATAGTTCAGATGTGACCCAGGCATGGCGACGTTCTGATACTCATTCCAGATTTCCTTTCAGAGATAGCTTGGAAATGCTCCAGATATGGATGCTGTTCTTTTGCTTATTCAAGACTCCTTCTAGAGATAGTTCAGATGTGACCCAGGCATGGCGACGTTCTGATACTTATTCAGATTTCCTTTCAGATATAGCCTAGAGATGCTCCAGATCCGGACGCTATTCTATTGCTTATTCAGATTCAAACTTCTAAAGACAACTTAGAGATGCTCCATCCCGGATGCTATTCTATTGTTCAGTCCAGATACGATCCAGATTCAGATGAAATTCTGTTACTCATGCAGTATGGATATACCCCAGACATGGCGGTCATTCTACCATTTATTCAGACGTCAGCAATCACGCGCAAACTAGATATGCTCCAGACACGGAAGCTATTCTATTTCTTATTCAGATTCAACTATCCACCGTCTTTCCAAATGGCATCTATAAGCCCATTCCCGGCAAGGTTCTGTCACACTTCCAAATGGCATCTGTAAGCCCATTCCCGCTATCACACTGCTGATACTCTGCTATGTGAGTGCAAATTTATGGGCACTCTAGTGTTCAATCATCTTCCACCTTCGGATCACGAAAGGCACACACGCCAATCTACATCCTCAGGTCTAAGAAGATTGAACAGGGGCAACTGTTGTACCCCAAAATTTTCCCTCCCATAATCTTCAAAGTTTTGCCAAGCATCACCTCAAATGGTTCAAAATCACTCAAGGAGTTGCACAGTCAACCATCCTCCTAAGGCAGTCAAACTAGGGTTTTGGTTCTTGCAAGGAAGTTGAGGTTTCCAAGGGCTCAATCAAGTTCCATATGCTCATACACATATGTCAAGCACCTACATGTCAAGTTTCAAGGTTCACAAGGTCAAGTTGCACAGTCAACTGCAGGGGAAAAATGGTCATTTGGCAGTCAAAAGTCAAAATTTTTGATCAACATCTTATTTTGAAGCCACAATCATCATTTGATCAAGTCTTGATCATGATTTCACAAGAATGGCTCAAAAATCATCAAGGTGTCAAAAGTTTCTATTTTTGGACAAATAAAAATCCAAGAAATTAATGGAGGGATATATTTTGTGTTGATTAGCTTTGATACACCTTAAAACACATTCCAAATTCGTGCATGGCCTATTATGGGCATAAAAATTCAAAATTTCACAAATATGGAAAATGGTTCAAAGTTGGTTATGGAAGAAATCTCAAACATGAATGCAAGGCTTCAATGACCATAATATTGTTTGATACACATTACACACTATATATACAAGCCTTCCCAACCTCATTCAAAAAAGGAGTGTGTGCAGAAACGGCCAAGAGCAAAACCAAAAATTATTCAAAAAGTGAGAGTTCTAAAACATAGTTGCGAGCATCTTCAGATCAAAACAAGCACGTGGTTCTATTCCTTGCCACACCCTGAAGCTAAAGCAACCTTTGCCAAGTCCTGAGGCTCATACCGCACTGTAAGTTCTTCCCAGGTCCCCTATAATTTCCATATCATTTTTTTCATTGCTTTCATGTGCAGATTCTCAAAGGAGGAACACCATAAACCTCATCCAAAGCGCCAGCCATGTGTCATTAGTGCAGATCCAAAGGACAAAAGGTGCAGAATACCATACTCTGGAGTCAAGCGCGCTGCAAGCAATCAAGGAAAGTCAAACAGGGCTTCTTGTTAATGGGCCACAATTTCAGCATTGCACCTCCATTTCAGCCCACACACCCTTTGGTTTTACTTCTTTTTTTATTTTGTTTTGTCATTTTTTCTTATTTTTAATTGCTAACCTTTTAATTATTTTTATTATTAACAATGAACTTAATTAAAATATTTTCATAAAAATCAAAAAAATAGAATTACATCATTATTATTATTATTATTATTTTATTTTGTAAATAAATATTAACCAAAATAGTTTAATTAGGCAAGTTTAATTCCTTTTCTTAAATAATTAAAATAAATCTAGAATTAGGTAAAAGTTAACTTTTAATTTTATTCCATTTTCTTTTATTTCATAAAAACATAAAAAAACAAAAAATATTTTCTTTAATTAAATTAATTAATTAGTCATTAATTAGCTTTAATTTCACTTTAATTACAAAAAGACCAAAAAAAATCAATTTCTTCTCTAAAAAAAGGGTCAACACCCTTAGAACATTCCGATTTAATTTTTTATTCGCGCACAGTTTATTATTATGTAATTGCTCCGGACATGTAATAGTAATTAGGACTTTTACTGTTTTTATTTACTTTCCGTACTCATTTACTAAAAAACGGGTCTTTGTAATTTTTGGCGATGTATAGACCCGCGCCTTGTAATAGCGTAGGATTTATCTTTCCGCAATTTACTTTCCGCACCCCTTAACTGTTAACTTGCATGAAAGAATTTATGTAAATAAAATCAAAGCGTAGCTCACCCAATGCATGACAAGACAAATAATAACTGAAAATGACACACAATTCACACACCACTCTTAGGGTACGCCTCACTGTTGCCTTGCCCCTCGAAACGTGGTCGTCGAGTACAGGACGTCTTAGTAAGTCCTTATGTCTATGAACATGGCATAAGGGTAGCTTCTAAGGTGTCCTACTGTTGCTCTGGTGATCACATTGTTGCCTTGCCCCTCGAAACGTGGTCGTCGAGTATAGGACGTCTTAGTGAGTCCTTATGTTCCATTGATCTAGTTGCCTCGAAACGGTTGCCTCGGAACAGTATCCTCGGAACGGTTGCCTCGGAATAAAAAGATCAATGGCATAAGGGTAGCTTCTAAGGTATCTTACTATTGCTCGGTGACCACACTGTCCCTAACCCTCGAATTGACACGAACACCTCCAACGGTGGTGCTACCTACCTCTCAATGGTGGGATGGCACTACCTTAAGGACATTTACACAGACTAATTCCTTAGGGTAGGTAGATGACTCATGGATACTTGATCTTTTCAAAAACAAACAAAAATACTTTTCACACCTTACACTTTCAAAAGCTTTCAAAAACAATTTTTCAAACACTCTTGAGGACTGATACAAGAGTCGGTCTGAAAATTTCAAAGAAACTTTTTCAAACCCACACACTTTTGAAAAGCAAACAAACACTTTTGAAAACACAAATGAGCAAGTATCTAAGAGCCCATGGATAACCATGGATAGAAAGGGTGCTAACACCTTCCCTTTCTATAAATCTACCTCCCGAACCGAGAGACAATCTCAAAAAAGGAATTTTTCTGTGCTTTTGTCCTTTCCATGTTGGAGAAAATAAAAGACGGTGGCGACTCTTGCTTACCGCGACATTTCGCGAACCAACGTTAGACAGTCAGTTCCAGATCCACCGATCACAATATGTATACATGCAATGTTTTCAAGGATTTAAAAAATTCAAATTCATTTTAAACAAAACGAAACACACGTTATCTTAATAAAAATAAAGTTTGAGTACATCAATTCCCCTTGGGGAAAAATAATACACTCTAAGATAAAAAAGTAGTGCGCATGCTCTTTGGTGCAATGTAGGCATTTAGAGTCTACTCCTCATGAAGTAGCCTAGTGAGTTCCAAAACCTTCTTCTCGCTTGCGTAGAATTGGGCTTCGAAAGTATCTCTCTCTCCTTTGAGTTGTATCCAACCCTTTTGTAGATCTTCAAGAGATGTGGGAATGTCAGGATGTAGGATTGTGTATGGAACTTCTCCTTCCTTAACAGGCTCAATGATCACCGGGAGAATGGAAGGATTAGGCATCATACGACTTTGAGCGCGGGTTCGTACCCACTTGAGGTAAGGCTCAAGAGGGATGGAATTCTTGTGTCCCAAAGTCTTGCTATCCACTTTATTTAGTATTCTCCAAGCTCGGATGAATCTCTGGCGAAGACCTTGATCGTCATTGTCGTAGTCGAATACCAAGCCTTGAATCAGCATATCATGTGGGCTTTCTCTTCGGGCATAACCAAACTGTCTTAGAGCTAAACATGGATTGTAGGTGATGCCTCCCCTAATGCCAAGTAGAGGAACATTAGGGAATTCCCCATAACGGTCAACAATGATAACATTCTCTTTAGATCGAGAGCACCAATGAATATCTGAATGTTTGAGCGTCATTAACCTTTGTGACCACCTTAATCCTTGCTCATTCTTTAAGACTGATTGGGGAAGATGAGAAATAAACCATCTTGCCAGGAGGGGAGTGCAGCACCTAAGGACACCTCTTTTCCTCATTGTACGAGTGTGAAAAGAGTGTAGGATATCCCCTAGTAATGTAGACACCGGATTACGTGACATGAAGATTTTAACGGCACTCACATCTATGAGTTGGTCAGGATTATGGAACAAAACCATCCCATAGATGAGGAGAGCCACAATTTCCTCAAAAGCTTGCAGATCTAAGGAATTCCAACAGCTTTGGGCTTTCTCAAACAGCAACTTTGCTAAGAAACCTTTGACACCACTTCTAGTTTCCCAATAAGTTGTGACATCAGATGAGTGCAAGTGCAGGGCTTAAGCAATCTCTTCTGGCTTTGGATATCTTTCCGTACTGTTGAAATGTAGTTGATTGAGAATAGGAATCCTCAAGAGTTGAGATAATTCTTCCAAAGTAGGCACAAGCTGATAGTCAAGAAATGTGAAGCAATAATGCAAAGGGTCAAAGAACTGGAAGAGGGCCTTCATCATATCCTCCTCTGTATTGGAGGTGACCAAGTTGAGTGGACGACCATGCCTCTCGGTGAATGGAGAGTTCTCAGGGATCCTTGAAATTAGCTCCTTGAGTTGTGGAGGAATTCTTACAAGGTTGATTTAGATAGTTTTCCTGCGAAGTGATCCATATCCTACAAAACAAGAACAAAGATGAATCTCCAAAATCCTTGAAATGGTTAGTGAATGCATATGATGTTCATGATGTCCATGATGTTATGTACAAGTATGCATATACAAGCAAATCAAACAAGTTCTTAGTTTAGGATTGTAAGGGGTTTTATAGGTAAGTACCCTCTTGAAGTTTAGTTGGCTCAACATGTCCTAGTAATAGTAACCGGGTTCTAAGGAGCTCAATATCACTGAATTATTTCCTTGGTCATTGTTTCAGCTCAAGCCTCTTTAATGGAGACGGAAATATTCCAAGAAAACAACCCTCAATGAGTGTAGTATCGAGTATCTACCAACTTCGGACTGCACCAAAGTCGGTCATCTCACTACGCCCTAAAGGCCAGGTTGGTCAAGTAAAGGTTCTAAAAGTCCGTTAGTGCTTCGTGACATCACTCAGCGGCCCCGTATTCTCTTTGATTGACTCAAAGGCTACCGGTACCCACAAATATGTCACACTAACATAGCTATTGCTTATACCATGTCGGTATATCTCGCAAAGTTTCCACAGCGTATTGCTATTTACCTATAATGTTTCCGAAATTCGGGTGGAGGATTTAAACCCAAACAAAGAAACATAATGTAAAGCAAACAAATCAAAAAATGTAAGCAAATAAATGTTATCTATCCCTAAGGTAATCCCGCTTTTAATACTCCCCAGCAGAGTTTCCAGTTCTGTGATACGGTGGGAGAAGTGACTTGAGGGTTTTGTGTTTTATCGCAAATGTTGCGATTAGCAAGAGTTGCCATCGACTTTTCTTTTATCCAAAAGGAAAGGTGAAAAAGTACAAGAAAGACCTTTGAGATTGTTTCTTGAGTTAGGGGGGTAGATTATGAAAAGGGAAGGTATTAGCACCCTTTTCATCCATGGTTTTCCATGAGCTCTTAGTTACTTGCTTAGATCACTTGCTTTTGTTTGTTTGAAATTGTGCTTGGTGTGGTTTAGAAAGTATTTTGTAAAAGAGGCCATTCATTTAGGCAATCTTTGTAATAATTCTCGTTCGTAAGAATGTATACAAAGATGTTTTTCTTTTTGAAAATGTTTTCAATGTTTGTAAAATGTTTGGAAATGTGTGTGTTTGTTTTGAAAATAGCAAGGATTGTTGTTTGAAATAGAGAAAGTAACTAGAAGTAATCTACCTACTCAAACGTCTTTCTTGTGCATTTCCTATTCCTTTGCCATTGTTGTCTTACCATTGATTTGGTAAGCAACCATATCTTTGGATGTAAACGGGATAGGCATGAGTCATCGTATAACCATGATTAGCAATGTTGCAAAGTATCTTAGTATTTTCGAGGGACTAATATCATTTTGGTAAGGCAACTTTGAATAGCGTCATCGAGGGACTATGATCTTTTGATTTTGTTTGTTTTACCAAGATACTTTGCATGCGTAACATGGAAATTTTTGTATAAGGCAAACAAGTTGGGAAACCCTAAGGGTGTTTGTGTGCAAGTGTGTTTGATTGCATCCACGATTTTATCTTGAATTAGGATTTTCTATTTCATTGATTTTATCTTGCCATACATACTCTAATTACTAGCATTTACATTTGAAAGCGATAAAAAGCAAAAATGTAAAGTCCTACGCTATTACAATATTTAGGGGGGTGAGGGTATAAATTTATGAATGGGGAATCCAACGAGAAAAATAAAGAAAAATAACAAGGGGAAGAAAAAAAAGAAAGAAGGAGGGGGTTAGCGTGCTTCTGAAAGGAAGTCAGAAGTTCTGACTCTGGCCTGTTGCATGATATCAACCTGTTAGTGAAAATGTACAAGTCAGAACTTCTGACCATGGTGTGCTGCAAAACAGAAACCTTTTAGTGAAAATGTATGAGGTCAGAAGTTCTAACCCTGCTGGGCACATGGTAATTTTCAGAAGTTCTGATATTACTGATGGAAAAATAGGCCTCAGAAGTTCTGGCGCCAAAGTCAGAACTTGGTCTCCCCCTGTGCTAGTCAGAACATCTTCAATTTGGTTATTTTTCCATAAAACAGAAGGCATGCCTAGGGCAGTTTCAGCAAGTATCATAGCGTTTCAGAAGTCAGAACCAAAAGTCAGAGGCGAGTTCTGTACTGATTCAATCTCTACTTAGGCATACAGATGCGTGAAAATCTCAGAACATGCACAACATCAGAAGCATGATGTCTACATTGTGTTTTTAACATGCAAATCTGATGATGCTTAAGCAGTGAGGGTCAGAAAGTGCTTACCTTGCTGCTAGAAAAAGTGGACTGGAGTTAGCCTTAACTCTGATGATGTTCTGGACAGGTTCTTTGAATGGATGGATGGAGTATATGTATATATTAGTTAGAAAACTGTATGGGTATTTCTTAGTCAAGAAATATTTTGAGGGCAAATGGAGTTTGAAAGCATGGGATTCAAAGCTAATGGTTGGTATGTTGTGTTTACAGTTCTTGAAACTCTGGGAATTTTGGGCAGAGATTCAAGGTGTTTTCTTGCTAAAATTTTATGTTTCTTTCCAGCAATTTTTCTGAACTTTTTTTGAACCCTTTTTCAATGGACAATGGTGCTCTATTTATAGGCAAAGCTTTGTGGGTTTTTTAAACGTTAAGTGGCGCCAATACCATGCAATAGATACTGACTTAGTCTTGGAGAAAGTTCATAAAAAGTTGTGATGATTGACAGCTTTTATCCTAGGCTGGGTTAGTAAGCGATGATTAAGGAAAAAAGACACCCATGAGCGAAAAGTAGCGCATGAACCCATACCTAAATCTGCACAAAGGGTTTTTCATGCTACACGTGGAGAGACCCTTTGGACAAGTGCTCAAAATTGGTTGTGAGCATTAATGAGCATTAAATGGTGATGATATTGGTCAAGACTAAGAAATCTTATAATATGAGATTTGCATCATTACTTAAATATGAGCCAGTAGTTCTTACTTCAGCATAAGCCTAGAACAACGTACCCAAGTTCTGATCTTAGTATCCTGCTGCCTCAGCAAACTCTGAGGGTTCTCCAAACTTTCCAGCATGTTCTTTTGATTTGTCTCTGAAAACTCTGGACTTAGAGGTTCTGCTTCAGTGTAACACCCAATCTTCTGCCCCCTTACCTTCTATTTCCAGCACGTTCTGAAGGAGCTTTCAGGATTCATTGCTTTCTTTTCATTCCTCTAGCAAACTCTGACTAAACTTGTGTAACTGCTGAAAAAGCCATGTTTTGATTGAAGATTATGTGTTGAACCTCGTTTACAACTTCTTAATGAGTGTTATATGCTGAGCCAAGTTTGCAACTTTTTACTGCTCCTGCCTGGAGGTTGGTTCAGAAGTTCAGAAGTGTCAATTTTCTTAAATAGTTTAGAAAAAGTTCTAAGTATTTAGAATTTAACTTTTCCAAGGTAAAATTTTGACTTTTGAGTTTCTTGACGAAACAAATTTCATATTCCAACACATCTTGATGAAATATGATTTTTGTGTTTTGATCTTGATCCAAAAACCAAAGTTTGACTTTTTAGCTTGCAATTGACTATTTTGCCCTTATAAATGGCTTGCTTGGAAAGAAATGATAATTCAAGGCTTGGATTTGTACAAGGGAAAGCTTGAGAATTATGGGTGATTTTCTTGAGAAATGAGAGGGCAAATTTTGGGGTACAACACCATGGCTTCAAGACAAAAGAGAAAGGCTCCTGCTTCAGAAAAAGGGAAGAAAAATGTTGATTCAACATCCAATCCATTGCTTTCAACTCTCACCAAAGAGCAAGAAGCCAGATTTATCAAAGACTTTCAAAGGAAAATAGTATCCAACCCCAAATATGGTATGCTATCCTCCTTTCCACAAGAATGCTTTTCCTTTCAAAATGATCTAGCTGCTTATGGTCTCGAACCATTAATTTCTTTGTTCGGTCCATATTACCCGAATTTGGTAAGAATGTTTTTCAGCAATCTAACACCTCACAAAGGCAAATTGGTCACATATGTGCTGGGCACTCGTATCTCTCTAACTCTTCAGGTTGTTGGTGAGATCCTTCATATTCCTTTCATTGGAAGTTCCCTATATAATCCTGAAAACGAGATATGGGATGACTACCGGAAAAAGGAGTTCTTTTACAGCATTGGGCGGTTAAGTGAAGCTGAATTTCGCGCCAAACGAATTTGTGGTCTTGGCGGAGTAATTCCATCCAGAGACTCATTGAGTGTAGGTAACCTCCATATAGACGATCGTTTATATCATTATTTTCTGGTCTATATTATGTTTCCAAGAGCTGGAAACCACTGCACTGTTACCGACTTGGAAATGCAGCTAATTTATGCAAGAAAGAAAGGGGTAAGTGTAAACTGGGCAAGGCTTATCATGGTACATATGATGAGAGTGGATACAAAATCTAAATTTCTTCCATATGCTTATTTCGTCACTCTAATTATGGAGGAATTTGGTGTGGATTTTGCTGGGTTTGAAAAAGTGAATATGGATCCTAATCTAAACAAGATTTCCATTAAGAATGTTGACTCCAGAATGGGCGTGCATTACAATCCGAAAACAAAAACCATCACCTACATTGGTAAAGATGTTGTTGGCGATGAAGGAAATGACCAAGAAGTCGAAGGCGGTGAAGTTGTGCCTCCTCCTCCTACTGCTCCCTCTGGTCCAAGCAATCAAGAGCTTATGGATTACATGTCTCAACAATTTGCTTCCATGAACACCAACATCAACAATCAATGGAGTGCAATAAATGATTCCACTACAACTCGGATTAATGACTTCCGCACGGATGTGAATCAACAATTTTTGTACCTTTACTCTCATCTTCATATTCCACCATATGATCCAAATAATCCAGCTGCACCTCCTCAACACTACACAGAACCCCCACTTCAACGACAATTCCCGAATCAAGGCTCTTGGTCTTATAACCATCCGGACATATATCACCCTTAAAGTTATGGCTAACTATTTTTCTGTTATGTTCTTGTCTTGTTATTCAATGTTGTGTTTTGTTCAAAATTCTGTGTAATCCTTAAACAAATTGTGTTACTCGCTTAATTCTAAATTTTCTCAAAATATTGCTCTATTACTATTTGTTTTGTGCATCTTTCCCTTCTTTTTGATAATGTTAAAGGGGGAGAAAGATGTGTGGTACTTTATGCTTGTATTTTATGTGTCTCAATTTTTAAGGTACTCTCCAACCAAGATGAAGAAAATCAAAGGATTCCAACCCTCTCCTACATAGGGGGAGTTTTGCATCTTAGGGGGAGAAGCTCTTCAGGAAAGTACATTGCATCGGAAAGTACATCGCATAAAGCAAGATTTTTTTTCATCATCAAAAAGGGGGAGAAAGTAAAATCAAGCTTCTCAAATGAGCTTTTGTTTTGATGAAGACAAACCATGATTAACATAGAAGGCAAAGATTTATGATCAAGCTCAAAGCATCTAAGGACAATATCTCCAGCTCAAGGCTCTCAACAACTTTCAAGGTATAATAATATTACCTACTTTGATCTTAATATATAGATGCTCAATTTTGAAAAAGGAATGTTTAAAAATAATTACTCAAGTTTCTCAAAGTTAAAATTTCATTTTTCACTTGAGTGCAATCGATTTACACTTTAGTGCAATCGATTGTATACTTCAAATTTTCAGATCTTCTACTTTTGTTTCTCTTTGCAATCGATTTACATTGCTTGTGAAATCGATTGCATACTTAAAATTTTCAAAATGTTTGCTTCTGTTGCTCAGTGCAATCGATTTACATTGCTAGTGCAATCGATTGCACTCACTTACTTTTTGCTACTGACTTTACATGCAATCGATTTATATTGTTAGTGCAATCGATTGCACTCTTAAAACTTTTGAAAAAATAGCTGTTGAAACCTTGTGCAACCGATTTACGCAAAAGGTGAAATCAATTGCATGCTGCACATTTTTGAAAAATAGCAGCTTTTCACATGCCTTTTCATCATGCCTTTTCATTGAAACCTTTCACTCAAACTTGGCATTTGTTCATGATACATTTTCAGAACTTCATGTTGTTTCAAAAGGGTGTTATGAACATATAAATATTCATTTTCAAAATCTATTTCAACACCTCTTTCATAAATATTTTCTGAATTTTCAAAATACAAACTCAAGCATTCCTTCACTTTCATGCATAAGTTTTCTGCACATTTTCATACATTATCAAACAGAAAACTTTGAGCAATTATATCTTGAGTCATTGTACAATAATATTATTAGAAGAGAAGATCATAAATTGTTAAATCACTCCAAGTGATCAATGCTACTCTACTCACTCAAACTCAAAAATTGATAGTTACTTACTTATTTTTTCAAGATTGTTGGAAATAAGTTTAAGTGTTTTTTTTGAAATCTTATCTTTCCAAAGTTGTTGGATACAAGTATAGTTACTTTGAGAGGATTTTTCTCATAGTTAACATTGTGAAAATCCAAGAGGATTGTTCTTGGTCCAAGAGGATTGTTCTTGGTTGTTTGGTAGTTCTTGTTTAAGTTTGCCACAATAAGGAAATCTCTTTCATGTTGAAATGGGACTGGAGGACTCTCTGACCGTGAGGGGAACCAGGATATATCTCCTGTGTCTTTTATTTTTCTGCATTTTATGCTTTCCTAAATTCATCATTAACCAGAAAAATAAGAGCCATCATCACTAAAAACCAGAATTTTTTAAAGTACCTAATTCACCCCCCCCTCTTAGGCGCACTTCGTACTTACAGTCATGTTATGATGCATGGAATGTATATGCAAATGATTTCAAGGATTAATGAGATTTAAATTTGTATTGACAAAAGAAATGAACAAACATCAATTTTCATTAATTAGTTTGAAAAGATTACAACATGCCCATTGGGCTTACAAAATAACTTTCTAAGATAAAAAGACTGAACGCATCCTCTTCGGCGCGAGATAGGCATTCACACTTTACTCTTCTTGTAGCTGCTTCGTAAGCTCCAAGAACCTCTTCTAGATATCATAGAATTGAGCTTCGAAGGTATCTCATTCCTCCTTTAGCTGAATCCAACCCTTTTGCAATTCTTCAAGAGAAGTAGGCATGTCGGGATGAAGGATGGTGTACGGGACATCTCCTTCAACCACAGGTTCCATGATGACTGGTAAGATGGAAGGATAGCGCATCACAAGTTTTTGAGCACGAGCTCGTACCCACTTAAGGTAAGGCTCGAGGGAATGGAATTCTTGTGTCTCAGTGTCTTGCTATCCACTTTGCTCACCATCTTCGAAGCTCGTATAAACCTCAGACGATAGCTTTGATTGTTGCTCTCATAGTCGAATACCACTCATTGGATAAGCATCTCATGTGGACCATCCCTTCGGGCATAACCAAAATGTCGTAAGGCTAAGCAGAGATTGTAAGTGATACCTCCTCTAATGCCAAGCAAGGGGACATTAGGGAATTCTCCACAATGGTCGAATATAATAACATTATCCAAGGATCGAGAACACCAATGAACATTTGAATGTATGAGTGTTATCAACCTATGGGACCACATCAAACCTTGCTCGTTCTTCAACAAAGATCAGGGAAGATGCAAAATAAACCATCTTGCCAAGAGAGGAGTGAAACACATGAGGATCCCTCTTTTCCTCATAGTGCGAGATTGTAAAGAATGAAGGATATCCCCCAACAAAGTAGGCACTGGATTGCGAGACATGAAGATTTTGACAGCGTTTACATCTAAGAGTTGGTCAGGATTTGTAAAAAAAACCATCCCATTGATGAGAAGGACCACAATTTCTTCAAAAGCTTGTAAGTCCAAGGAGTTCCAACAATCTTGAGCTTTCTCAAATAAGAACTTGGCTAAGAAACTTTCGACACCACTCCTTGTTTCCTAATTAGTTGTGATATCAGATTGTTGCAAGTGTAGTTCTTGGGCAATCTCCTCAGGTTTTGGATCTCTTTCCGTACCATTGAAAGGTAGTTGATTGATAATGGGAATCCTCAAGAGTTGTAATAATTCTTCTAGAGTAGGAACAAGTTGATAATCGGGAAAAGTGAAGCAATGGTGTAGAGGATCAAAGAATTGGAAGAGAACCTTCATCATATCTTCATCACTGTTGGAGGTAACCAAATTTAGGAGGCGACCATGTCTTTCGATGAATGAAGAATTCTTAGGGACCCTTGATGCTAGCTCTTTGAGTTGAGGAGGAATCCTTACGAGATTGACTTGGATAGTATTCCTGCGGATAGAAGCCATGTCCTACAAAACAGAACAAAGATAAATCACAATAATCCTTGAAATGGTTAGAATGAGTATGATGTTATGATGTTTATGATGTTATGTATAAGTAAGCATATACAGACAAAGCAAACAAGTCCTTAGGTTTAGTCTTGCATGGATTCTCATAGGTAAGTACCCTCTTGAAGTTTAGTTGGCTCAACATGTCCTTGAAATAATAACCGGGTTCTAAGGGATCTCAATATCACTGATCTGTCTACTCGGGCATTATTTCAGCGCAAGCCTCTTTCATGACGACTGAATTATCCCAAAAATCCAAACCTCAATGAGTGTAGTATTGAGTATCTACCAACTTCAGACTGCACCAAATCCGGTCATCTCACTACATCCTAATGGCCAAGTTGGGAAAGTAAAGGTTCTAAAAGTCAGTTAGTGCTTCATGACATCACTCAGCAGCCCCGTATTCTCCTTGACTACTCAAGGGCTACCGGTACCCACAAATATGTCACACTAATATAACTATTGCTTAGACCATGTCAGTGTACCCCACACAGTTTCCACAATGTATTGCTACTTAACTATAAGGTATCCCAAATCCGGGTAGAGGATTAGAACAAGCCCAAACAAAGAACCAAAATGTAAAGTGTGATACGGTGGGAGAACTGACTTGGGTGTTTTGCATTTTATCGCAAATGTTTCAGTTAGCAAGAGTCACCATCGACTTTTCTTTTATCCAAAAAGGAAAGGCTGAAAATAACAGGAAAGACCTTTGAGATTATTTCTTGAGTTCGGGGGGGTAGATTATGAAAAGGGAATGTGTTAGCACCATTTTCATCCATAGTTATCTATGGGCTCTTAGTTTCTTTCTATATCACTTGCTTTTGTTTGAAAATGTGTTTTTTGTGGTTTTTGAAAATATTTTAAAAAGGCGCCATCGTTTAGGAAAACTTTGTAATAGTTCTCGTTCATAAGAACGCATACAAAGTGTTGATCTTTTGAAAATGTTTTCATGTTTGGAAAATGTTTTGAAAGTGTTTTTGAAAGTGTTGGTGTTTGTTTTGAAAATAAGTAAGGATATTTGATTTGAAAATGAGCAAGTAACTAGGAACAATCCACCTACTCAAAAGTATTTGTTCATTTCTTCCTTCCTTTGATATTTCTATTGTTGTACCCCAAAATTTCCTCTCTCATTTATCAAGGCTTTTCTCACAAGATCTCTTTGACTCAAGACTGGATTAGGGTTTGGTCAGCTCAAGACATCTCATCTTACACTGTTGACCCAAAATTAGGGTTTGAGTTTTCCCAAGGATTTTTGGACTATCAATGCTTCATATGACTTTTAAACATCATTATGGACCTCTAAGATTACTCATGAAAAGTTTCAAGCCTTGAACCACATTTTTGATCAGTCAATTAGACAGATGACCTAAATATCAACTGTATTGGGGAAAAAGTCAACCATGGCCCATTTACAGTCAAACTTCATAATTTTTTATCAACGTCAACATTTTAGACTCATATGTATCATTTGATCAAGTTTGGATCACAATTCCTCAAGAAATTTGATCAAATCATCAAAAGGGCAAAATGGTCAAAATTAGGGTTTTGACTGAGGAAGGGCAATTTCTGATTTTTGACCTAGCAAATAACCAATTAAGTTAAAGCATGATTCCAAGGATTCAATTGCATCATCTTGACCTAATTACATGGTTCAAAACTTTTCAATTTCATTGATAGACAAATGAAATTTGCAGTCAACTGATCAAAAGTCAACTATACACTAAAAAGTCAAACTTTGACTTTTTGGTCAAAATCAAGTGCCAAGGGTCACAATTCATCAAAACATGTCAAAATGTGAAACTTGTTCATCAAGAAATCAAGGATTGAAGATTGGGGTTTAAAATAGGAAATTTTCTTAACTTAGAAATTTTTCTAAGTATAGAAAATTTCTTATTTTTTCTCAACTTTAGGCCATTTTTTAACTATGATACAAGATGTTTCAAAGAAAGTTCCCAACATGAAATTTGTAGACCTCCATGAAATATACAACTTTTCTTCACACACTTTTCCATAAAGATGCTTGGATCTCAAGATATAATTTTGAGAATACATGCTCATGAACTAAATAACTTAGTAAAATTTTGCCCTAATTTAGGCAGGTTTTGGATCCAACTTCATGGCAATGTTTCACCTAGTTCCAAGAGGAATCATTTCAAATATGAGTTATAGATAACATTGAAAGCTTTCCAAAATGTCCAAGAAGTCCTCAAGATCATTTTTGAGTAGGGAGAATCGAAGAGATGAAGTTGGCAATTTCTCACTTTTGATTCAAGCCATTTCATGAAGAACAAAGTTCCAATCAGTACCTATGTTGCCTAATCCATGCTTTACAGGTTCCAAACTTGTTTCTTACTCCATAATTTAATTCTTACTCAGTTGACAAAGCTTTAATCCAAGCCCTAGAGCCATTGTCCAAGTTGTAATTCCATAAATGGCATAAAGTGGCCATTGCCATTTTGAAAAAGGTTCAATTTTACAATTTTACAATTCTTGAGCATTGAACCTGTCTCCTTTGCATATACAAGTACCACAGACCTAAGGCAAATTTTATAGAACATACACCAACCCTAAGCAAGCCAGTACAAGCATGTGAAGACTTGTCTCTTCATTTTGCTTCAAAAGCAAGAAAGGTTGCGAAAAGGCTAGAATACACAAATCTGTTGGAGAGCTGACTTTAAACTTATCCCATACTAATACACAAACACATTACAATTAGAAACACCATTGCTATAGGCTAAAAACACTCCCAAACTCCCTTTCACCAAAAAAACTGTCAAAACTTGCAGTTTTTGCATAAGCATAGCAATCCATCATTTGGCTCGTGCGTTTCAAGTTTCAATCATCAAAACACTTTACCTACTTGATATCTAACTGATCCAGACCCTCATCCCTGTACTATAACCCCTTCTTCATCATCTGTCATTTTTGTTTTCAAAGCTTACAGGTTGACTTGGATAGAGAGTTCCAGGCACTTCCAAAGCAAGGCAAGGATTGGAACACACTCAGGGAGGTTCAAGCAATCTCAAGCAATCATCAGGCCTTCATAAAACTCACTCCAACTCCATCCACGATTTCAACTGAAAGAGGTAAAAATCTCAACTTTTATCTCTTCATACAGGCATCCATTAGCCATGATTTGTGAATAAACAATGTAAACCTCATTGCTACGAAGCTGTACATGTATATATCTTGCATTTATTTGGCCTGAGTTGAGAGAATTTTGAAGTTCAAATTCCTGTAAAAATTAGGTTAAGATTTAGGGCTTTTAAAATTCATCTTGATCTTTTATTGTTAGCTTACATGATTTATATGGTTAGAATCGTGAGACAAAATGCTACAACATTCATGTTATCAGTTTTCATTTTTATTGAGAGATGAGAAAGTTACAGAGCATCTGGATGGCTAGAGGAAGAAGATGAAGTACAGGGCCATGGAAGCGTTTCATGTTATGTTATTTTTGTTTCACTTAAATCAACGGATGTATAGCCACCCCAGTGGCAAGGTAGCGCGCTGGTGAGACCCATGTCCTGGGTTCGAACCTTTGCGCTACCTTTTGTTTTTCACACTTTTTCCATTTTCTTCATTTTTGCTGTTTTTGCAGGATTGGGCTTATTTCTTTGGGCCTGAGTGTTTTTACTAACATATTACACCATGTCTCCTTACAGCACCCCTGGCCCATTATTTTCATATATTTTTATTTATTTATTTTTGTTTTCATTTTTGTTTATTAAATATTTTTCTTTAATACATAAAATCTTAAAAAATACAAATATGATAATATTTCATTTTATTTTATTTTTATTTTTATTTTTCACGTAAAAAATATATTTTATCTTCAATATTTACTAACTATCTTTCTTAAATAAATTTATAAAAAAATAAAACTTAGATATATTATTATCTTTTCTTTTATATATCTATATATACTTGTAATTATTTATTTTAACATATAAAAACTTTATATTTTTATACAATATTATTTATTATTTTAATATATAAAAAATACACAAAAAAACAATACATTAAAACTTTATTTTCTTTTTAGGGTTAACTTTGTTCTTTTTTTTAAGAATTAATTTCTTTTTTCCTTAAAATTATTAGGGTTTTAGGTTAAAACTCTTTTTACATAAAAAACAAAAAAAAAAATCTTTTGTTCTTGCATGTACATAATATTGAATATTTAAATATTGTATTTGATTATTCCAATATTCGTACAAATTCAATTTGGTTGTAATAATTTATTTAGATTTACATTCTTGCAAATCCCCATTCAAATTTGTTTTCCCCCCTCCCATAAATTGTTGTAATAGCTTAGTAATCTTTACATTATGCAATTTACCGCTTTACATGTCATGTTAGTAATTAGGGTTTGTATGGCAAGATAACAACAAATCACAAAGCATGAAAATAATACACTTGCACACAAACATCCTTAGGGTTTCTCCACTTGGTTGCCTTATACAAAAATGGCCATATTACGCATGCGAAGTATCTTGGCAAAATAAACAAATATAAGATCATAGTTCCTCGATGACGCTATTCAAAGTTGCCTTACAAAATGATCTTGGTCCCTCAAAAAATGCTAAGATACTTTGCAACATTGCTAATCATGGTTATATGATGACCAACGCCCATCCCGTTTACATCCAAAGATAGGGTTGCTTACCAAATTAATGGTAAGACAACAATGTCAAAGGAATAGAAAATGCACAAGAAAGACATTTTGAGTAGGTAGATTACTTCTAGTTACTTGCTCTATTTTCAAACAACTATCCTTGCTATTTTCCAAAACAAACACACATATTTCAAAAACATATTACAAACAATGAAAACATTTTCAAAAAGACAAATATCTTTGTATACATTCTTACGAACGAGAATCATTACAAAGATCGCCTAAACAATGGCCTCTTTTACAAAATACTTTCAAAACCACACAAAGCACAATTTAAAAAAAAAGCAAGTGATCTAGAAAGTAACTAAGAGCCCATGGAAAACCATGGATGAAAAGGGTGTTAATACCTTCCCTTTTCATAATCTACCCCCCGAACTCAAGAAACAATCTCAAAGGTCTTTCCTGTGCTTTTTCACCTTTCCTTTTGGATAAAAGAAAAGTCGGTGGCGACTCTTGCTAACCGCAACATTTGCAATCAATTAAAAAAACCTCAAGTCAGTTCTCCCACTGTATCACAGCTATCTTACCATTGATTTGGTAAGAAGCCCTATATTTTGATGTAGAGGGACGGGCGTGGGTCATCGTATAGCCCTGATAGCAATGTTATGAAATATCTTAACAATTCTCTTTGAGGGACTAAGATCATTTTGAAAGGCAAAATTTGATAGCGTCATTAAGGGATTATTGTTTTACCCCAAAATTTTCCCTCCCATATTCTTCAAGATTTGCTAAGAGCATGCTTCAAAATCTCCCAAGGGTTGCACAGTCCAATGGTCTCCTAACAGTCAAAAATTAGGGTTTTGGTTCTGGCAAAGAAATTGAAGTTTCCAAGGGTCCAAACAAGTCCCACATGCCCATAAATATTGTCAAGCATCCTCATGCTAAGTTTCAAGACTCACAGCACAAGATTGCACAGTCAAAACCCTAATTGCTCAACAGTCAACTGTAGGGGCAAAATGGTCATTTGACAGTCAAAAGTCAAAAAATTTGGTCAACATATCATTTTGAAGCCACAAACATCATTTGATCAATTCTTGATCATGATTCCCAAGGCATGGCTCAAAAAGTCTCAAGATGCAAAAGTTTCCATATTTGGACAGTTGAAAAAGTCAACTGCAAATTGACCAAGGCATAACTTCCACATGGTTTATCAGAAAAATTCCATCCAAAGCTCATTTTGAAGATAATGACATTTCCTACAACTCATCTTCACACTTCAAGTCCAAGAAATGCTCTCACAAAAAGTTATCAATCTCAACATTATAGGTCATTTTCAAAAGTCAACAAAAAGGCACTTTAACTCAAAGACCATAACTTGAGATTGGTAAATCAAAATGACATGGGACCAAAGGAATTGGTTAGAGGACTTCAAGACCTTTCCAAAATGTCCAAGAACATGATCAAATTTTAAACATTGAGCAAGATATGCCTTGTGGAAGTTGGGAAATTTTTGGGAATTTTGAAAAGTCAACTTTGCTTCAAATGTCTCAAAATTGCTAATGGGCCACAATTTCTTCCAAGAATCATCACCCAAAAGCTATGCACGACCCATGGACCCAAAGGGGAGTTATATTCTTATTTTTAATTTATTAATTGAATTTTTAAATCCATTAATTCATTTAATTAAAATTAAATATGAGAAAAATACTAAACAAATGTTTTCAAATCTTTTTATGCAGCATTTCAACTCATCATTCACTCAAGATTTCGTGCATACTCAAAAAGGCAAGAATTGGCAATGATTGGTATCAAAAAGGAATGAAAAAAGATTGAAAAAATCATGGAAGATCACAAATTTGAAAGGCATTAAAACTTGGATGTTGGGCTTGTTTTGTTGACCTAAATCATTCACATACATAAGCAAAACCTAAACCTAATCATAAGAACAAGAGGTTGCGCCCCAGATCAAGAACAAAAACTTGCATTTTTTCTTAAAAAAGTTCAAAACTGAAAAACATAGTTGCAGTGTTTTTCAAGGCCTAAAAAGTATCCCAAAAGATTGCTGGAGCCTTCCTGAACGTGACTCAATACGTTTCCACGCCCCATACATCAAGAATCGGTATAACCAAATCAAACTTTTCTTGAAATATTGAGTATTCGTGTTTGTATTTCCAGGCCATATCAATGCATTTTAATGTTTCATTTGTACTAATATGATCATTCCAAAGCTAATGGTGCCATTGAATTGAATTTATATCGCCTGTATCCAAAGTTGCCATGGAAGCTTTTTAGGGTTTCAAAGCTCCAAATTTGAGGTTTTACGCTTGAGGAAAAATTGGCCAACCAAAATAGCACCATTGAAGTCAGGACCTTCCAACGAATCCAAAACACTCATCGTGCCTTTTTTATGATTGCTCAATTTCTATTCGCTATTTTTTGTTGTTTCAGATTGTGGGGGTTTAAAACCCCCGCTATCTAGCTTATATTTTCAGGCAAAAAACGAAGAAGTGAGGAAGACGCTGAGCTGTAGGCATGTGATTGGTACATTTGAAACTTAGCGTGTTTTTTTATTTGGTTTCAGTATAATGCTTGCTTTCACATATGTTCTTTCTATCTTATTATATTAACAAACACGCGTGCATAGCACAGTTGGTGGACAGGGATAATTGCAAGCATTGGGACCTGGGTTCGATTCCCAGGTCCCCCACTTTATTCAATAATTTTTCTTGTAATACATTCCTGTGCAGTGTACTCCCAAAGGACCATCGTGTGTCCTCATCATCTGGTTTGCCACGCGCCAAGGAGATCCATCCAATGGCCAGATCACGCAGTCCACCCTATACCCTCAGTCAACCATGTACAGACGCGCTGGAAAAGTCAAAGGGGCCCTGACTTATTGGGCCAAAAATGCTTGCATATAACCTCCAAATTGGGTCAACCACCCCCCTATGTTTGTATTTCTTTCCCTTATTCTTTTTTTTTCTATTTTTTTATTTGTTTTAATTATTTTCTTTTAATTCCTTAAATTAATTTTTTTAATACAAAAAATCCAAAAAAAAATCAGAAAAGTAAAAAAATAAAAAATATGTTTTATTTAATAGTTTTTTTGTAAATAAATCTATTAATCAATTTTAGTTTTAATTTAGGGTCTAAATTTTAATGTATTTTCTAAATAATTAAAAAAGATAGAAATTAGGTTTTAGATTTTTATTCATTTTCTCAATAAAATAATTTCATCTTATTCTTATTATTAATAATTAATTATTTTTGTAAATAAAATTGTCATTAAATAATTAGGTTAAATTAGGTCAAACTTAAACATTTTTTTTAATAAATTAATAAACAATTTAGAACTAGGGTTTTATTCAACTTTTAATTCCAATTAATTCTCTTTAATTTCATAAATCCAAAAACATAAAAAAATAAATTCTTTTTTCTCATTTAATAATTAAATCAATTTTCAATTCCAATTTAATTTCTTTAAAGGGTCCAACGCCCTCGCACTCGATTCTTAATTCTTTTCGCGCATTTATTTTTTTATTTCTTTTATGAATGTAATGTATTTGCCCCAAAGCCTTGTAATAGATAATTAGGACATTTACTTTCCGTACCTTTATTCAAATCGGGTCTTGGTTTAATTTGGCGATGTAGACTCGCGCCTTGTAATAGCGTAGGACCTTTATTTTCCGCATTTTAATTCCCGCACCTTTTAACTGTTAATAATCACATGAAAGAATGTATGCTCAAATAAAATCAAAGCGTAGCTCACTCAATGCATGACCAAGACAAATAATAACTGAAAATGACACACGATTCACACACCACTCCTAGGGTACGCCTCACTGTTGCCTTGCCCCTCGAAACGTGGTCGTCGAGTAGAGGATGTTTTAGTAAGTCCTCATGTCCATGAACATGGCATGGGGGTAGCTTCTAAGGTATCCTCCTATTGCTCTGGTGACCACATTGTCCCTAATCCTCGAATTGACCCGAACACCTCCAACGGTGGTGCTGCCTACCTCTCAATGGTGGGATGGCACTACCTTAAGGACATTTACACAGACTAATTCCTTAGGGTAGGTAGATGACTCATGGATACTTGCTCTAATTCAAAACAAATCAAAAACTTCTTTTCACACGGACACTTTGCAAAGAGCTTTCAAAAACAACTTTTCAAACACTCTTGAGGACTGATACAAGAGTCGATCTGAAACTTTCAAAGAAAACTTTTTCAAACCCACTCACCTTGAAAAGCAAACAAATATTTTGAAAACACAAATGAGCAAGTATCTAAGAGCCCACGGATAACCATGGATAGAAAGGGTGCTAACACCTTCCCTTTCTATAAATCTACCTCTCGAACCGAGAACTAATCTCAATAAGGAATTTTTCTGTGCTTTTGTCCTTTCCATATTGGAGAAAATAAAAGACGTTGGCGACTCTTGCTTCCGCGACATTTCGCGAACCAGCGTTAAACAGTCAGTTCCAGATCCACCGATCACAGAACTGGCGACTCTGCTGGGGAAACTTATAAAGTGAGGTGTACCTTAGGATAGTTCATAAACTGTGTTTTCAATTGCTTTGACTTGTTTGCTTTAAATTGTGGGACTGTCTTGGGAGTTCTATAGATCCTAACCCGGATCTGGGAATACCTTCTTAGAAAGTAGCAACAAGGCTGTGAGGGAACTGTGCGGGGTATACCGACATGGTTGAAACAGTCTGCTACGTTGATGTGGCACTTTAGCGTGTACCGGTAACCCTTGAGTTCAGTCAAGGAGAGTACGGGGCCTCCGTGTGGTGTCGTGAAGCATCAACTGACCTTAGGAACCTTAATTGAACTATATTGGCCTCTTTAGGGTAGTGAGATAACTGACTTTGGTGCAGTCCGAGGTTGGTTGATACTCGATACTACACTCAATTGAGGGTTGCTTTCCTGGAATATTTCGGTCGCCAGTTCAGTGGCTAAATCGAAACGATGAACAATGAAAGCAATCCAGTGATATTGGGACCCTTAGAACCCGGTTACTTCTGATAGGATAGGTTGAGCCCACCAACTTCAAGAGGGTAATACCCAGACCCCATGCAGGCCTAAACTCTAAGGGCTTGTCTTGTGTGACTTGTGTGCCTTATCATGTTTGCCTTTGTAAATATCTGTGGCGTGTTTAATCATAGCATCATGACATCATCCAGCATCATATGCATTGACTAACCATTTCAGGGGTTCAAATCTTCATTTTTGTTCTTGTTTTGTAGGACATGGAAATTGTTCGCAGAAAGACAATTCAGATCAGCCTTGTAAGGATTCCTCCTCAGCTTAAGGAGCTTATATCCAGGATTCCTGAGAGCTCTTCATTCAGTGAGAAACATGGAAGACTCATCAGCTTGGTCAACACCAACATTGAGGAAGATATGATAAAGGTCCTGTTCTAGTTCTTTGACCCTCTGGATCACTGTTTCACTTTCCTGGATTATCAACTGGTGCCTACATTGGAGGAGTTCTCCCAGCTTCTGAAGATCCATATCCTTGATCAGCTACCCTACAACGGTACGGAAAAGGAACCCAAGCTTGAAGAGATTGCTAAAGCCTTACACCTACAATCATCTGACCTCAAGGGACATTGGGAAGTTAGAAGTGGCGTCAAAGGGTTCTTAGCCAGGTTTCTGTTTGAAAAGGCCCAGGAATGTTGGAACTCCCTTGACTTACAAGCTTTTGAAGAAGTTGTGGCCCTCCTTGTCTATGGTTTGGTGTTGTTCCCTAACCCAGATCAGCTTATAGATATCAGTACTGTCCAGATCTTCATGTCCAGGAATCCTATACCTACGTTGCTGGGGGACATCCTTCACTCATGTTACACTCGAACCATGAGAAAAAGAGGTGTTCTTATGTGCTGTACTCCTCTCCTGGGAAGGTGGTTTATTTCGCACCTTCCACAATCAGTTTTGAAGAACGAGCGGGGTTTGAGATGGTCACAACGGTTGATGACTCTTACACATGCAGATATACATTGGTGCCCTCGGTCCAGAGAGGATGTCACTATCATTGATCGTTGCGGGGAGTATCCTAATGTTCCTTTACTTGGAATCAGAGGAGGTATTACTTACAACCCATGCCTGGATTGGAGACAGTTTGGTTATGCTCGGAGGGACGGCCCTCATGACATGTTAATTCCTGACACAGTTTTTGACTTCGACAATGATGCACAAGGACTTCGCCAGAGATTTATCAGAGCTTGGAGGATGCCCAGTAAGATAGACAGCAAGACCCTGGGGCACAGGAATTCCATCCCATTGGAACCTTATCTCAAGTGGGTACGAGCCCGCTCCCAGAAGTTAGTAATGCCTTATCCTCATGTGCTCCCTGTGATCAAAGAGCCAGTCTTGGAGGGAGAGGTGTCCTACACCATTCAACATCCTGACATGCCCACGTCTTGGGAAGAGATGCAGAAGAGCTGGATCCAGCTTATGGAAGAACGGAATTCTCTTGAGACCAGTTTACATGCTAGTGAAAAGAAGGTTTTGGAGCTCACCCGCCTATTGCACGAGGAGAGGAATCTCAACACCTACATAGCTCCAAAGAGGATGCGTAGTGTCTTTTGGGATTGATTTGCTTTTGTAATGTTGTGCCCATGAGGCTTTGATGTATCAAGCAATTATTTCCTTAATGATAATGTGTGTTCCTTTTTGTCTACAACGAATTTGAATTTTCGAACCCTTGAATGCATTGCATAAACACATATCATTCATCATGTGCATAGCAGGTACTCTTCTTTTCAGGTTGCTTACTGTTCTTCGCTGTTTATTTCAGCATCATGAACCCTGAATCATCAACCGAGATGTCTATCAAGGCCCTTCAGGCGCAGAACACACAATTTCAAGAGCTGATCATGGGTTTGGCTCAAGGCCAAGAAGAGCTGAAGGCTTTGCTCCTGAAGAAGGAGAAGAAGAAGAAGATAACTGTTCTTTTCAACTCGGGCCGGAGGTTTGGTAATACTCTGCAGAATGAGGAAGCTGGTTCTTCTGTAGGAAAAGACAGTCCCCAAGGGGGAAAGGCTCCAAGTCCAGTGGTCTCTGACAACGAGACCGACTTTAATGAGGAACAGTATCCTCCTGCTGAAGACCGGTACAAGCAGTTGGAAGACAGACTGAATGCCATGGAGATCCAACAAGTGCCTGGGCTGGATTTCGGAGACTTGTGCTTATCTACTGGTGTGATCATTCCTCACAAGTTTAAAGCACCATCTTTCACCAAGTATGACGGGGCGTCTTGCCCTAAGCTACACCTCAGATCCTATGTGCGGAAGATTCAACCGTACACAGTGGACAAGAACTTGTGGATCCACTTCTTCCAGGAGAGTCTTTCAGGGACTCATCTCGAATGGTTCTATCAGCTGGATGGGACCAAGGTTCGTAACTGGGAGGAGTTGGCTACTGCTTTTTACAAGCAGTATCAATATAATGCCGACCTTGCTCCTACACGTACCCAACTCCAGGGTATGTCGCTAGGATCAAGCGAAGGTTTTAAAGAGTATGCACAGAAGTGGAGGGATCTGGCTGGCAGGGTGCAGCCTCCGTTAGCTGACCGTGAGCTGGTGGATATGTTCTTGGGGACCCTCTCCGGGCCATTCTTTAATTATCTTATCGGTAATTCATCTGCAGGGTTCACTGACCTCATTCTGACTGGGGAGAGGATAGAGGCTGGAATGAAGTCCGGTAAGATTCAGAAAGGTGCGTCTTCAAGTACTGAGAAGAAACCCTTTAAGAAGGAGGCCAGTGCTGTGTATGGGCCTAGAAGACATGATAAACCAGAATGCCGCCAATTTGTCAACGCGGTGGTGATTGCTAAGCCTGCTGCCGCTCCTCGGCAAACTAATCAACAAAGGGCTGAAAGACCCAGAAGAGAGTTTACCCGGCTGAGTATGACCCTATCACAAATCTTGCCACAACTGTTATCCACCAACTTAGTGACTGTCAGGGAGGCCCCAAAGGTTGTGAATACTGCGTCTCCCAAGTATAATCCAAATGCTCGCTGTGCTTATCATTCCGATAGCCCGGGGCATTCTACTGATGATTGCTGGGCCCTTAGGAATAAAGTGCAGGACCTTCTTGATGCGAAAGAGATACAATTTGAGGCGCCTGAGAGGCCAAATGTGGTGATTGCTCCTATGCCCCAGCATGGAGTGAATGTCGTTGATGAAGATGTGTATGCCGTTTCTGTGAATGATGTAGCTACTCCTCTGATGACTGTTAAGAGGAACCTACTGCTGGTCGGTTTATTTCCGGGTTGCAGCAAGGGTTGCCTGTTGTGTGCTGTTACCCCTACTGGTTGTCCTTTGCTGAAGTTGGGCATCCAAAGCCTGATGGACAGCAAAGAGATTCTCTTCAAGAAGACCGTTGTTCCGTTTGTTCCTGTGGAAGAAGTATCTGTTGTTACAATTTTTAACAATCCAATCAAGGCTCCCCCGAGGAAGCCAGTTAAAATCATGACAGTCGCACCCATTGTTATTACTGTTCCGGGGCCTCTCCCCTATAAATCTGATAAGGCTGTCCCATGGAACTATGGGGCAGATGTATATGTACATGGTATAAAGCAAGAGTTCAACACTGGTACCAGTATCAGCAATATCACTGGTCCAGCAAAAGTTACCCGCAGTGGCAGGCTCTTCTCGCCTGACATTGCGCCACCAGTTATTCGAAGACCTCTCATTATAACGCCTGCAAGTGCACCTGTTTCCACTTCTGATCAAGTTGCTTCCCCTGCTGCCGAGTCATCTAATGCTCGGGGCAAAGGGATTGAAGATGAGCCTGCCCGGATGGAGGAACCAAAATCTGTGAATGTTGAAGCCTCCCAGCAAGAGATGGAGGAAATTCTTAAAATAATCAAGAAGAGTGACTTTAATGTTGTTGAACAGCTGGGGCATACCCCCTCCAAGATCTCTATGCTCTCCTTGCTGCTGTGCTCAGAGGCCCATGCTAAGGCCCTGATTTCATTTCTAAAGACGGCCCATGTGCCACAAGAGACATCTGCAGACCAGTTTACTGATTACGTAGCCAATTTGACAGTTGATAATGGTTTGGGTTTCTCGGATGCTGACCTTACTGCCAAGGGAAAGAACCACAATGATGCCCTGCATGTCTCTATAGAATGCAGGGGAACTACTCTTACGCACGTGTTGGTGGACACCGGTTCTTCCCTGAATTTGCTACCCAAAAAGGCCTTAGACCGGTTGGATTGTGAGGGCCTGGAGTTGAAACCTAGCAACATCATTGTCAGAGCCTTTGACGGTTCTAAGAGGATGGTTCATGGAGAGATAGACATTCCTATTCGTGTGGGTTCTCAAGTATTCGACTCAACTTTCTATGTGATGGACATTCGTCCATCTTATTCCTGTTTACTGGGTCGACCTTGGATTCACAAAGCTGGGGCAGTGACCTCTACCCTACACCAGAAGCTCAAGTACCCTGTCAGAGGGAAGATTGTCACTGTGCAGGGAGAGGAGGAATATATGGTGAGTCACTTAAATTCCTTCCGGTATATTGAGATGGATGGGGAGTTCATTGAAACCCCCTTTCAGCATTTTGAAGAGGTACCTCCAACATTGGCAGCAGCAGAAACAGTGGTTGAAGAGGACTTTCCCTTGAAGATGGCTTCCTCAAAGGACGCCCGGGCTGTAATCAAGAAAGGTGAATGTGCTAACTGGGGCAGGCTCCCTGATTTTACACCTAAAACTGACAAGTTTGGACTGGGTTTTACTGCAGAGGCTCAGAGGGCTGTGCGCAAGGCAAAGACCAGAAGACCTCCTGTGCTCATCACCAATCCAGGAGTGAATGCTATTGGGGATGAAGATGAAGTGGAAGAATCAGAGTTCGATAGCTGGATCTACCCGACGACTGATGGTGGATTGACCAATTGGACTGCTAAAGATCATACTCCTGTTACTTTTGTTACGCAGTAATGAATTCCTTTGTTTTTGTTATTTGTAATAAACAATGAATTAAAACTCTATGGCCCGGTGTCTTACCCGGGGCACCGTGGCTTCATTTGTGAGGGCATATTAATTGTCATTTCATATATCATGAATAAAGACCTTGGACGTTTTCTCGCACTTCAAATCTTATGCTCCTTTTCTTTCTTTCCTTTCTTTATATATTGCAAAACAGCTGTATTTACACACACTCACTCATACAGGTTTCAATCCACTCTGGATCTCACTGGTAACGACTCTGCTACTGCCAGTTATGACTTCGAAAATCCGATCAACTTAGCCGAAGACGAAGGTGAAGATGATTGCGAAGTGCCTGGCGAGCTTGCAAGACTGTTACTCCAGGAAGAGAGGGCAATTCAACCACATGAAGAGCCGGTGGAAACGATAAATCTGGGTACTGAGGCAGACAAAAAGGAAGTCAAGATTGGTGCCAACCTAGAGCTCAGCGTGAAGCAACGGTTGACTCAGATGTTACATGATTATGTGGAGATCTTCGCCTGGTCCTACGAAGACATGCCCGGGTTGGATACCGACATTGTGGTCCATCATTTGCCTACCAAGGAAGACTGCCCTCCAGTTAAGCAAAAGGTCCGCCGTATGCGTCTAGAGATGTCTGAGAAGATCAAAGCTGAGGTTATGAAGCAGTTTGATGTCGGGTTTCTTGCAGTGACTTCTTACCCTCAGTGGGTTGCTAATGTGGTGCCAGTTCCAAAGAAAGATGGTAAGGTTAGAATGTGCGTTGACTACAGGGATCTGAACAGGGCCAGCCCCAAAGATGACTTCCCTCTACCTCACATTGATGTTCTGGTTGACAACACTGCTCAGCACAAGGTGTTCTCTTTCATGGATGGTTTTTCAGGGTATAATCAGATCAAGATGGCTCCTGAAGATATGGAAAAGACTACCTTTGTTACTCAGTGGGGCACCTTCTGCTACAAGGTCATGCCATTCGGGTTGAAAAATGATGGGGCAACCTACCAACGTGCCATGGTTGCTTTATTTCATGACATGATCCATCATGAGATAGAAGTGTATGTTGACGACATGATTTCAAGGTCCCAAACTGAGGAGGAACACCTTGACCATCTACAGAAACTGTTTGACCGTCTGAAACTGTACAAGCTGAGGTTGAACCCGAACAAGTGCACCTTCGGGGTAAGGTCTAGAAAGTTGCTAGGCTTCGTTGTAAGTGATAAGGGTATTCAAGTGGACCCTGCCAAGGTTAAAGCCATTCAAGAGATGCCAGTTCCTAAGACAGAGAAAGAGGTCAGAGGCTTTTTAGGACGCCTGAATTACATTTCCCGATTCATCTCACACCTAACTGCTACCTGTGAACCAATCTTCAAGCTGCTGAAGAAAGATCAGGTAGTACGTTGGAATGATGAATGTCAGGCCGCTTTTGACAGAATCAAAGAGTATCTCCAAGAACCACCCATCCTTATGCCACCGGTTGAAGGGAGACCTCTGATATTATACCTGACAGTACTTGACAACTCAATGGGGTGTGTGCTGGGGCAGCATGACGAGTCTGGCCGAAAAGAGCATGCCATTTATTACCTTAGCAAAAAGTTTACCGACTGTGAGACCCGATACTCACTGCTCGAGAAAACTTGTTGCGCTTTGGTATGGGCTGCTCGCCGGCTGAGACAGTATATGCTGACTCACACTACCTGGTTGATCTCAAAGATGGATCCTATAAAGTACATATTTGAAAAGCCTGCTCTGTCTGGGAGAATAGCAAGATGGAAAATGATTTTGACGAAATACGACATCCAGTACACGACTCAGAAAGCCATCAAAGGAAGTGTATTGGCAGACCACTTGGCACATCAGGCAGTAGACGACTATCAGTCAATGAACTTCCAGTTTCCAGACGAGAGCATCATGATAGTGACTGATTGTGAAGTACCTGGACCGGATGAAGGACCTGAGGAAGGATCCCGATGGTCTATGCACTTTGACGGAGCATCCAACGCTTTGGGTAACGGTATCGGCGCTGTGATCATATCCCCACAAGACACTCATACTCCACTCACTGCCCGGCTATGTTTCAACTGCACCAACAACATGGCGGAATATGAGGCATGCATCATGGGTCTTCAAGCTGCAATCGACTTAAGGATCAAGTTTCTGAGTGTCTTCGGAGATTCCGCTCTCGTGATCAACCAGATCAAAGGCGAGTGGGATACGAAACATCCGAATCTTATTCCTTACAGAGAATGTGTGTTGACAATGATCCCCCATTTCACAGAGATAACCTTTGAACATTTTCCGAGAGAGGAGAATCAGCTGGCCGACGCGTTAGCTACGATGTCTTCTATGTTCAAGGTCAAATGGGACAATGAGGCTCCCCGGATCATTATCTGGAAACTGGATGAACCGGCATACTGTTGTGATCTCGAGACTGAATTGGTGACTGAGAAGCCCTGGTACCATGAGGTGAAGAGATACTTGGAAGCTCAAGAGTATCCTGAAGGTGCATCTGTCAACGATAAGAAGTTTCTGAGAAGGTTCGCAGCGAAGTTTTTCCTTAGCAACGACATCTTGTATAAGCGAAACCATGATTCGACCTTACTGCATTGTGTGGATAAGACTGAAGCAGAAAGGATCATGGCAGAGCTACACGAAGGTACCTTCGGAACACATTCCAGTGGACACACTATGGCGAAGAAAATCCTTCGGGCAGGGTATTTCTGGTCCACAATGGAAGCCGACTGTTACCAACATTCTCGGACATGTCATAAATGCCAGATTTATGCAGACAAGGTGCATGTCCCTCCAGTTCCTCTGAATGTTCTGACTGCATCGTGGCCTTTTGCAATATGGGGCATAGATATGATCGGCGAGATTAAACCTACGGCGTCCAATGGGCATCGCTTCATCCTGGTAGCGATTGATTACTTTACAAAGTGGGTTGAAGCAGCCTCCTACGCCACTGTAACCAAGAATGTCATGGCACGGTTCATTCGGCATAACCTGATCTGTCGATACGGCGTCCCTGAAAGAATCATTACAGACAACGGTACCAATCTCAATAACAAGATGATCACTGAGCTCTGCGAGCAGTTTAAGATACAGCACCACAACTCTTCTCCTTACCGGCCGAAGATGAATGGGGCTGTAGAAGCAGCGAATAAGAACATCAAGAAAATCGTGCAGAAGATGACAGTGACTTATAAAGACTGGCACGAGATGTTACCGTTTGCTCTACATGGGTACCGTACCTCAGCCAGGACGTCAACCGGGGCAACTCCTTTTTCCTTGGTCTACGGTATGGAGGCTGTCTTACCGATCGAAGTGCAGATACCCTCTCTCCGGGTAATGAAGGATGCAGATCTGAGCGAAGATGATTGGATCCAGACACGACTTGATCAGCTAAACTTAATTGACGAAAAGACTCAATGCTATTTGCCATGGTCAGACGTATCAAAAGCGGATGATCAGGGCATTTAACAAAAAGGTCAGACCACAAGAATATCAAGTTGGGGATCTGGTAATCAAGCGCATTATCCTTCCTCAGAGCGATCCAAGGGGCAAATGGACCCCCACATATGAAGGGCCATTTGTGGTTAAACATGTGTTCTCAGGAGGAGCCATGATTCTAACCACCATGGATGGTGACGACCTTCCTCACCCCGCCAATGCAGACATAGTAAAAAGATACTACGCATGATAAAAAGACCCGCTAGGTTGACATACCTAGGCAAAAATTAGGGCTTCCCGGCGAACCAAAAGGGTTCGGTAAAAATGAAGGGATGAAATGAAAAAAATATGTACACCCGGCAAGTCGAAAACTTGAAAAGGCGGCTTGGGCAAAAATGGGTATCCCGGTGGAATGAAAACCCGAAAGGGCGGTCCAGGCAAAAGTTAGGGATAAAGCGTAATATTATGTCTCATTGGATCACTTTGCATCCAGAATCCGGTATCTACACCAAGTTCGGACGGCATCGATCAATCAGCTCCATCCTCGACTAGGTCATCAAGTGATGAGACGCTCGAAGATATAAAGGCGATAGCAGAGTTGGAACCCAGTGGGATTATTCTTTTCACACAGCTGTTTTATTTTCCTTTGTACAAATTGTATAAACTCTTTTATTCGGCGGCGTTCTCTTACTAGGACGTCAGCCTCTTGTACATAAAACGCCTATTTACAGGCAAATTCAAAAATCAATACAAAATCACTTTTCAGTTAAAATTGCCAATTGTTTTTCCTTTTCTGTTTTGTTTTGCGAAGAACGTCCAAGGTTCAATTTGTGATATATGCATTTGACACTAATTGCTAACTCATAAATATTTTCATACGAAACAAAGGATTAATTACAGGTAACATTAGAAACAGGGGCAATAATGAGGGGTCTAAGCGATCTAATTGTTCGGTCCACCAAGGTACCAAGGTAAGTTCAGCTGAAGAACATAATTAATATACCTTAACTCCCCAGAGAGTGAGCCAGCAAGTCAATGCACTCTCCCCAAGCAAAGTTATACTATCAGCCTTAAGGAAGTTGGGTATCCCCCGCAGATCTCAACATTCCACGGCACATCATACAGACATTCTTAACAAGCATCCCCGGCAGTCTTGATCTAAGATTGTTCCCCGGTGGTATACCAGACATTCAGCGGAGCCACTTCCCCAATACATCTCAAAAATCTCCCCAGGAGAGTCCAGTATAGTTCAAGATTTCCCCAGGAAAGTTCGAGTCATCTCCCCAGCAGGAAGCTTATCCCCAGTAGATTTTGGAAGCTTTCCCCCTACAGAGCATGAACGCGACTCCCGGCTTTATTCAAAGGTTATTTCCCTACCAGGATATAACTGGGTTATCCTCAGCCAAAAGCCACGGAAAGATCGTCCTCGGCGAAGTCTTCTTATCCCCAGCAAAGTCTATTAAAGCTTCTGACATAACAACGCTATCCCCAGTGAGGTTACCATCAACATCCCAGCAAAGTACCTCTCTCCCCACAGAGTATTGTTCCCCAGCAAGATCGCTAGAATAATTTTTCTCCCCGCAGAGTAATCCATTCGCCAAGTTTATTCCCCAACGGAGTTATCTTCTCCTACCGGTATTCTTGCAACTATCATCCCCAGCAGAAACAACAAAGCACTATTCCCCAACATCAGCCCAGGATGTGACTTCCTGGAACCCGTCAAGGATTTATTTTCCTAAGACGAAAACATACATTCAAAAACATCACATACATCATGATACATGCATGAACGCATCATATCTTACAATTTCATTTATGTTGAGAACATCATTGCTTGATCCATATCATGCATTGCATATGACTGACCTTTACCTTTCAAGAAAGATCCAGTTAAATTCTCAGCTATGTCCAAGACCTCCTCTGGTTCAGTTAAATCGATTCCTAAAGATTTTTCTGATTCTTATCCAGTTGAAGATTCCAAGACCTTGTCTGGTTCAGTTAAATCGACTCCTAAAGATTTTTCTGATTCTTATCCAGTCAAAGGCCTTCTCTGGTTCAGTCAGATCGACCCTAAGATCTCCCTGATTCTTATCCAGTTGAAGATTCTAAGACCTTGTCCGGTTCAGTTAAATCGATTCCTAAAGATTTCTCTGATTCTTATCCAGCCAAAGGCCTTCTCTGGTTCAGTCAGATCGACCCTAAGATCTCCCTGATTCTTACCCAGTTGAAGATTCTAAGACCTTGTCTGGTTCAGTTAAATCGACTCCTAAAGATTTTTCTGATTCTTATCCAGTCAAAGGCCTTCTCTGGTTCAGTCAGATCGACCCTAAGTTCTCCCTGATTCTTATTCCAGTTGAAGATTCCAAGACCTTGCCTGGTTCAGTTAAATCGACTCCTAAAGATTTTCCTGATTCTTATCCAGTCAAAGGCCTTCTCTGGTTCAGTCAGATCGACGCTAAGATCTCCCTGATTCTTATTCCAGTTGAAGATTCCAAGACCTTGCCTGGTTCAGTTAAATCGACTCCTAAAGATTTTTCTGATTCTTATCCATTCAAAGGCCTTCTCTGGTTCAGTCAGATCGACCCTAAGATCTCCCTGATTCTTATTCCAGTTGAAGATTTCAAGACCTTGCCTGGTTCAGTCAAATCGACTCCTAAAGATTTTTCTGATTCTTATCCAGTCAAAGGCCTTCTCTAGTCCAGTTAAATCGATTCCTAAAGATTTTCCTGATGAAGACTCAGTAGAGGACATCCAAGATTCTCTCATCGTTACTGTTGAGGTAGTAATCGCCCTGGATTCTCTCATCGTTACTGTTGAGGTAGTAATCGCCCCAGATTCTCTCATCGTTACTGTTGAGGTAGTAATCGCCCCAGATTCTCTCATCATTACTGTTGAGGTAGTAATCACCCCCAGATTCTCTCATCGTTACTGTTGAGGTAGTAATCGCCCTAGATTCTCTCATCGTTACTGTTGAGGTAGTAATCGCCCCAGGTTCTCTCACCGTCCCGTTGAGGTAGTAACCATCCCTGATTCATTCATCACCTTCTGAAGCTCCAGACTCGATTCCTGTATCTCGCTAGGGCACGTCTGAAGAAGTTGAAGATTCGATTCCTGTAACCAACCAGGGAGCGTCTACACAAAGAGTTTGAAAACCAACTCCTGTAACAGGCCAGGTAATCATTTTCTTTTCCAGGTACGCAAGCTCTCGCTAAGGAATCTCTTACGCGATCGACACTCAGATGGCATCTATAAGCCCATCCACCTATCCATCACCTCTCAACATGGCATCTGTAAGCCCATCTTCCTATCCATCAACCTCCAAATGGCATCTGTAAGCCCATTCGCATCATCACACTGCTAACATGTGAGCGCAAATTTCTGGGCACTCTAGTGTTCAATCATCTTCCACCTTCGGATTACGAAAGGCACGTCAGCCAATCTACATCCTCAGGTCTAAGAAGATTGAACAGGGGCAACTGTTGTACCCCAAAATTTTCCCTCCCATATTCTTCAAGATTTGCTAAGAGCATGCTTCAAAATCTCCCAAGGGTTGCACAGTCCAATGGTCTCCTAACAGTCAAAAATTAGGGTTTTGGTTCTGGCAAAGAAATTGAAGTTTCCAAGGGTCCAAACAAGTCCCACATGCCCATAAACATTGTCAAGCATCCTCATGCTAAGTTTCAAGACTCACAGCACAAGATTGCACAATCAAAACCCTAATTGCTCAACAGTTAACTGTAGGGGCAAAATGGTCATTTGACAGTCAAAAGTCAAAAATTTTGGTCAACATCTCATTTTGAAGCCACAAACATCATTTGATCAATTCTTGATCATGATTCCCAAGGCATGGCTCAAAAAGTCTCAAGATGCAAAAGTTTCCATATTTGGACAGTTGAAAAAGTCAACTGCAAATTGACCAAGGCATAACTTCCACATGGTTTATCAGAAAAATTCCATACAAAGCTCATTTTGAAGAGAATGACATTTCCTACAACTCATCTTCACACTTCAAGTCCAAGAAATGCTCTCACAAAAAGTTATCAATCTCAACATTATAGGTCATTTTCAAAAGTCAACAAAAAGGCACTTTAAGTCAAAGACCATAACTTGAGATTGGTAAATCAAAATGACATGGGACCAAAGGAATTGGTTAGAGGACTTCAAGACATTTCCAAAATGTCCAAGAACATGATCAAATCTTAAACATTGAGAAAGATATGCCTTGTGGAAGTTGGGAAATTTTTGGGAATTTTGAAAAGTCAACTTTGCTTCAAATGTCTCAAAATTGCTAATGGGCCACAATTTCTTCCAAGAATCATCACCCAAAAGCTATGCACGACCCATGGACCCAAAGGGGAGTTATTTTCTTATTTTTAATTTATTAATTGAATTTTTAAATCCATTAATTCATTTAATTAAAATTAAATATGAGAAAAATACTAAACAAATGTTTTCAAATCTTTTTATGCAGCATTTCAACTCATCATTCACTCAAGATTTCGTGCATACTCAAAAAGGCAAGAATTGGCAATGATTGGTATCAAAAAGGAATGAAAAAAGATTGAGAAAATCATGGAAGATCACAAATTTGAAAGGCATTAAAACTTGGATGTTGGGCTTGTTTTGTTGACCTAAATCATTCACATACATAAGCAAAACCTAAACCTAATCATAAGAACAAGAGGTTGCGCCCCAGATCAAGAACAAAAACTTGCATTTTTTCTTAAAAAAGTTCAAAACTGAAAAACATAGTTGCAGTGTTTTTCAAGGCCTAAAAAGTATCCCAAAAGATTGCTGGAGCCTTCCTGAACGTGACTCAATACGTTTCCACGCCCCATACATCAAGAATCAGTATAACCAAATCAAACTTTTCTTGAAATATTGAGTATTCGTGTTTGTATTTTCAGGCCATATCAATGCATTTTAATGTTTCATTTGTACTAATATGATCATTCCAAAGCTAATGGTGCCATTGAATTGAATTTATATCGCCTGTATTCAAAGTTGCCATGGAAGCTTTTTAGGGTTTCAAAGCTCCAAATTTGGGGTTTTACGCTTGAGGAAAAATTGGCCAACCAAAATAGCACCATTGAAATCAGGACCTTCCAACGAATCCAAAACACTCATCGCGCCTTTTTTATGATTGCTCAATTTCTATTCGCTATTTTTTGTTGTTTCAGATTGTGGGGGTTTAAAACCCCCGCTATCTAGCTTATATTTTCAGGCAAAAAACGAAGAAGTGAGGAAGACGTTGAGCTGTAGGCATGTGATTGGTACATTTGAAACTTAGCGCGTTTTTTTATTTGGTTTCAGTATAATGCTTGCTTTCACATATGTTCTTTCTATCTTATTATATTAACAAACACGCGTGCATAGCTCAGTTGGTGGACAGGGATAATTGCAAGCATTGGGACCTGGGTTTGATTCCCAGGTCCCCCACTTTATTCAATAATTTTTCTTGTAATATGTTCCTGTGCAGTGTACTCCCAAAGGACCATTGTGTGTCCTCATCATCTGGTTTGCCACGCGCCAAGGAGATCCATCCAATGGCCAGATAACGTAGTCCACCCTATACCCTCAGTCAACCATGTACAGACGCACTGAAAAAGTCAAAGGGGCCCTGACTTATTGGGCCAAAAATGCTTGCATATAACCTCCAAATTGGGTCAACCACCCCCCTATGTTTGTATTTCTTTCCCTTATTCTTTTTTTTTTCTATTTTTTTTATTTGCTTTAATTATTTTCTTTTAATTCCTTAAATTAATTTTTTTTAATACAAAAAATCCAAAAAAAAATCAGAAAAGTAAAAAAATAAAAAATATGTTTTATTTAATAGTTTTTTTGTAAATAAATCTATTAATCAATTTTAGTTTTAATTTAGGGTCTAAATTTTAATGTATTTTCTAAATAATTAAAAAAGATAGAAATTAGGTTTTAGATTTTTATTCATTTTCTCAATAAAATAATTTCATCTTATTCTTATTATTAATAATTAATTATTTTTGTAAATAAAATTGTCATTAAATAATTAGGTTAAATTAGGTCAAACTTAAACATTTTTTTTAATAAATTAATAAACTATTTAGAACTAGGGTTTTATTCAACTTTTAATTCCAATTAATTCTCTTTAATTTCATAAATCCAAAAACATAAAAAAATAAATTCTTTTTACTCATTTAATAATTAAATCAATTTTCAATTCCAATTTAATTTCTTTAAAGGGTCCAACGCCCTCGCACTCGATTCTTAATTCTTTTCGCGCATTTATTTTTTTATTTCTTTTATGAATGTAATGTATTTGCCCCAAAGCCTTGTAATAGATAATTAGGACATTTACTTTCCGTACCTTTATTCAAATCGGGTCTTGGTTTAATTTGGCGATGTAGACCCGCGCCTTGTAATAGCGTAGGACCTTTATTTTCCGCATTTTAATTCCCGCACCTTTTAACTGTTAATAATCACATGAAAGAATGTATGCTCAAATAAAATCAAAGCGTAGCTCACTCAATACATGACCAAGACAAATAATAACTGAAAATGACACACGATTCACACACCACTCCTAGGGTACGCCTCACTGTTGCCTTGCCCCTCGAAACGTGGTCGTCGAGTAGAGGACGTTTTAGTAAGTCCTCATGTCCATGAACATGGCATGGGGGTAGCTTCTAAGGTATCCTCCTATTGCTCTGGTGACCACACTATCCCTAATCCTCGAATTGACCCGAACACCTCCAACGGTGGTGCTGCCTACCTCTCAATGGTGGGATGGCACTACCTTAAGGACATTTACACAGACTAATTCCTTAGGGTAGGTAGATGACTCATGGATACTTGCTCTAATTCAAAACAAATCAAAAACTTCTTTTCACACGGACACTTTGCAAAGAGCTTTCAAAAACAACTTTTCAAACACTCTTGAGGACTGATACAAGAGTCGATCTGAAACTTTCAAAGAAAAATTTTTCAAACCCACTCACCTTGAAAAGCAAACAAATATTTTGAAAACACAAATGAGCAAGTATCTAAGAGCCCATGGATAACCATGGATAGAAAGGGTGCTAACACCTTCCCTTTCTATAAATCTACCTCCCGAACCGAGAACTAATCTCAATAAGGAATTTTTCTGTGCTTTTGTCCTTTCCATATTGGAGAAAATAAAAGACGGTGGCGACTCTTGCTTCCGCGACATTTCGCGAACCAGCGTTAAACAGTCAGTTCCAAATCCACCGATCACAATTATGATCTTGTATTTTGATTGCTTTTTGCTAAGATATCCGACATGTATAACATGGACATTTTGGTAAGGCAACAAAGTGGAATTACCTTAAGGGTGCAAGTGTGCAAGTGTGTTGGTTTACATGTTTGTTTATCTTAGATTAGGGTTTGCTAACTTGTTGATTTTAGTCTTTACATACAAACCCTAATTTGCTAGCATTTATATAAAGCGATAAATTGCGGAAAGTAAAAATACTAAGCTATTACATCATTAGGGGAAGGGGTATACAAATTTATAAATGGGGATTTTGCAAGAAAATAAACCTAATTAACTATTATAACCATATTGAATAAATGTTCAAGAATTAAAAAATAATAATGTACAAATGCAAATGGAAATGAAACATGATTTTTGTTTGAATTTTTATGAAAGGGTTTTAACCTAATTAAGAAAATGATTAACGAAAAATAAATAAAATTAACTTATACTAATTAAGAAAAGAAATTAACTTAAAAGGGATTTTTTAGGGTTTTTTATGAAAAGGTTTTAAATAAAAATAAAATGAAAGTTAATCAATTAAAATAAACCTAAGTTCTAAATTAATTTTAATTTACAAGAGAATAGTATAACAATTAAACCTAATTATAAAAATTTATTATAAAAGAAATACCTTAATTTGTTAAGAAAATGTTTTTTGGTCTTTTGTTTTATAAAGAAAAATAAAAATATATAAGTGTAAAAATAGTAAATAAAATATTTTTTGGATTTTTTATTAGTAAAATAAAAAATAATATTAGTAATAATAAAAATAATAAAATTAATATGAAAATGAAAATAAAATAAAGAAAAAGAAAAAGAAATAATAAAAATAAAGGGGCCAGGGGGTATGAAAGTAATCAAGGGGTTAGAAGAAGTAAAAAAAAAAGCCCAAAGGGGGGCAAGCTCATGCGCCTGTTTTCAAACAAAAAATGGAAAAAATATGGAAAAGAACCAAAAGGGTACCACTGGGGCTCAAACCCAAGTCCCAAAGGTGACAGGCGCATGCTTTAACCACTGTGGTGGTGATACATCCGTTAACTTAAACAAAACAATAAATATGTAACATAAGTTTTATCCTTAATGAACTTCATCTTCAACCTCCAACCAAAGAACCTGTAACTCATTCATTTCTCATCCATTCACAAAACTTCCAACATCAAACTTGTTAGAAATTTCCTCACGATTCTGAATATGTAAATAACTTAAGCTAACTCTCAAAGATGAGCATGAATTTCTAACAGTACCAAATTCTGACCTAAATATTTTCAGAGGTTCAAAATCAAAATTCTCCCTACTCAAGCAACATAAATGAAATCTATGGACATGTATAGTTTCAGGGCAATGATGTCTACATTTTATCTTCACAAATGCAAGCCTAACAATGCCTAAATAAGAAGATAGAAGTTCAAGAAAAATACCTCAAAACTGGAAATCATGAAATGAGTTTGAGCTTGATTCAAGGTGCTGCAATGATCAGGATAGCTTCCTTGAGTCTCTAGGAAGCTAATGCAATGCTTAGCTTGAGTTGAGAGTGGCTGAAATGGCCTGGAGAAGTCCAACTGCAATGCTCTGTTTTTGGTTATGGAGGATGATGGAAATGGAGTTACAATTTAGGAACAGTGATTGGGATGAGTTGTATTTGAAGTAAGGAAGCTTTTTGAGATGATTTGGAGAGGAAACGCACAAGTGGTTTGAGAGGTGGGAGTTTCTGGTCAGGTTCTGCACAACAATGGAGTTTTTTGTGCAATCTGAGTTTTCAGGGAGTTTGGGAGTGCTTTCAATCGTGCCTTAGCTTGAAAATAACTTGTATAGTTATATGAAAAAGTTTAGAGCACTTGAGGTTGATAGAAATGTGAGATATAGAGTTATAGCTATGTTACTTGATTTTGAAGAAAAATGGAAAACATGGTTTCAAGGCATAGTACAAGCATGGCCTGAGTTTACGAGAGGCTATAGACATGTTGCTTTTGCCTTTGACATTGCTCGTGTTCAGATGAAACAAGTTAGGAGATCTATGCATTGACTTTGTGATTAAAGTCACTTTTCCAAAATGGAAGTGTGAACTTTGTTCCATTAATGGAATAATCACTTAGACAATGACTCAAACACTTTGATCATGGCTCAAATAGTTGTGTAATCTTCTGATTATGGATAGATTTAGAGGTTAGAAGCCTGTAAAGTAAGATTCATGCAGCATGGGTATGGATTGGATCAAATGTTCATCATGAAAATGACTTGAAAAACAAGTTTGAAACTCTAACTTCTTGCCTTCGATTATCTTAGCTCAAGCATGATCTCAATGAGTTAATAGACATTTTGGAAAGCTTGTAACATCCTCTACAACATATATGTTGGACATTTTTGAAAATTCCTCTTGGAACTATATGAAAAATTGCCATGAAGATAGGTCAAAATCCTGCCTAAACTAGGGCAAAATTTCACCAAGTTTCCAAGTTTCATGAATATGTATTCACAAAATCATAACTTGAAATCCATGCATTTCTAGGAGAAGTTGTGTTCTACAAAGTTTTAGATATCATTGAAATATACAACTCTCATGTTGGAAGTTTCCTTTGAATCATCTTGCATTATGGTAAAAAAAATTCTCAAAGTCGTGAAAAAATATGAAATTTTCAACACTTAGAAAAAATTTCTAAGTTTAGAATATTTGACTTTCCAAAATGAAATATTGACTTTTTGATTTCTTGATGAACAAGTTTCATACTTTGACATGTTTCTATGAATTATGATCTTTGACACTTGATTTTGACCAAAAAGTCAAAGTTTGACTTTTCAGTGTACAGTTGACTGAAATTCATCTGTCAACCAATCAAACTTGAGAGATGTTTTGAGCCATTCCATTAGGTCAAAATAAAGCATATGAGTCCTTGAGATCATAAATTAAACCAATCAATCATTTTCTAGGTCAAAAATCAGAAATTGCACCTTCTTAGTCAAAACCCTAATTTTGACCATTTTGCCCTTTTGATGATCTGATCAAATTTCTTGAGGAATTGTGATCCAAAATTGATCCAATGACATATATGAGTTCATAATGTTGATATGGACAAAAAATTATGAAGTTTGACTCTAAATTGACCATAGTTGATTTTTCCCAATACAATTGATTTTTAGGTCCACTGATCAATTGATTGAGCAAAAATGTGATCCAAGACTTGAAACTTGACATGAGCAATCTTGAAGGTCCAAAATGATCCATGAAACTCATATGAGGCATTAAAAGTCAAATTGTCCTTGTGCAATCTCAAACCCTAATTTTTAGTCATCAGTGCTTAAGGAGGTGTCTTGAGTTGATCAAACCTAATGCAGTCTTGAACCAAAGGAGATCTTGTGAGAGATTACTTGATAAATGAGAGGGAAAATTTTCGGGTACAACATAAATAAAACAAATCAAACAATGAAAGCAAGTAAAGGTGATCTATCCCTAAGGTAACCCCACTTTTAAGTTAACCCCCCAGCAGAGTCGCCAGTTCTGTGATACGGTGGGAGAACTGACTTGGGTGTTTTGTGTTTTATCGCAAATGTTATGGTTAGCAAGAGTCACCATCGACTTTTCTTTTATCAAAAAGAAAAGGCTGAAAAGAACAAGAAAGACCTTTGAGATTATTTCTTGAGTTCGGGGGTGGGGGGTAGATTATGAAAAGGAAAGGTGTTAGCACCCTTTTCATCCATAGTTATCTATGGGCTCTTAGTTGCTTGCTAGATCACTTGCTTTTGTTTGAAAATGTACTTTGTGTGGTTTTTGAAAGTATTTTGAAAAGGCGTCATCGTTTAGGAAAACTTTGTAATAGTTCTCGTTCATAAGAACGTATACAAAGTGTTGATCTTTTGAAAATATTTCATGTTTGGAAAGTGTTTTGAAAGTGTTGGTGTTGGTTTCGAAAATAAGAAAGAGTGTTTGATTTGAAAATGAGCAAGCAAGTAGGAATAATCTACCTACTCAAAAGTCTTAGTTCATTTCTTCCTTTCCTTTGATATTGCTATCTTACCATTTATTTGGTAAGAAGCCTTATCTTTGGATGTAAAGGGACGGGCGCGGGTCATCCTATAACCATGATAACAATAGTGAGATATCTTAGCAGTTATCTTTGAGGGACTAAGATCATTTTGAAAGGCAACATGGATAGAGTCATCGAGGGACTATGATCTTGTATTTTTGATTGATTTTTGCTAAGATACCCCACATGCATAACATGGTCATTTTTGTAAAGCAACAAAGTGGAATTAGCCTAAGGGTGCAAGTGTGCAAGTGTGTTTGATTTACATGCTTGTTTATCTTGAATTAAGGTTTTCTAACTTGTTGATTTTAGTCTTTCCATACAAACCCTAATTACAAGCATTTATATAAAGCAATAAATTACGGAAAGTAAAAATACTAATCTATTACATCATTAGGGGAGGGGTTGTACAAATTTACAAATGGAGGTTGCAAGAAAATTAAACCTAATTAATTATTACAACCATATTGAATATTGTACCAAAATTAAAAATAAAATGCAAAAATATAAATGGAAAAAGAAATTATTTTTGTTTAGATTTTTTATGAAAGGGGTTTTAACCTAATTAAGAGAAATGATTAATTAAAAATTAAACAAAACTAAATTTAAACTAATTAAGAAAGATATTAAGTTAAAAAATGATTTTTAGGGTTTTTTTATGAAAAAGGTTTTAAATTAATAATAATAATAATGAAAATTAAATTAATTTAAGAGAGACCTAAATTCTAAGTTAATTTTAATTAAGAAAATAAAATAATAATTAAACCTAAATCTAAATATTAACTATTTAAGAAAAATAAATTAATTTATTAAAAGAAAATGTTTTTTTTGGTCTTTTGTTTTATAAAGAAAAATAAAAATGTATAAGTGTAAAAATAATAAATAAAATATTTTTTGGATTTTTTATTAGTAAAAATAAAAATAATATTAATAATAATAATAATAATATTAAAGAAAATAAAACATAATGAAATAAAAACAAGAAAAATGAAATAATTAAAGAAAAATGGGCCAGGGGCGAATAAGCAAGCATCGGGTTAGAATCTGGCAAAAAAGACAAAAGCCCAATGGTTTGGGGCCCAGGCGCCTGTTTGGAACCAAAAAGAGTGAAAATATTGAAAAAATGGACAAAAGGGTACCACTGGGGCTCGAACCCAGGTCCCAAAGATTAACAGGCGCGCACTTTACCACTGGGGTTGTTATACATCTGTTGATATAAACAAAACAATAAATATATTGTTAGAACAAAGTTTGAATCTACTACCCTATATTTAAGTTTTGATGATAACAAAGTGAAAAGATATAGTATTTATAAGTTTCATGTATGAACTATCTGCTGCCTAAAATTATTATGTTCTGACTTGCAGATACTCTGATTGATATAAGCAAGATCACATCTATTCAGCATCAGAACTTGATTTCAGACACCAGCATCAGAAGTTGCCATATCAGAATGTCAGAATCAGATGATCAACTCACGTACATGCTGAAGCCTGATGAACAAGACTGCGCTCAACACTCTGATAAAGAAACACAACAGTTCATCAGAAGCGAAGCAGAGTCAGAATAAGCCAAGCCAGAACTTGCATTAAGTAAGCAACGGTACTGTGCATTGAAAGCAAATTAATTCCAACGGCCTCATTCCAGACAAGATCTGCTCAATAAGGAAAGTTTGTTATTAGCATTGAATCAAGAATATTGCATCCAATGTTCATCATCTCAGTGCTATATAAACAAGACTTTGAAGATTGAAATGGCTAATGCTCTCCAAATCTCTACACGCACAAAAGCTAATCATAATATTCTTTCTCTCAGTTTTGCTAAACCACACATTCTGATATTCTATCATTGTTTAGCAATCTAGTTTCTAAGCTTCAATTTGTGTATATATCACAGTTGTGATACAGTTTTGTAGAAAACATCCACACACTTAGTTTTATCTCTTTGTAAGAAAGTGTTACCTTGATAAACTGGGTTGTGGTTTGGATCAAGAAGGCTTTAGCAGTTGTTAAAGCAGTCTGTAATATTCAGTTGAATATAGTGGATTAAGACCTCGTTGGAGAGAGGCGAAATCACCTTGACGGGTGGACTGGAGTAGTTTGAGATCAAACGAACCAGGATAAAAATATCTTGTTCATTGCATTAGATTTCAGTTTTACAATTCAACCCCCCCTTCTTGTGTTTTTCACCACTTCAATTGGCATCAGAGCACCTGGTTCTAAGCTAAAACACTTAACCGTGTCAGTACAAGATCCAGCGTCAGAAAAACACAATGGCAGGAAACAATTCTCACATCAGCAATGACAACAATGAGGACAGAGACAGATTCAGTGGCAAACCTCCAGTCTTTGATGGAGAAAACTTTGATTACTGGAAAGACAGAATTGAAAGCTTCTTTCTGGCACATGATGCTGATCTGTGGGATATGGTGACAGATGGATACACGCACCCTGTGAATGCAAGTGGTCAGAAGATTGATAGAAAAACAATGTCTGATCAACAAAAGCGTGACTTCAAGAATCACCACAAGGCCAGAACCATCCTCCTCAGCGCCATCTCCTATACTGAGTATGAAAAGATCTCCAACAGAGACACAGCAAAGAATATTTTTGACTCACTCAGAATGACGCATGAGGGCAACGTTCAGGTCAAAGAAACAAAAGCTCTGGCGCTCATTCAGAAGTATGAGGCGTTCAAAATGGAAGAATCTGAATCCATTGAAACCATGTTCTCTAGATTCCAGATTCTGGTAGCTGGTCTCAAAGTTCTGGACAAAGGATACTCTACTGCTGACCATGTCAAGAAAATCATCAGAAGTTTACCCAAGCAGTGGAGACCTATGGTTACAGCTCTGAAGCTAGCTAAAGATCTCAACAAAATCACTCTGGAGGAACTTATCAGCTCCCTCAGAAGTCATGAGATAGAGCTAGAAGCTGATGAGCCTCAGAAGCAAGAAGAAGACGAACTCTCCCTTCTCTCCAGAAGAGTAAATCAACTGTGGAAGAAAAGACAAAGGAAGTTCAGGAATCCCAGAAGATCTGATCAGAACGAGTCTTCTTCCAGATACAGAAGGACAGATTCTTCCTCTGGATACAGAAGATCTGAAGGCTCCTCCAGTAGCAAAAAGCCAAACACCAAAGACATCATCTGCTATGAGTGCAATGAGCAAGGACACTATAAGAGTGACTGCCCAAAGCTTCAGAGGGAAAAGCCCAAAAAGAAGTTCGGAAGAGAGAAGAAGAAAAGTCTCATGGGTACATGGGATGACTCTGACTCGTCTGAAGCTGACTCAGAATCAGATGATGAAAGGGCAAACATAGCTCTCATGGCTAACATTTCAGAAGATAGTGAAGCTTCTAAATCAGACTCAGAATCAGACACTGAAGAGGTATTTCCTAACTTTGCTGTTAACTTTACAAAGGCTGAACTTGCTGAAAGCCTTAATGAGATTCTGGAACGTTATCAGCAAATTAGAGCTAAATTCAGAGACCTGAAAAGGAATCTTGAATCTGACTCTAATAAGATTGAGAGTCTCAAATTGGAAAATTCTGAGCTGAGAAATAAGATTTCAAAATTAGAAAACACTTTACAAAACTCTCAGAAGGAACCAATTTCTGAAACTCCCAGCAACACTGATGAGATCATCAAGGAGTATGATCACAGTTTCCAGAAGTTCCTAGCTAAAAGCATAGATAGAAGCAGAATGGCTTCAATGATCTATGGAGTTAGCAGAAACGGCAGGAAAGGAATAGGATACCAAGGTAAGGTTCCTACACCAAAGAATGTCATGGACTTAACCATTAAACACACTCCTCTGAATTCACATTTTGTATATGGTCACTTACATGATATCAAATACACTAGCAGTAAGCACTCTGTGAAACCAAAATTCAACCAGAGTTTTGGTAAAACTAACAAATCAGGACCCAAGAAAATCTGGGTACCTAAGGATAAAATAATACATGTTGCAGATATCTTTAGCAGCAAGTCAGAAACACCAGTCATGGTACCTGGACTCTGGCTGCTCACGACACATGACGGGAAGAAGGCATATGTTCCAAAGCCTGGAACTTAAGCCTGGAGGCCACGTTGGCTTTGGAGGCAATCAGAGGGGAAAGATAATTGGCTCTAGAACTGTAGGTAATGGAAATCTTCCCTCTATTAATAATGTTCTACTAGTAGATGGATTGATGCATAATCTGTTATCCATAAGTCAATTAAGTGATAACGGTTATGATATAATCTTTAATCAAAAATCATGTAAAGCTGTTAGTCAGAAAGATGGGACTATCCTGTTTAATGGTAAGAGGAAAAACAACATTTACAAAATCAAACTTTCTGAACTAAAGAGTCAAAATGTAAAATGTCTTCTGTCTGTTAACAACGAGCAGTGGATCTGGCACAAAAGATTGGGGCATGTTAGTATGAGAAGAATATCTCAGATTAACAAACTCAATCTGGTCAGAGGACTTCCTAATTTGAAGTTCAATTCAGATGCTCTGTGTGAAGCATGTCAGAAAGGCAAATTTGCAAAACCTTCTTTTAAATCCAAAAATGTTGTTTCTACCTCTAAGCCATTAGAACTTCTGCACATTGACTTATTTGGACCAGTTAAAACTGCTTCAGTCAGTGGTAAGAAGTATGAGTTAGTAATCGTAGATGACTATAGCAGATGGACATGGGTAAAGTTCTTAAGACACAAGGACGAGTCACACTCTGTGTTTGTTACCTTCTGTAACCAAGTTCAGAATGAAAAGGATCTTAGAATCGTTAAAGTCAGAAGTGATCATGGTGGAGAAATTGAAAACAAAGATTTTGAGTCATTCTTTAATGACAGAGGCATTCTGCATGATTTCTCTTGTCCTAGAACTCCCCAACAAAATGGAGTTGTAGAACGAAAGAACAGAACATTGCAAGAAATGGCCAGAACCATGATCAATGAGACAAACGTTGCTAAGACCTTCTGGGCAGAGGCAATAAACACAGCGTGCTACATTTAGAATAGAATCTCAATAAGACCTATTCTGGAAAAGACTCCATATGAATTGTGGAAGAACAGAAAGCCCAACATTTCATATTTTCATCCATTTGGATGTACTTGCTTTATATTAAATACAAAGAATTATTTGAACAAGTTTGACTCTAAAGCACAGAAGTGTATTATGTTAGGATACTCTGAACGCTCAAGAGGGTACAGAGTATACAATACAGAAACACAGATTGTGGAAGAATCAATCAGTGTTCGTTTTGATGATAAGCTTGACTCTGAAAAGTCAAAGCAGAATGAAGTTTTTGCAGGTATAGAAATTGAATTTGCAGGTTCTGAAGACAAGTCATCAGAAGCTCTCAACACAGACATTCCTTCAACGTCTGAAAGGAGCACTGCTAGCAATCCTACAATAGCTGCTGATCAACCTCAGAAGAGATTACCCAGAAGCAGCTTGGATCACCCAGAAGAGACTATCCTAGGAAGAAAGGAAGATCCAATCAGAACAAGAGCAAGCTTCAGAAACTCTGAAGAAACACTTATGGGACTTGTGTCTCTGATTGAACCTTCTTCTATTGATGAAGCACTTCTGGATAATGACTGGATTCTGGCAATGCAAGAAGAGCTGAATCAATTCACCAGAAACGACGTATGGGATCTCATTCCCAGACCAAAAGGATTCAACGTCATTGGAACAAGATGGGTGTTCAGAAACAAGCTAAATGAACAAGGTGAAGTCATCAGAAACAACGCACGACTGGTTGCACAAGGTTATAGTAAGCAAGAGGGGATAGACTATACAGAAACCTTTGCCCCAGTCGCCAGGTTAGAATCTATCATACTTTTAATTTCATTTGCTGTTAATAGAGGCATCACTCTGTATCAGATGGATGTCAAAAGTGCATTCTTAAATGGTTATATAGAAGAAGAAGTTTATGCACACCAACCCCCAGGTTTTGAAAATACAAAACATCCAGAACATGTTTTCAAACTAAAGAAGTCACTGTATGGTCTGAAACAAGCTCCCAGAGCTTGGTATGAAAGGCTAAGTAACTTTCTGCTAGAAAATGAATTCACCAGAGGGAAAGTGGACACTACTCTATTCTGTAAATCAGTTAAGAGTGACATCTTAGTCTGTCAAATTTATGTTGATGATATTATTTTTGGTTCTACTAATCCTTCTCTTGGAAGAAAATTTGCTAAGTGTATGCAGGCAGAATTTGAGATGAGCCTCATGGGGGAACTGAAATTCTTTCTAGGAATTCAGATCAATCAAACTCCAGAAGGAACTTACATTCATCAGAGCAAATACATCAGAGATCTTCTGAAGAAATTTGACCTCTCAGAATGTAAGCCATCAAAGATTCCAATGCATCCCACGTGCATTCTGGAAAGAGAAGAGGTAAGCAAAAATGTAGAACAGAAAGTCTACAGAGGTATGATTGGTTCTCTCCTCTATCTGACTGCTTCAAGACCTGACATATTATTCAGTGTTTGTATCTGTGCTAGATTCCAATCAGATCCTAGAGAATCTCACTTAACAGCTGTTAAGCGAATTTTCAAGTATCTGAAAGGTACTACTAATCTGGGTTTGTTTTATAGAAAATCTAGTGATTACAGCTTAGTAGGCTACTGTGATGCTGATTTTGCTGGAGACAGAGTGGAACGCAAAAGTACTTCTGGAAGCTGCCAGTTTCTGGGAGAAAATCTGATCTCTTGGTCCAGCAAAAGGCAATCAACAATTGCTCTATCAACAGCAGAAGCTGAGTACATAGCAGCAGCAGGATGTAGCACACAAATGCTCTGGATGAAAAGTCAGCTTGAAGACTTCCAGATTTTTGAGAGTAACATTCCTATACTTTGTGATAATACTTCTGCTATTTGCTTAAGTAAGAATCCCATTTTACATTCTAGAGCTAAGCATATAGAAATAAAACATCACTTCATTAGGGACTATATTCAGAAAGGTATTTTGAACTTAAAATTTATAGATACAGACCATCAATGGGCTGATATCTTTACTAAACCCCTTTCAGAAGATAGATTTAATTTCATTCTGAAACATCTCAGCATGAAAGTGTGTCCAGAGTGAAAATGTTTTAATTCCATATATTTACCTTCAGAATGTTATTGTTTTACTGTGAACTTCTGATCAATCTCCTTTCAGAAAGATAGAACATGCAGATTGTATCAGATGCAAGTCTAAAGATCTGAGAGTCTAAGCTCAAAGACAGACGTGCTGATCACTACATCAAGCAAGTGTCATCCAATCATCAGCATATCTCTGAAGCAGAACGCGTGCACGCTTCTGAGAAGGCAAAGCGTTGATTGGGTGCATTGAGACACATGTCTGGTAACCGTTTTTAAGTATCTTTCTCAAATCCCCCAAAATCAGCAAGCATTTAATGAAAAGTAATCATGCTTTTAAAATGCAATCATGATTTTTCTCTCTCTTAAAAAACGTTTATCTTTTCAAAATAGTTTTGAAAACTCTATTTAAGCACATTAATCTCTCATTCTCATTCTTTACGTTTTCTCACTGATACTCAAGCATCTTCTGCATATTTCTGTGTTCATCTCCTGCAAAACCTATTTTCCTCAGTTTATTCTCAAAACCCTTTTAGTGTGAACATGGCAACCCCCAGCAGTGCTTCTGCAGGTCCTCAGAAGAAAGCATCATCTGAGCAATATCAAGTGCCATTCAGAACTCTCCTCACTCCTGTGAAGAATCTTGAAGTGCTTTCTGAATTAATCATTGATTTTGGAAGCTTGAAGGAGAACGGATTTGACCTAACTGAAGAAGTTAGGGCTCAGAAGTGGGAAATGTATTTTGACAGGTTGGTTGGACCAACATTCCCAATGCTAGTCAAGGAATTCTGGATTCACGCCAAGGCTTCAACACATCTAGTCACCTCCTTTGTTATGGGGAAGAAGATTGTGATCACTGAGGATCACATTGCAAGGCTAATCGGTTACAGTGGCGGTGGCGTCCGTTGTGTGGACATGGCTGAAAGATATGCTGATGTAGGTGTGATAGCTGCAAGGATTTTCACTCATGGGATGCCCAGCAGCAAGATTAAAGATCTGAAGGATCATTACAGAGTGTGGGCTAAGATAATTCTGGGGTGCTTCAACCACAGGAAACCAACCAGTTCTCCTGATTACATAAATGTGGATCAACAGTTCCTGATCTACTTTATTGATCAGAAGGTAAAGATCAATCTGGCTCACTTCTTGTTCAACCACCTCAGAACAAGTGTGAAGGAAACCAGGGAAGAAGAAAGAACCAAGAGGGATTGGATACCTTTTGGAAGGTTGATATCAGATATTCTGACAGAGAATAGGCTGATTGAGCATCTGATAGAAGCTCAAGAGCTAAGCACTATTGAACCAACAGTTGGGAAACCTCTGAATGCAAAGAACTTGAAGAAGATGAAGCTGATAGAGAATATTCAGAAGGAACCCAGAGCTACTCCTATTGCTGATATCACCAGCAGAAGAGTGCCTCTGAGTGACTTTCCGTTATTTTCTGAAATTGAATCCAAACCAGAGGTGGTTCTCAGGTACTTGGATGCGTGCAAGGCAGATGGTTCAGATCCAAATCTGATTATCAAAGCTCTGCATCAACCTCAGCAAGAAGTGACTCTGAAGAAGACGAAGAAGAGGAAGGCACCATCAGAAGGATCATCCCAGCAGACACCCAGGAAAAGAGGTAATTCATCTGCTGCTTCTGTTTTAAATTCTTCTACTATTCCAGCATCTATTCCTCCTCAAACCTCTCATAGAATCTCAATCCCCATCCCTACCATAGATGAAACTGTACTAGAAGAGGACCCTTCTGAGGCATTAAAACTCAGAAGACCCAGAACCAAACATCCCAAACAACCAACAATCTCAACAACATCAGCAATTGACCAAGTGTTGTCTGACATTGATCAACACACCTCTAATCAACCAATCTCTGAACCACAAACTGTTCCTCCTCCTCAACCAGAACAACAGCAATCTGCTGAAGAACCAGAACAACAACAACCACTCTTACCAATTCCAGAAGAACCCCTTATCCCTGAACAATCAGAAATTCCAACAACTTCTTCTCAACCAGCAATTCCGTCTCCCTCTCCCCAACCAGAAATTAATCCACCATCACCTCAAACAGAGTTTCATCACTCTGAAACTCCTTCTCCTCCACCATCTGAACCTCATTCACCTCAACCATCACCTTTGGCAATCCAGCTGCCAGGTGGAACAACTATCACCTTAGCACAATTGCCATCCTCATCAGAATCTACACCACCAAATACTCCCAAAACACCACCCAGTCCAATCATAATCTCTGATTCTGATACTCCATCTCCAAAACAAACAGCTGCTCAGAAAACCTCCGAAAACCCCAGCAGGACTTTCATAGACTTAACCAGTCTTGACCGTCTTGCTGATCTTAAACACAAAATTTCCATCCCAAAACCAAAACAACCAGATGTTGGCTTTGGTATTATGAATTTTGAAACAGGTGTGCTGCAATGGATTGCTTCTTTGAAGCAAGTCTGTCCTGGAATGATTGACCCAGCTGCTTCTGATCAGCTCTGGTCACAATTCAGACTTTGGGTACGTGCTGAAGCCCTCAAGTTGCAGGATATCAACTATGAGCAGGCACAACAAAATTTCAGCAAGCTTCTGAATGAAGTTGGAAGTCAGCTTCTGAAAGAAGACGTGCTCCCTCTGGATAGTGAACCTTGGTCTGAGAAACAGCAAGCTGCAAAGGTGCAATCAGAAGAAGACAAGACCATTCAAGCTGAAGAAAGTCAAGCAGAAGATGTTGCTGAAAGCTCTCAGAAGCTTCCTGCTTCTGATGCTTCTCAAGCTGCCTTGGACAGGCAGACTCTGGAAGAACTAAGGCTGAATGACATGCGTCTACAGCAGCGGATGGATGAAAGCGATCAGAAGATGAAAGAGAGAATGGATGTGCAGGATAGCAAGATTGACACTGTTGTCAGCATGGTACACAAGCAGAATGAGACTGCTGAAAAGATCCAAGCCATGCTGGAGAACCTGTTCACACGCTTTCCTCCTCAACCTTAGTCTCTTTTTTCATTCATGTCCTTTTTCATGTTTTCCTTGATTTTCTGATGTACTGCTTGAATATGTTTTGTACTATTTTCTTGTTTTGATTATGAACTCTCTTAATATGATTAGTTTTTCTGATCTTAATTGTTTTAGCACATCACCTACACTTTTTGATTGCTGACAAAAAGGGGGAGAACAAGAATGATATTTTAATCAATAACGGCTAACTAGACAGAAATTCTCAAACATTCTAACTCTATTACTTGAAAATGTTTTTTCTGTTTTGCTTAAAGTCTACAGGTACAAGGAAGCTCCTGGACACTCTGAAGACTTGAAGCTCTGAAGCTCTGATCACTATGAAGTTCTGATCCGCTCTGATTTTCTGATCCAAAGCAAAGCTCTGACAAGAAAAGCTCTGAAGCTCTGCTCTGACATAAAGCTTCGGATAAGTCAAAGACTCTGATACTCTGATGTTCAAAGAAAGGCAAAAAGATCTGATCCTGAAGAACACGTGTAATCAAAGGGAAGTAATAAACTCAGGGGGAGTATCTCTCAACTCTGATATCTCTTTACTCCTTATCCTTTTACTTCTTACTCTGATACATATCTCAGATACCTTTTCACGTTATTTTCATTTAAAAATATCTAGTTTTTGTCATCATCAAAAGGGGGAGATTGTTAGAACAAAGTTTGAATCTACTACCCTATATTTAAGTTTTGATGATAACAAAGTGAAAAGATATAGTATTTATAAGTTTCATGTATGAACTATCTGCTGCCTAAAATTATTATGTTCTGACTTGCAGATACTCTGATTGATATAAGCAAGATCACATCTATTCAGCATCAGAACTTGATTTCAGACACCAGCATCAGAAGTTGCCATATCAGAATGTCAGAATCAGATGATCAACTCACGTACATGCTGAAGCCTGATGAACAAGACTGCGCTCAACACTCTGATAAAGAAACACAACAGTTCATCAGCAGCGAAGCAGAGTCAGAATGAGCCAAGCCAGAACTTGCATTAAGTAAGCAACGGTACTGTGCATTGAAAGCAAATTAATTCCAACGGCCTCATTCCAGACAAGATCTGCTCAATAAGGAAAGTTTGTTATTAGCATTGAATCAAGAATATTTCATCCAACGTTCATCATCTCAGTGCTATATAAACAAGACTTTGAAGATTGAAATGGCTAATGCTCTCCAAATCTCTACACGCACAAAAGCTAATCATAATCTTCTTTCTCTCAGTTTTGCTAAACCACACATTCTGATATTCTATCATTGTTTAGCAATCTAGTTTCTAAGCTTCAATTTGTGTATACATTACAGTTGTGATACAGTTTTGTAGAAAACATCCACACACTTAGTTTTATCTCTTTGTAAGAAAGTGTTACCTTGACAAACCGGGTTGTGGTTTGGATCAAGAAGGCTTTAGCAGTTGTTAAAGCAGTCTGTAATATTTAGTTGAATATAGTGGATTAAGACCTCGTTGGAGAGAGGTGAAATCACCTTGATGGGTGGACTGGAGTAGTTTGAGATCAAACGAACCAGGATAAAAATATCTTGTTCATTGCATTAGATTTTAGTTTTACAATTCAACCCCCCCTTCTTGTGTTTTTCACCACTTCATATATAACATAAATCAAGTCCTGAATGAACTTCATCTTCAACCTCTAGCCAGAGAACCTGTAACTCATTCCAACATCAAACTTGTTAGAAATTTCCTCACGATTCTGAATATGTAAACAACTTAAGCTAATTCTCAAAGATGAGTATGAATTTCTAACAGTACCAAATTCTAAACTAAATATTTTCAGTGGTTCAAACTCAAAATTCTCCCTACTCAAGCAACATAAATGAAATATCTGGACATGTATAGTTTCAGGGTAATGATGTCTACATTTTATCTTCACAAATGCAAGCTTAACAATGCTTAAATGAGAAGATAGAAGTTCAAGAAAAATACCTCAAAACTAGAAATCGTGAAATGAGTTTGAGCTTGATTCAAGGTGATGCAATGATCAGGTTAGCTTCCTTGAGTCTCTAGGAAGCTAATGCAATGCTTAGCTTGAGTTGAGAGTGTCTGAAATGGCCTGGAGAAGTCCAACTGCAATGCTATGTTTTTGGTTATGGAGGTTATGGTAAATGGAGTTACAGTTCTGGAAATAGGATGTGGATAAGTTATATTTGATATGAGGAAGCTTTTGAAACTAAAAGACCAAGAAATGCACGAGGGAAATGGAAATTTGATATTTAAAGTCAGAACTTGCACAACAATGGTGTTTTGAAGCAATTTCTGGCTAGAGGGAGTTTGGGAGTGTTTCAGGGTCTTCAAGCTCGTGTCCTAGCTCACAAATAGTGACTCTATTTATAAGCAACGAGTTTGGAGACTTGTCCTTGATCAGAATTCAAAATCACATGTTATGGCTCTTTTTCTTATTTTTGAAGCAAGCTTGATACACATTGTCCCAATGCATAGTACAAGGCTGTCTAGAGTGGTTACAAACTTTAAACATGTTTATCTGACTTTGTATATTGAGTGTGTGCTGAACAAACAAGTTAGAGGCTCAAGAAGAGTGGACTTTGTGCATAAAAGCCACTTTTCCAAAATGACAATGTTGCCTTTCTTCCTAAAATGGTATTAAGCACGGGCAATGCATTGAATGCTTAGATTAAAGCTTCTAGCAGCTGTGAAAAACATTAATTATGGAGTGACATACAAGTTTGAGGCCTGCAAAGCAAAGATTATGCACCCTAGCATAGATTTGTTTCATGTGTTCTTCACAAAAATGACTTGTAATTCAAGTTTGAAAACCCTAACTTCTTGCCTTTGATTCTCCTTGCTCAAACATGATCTCAATGAGTTCTTGGAAATTTTGGAAAGCTTGTAACATCGTCTACAACCTATATGTTGGACATTTTTGAAAATTCATCTTGGAACTATGTGAAAAATTACCATGAATTTAGGTCAAAAGTTTGCCTAAACTAGGGCAAAATCTCACTAAGTTTCCAAGTTTCATGAACATGTATTCAAAAAATCATATCTTGAAATCCATGCATTTATAGGAGAAGTTTTTTTCTACAATGTTTTAGATCTCCTTTATATCTACAACTTTCATGTTGGAAGTTTCCTATGAATCATCTTGCATAATGGTGGAAGTTTGGCTCAAAGTTATGAAAAAATATGAAATTTTCAACACTTAGAAAAATTTCTAAGTTTAGAAATTTTGACTTTTCAAAATGAAATCTTAACTTTTTTATTTCTTGATGAACAAGTTTCATATTTTGACATGTTTTGATGAATTGTGATCTTTGGGACTTGATTTTTACCAAAAAGTCAAAGTTTGACTTTTCAGTGTACAATTGACTTTTGATCAGTTGACTGAAAATCAACTATCAATCAATTGAAATTGAGAGATGTTTTGAGCCATGCCATTAGGTAAAAATTAATTATTTGAAACCTTGAGATCATAACTTAAACCAAAAAATCATTGGCTAGGTCAAAAATCAGAAATTGCACTTCCTCGGTCAAAACCCTAATTTTGACCATTTTGCCCTTTTGATTATCTGATCAAACTTCTTGTGGAATTGTGGCCCAAACTTAACCAATTGACATATATGAGTTTATAATGTTGATATGGATCAAAAATTATGAATTTTGATTGTAAATTGACTACAATTGACTTCTTCCCCAATACAGTTGATTTTAGGTCAATTGATTGGGCAAAAATGTGATTCAAGACTTGAAACTTGACATGAGAAATCTTGAGGGTCCAAAATGATCCATGAAAGTCATATGGGGTATTAAAAGTTAATTTTTCCTTGTGAAATCTCAAACCCTAATTTTCAGTCATCAGTGCTTGAGGAGGTGTCTTGAGCTGATCAACCCTTGTGCAGTCTTGAACCAAAGGATATCTTGTGGGAGATTACTTGATAAATGAGAGGGAAATTTTGGGGTACAACAAGGAGTGATTTCAAGATAGTGGAGCATCTAGGGAAAAACCCTTCCAAGATCTCCATGTTATCTTTGCTACTTTGTTCCGATGCTCATGCCCGAGCATTAATCAAGTTCTCGAAGAAGGCTCATGTCCCTCATGAGACCACAACTGACCAGTTTGAAAATTAGGTGGCAAGGTTGAAGGCTGATAATGGTTTGGGGTTCTCGGATGCTGATCTGACACCACTTGGAAAGAACCATAACAAAGCTCTGCATGTTTCAGTTGAATGTAAGGGGACTACCCTAGCACATGTTCCGGTTGACACTAGCTCTTCTTTAAACGTACTACCCAAAGGCGCTTTGGACTGGTTAGACTGCGAAGGACTGGTGTTGAAGCCGAGTGATATTATTATGAGGACTTTCGATGGGTCCAAAAGGACGGTTCATGGAGAAGTGGATCTCCCGATCAAGGTAGGCTCACAGATTTTCAACTCTACTTTCTACGTCATGGATATCCGTCCTGCTTACTACTGTTTGCTGGTTCGCACTTGGATCCACGGAGCAGGGGCAGTAACATCAACCCTTCATCAAAAGCTCAAGTACCCGGTCAAGGGAAGGATTGTCACTGTTTATGGTGAGGAGGAGTTCATGGTAATCCACCTCAATTCTTTCAAATATGTGGAGATGGATGGAGAATTTATAGAAACCCCGTGTTAGGCTTTTGAAGTTGTTACACCTATGATTGCTACTGCCAAAGTCTCCTCTGACCTGCCCAAAGGTGATAGATTAGTACCAAAGATGGTTTCATTTAAAGATGCTCGTGCCACAGTCGAAGAAGGAAGCTTTGATACTTAGGGGAAACTCCCCGAGATCCCATTCAACGCAGACAAATGTGGTTTGGGTTTCACTATCAAGGCTCAGAAAGAAGTGAGGCGTGCTCGTACAGGGAAGCCCCCTCTCCGTATTGGAAATCATGAAGTAAATGTTGTGGAGGATTCTAATGATCAATGTGCATTTGAAGAATTGGTATACCCTAATATAACAGAGCTCAACAATTGGCACGCAAAGGACTTCGTTCACATCTCCTTCATTGAGGAGTAATTACTTGTTTATTGCTCTCTATTAATTCAAGAACATTTTGTCTGTAATATTAAGAAATGACTTTTAAGCCATATGTCTGGCCCGGGGCACTATGGTCCATTTGTCAAGGGTTTTATTTATGTTCATATTATCATATGATCATTCAATACAAATAATTGAACTTTTGCATTCAAATCTTTGTGCTCATTGTCTTTCTTTTTCTTCAAATGCGTTTTTCAAAATAGCCATGTATCTTACATGCACACACACACACTCTTGCAGGTCCTCGTCCACTTTGGATCTCATTGCCAATGACTCTACAATTAACAACTATGATTTCGAACGTCCAATTAACCAAGCCGAAGATGAAGGCAGGGAATATTGTGATATACCGGGAGAACTAGCCAGACTTTTATTGCAAGAGGAAAAATCTATTCAACCACATGAAGAGTCAGTCGAAGTCATCAATCTAGGTACCGAGATAGACAAGAAATAGGTCAAGATCGGTGCTAACCTAGGAGGCAGTGTCAAAAGCAGATTGGTTTAGATGTTGCATGACTATGTGGAAGTGTTTGCTTAGTGGTATGAAGATATTCTAGGGTTGGATACCGATATTGTAGTTCATCGTCTGTCGACAAAAGAAGATTGTCCTCCTGTCAAACAAAAAGTTCGTCGCATGAGGCCCGACATGTCTGAAAAGATAAAATCTGAAGTGATGAAAAAATTTGATGCAAGATTATTCGTTGTGACATCTTATCCCCAATGGGTTGCAAACATGGTTCCGATGCCGAAGAAAGACGGAAAAGTTCATATGTGCGTAGATTACATGGATCTGAATAGGGCAAGCCCCAAGGATGATTTGCCTCTACCTCATATTGATGTCTTGGTCGATAACACCGCTCAACACAAAGTCTTCTCTTTCATGGATGGTTTCTCCGGATATAATCAAATTAAGATGGTTCCTGAAGACATGGAGAATACCATTGTTGTTACACAATGGGGCACCTTTTGTTACAAGGTCATGCCATTCGGGTTGAAGAATGCATGGGCAACATATCAAAGGGCTATGGTAGCTTTATTTCACGATATGATCCATCATGAAATAGAGGTATATGTGGATGATATGATTTCAAGGTCACAAACTGAAAAGGAGTATCTCAATAACCTATACAAGCTATTTGAGAGGCTGAAAAAGTACAAGTTGAGGTTGAACCCTAATAAGTGCACGTTCAGAGTACGATTTGGAAAGCTTCTAGTTTTTGTTGTCAGTGGTAAAGGCATCTAAGTCGATCCTGCCAAGGTGAAGGCCATCTAAGAAATGCCAGTCCCCCACTCTAAAAAGGACGTTAGAGGATTCTTGGGTCGTCTTAACTATATCGCCCACTTCATATCTCACTTAACAGCTACTTGTGAGCCAATCTTCAAACTCTTGAAGAAAGATCAAGTAGTCAGATGGAATGATGAATTCCAAGCTGCCTTCGACAAAATCAAATAATATCTACAAGAACCTCCTATCCTCATGCCTCCAGTTGAAGGAAGACCCTTGTCATGTACTTGAAGGTGCTAGATAATTCTATGGGGTGTGTGTTGGGCCAACATGACGAGTCTGGCCGAATAGAGCATGTTATATACTACCTGAGCAAAAAGTTTACCGACTGTGAAACAAGATATTCACTTCTCGAGAAAACTTGTTGCGCTCTGGCATGGGCTGCTCGCTGGCTAAGACAATATATGTTGACTCATACCACTCTACTGATTTCTAAGATGGACCCTATCAAGTACATCTTCGAGAAACCTGCTCTTTCCGGACGGATATCTAGATGGCAAATGATCTTGACTGGGTATGATATTCAATACACAATGCAAAAGGCTATCAAAGGAAGTGTATTAGAAGATCATTTGGCCCATCAAGCTGTTGATTATTATCATTCTATGAACTTTGACTTTCCGGATGAGAATATCATGCTAGTGGCCGACTGTGTGAAACCTAGACCGTATGACGGACCTGAACAAGGATCCCGATGGACTATGGTCTTCAATGGGGCTTCTAACGCTTTGGGTAACGGAATCGGTGCGGTGATCATATCCCATGAAGGTTGCCACACTCCTTTCACTGCCAGATTATGCTTCGATTGCACGAACAACATGGCTGAGTACAAAGCATGCATTTTGGGTGTGAAGGCTGTCATTGATTTGAGGATCAAGCATTTGAATGTGTCCGGGGATTCCGCTTTAGTGATTATCCAAGTAAAAGGATATTGGGACACTAAACACCCTAATCTCATTCCTTACAAGGAGATGGTGCTATCTCTGATTCCTTACTTCTAAGAGATCACCTTTGAGCACTTCCCTAGAGAAGAAAATCAATTAGCCGATGCTTTGGTCACAATGTCTTCTATGTTCAAGGTCAAATGGGACAACAAAGCTCCTATGATTACAATTGAGTGATTCAGCGAACCTGTGCACTGCTTTGAGCTTAATACTGACACAGAAAAGTCATGGTACCATGAGGTGAAGAGACACCTTGAAGCACAAGAGTATCCCTAAGGAGCTTCCATCAATGACAGAAAGTTCTTATGAAGATTCTCAGCCAAATTCTTCCTAAGTAATAGAATCTTGTACAAACGTAGCCATGATTATACTCTACTCCGATGTGTGGAAAAGAATGAGGAAGAAGAAATTATGGAAGACATGCATGATGGTCTCTTTGGGACTCACTCTAGCGGACATACTATGGCCAAGAAAATCCTGAGAGCTGGTTACTATTGGTCAACAATGGAGGCTAATTACCATCACCACTCAAGAACTTGCCACAAATGCCAAGTCTATGCAGACAAGGTCCATGTGCCTCTTATTCCTCTGAATGTCATGACTGCTCCGTGGCCATTTGCAACGTGGTACATTGACATAATTGGAGATATTAAACCTACTGCTTCCAATGGATATCGCTTCATTCTTGTCGCTATCGATTATTTCACCAAATGGGTTGAAGCCGTCTCATTTGCCTCTGTCATAAAGAACATTGTAGCCAGATTCATCAAACATAACCTCATATGCCGCTATGGTATCCCCGAAAGGATCATCATCGACAATGGGACTAACCTCAAGAATGCTACGATTACCGAACTTTGCACTCAGTTCAAAATCAAGCATCACAATTCTTCTCCTTATAGACCTAAGATGAATGGCGCAGTGGAAGCAGCCAACAAAAATATTAAGAAGATTATGCAGAAGATGGTAATGACCTACAAATACTGGCATGAGATGTTACTGTTTTCTCTTCATGGCTACCATACTTCAGCTCGGACATCAACTGGGGAAACTCCCTTTTCTTTGGTCTATAGCATGGAAGTTGTTCTGCCAGTAGAAGTTCAGATTACCTTACTAAGGATTATGAATGAAGCAGGCCTAGGCGAAGACGAATGGATTCAGACAAGATTGGATCAGTTGAACTTGATCGATGAAAAACGAATGGTTGCTGTTTGTCATGGTCAGATGTACCAAAAATGTATGATCAAGGCTTTCAACAAAAAGATCCGGCCTGGAGTATATCAAGCTGGTGACTTTGTGATAAAGTGCATCATTCTTCCACAAGGCGACCCTATGGGAAAATGGACTCCCACTTACGAAGGGTCATTTGTTGTCATGGTGGTGCCATGATGCTTACTACTATGGACGGTGAATATTTTCCACATCCTGTGAACGCGGACATAGTTAAAAAATACTATGCATAAGAGATCCGCTAGGTCGACACGCCTAGGCAAGATAAGGGCATCCCGGCAAACCAAAGGTTTGGGAAAAAATTAGGGATATATGAAAAATATTATACACCCGACAAGTTGAAAACCCGAAAGGGCGACTTGGGCAAAAATGGGTATCCTGGTGGGCTGAAAACCCGAAAGGGAGGTCCAGGCAAAAATAAGGATTAAAAGCGTACGACTATGTCTTTATGGAATCACCACAATCGACTTTATTACCAAGGTCTGAGTTCAAACGGTCCAAGATCAGTCCAATCAACTTCTATTAATGACAAGGTACGTTCGAAGACATTAGGGGAATAGTAGAGTTGGAATGCAATGAGATCACTTCCACATGTCTATTTTCTTTGTTTTCAATTTTTGTTTTCCTTTTGACGATTTCCTCTTATTAGGATCTCTGTCTATTTGTACAAAAACGCCTATTCATGGGCAAAATATCAATACAAATATACTTTGAAGTGAAAACCTTCTGTTTTTTTGTTTTGAATGCAAAGATGTCCAATGACTAAAATTGAACGAACATATGCATGTGAACATAATTAAAACTATTTAGCACATGTGTCCTGCCAAGCTGCAACAAACATCTCTTTAATGTACATGGGATGTCCCCACAGAGTTATCTCATTATCCCCATAAAGTCCTTTTCATAGGGTAGTCCCCAACCAGAGTCTCAATCTCTTGACAACCCTCTCCCCAGCTAAGTTGGTCCTAAAAGAAGAAGCTTTGTGGATATCTTCCTAAAAGAACTCACTTTGTCAGCAGTTCGTCAAGTATTCCTCAACAGGGTTTATTTCCCCACCTGAGTCTGTCTTCCCCGACTGAGTCTATCCTCTCCGACTTGAGTTTGCCTCTTAGACTATTACAAATTAGAGGACCACAACCCATGATCCCCAATGAAGTCGCCAACAAATTCATTACTATCACTGAAAGTTGCTGTGAAGCCTGGACCCGGCCAGATAATAGTTTAACTTCAGTAAGTTGTTGTGAAGCCTGGGTCCAACCAGATAACAGTCAACTTCATTCTTTCATACAAGTTACTATAAAGCCTATACCCGACCATATAATAGTACAACTTTCAGTCACTATGAAGCCTGGACCCGACCAGATAATAATGTAACTTCTAAAAATACTATGAAGCTTGGACCCGGCCAGATAATAGTTAACTTCTCAAGACACTATGAAGCCTAGACCCGACCAGATAATAGTTTTAACTCCTCGAGATATTGAAAAACATGGACTCAACCAGACAAGGGTTTAACTTCTTTTCCCCAGTAGAGTTTGCCTCTACCCTAGCAAGTTACTGTGAAGCCTGGACCCGACCAGATATCAGTTCAACTTTATCTTTTAAAGCGAGTTATTGTGAAGCCTGGAATCTGACCAGATAACAATTAACTTTATTCCCTCAGAAATTTATTGTGAAGCCTGGAATCCGATCAGATAACAACTAATTTCAAGCAAGTTACTGTGAATCCTGGATCTGACCAGATATCAGTTCAACTTCATCTATTCAAGCAAGTTATTATGAAGCCTGGAGTCCGACCAGATAGCAATTAACTTCATCCACCTCAGAAATCTGCGAAACCTAGAATCCGACCAGATAGCAGTTTAATGTTGGTAAGTTACTGCGAAGCCTGGAACCCGACCAAATAGCAGTTTAACTTTATTCTCCCAAGAAATTTTTTGCGAAGCCTGGAATCTGACCAGATAATAGTTAATTTAATCTTCCTCAGTAAGTCACTGTGAAGCCTGGAACCCGACCAGATAACAGTTCAACTTTAAGCAATTTTCTGCGAAGCCTGAATTCCGACCAGATAACAGTTAATTCAGATCTTCCCCTGCAAGTCATTGCAAAGCCTGGAATACGACCATATAGCAATCAACTTCATTATCCCCAACAAATTGCTACCAAGCCTAGATTTCGACCAAATAACATCCAATTCTCGATGCTCTTCAGTCAGGAATAATTCCCCAGTAGAGCATTGAACAATCAAAACTCCTAAACTCTTTTCCCAAAGCAGAGATCAACACTCTCCACAGAGTCTTCCCAAACAAACCAGTATTCCCCAACAGAGTTTCTCCTAAAAAAAGAACAGGAATTCCCAACGGAAACAGTTTAAACAAAGTTGAAGATACGCCTACTCTCCAACAACAGTTCAAGTCTCAGCCTCCCAAGGCTTTCCAGCATGTTGTCAAGGATTTATTTTCCTAGACAAAGACGCGCCGCAATAAATGCATCACATTCATAACCCATGATACATACACGACAAGTGCATACAACATAAGCTCATTTATTTTGAGAGCATCATTACACCATGCATACATTTGCACATAACTAATCGTTCTCCTTGCAGGAAAATCAACAGGCAAAGACATCTGCCACTCCAGTTTAAATTAACCAAAAGATTTATCCTGATACCTTCCCCAGTCACTCTGAATGGCATCTCTAATCCTGTTCCTACACAGTCAACTAACACATCATCGAGTGCAAATTTCTAGGCACTTTAGTGTTCAATCATCTTCCACCTTCAAGTCATGAATGGCGGACTCGCCAATCTAAATCTTTAGGTTTAAGAAGATTGAACAGGGGCAGTTGTTGCACCCCAAAATTTTCCCTCTCATTTCTCAAGAATTCTCTCACAAGATCTTCCATGACATCAAGTTTGCAGCACTAATACATCAATTTAGGTTTGGAATTGGCACAAGGGCAAAATGGTCAATTGCATACTGAAAAGTCAAACTTTGACTTTTGAATTAAAATCAAGTTTCAAGAATCATATTTCATCAAGATATGTTAAAATATGAAGTTTGTTTCATCAAGAAAGTCAAAATTCTAAATACTTAGAAATTTTTTCTAAGTGTTTAGGAAAGATGATAAGTTCAGAACTTCTGGCCAGATTTTTACCATGATGCAAGTTGATTCTGGAAGAACTTCTGACATAAGAGTTTTAGATCTCAATGAGATCTAAAACATTGCAGAACAGAACTTCTCCTAGAAATGCTGGGATTTCAAGTTATCAATCCTTGAAGACACGTCCATGAAACTGAAGCACTCAGTAAATTCTGGGCCTTTCCAAGACAGAATTTGGTTAGAACTTCTGGGCCAGTTTTCATGAAGGTTCAACAGAGTTTGCAAGAGTAATTCAAAGAAGGTATACAAAGCATATTACAGGCTTTCTAAAAAGTCTAAGAACTCCTTCAGAACATGCTGGAGCAGGGAGATTCAAAGATCAAAAGTTGGATATTTGTTCTAAGTTACGTTGATGCTGAACTTCTGATCCAGATTAAGCTATGATACATAACCTCATATTGCAGGTTTGCTATTTTGATAAATCTCATCATCATTTAATGCTCACACCCACTTTTGAGTATTTATTCAAAGGATTTCCCCACGTGTGGCATGGAAGTACCATTGTTGTCCTTAAAAAGCAAACTTTTGTACAAAGTTTATGCTGGGCCCATGCTTTACTTTTGCTTCTGAGGGTACTTTTCCATAATTCATGCTTACAAATTCAGTTTAATCGCGGCTAAAGATGCTAACCACCCTACTTTGTGCCTTGAACCATACTTGTTTAAACTTGCTTCAAGAACAAGTCAGCGCCTTAGCATATGGTGGTTGTACTCTTGGCTTCTCCAAGCTCCTAAATCCTTGCCTATAAATTGAACTTCATTTGCAATTGTTAAAGAGGTCGAAAATTTGAGAAAAAGCTTTGAAACTTTACTGAAATTTCCAAGAACTTGAGACTGCAAACATAAACACAAAATCTGCCAGTTTCTATTTTTTTGCATCCAAACTCTAATTTTTCTCGCGTGTTTCTTGATCAAATCATCCATACAGTTTCCAGAATACACATAGAATCTTTCTCAAATTTTGTTTCCAAACTGTAAAACAACCTTCATCACCCTCTGTTTAAAAAAAAAAACAGAACTTTGTGTTTTCACTGCTCCAGAATTTTCTCACCATTCACAGCTCAAGTTAAGAGTTGTCTTAGATTTATGAGAACTTGAGGAAGTTGATCAGAGCATCGCAGCAGCCAAAACCAGGCTCTAGTTCACAGAACAATCTCCAACTGCAAGGTAAGTTTCTTCTGACTTATACCTCATTGTTTAGGCATTTCTAGGCTGTATTTTCAAAGATACAATGTAGATACCATGGCTCTGATTATGTATATACTTATAGATTTCATGTATTTTTTCCTAAGTAGAGAGAGAATTTCGGTTCAGAACTTCTTGAGGAAATTAGGATTCAGAATTAGGATTAGTAAAATTCATGCTTGCTTCTGATTTATAGTTCTGATATTTTATATTTCTGAAACCATGATGAAAACCGCTGCAACTACTATGTTTGCGTTTTCTGTTTTTGTTGAGAAATGGCTAAGCTGCAAATACTCTGACTGGCATGAAGAAGGAGATGAAGTTCGTCATCAGAACTTACTTTGTAATATATGTTTATGTTTTTTCTTCTAATACCGGATGTATAGTCACCCCAGTGGTAGAGAACGCGTGCATATGACATTAGTGTTAAGGGTCCTGAGTTCTAGCCCCAGAAACCCCTTTTTATGTTTATTTTCTGACATATTTTACCCTATTATTTGTCAAACAATAACCCTGGACCAGAACTTCTAGATAAAACCCCTCCCATTTGTTTGTCAAAATAGTGACCCTGGACCAGAACTTCTAGATATTCTTATCCAACAGCATTGACACTTCACTTGCCCATTATCAGAACTTCTAGGTCTCCAGTTGCATTAGAACTTCTAGGCTCTCTCAAACGAACATAGCTTCTGACCTACCAGTGACATTAGAACTTCTAGATTCCCAGCTGCACTAGAGCTTTTAGACTTCCTCAGCAATCAGAACTTCTAGGCTTTCCTTTGTTCCCAACAACTTCAGAACTTCAGTGTGCCTGAATCCAGAACTTCTGGCCTTCCCCATTGCTGCTAATATGTTATTTCTGATTTGCAGCGCACCAGAGTTAGAACTTCTGCTCTCCCCTCTTTAAGCAATACACTGACTCTGATTCTTTTTCCTTTTATTATTTTTATCATCACTTTTATTTTCATTAATCAAAAACACCAAAAACACCTTATATTCATGCACTTGGTTTTATTTCTTTTAAAACAAAAAGACTAAAATATTTTCTTAAGCAAATTTATTTATTCTCTTAACAAAAACAAAACAAGCCTAGTTTATATTTCTTGTACATTATTTCAATATGGTTGTAATAGATAATTAGGACTTTAATTTCTTGTAATCCCCATTTGTAAATTTGTACACCCCATCCCCCTAATGATTGTAATAGCGTAGAATATTTACTTTTCTCAATTTATTGCTTTCATATAAATGCTAGTAAAGTAGGATTTTTATGGGAAGATAAAATCAACAAGTAGACAAACCCTAATCAAAGACTAAATGCATGCAAATCAAACACATTATTCACACATGCACCCCTAGGGTTAACTCCACTTGTTGCCTAAAAAATGGTCATGTTATGCATGTGAGACATCTTAGAAAAATAATCAAAATACAAGATCATAGTCCCTCGATGACGCTTCAAATGTTGCCTTTCAAATGATCTTAGTCCCTCAAGAGAAATGCTAAGATGTCTCGCAAATATTGCTATTCATGACTACGCGATGACCCACACCTGTCCATTTTACATCCAAAGATAAGGCTTCTTACCAATCAATGGTAAGATAGCAATATCAAAGGAAAGGAGGAAATTAATGAAAGACTTTTGAGTAGGTAGAAACGTTCCTAGTTGCTTGCTCACTTTCAAAACAAACATCCTTGCAAACACACACCAAACACTTTCAAAACATGAGATATTTTCAAAAGTCCAACACTTTGTATACGTTCTTATAAGACGAGAACCATTACAAAGTTTTCCTAAATGAAGGCACTTTTCAAAAATACTTTCAAAAACAACTACAAAGCACACTTTCAAACAAAGTAAGTGATCTAGCAAGCAACTAAGAGCCCATATATAACTATAGATGAAAAGGGTGCTAACACCTTCCCTTTTCATAATCTACCCCCTGAACTCAAGAAAAATAATCTCATAAGTCTTTCCTGTTCTTTTCACCCTTTCCTTTATTTGGATAAAAGAAAAGTTGGTGGTGACTCTTGCCATTCGCAATAATTGCGATCAAACGCAAAACATCCTAAGTCAGTTCTCCCACCGTATTACACATACGCACAGAGACTAGAGATGGAAGCCCAGGGGAACCATACACACATATTGTTTTACACGCATACACAGCCTAAGAGAAGCACACCAAAAACTCTCAAAACACAACAAGATCACACCACATTTTCTCTCTCTCCTTTAAAATCCAAGAACATCCAGCAACTCTAGTCCCCCACACAAGTTCCAGTTTCAAGCAAGGTAAGTCCCCTTGACCTTACATCTTTTATTTCAGCATGACATGTAAATAGCCCTGTACTTACTTTTTAGTTCAGCATAATATGTAGATAGCCTCTTAGTTATGTTCTTCGTTTCTACCCTCTTGGTTTGTTTGATTTTCTTGTTGGAACTAACCTGTACAAATTTAAACGAAAGACAAAAAGAATGTGAACAAAGGATATGTGTTGTACCCCAAAATTTGCCCTTGCATTTTTTCCTCAAGAAATCACAGCTTCAGACGTTTCCTGATTTTTCAAACTGACTCAAGAATCGGTCAAACAGACTTTTCTCGTCAGTCAGATAAAATTAGGGTTTCCTTTAGTTTTTGAAGGGTCTGGAACAATTCAAACAGTTTGCTTAGGGATTTGGTTGATTTTGGTTCAGCTTCGATCAGGCCGACGTTTCTTTGACGTTTAATCAGGAATTAGGGTTTTCATGTGTGGTTCCTCAGAAAGATTTAATTCTACGGTGCTTTGCAAGTTATTCTGAGATTTGGATTGAATTCGCATTGTTTGACTTAATCAGTGAAAAGATGCATTTGGATTGGATTTGCAATGTTTGGTTAAAATCAGTAAAAGGAAAAACGTCTGGGCAATTGCTGTGATTGACTGTTGTTTTGCTTTGGATGTTGGAACCGCCAAGTTTAATTGATCAATGCTGAAGCAATGTTTATTTAATTATTTATTATTCTAAGATTAAATAGTTGGAATTTATTTTCAATTATTTTAATTTAAAGAATTATAGATAATAAAGTAAACAATTGAAAAGAGGAAAAGAATTAATTGGATAAAAAAGCTTTTATTAATCTGTATAATTGTTTTTGTTTACAAATTGTTTACAATAATGATTTTACAGTAATTAAAACTATCCTAATTTTTTCTAAATCTCCAATTCTTCATTAAAGAGACAGACAGTTTAATTTAGGCTCATCATTAAAGGCAACTGACTGGAATCAGTTAGCCCTCTCTGCAAATCACGAGATTTCTCCCGGTTCACAAAAAGGGATGAATATTGCTTGCTAATCATGAATGCACAAAGTTGAGGTTCACAAGTCAAAATTGTCAAAACTGCATAGTCCAAAAGTTTCAAACTGAATGGTATAAACAAAGTCCAACTAAGTTCCAAATTCAAAATTGCCACAAGCTGCCAAAAAAAAGGCTGTCAAAGATATCAAAGTATCAAAAGGTACAAGATGCAGCACAAAGTATGGAAAAGAGAAAGAAAATATGCAGGCTAAAACTAGTTTTGCAAGCAAGCAAAGAATCATTTCATCATTTTTCCAGCAGTGCCTTTTCAGAACATAGTACACTTAAGCAATATTAAATGCTTTATTTTGTACTAGAGAGAGAGGAGAGAGAATGAAAGAAAGCAGGCTTACAGGGCTTAGTCTTGAAGAAACAAATGATATAAAACTAACTGCAATAGAACAGTAGAAGGGGGGCAGAAAAACACATAGTCAAAAAAAAAACAAACAATACAAACTGAGAGAAAACCAACAAGGCCTGCCTCCAAGACATTTTTCAAAACCTCACAAAAGCATCACCTGTTTTCAAACACAAGCCTGAACCACTGTAAACTTCAAATAAAAACAATGTCAAGATAACCATTAACCTGAAGCATCAAGCTTCAAATCCAAACCTGTCAAACACACAAACAGGTCCATACAAGCCTAACCTGCATAAGCCTTTAACCTGCACCAAACTGAAGCCAAGCTTCAGAACCAGAAAAAGCCCATAACCAGCTCGAACCTGATACTGCACCAAGGCCTGAAGCCAGCAAATCTGTAAGCTTACCAAAAGCCATAGCCTCAAACTGTAACTTAACCCAAGGGCACTAAACCAGAAAGAGGCCACAGACTGTGTCAAGCCATCATCCTGCTTATGACCAATTCCAAAACACAAACTAAATACTCAAAGCTCTCAGAACTAAAGCAAGTTCATCATTGAGCATCTAAAGCCAGCACAAAGCCAAGAGAGGGAAAGCTAGTCAAAACTAATGTTTTAACAATAGCATATTCAGAAGCATACAGGGTCAAACATCAATATCAACTCAATCATCACAAGAACCCTCAGAGTTTCCTCGTCATCAGGCAATCATTCAATCTCAGCATACAAGGCAACTCAGGATAAGCAAGCATATCATCATCAAAAATCATCGAGGCAACACAAATCCTCAGTTGGAATCATCATAGGATAGCAAACACATCAAGCTAAAGCATGTTCAGAAGCAACCAGGGGTAAACGCCAAGCTAGCATACAGAAGCACATAGCAACAAAAGCAAAAAGGCGAGGCAACCAGAAAAGAGGATAAAGAGAGATATACAAGGTTCTCAAGGTCATCATCAAACCCTAATAAGAAGAAGCAATACAAAAGTACCAGGGTTACCAAAAAGCGAGCTCACATCACGCGTCTCCCCGCCGTCAAGCCTCCAAACGCCTCCAAAGGGCAGGCTATTACTGGTCTACCATGGAAGTTGATTGCCATCAACATTCCCGTACTTGCCACAAATGTCAAGTCTACGCTGACAAAGTTCATATCCCTCTGGTTCTTCTCAACGTTCTGACTGCTCCTTGGCCATTTGCAATGTGGGGCATTGACATGATTGGAGAGATCAAGCCCACGGCTTCCAACGGACATTGCTTCATCCTGGTCGCCATTGACTATTTCACCAAATGGGTCGAGGCAGCTTCCTTCACCTCTGTTACTAAAAATGTGGTTGCCTGCTTCATCAAGCAAAATCTCATATGCCGGTATGGTGTTCCAGACAGGATCATCACAGACAACGGTACAAATCTGAATAACACGATGATCACCGCATTGTGCGAACAGTTCAAGATTTATCATCACAATTCATCTCCTTATCGGCCGAAGATGAACGGTGTTGTTGAAGCTGCGAACAAAAACATTAAGAAGATCATTCAGAAAATGACAGTCACTTACAAAGACTGGCATGAGATATTACCGTTTGCTCTACATGGATACCGTACGACGGCACGTACTTCAACAGGGGCAACCCCATTTTCTTTGGTATATGGCATGGAAGCTGTCTTGCCTATGGAAGTTCAGATTCCTTCTCTAAGGATTATGAAGGACGCGGGTTTAAATGAAGATGATTGGATGCAGACCCGACTTGATCAACTCAATTTGATCGACGAGAAGCGACTCGCTGCTATATGCCATGGTCAGACGTATCAAAAACGGATGATCAAGGCCTTCAATAAGAAAGTCAGACGTCAGGTGTATCAAGTCGGAGATCTCGTAATCAAGCGGATTATCTTGTCGCAAAGTGATCCCAGGGGCAAATGGACTCCTACATACGAAGGACCATTGGTGATCAAGAGCATATTTTCTGGTGGTGCAATGATTTTGACCACCATGGACGGCGACGATTTGCCGCACCCTGCGAACGCAGACATAGTCAAAAGATACTACGCATAAAGTAACCCGACAAGTCGAAAACCCGAAAGGGCGGCTTGGGCAAAAATGGGCATCCCGGTGAACCGAAAACCCGAAAGGGCGGTTCAGGAAAAAGTTAGGGATAAAAATAAAAAAAATCTGTACACCCGGCAAGTCGAAAACTCGAAAGGGCGGCTTGGGAAAAAAGGGGTTTCCCGGTGGATCGAAAACCCGAAAGGGCGATTCAGGCAAAAGTTAGGGAATTAAAGCGTATGACTATGTCTCGTCGGATCACTTCAAGGACAATCTCTTCATCAACCAGTACTAGGTTTCTGAACAATCCAGTCATCGACAAACGAAGCATTGAATGGACAGATATTCAGAGTTGTGAAGGCTATAGCGAAATGGAATCCCATGGAATTATTTCACATAGCCATCTTTATTTTGTATAAATCTTTCAAATATTTACGACAAAATCCTCTTACTAGGATGATTGTCTCCTTTGTACAAATATACTCAGAGAAAGTTAATACAAATACTTTTCCCAGAAATTTGTGTCATTTCCTTTCACTTTTTCTCTTGCACTATTTGTTTTATTTTGAGAAACGTCCAATGTTTTGTTAAAAAGGCATATGCATTTGAACATAATCATCTCCTTATGAATCAAGAAAGAGGATTGCTGATAGGTTGAAGGTACAGTTGGATATCTTGATACCCTTTCAAAGGAAACCCCCAGGAGATTTGGAATCCATATCCCCCAGCAAGTCTTGAGGCTTATCCCCAGTAGATTCTGGAAGCTTATCCTACAGACGTCTCTCCCGAGCTTTATTCAAAGTTATTCCTCACAAGGGCTTATAACTGGGTTATCCTCAGCTTATTGCCACGGAAGATCGCACTCGCCAAAATTCTTCCTACCTCCAGCGGAGTTCATCAGAGTTCCCCAACATAACTTATCAATACAATCCCCCAGAGGAGTTTATCTTTGTTATCCCCAGCCAGAGAATCCTCCAAAACTCAATTCTCCTCAGAATTTAAGTTTCAGTATCCCCAGCCGAGCTAAAACTTCAAATTATCAATCCCCAGCGAAGCCAGACTAATGAACCTTCTCCCCACAGAGTTTTGGGAGGGCAAATCTTGAGTTCCCCAGTGAAGTCGCCAGAGATACTTCCCACCAAACTGAAGATTCTCAGCCTTACATCCCCAGCATGAGTCTATTAGATTGGAACTCCCCAGTAGAAGTCATCAGGAATTCCCCAGAAGATTGGTATGCAATCCAAGCTCTTTATTCTCCAGCAACAACCAGGAATTATTCTTCGCGGCAGCAGTCAAGATACTTTTATCTTCAGCCATCCCGAATTCATCTATCCTTTGCAAGACAGCTCTCCAGCTTACATGCACATTCATTTACATTCATATCATATGACATACATCATAACATTGCATATAACTAACTCTTTACCTTTTCAGGTAAGATCAGTCGACAGACTAAAATCATTATCTTCCAAGATTCTTTCCAGGAATAGTTCAGATGTGACCCAGACATGGCAACATTCTAATGTTTATTCCAGATTTATCCAGATGCAGTTTTACACGAGCTCATCATCAGGGAACCCTACACCGGTTCCTCCTCAAACTTCAAGATTTCTGAAAACAGTTCACGGGTCCTCCAAGTAACGGATGTTAACCTATCGCTTGTTCAGTTTTCTTCTCAAGACTTCTGAAAACAGTTTATGGATTCTTCCCAACAACGGATGTTAATCTATCGCTTGTTCAGACGCAACCTTTGAAAACAGTTTACGGACGCTTCCCAACAACGGATGCTGCTCTATCGCTTATTCAACTTCAAGATTTCTGAAAACAGTTCACGGGTTCTCCAAGTAACGGATGTTAACCTATCGCTTGTTCAGATTCTTCTCCAGACTTCTGAAAATAGTTTACGGATTCTTCCCAACAACGGATGTTAATCTATCGCTTGTTCAGACTCTTCTCAACTTCTGAAAATAGTTTACGGGTTCTCCAAGTAACGGATGTTAACCTATCGCTTGTTCAGTTTCTTTTCAAGACTTCTGAAAACAGTTTATGGATTCTTCCCAACAACGGATGTTAATCTATCAACTTGTTCAGATGCAATTTTTGAAAACAGTTTACGGATCCCTCCCAACAATGGATGTCAATCTATTGCTTATTCAGACCCCCAATTCGGATGTGGTTCAAAACATGGACACCTTTCTGATACTCATTCCAGATGGCATCTTTAAGCCCATCCACGACAAGTTTCTGTCACTCCTCCCGATGGCATCGTTAAGCCCATCTCCAAATGGCATCTCTAAGCCCATTCCCGCATCCATTGCTTTGACGAGTGCAAATTTAAGGGCACTCTAGTGTCCAATCTCCTTTTACCCTCGAGTCACAAAAGGCAAACTTGCCAATCTAACTCTTCAGGTTCAAGAAGATTGAACAGGGGCAACTGTTGTACCCCAAAATTTTCCCTCCCATTTCTCATTGATTTCTCATCACAAAGCCCTTGGGGATCAAGATCCAGTTAGGGTTTCATCTGCTCAAGACTTCTCCTTGCATTGTTGACCCAAATTAGGGTTTGTGTTTGCACAAAGATGTTCTGACCTAAAATGCCTAAGATGACTTTCATGCTTCATATTGGACTCCCAAGTTTATCCACATCAAGTTTCAAGTCTTGATTCCAAGTTTTGCCCAAGTCAATTGGACAGTTGACCTAGAAATCAGCTGTATTGGGGAAAAAGTCAACTGTGGCCAATTGACAGTCAAACCTCATGAAAATTGATCCACATCAACATCATGAACTCACATGGATCATTTGATCAAGTTTGGATCACAATTCCACAAGAAATTTGATCAGATCACCAAAAGGGCAAAATGGTCATTTTTAGGGTTTTGACTGCACAAAGGAAATTTTTGACTGTTTGACCTAGCCAATGGCAAACCAAGCTCACATATGGACTCAAGGACCCCATGGTATTATCTTGACATGCTAAACAAGTTCAAAAGATCCCAAGTACACAAGATTGACAGTTGAATTTCCCAGTCAATTGATTTAATTTTGACTGTGTATTGAAAAGTCAAACTTTGACTTTTTGGTCAAAATCAAGAGTCAAGATTCATTTTTCATCAAAACATGCCAAATCATGAAACTTGTTCACCAAGAAATCAAAAATTGCAAATTAGGGTTTGAAATGAGAATTTTTCATAACTTAGAATTTTTCTAAGTTATGAAAAACCCTAATTTTTTCCCAACTTTGCCCCACTTTCTCACCAAGATTCATTTGGATTCAAGCAAAAGTCAAAACATGAAAGTTGTAGCCTATTGCATAATCTACAACTTTGATTCACAAAGTTTTCCCAAAAGAAGCTTGTATCTCAAGTTACAATTTTTGGAATAAGGGTACTAAACCATTCTTAACTTAGTGAAATTTTGACCTTTTTAGGCAAGGTTTTTACCTAACTTCAAGACCATTTTTCACATACTTCCACTTGGAATTTCAATTTGCATTTCAAAGATGGATTGTAGTACACATTCCAAGCTTTCCAAAATGTCCAAGAACTCATCAAACAACCTCATGACTTGAGAGAATCGAATTTTGCAATATGGCAAAAACTCACTTTTGAATTGGCCAATTTCCATGTTCATAACTTGTGCAAATTTCTCAAATCAGCATGCAACTTGATTACAGGCCTCTAAACCATTCAACACTCATAAATTTAATGCAAACTCATTGTGCCAAGACCATGTTCTATGTGATCAAGAATTGCATAGTGGTTTAATCCATTTTTAGATAAAGCACTTTAACCATTTTTGCAAAAGTAAGCTTTATGTCAAAATGAAAATCCAAGAAGTACATTTGAAATCTCTTTGGCACAAGTTTATGAGTTAATCACTCTGATCAAGACAAGGTTTTGCAGCATGTTTAGGGGGCCTCTACCTGTCTAGAACACAAGGTGGCCATTGCTTGCTTAAAGTGTAAGAAATAGGACATATCACAACACAACTATCATCTCAGCAATAGAACCCTTAAGCAAATATTTTGTACACATTCAAGACATCCTAACTGAGCTAGCACACGACTCCAACACCTCCATTTCCCTCTAGAACACAGAACCACCTTCAAACTGCCAAAATAGAGCTCTTACTGCAGTTTGAGTGCCAACTCTCATCGCTTTCATGCTTTCTTGCTAAAAGCTCATCAAACACATTCCCTAGCATCACTTAAAGCTAACCCAAACATAAAACACGACCTGTAACTCCTCTAATCAGTTCCAGCATTTTCACTTTCTTGTTTGGCAGTTAAAGGTCCATAGCTCGATTCAAGGTGTTTCAAAGCAAAGTAAGCATTGGAATAGCATCACTACACTTCAGGCAAGCTGTACAGATCATCATCTTGCCCTGAAAGTTCCCCCATTGCCAGATAGAACTTCAACTGAACAGGTATCTTCTTGAACTTCTAACTCTTAGTGTAGGCATCATTAGCTCTAAGTTTGTGAATAATAAGTGTTCTACTCATGCCCCTGAATCTGTACATACTTTTACTTTTCATTTATTTTGCCTGAGTTATGAGAATTTAAGGTCTGAATATGGAAGAAAAGTTAGGTCAAGATTTGGGAATGTTAAAATTCTCTCTCATTTCTGAGAGTTAGGATGAGTTCTTTACATATTTAGAATCGTGATTTAATGCTTAACATTTCTTATGTTGTAAGTTTGTGCAAAAGATCAAGGAATCCAGATGTTTGAATTGATGTTCAGGCGCGCGTTTTTTTGAACATTTTTCTGTCCAGAGGTTGAAGAAGAAGCCACATGGGCTAGGCCTGCTTTGATGTTTCTTTTCACACCTTGTTTTTGGTTTTACACCCCCTGAGCCCATTTTGTTTGTTTTATTGATTTTTTGACTTTTCTTTTTTCATTCTGGTTTATTTATTTTTCCTCATGTTATTAAAAATATAAAAATAATTTTTTACATCATTTTTACATTTTTTAGGCATTTATTTGTTTAAAGTAGTTATTTGTACATGAATAATTATATAAACTTATTTTTTTACTTAAAATACTAGAAAATAATGTAAGCATATTTTATTTTCAATTTTTATTTTGTTTTATCTTCTTAAAATATTTTGTATAAAATATACTTTTTTTATAAATATTAAATATTATTATTTTTATATATATAATACATATTTAGAAATTAATACATATATATAGATATTTATTAGAATATTTAGTAAAAAAATACAAAAATGTATACACTTTATTTTTTATTAACATTTAATAGTAAAATATCATTTTTGACAAATATACTTCATTTTTATTTTTATTTCGTATATAATTGATAAATATTAGTATATATTAAATAATTAATACTTTTTATCTAAGAAAGTTAGGGTTTTGCCCTAAACATTAAAAAGCTCCAAAAATAATACTTTTTTTTTTAATTTTTTTTTATTGGACATAAAAAATACCTTTTTTACATACATATAAAAACCCTTTTTGCATTTTGCGTCTTTATTTTATTTTCCATTTAATTTATGCAATTAATTATCTTGTAAATATTCCAAAATTGATGTAATAGCTAGGTTTAAATTCCTTATCTAAATATCCCCCCATTTGAACATTTGTACCCCCCTTCCCATATTGTGTTGTAATAGTGTAGGAATTTTACTTTTCGCACTTTAACGCTTTCTAAATATACCATGCTAGAACTAGGGTTTGTATGCAAATAAAAAGAACAAAATAGCTTGACCTAATTTCAAGATAATCAAAGCATGAAAAATGGACAACACATACCACACTTGCACCCCTAGGGTATTCCACTTGTTGCCTTCAATAAATGGGCCATATTGCATGTTAGGTCTCTTTGGGCAAAAACAAAGCAAATAGTTCAAATGATCATAGTCCCTCGTTGACGCTTTCGAAAAGTTGCCTAAAATGATCAAGTCCCTTAAAAGAAAAATTGCCCAAAGATACTTAGCACTATTGCAATCATGGTCTAAACGATGACCCGCGCCCGTCCCTTTCACCTCCTAACACAAGATTGTCCACCAAATGCAATGGTGGAACAAAATTGTTAAAAGGGTTAAAACATAACAAAAATCTTTGAGAACTTTAGGGTAGATAGCTCTTAAGTACTTGTCAACTTGCAAAACAAAACACTTGCCTATTTTCAAACCACACTTCACAAACACTTTCAAAACAAACTTTCAAAAAACCTTGAAACATCTTTTCAAAAAGACAAACACCTTTTGTAAAACGTTCGAGTAAAGAATTGTTACAAGGTTAGCCTAAACCAAGGCATATTTTTCAAAATATTTTCAAAGCCACACACAAAGCACCATTTCAAACAATTGAAAACCAAGGCAAGTTGATCTAAGCAAGTACCTAAGAGCCCATGGATAACCATGGATAGAAAGAGTGCTAATACCTTCCCTTTCTATAATCTACTCCCCGAACCCAAGAAAATATCTCAAAGGTTTTTGTTGTGCTTTTTAAACCTTTCCTTAGGATAAAATAAAAATTCGGTGGCGACTCTTGCTCAACCGAAACATTTGCGAAAACAAACGCAAAACCACAGTCAGTTCTCCCACCGTATCACAGAACTGGCGACTCTGCTGGGGATAATTTTAAAAGTGGAGTAACCTTAGGGCTTAGATCACCCCCTTGCATGACTAATTGTTTGATTTGATTGCTTTATATTTTGGCTCTCTTGTTTGGGTTTGCAAATCCTACACCCGGATTTTGGGAAACATTTCATAGATAGCAATACGTTGTGGAAACTGTGCGGGGTATACCGACACGGTCGAAGCAATAGCTATATTAGTGCGACATATTTGTGAGTACCGGTAACCCTTGAGTTCAATCAAGGAGAGTACGGGGCCGCTGAGTGTTGTCACTAAGCACTAATGACCTAGAACCTTACTTGACCATCTTGGCCTTTTATTAGGGGTAGTGAGATGACCGGCTTTGGTGCAGTCCGAAGTTGGTAGATACTCGATACTACACTCATTGAGGGTTGTTTTCTTGGAATATTTTGGTTGCTAGTTAAGTGGCTAAACCGAAACAATGAACAATGAAAACAATCCAATGATATTGAGCTCCTTAGAACCCGGTTACTATTTATAGGACAGGTTTTTAAGCCAACTACACTCAAGAGGGTACTTACCTATGAAACCCCATGCAAGCCTGAAACTAGGGTTTGGTGTGATTTGCTTGTACATATGTTTTGTGCATACATCATAAACATCATAAAACATCATATGCATTCACTAACCATTTCAAGGGTTTGGATCTTCATCTTTGTTCTTGTTTTGTAGGTCATGGAAATTCCTCGCAGAAACACCATCCAAGTCAACCTTGTGAGAATTTCTCCTCAACTCAAGGAGCTCACCTCAAGAATTCTGGAAAGCTCATCCTTCAGTGAAAGACATGGCAGACTGCTCAGCCTAGTCAACACCAACATTGAAGAAGACATGATGAAAGTGCTATTCCAGTTCTTTGACCCTCTTCACCACTGTTTCACTTTCCCTGATTACCAGTTGGTGCCCACTTTGGAGGAGTTTTCTCAACTCCTGAGAATTCCTATCCTTAATCAACTACCCTTCAACGGTACGGAAAAGGAACCAAAGACGGAAGATGTTGCTCGAGCATTACATCTACAACCATCCGACATCAAGGGGCATTGGGAAACCAGAAGCGGCGTCAAGGGATTCTTAGCAAAATTCTTGTTTGAGAAGGCACAAGAATGTTGGAACTCATTGGACCTACAAGCCTTTGAAGAGATTGTGGCACTCCTTATCTATGGGTTGGTCTTGTTCCCAAATCCTGACCAATTGGTAGATGTCAACGCCATCAAAATCTTCTTGTCCAGAAATCTAATACCAACATTTCTTGGGGACATTCTTCACTCATTTTACACACGAACAATGAGAAAGAGGGGTGTTCTCATGTGTTGTACTCCTCTCCTTGCAAGGTGGTTTATTTCGCACCTTCCACAATCTGTCTTGAAGAATGACCAAGGCTCAAGGTGGTCCCAACGGTTGATGACTCTTACTCACTCTGATGTACATTGGTGTTCTCGGTCCAGAGAAAATGTCATCATCGTCGATCGTTGTGGGGAGTTTCCTAATGTTCCTTTACTTGGAATTAGAGGAGGTATCACCTACAACCCTTGTCTAGCTTTGAGGCAATTTGGATATGCACGGAGGGATGGCCCTCATGACATGTTGATTCCTGACCTAGTTTTTGACTTCGACAATGATGCGCAAGGACTTCGCCAAAGATTCATCAGAGCTTGGGGGAGGCCCAACAAGGTTGATAGCAAGACACTGGGACACAAGAACTCCATCCCTCTTGAGCCTTATCTCAAGTGGGTACGAGCCCGAGCCCAGAGTCTAATGATGCCTTATCCTCATGTTCTCCCTGTGATTAAAGAGCCCGTCAAGGAAGGAGAGGTTCCCTACACCATCCTACATCCTGACATGCCTACATCGTGGGAGGAAATGCAGAAAAGTTGGATTCATCTCAAGGAGGAACGGAACACTTTCGAAGCCAGCTTCTACGCTAGTGAGAAGAAGGTTCTAGAGCTTACCCGCCGACTCCATGAGCAAGAGGCCCTCAATACCTACATTGCGCCAAAGAGGATGCGCAATGTCTTTTTACCTTGAGAAGTTGTTTTTGTAATATTTGGCCCATGGGGCATTTATGTACTAACAAGTTTCTTCTTATTAATATGACGTGCGTTCTTCTTTGTCTGCAACAATTTTGAATGTTCTAAATCCTTGAATGCATTGCATACATAAGCATATCATTCATCATGTGCATAAGCAGGTCTCACGCCAGGTTTCCTTATTTGTCTGCTATTTATTTCAGTAGGATGGATCTCGAGCAAACAGTCAAAGACCTACAAGCTCAAAATGCACAGTTCCAGCAACTCCTGACAACCTTGGCTAAAGGTCAGGAGGATCTCAAGACCTTGCTGGGGAATAAAGACCCAGTGAAGAAGAAGAAAAAGAGACTCGGGGTGGCTACTCTGGGGAGAAGATTTGACGGAGAAGCTCGGAGAGTGCTTGAATTTCCTCCTACTTCTGATGAATGAACCAGCAAAGGAGGTGGGGCTGCGGTACCTTCCGAGTCCGATGTGGAAGAAGAAGAGGTCGAAGAGGATGAAGATTATTCTGATCAACAATACCCTCCAGCTGATGATAAATACAAGGGTTTAGAAGACAGGTTGGCCACCATGGAGCTACAAAGAGTACCGGGTTTGGATTTTGAAGACTTGGGTTTGGTTGTCGGGATTGTGATTCCCCCAAAGTTCAAAGTGCCAGTGTTTGTGAGGTATGATGGGCTGTCCTATCCAAAAATGCATCTCAGATCCTACGTAAGAAAGATCCAACCCTATACGGCAGATAAAAACCTTTGGATTCATTTCTTTCAAGACAGCCTTTCTGGGGCTCAATTGGAGTGGTTTTATCAGCTAGAGGGAACCAGCATCCGAAATTGGGAAGATTTGGCCACCGCCTTCTACAAACAATACCAATACAATTCTGACCTTGCCCCTACTCGTACCCAACTTCAGGGTATGTCACTAGGAACAGGCGAGGGATTCAAAGAATATGCACAAAAATGGAGGGATTTGGCTGGCAGGGTGCAGCCTCCTTTAACCGACCGTGAACTTGTTGATATGTTTCTAGGGACCCTATCTGGGCCATTTTTCAATCATCTGATTGGTAACTCTTCCGTGGGGTTTACCGATTTGATCTTAACGGGCGAAAGAATAGAAGCTGGCATCAAGTCAGGAAAAATTCAGAAGGGTGTTGCTGCAAGTGTTGAGAAGAAGCCTTTTAAGAAGGAAACAACTGTTGTATACTCCCAAAGAAGAGCAGGGAAGATTGAGCGCCGGCCGACCATGGGGGCCGTGATGATTCAAAACCCTTCAAGTGAGCAGCCTCGCTATAACCAGTCCAGACCAAATCAACAACGGGTGGAACGGCCACAACGGCAGTTCACCCGTATTAATATGACTCCAGCGCAAGTGCTTCCCCATCTGTTAAAGTTGAATCTCGCCACTATCAAAGAGGCACCAAAAAATGTGAATACGTCCTCTCCGCATTATCATCCTAATGCTAAATGCGCCTACCATTCTGACAGTGTCGGGCACGACACCAATGATTGTTGGGCACTCAAGCATAAAATCCAAGACCTGATAGAGGCGAAGGAAGAGTTTGACGCTCCGGAGAAGCCTAATGTGATATCTGCTCCCATGCCGAAGCACGGCCGGAATGTCAATGCCATTAAAGAAGATTTGTATGTTGCTGATGTTAATGATCTGATAACTCCATTGTTAACTATCAAGTTGAATTTGTTAAGGGCCTGGATCTTCCCGGGATGTAAAGAAGACTGCTATTGTTGTTACTCTCTGCCGTTTGATTGTCCGTTATTGAAGAAAGGCATCCAAGGCCTTATGGATAGTCGACAAATTTTGTTTGAAAAAGTTTCTGCTGTTCCAACCCATGTCGAAGATGTCTCAATCATAACCATTCACGCCAATCTTTCCAAGGCCGTCAGAAAGCCTGTTAAGATTACACCAGCTACGAAATCTGTTCCTTTGAAGATAACAATGCCAGGGCCTGTCCCCTATGTTTCTGAGAAGTCGATACCATGGAACTACGGCGGCGACGTCTACTACCATGGTATTAAACAAATCGAAATAACTGAAGAAAGTTCGGATGATGAAGAAGCCAGCATTGGTAACATTGCAGGCACTAGCAAAATCACCCGGAGCGGGAGAATATTTTCTCCAGAGATTGCCCCTCCAAGAGCCATCTTTGGACCCTCACCTGCCGACAAGGTCATCCCTGCACCAATAAAACTCTCTGCTAGAACTCCATTGATTGAAGATGTTGTTGTTCCTAGTACTGTCCTTCCTACCGCTGTTGATAAAGGTAAAGGAATCCAAGATGAGCTCGTCAGGACGAGGGCTCAACCCTTGGTCATCCCAGAAACCTCCAAGAAGGAAATGGATGAGATTTTGAGGATAATCAAAAGGAGTGATTACGATGTGGTGGAACAATTGGGGCAAACCCCCTCAAAGATCTCCATGCTGGCACTACTACTTTGCTCGGAAGCGCACGCTAAAGCCCTGATAAAATTCCTGAAGGAAGCCCATGTGCCCCAGGAAACTTCTGCAGATCAATTTCAAAATTGCGTGGCTAGTCTTACTGCGGACAATGGATTGGGTTTCTCTGATGCCGACCTAACTCCTAAAGGTAGAAATCACAATGATGCTTTGCACATTTCGGTCGAGTGCCGAGGAACTACCCTCGCACATGTCTTGGTCGACACTGGTTCGTCGCTGAATGTACTACCTAAGAATGCCTTGGACCGACTAGATTGTGAAGGGCTGGAGTTGAAGCCGAGTGATATTATTGTCAGAGCTTTCGATGGTTCGAAGAGAATGGTCCATGGAGAGGTTGAAATTCCCATCAAGATAGGCACTGAGGTGTTCAAGTCTACTTTCTATGTGATGGACATCCGTCCGTCATACTCTTGCTTGCTGGGTAGGCCTTGGATACACCATGCTGGGGCAGTCACCTCCTCCTTACATCAGATGTTGAAGTATCCTGTCAAGGGAAAGATCATTACTGTCCATGGCGAAGAGGAGTACATGATTAGCCACTTGAACTCTTTCCGGTATGTGGAGGTTGAAGGGGAGTTCATTGAGACGCCTTTTCAGCATTTCGAAGAAGTCCTTCCTGAGATAACAGTAGCAAAGTTGGCAGCTGAGACACTGAGGCATATGGCCAGGATGGCATCTCTGGAAGACGCAAGAGCCGCAATAAAGGAAGGGAAGAATTCAGCATGGGGGAAGTTGCCTGATATTCCACATAAGACCGACAAATTTGGATTAGGGTTCACTACCATAGGCCAGAAAGCTATGCGCCGTTCGAAGATTGAAAGAGCGCCAGTCAAAATTTCTCCCTACGGAGTCAATGCTTTGGAGGACGAAGACAAAGAGAGCAACATCGAAGAGTGGATTTACCCAACTGTCAAAGGAGGATTGAGCAACTGGGAGGCAAAAGACTTTGTCCCCATCACTTTTATTCATCAGTAATTTATCTGTCAAACATTTCCTATTTGGTCTGTAATATTTATTTTCAAACAATCCGTACACTCTCTTTTCACCTCATGCCTTGCCCGGGGCATGTAGGTCCATTTGTAAGGGTTTTGATTATTTTTCATATCCATATGCCATGTTTAATGATTCATTGGACGTTTTTCATTTGATAAACTGCTTGTGTTCATTTTCTTTCCTTTTGCATTTTTTTGTTTAAGGATGGCTATCCGTTACACACACCCACACTCACCAATGCAGGTACCCATCCACTCCGGATTCCATGGGTGACTATTCTGCTATACCTTTCAATAACTCTGAAGACCTGGTCAATCAAGCCGAGTATGAAGATGACGAAGGTTGTGAAGTACCAGGGGAATTAGCCAGACTTCTACAGCAAGAGGAAAGGGTCATCTTACCGCACGAAGAGTCATTGGAAACTGTCAACTTAGGGACCGAGGAAGACCGAAAGGAGGTACAAGTGGGTGCCAATCTGGAACCAAATGTCAAGGAACGCCTGATACAGTTGTTGAATGAGTATGTTGAAATCTTCGCTTGGTCTTACGAAGACATGCCGGGTTTAGACACAGACATCGTGGTTCACCGTCTCCCTACAAGAGAGGATTGTCCACCGATCAAGCAAAAAGTCCGCCAAATGAGGCCTGACATGTCTGAAAAGATCAAAGCGGAAGTGATGAAGCAATTCGACGCTGGCTTTCTGGCTGTTACGTCCTATCCTCAATGGGTCGCTAACATCGTGCCAGTACCTAAGAAATATGGCAAAGTCAGGATGTGTGTGGACTACCGGGATTTGAATAGGGCCAGCCCCAAAGATGATTTTCCACTTCCACACATTGACATTTTGATCGACAATACAGCTCAGCATAAAGTGTTTTCCTTCATGGATGGATTCTCGGGCTACAATCAAATCAAAATGGCCCCCGAGGATATGGAGAAAACAACTTTTGTCACACAATGGGGCACTTTCTGTTACAAGGTGATGTCGTTCGGGCTAAAGAACGCAGGGGCAACTTATCAACGCGCCATGGTAGCTTTGTTTCATGATATGATACATCATGAGATTGAGGTTTACGTAGACGATATGATAGCTCGGTCACAAATAGAGGAGGAGCACCTTGAACATCTAGAAAAGCTGTTTGCCAGGTTGAAAGAATACAAACTCAGGCTGAATCCAAGTAAGTGCACTTTTGGAGTTAGGTCTGGTAAACTTCTAGGATTCATTGTAAGCAACAAAGGCATTGAAGTCGATCCAGCAAAAGTGAAAGCAATACAAGAGATGCCTGCTCCCCGTACTGAAAAGAAGGTTAGAGGGTTCTTGGGGCGCTTGAACTATATTGCCAGATTCATCTCGCATCTGACTTCTACCTGCGAGCCAATTTTCAAACTCTTGAAGAAAGATCAGGTAGTTGAATGGAACGACGATTGCCAAGCTGCTTTTGATAAAATCAAGGAGTATTTGCTAGAACCTCCTATTTTGATGCCACCCGTCGAAGGAAAACCATTGATCATGTATTTGACCGTCTTGGATAACTCAATGGGGTGTGTTTTGGGCCAGCATGACGAGTCTGGTCGAAAAGAGCATTCCATTTATTACCTTAGCAAAAAGTTTACCGACTGTGAGACTCGCTACTCACTGCTCGAGAAAACTTGCTGCGCTTTGGTATGGGCTGCTCGCCGACTAAGACAGTATATGTTGACTCATACTACCTTGTTGATTTCCAAAATGGATCCTATCAAGTATATCTTCGAAAAGCCTGCTTTATCTGGAAGAATAGCTAGATGGCAAATGATCCTGACTGAGTATGACATCCAGTACACCACCCAAAAAGCTATAAAAGGGAGTGTACTAGCTGACCATCTGGCTCATCAAGCTATCGAGGATTATCAACCCATGAGATTTGACTTCCCAGACGAGGACATCATGAATTTGGACAACATTGAAGGTAACGGACCGTATGACGGACCCGAAAAGGGATCCCAATGGACCCTGTACTTTGATGGTGCTTCAAATGCACTTGGAAATGGTATTGGCGCAGTACTCATTTCTCCGGAAGGCTGTCACACGCCTTTCACGGCCCGACTTTGCTTCAGCTGCACAAACAACATGGCTGAGTATGAAGCTTGCATCTTTGGTCTCAAGGCTGCTATAGACTTGGGGATCAAATCTTTGATCGTATTTGGGGACTCGGCTTTGGTTATCAGTCAAATCAAAGGAGAGTGGGATACCAAGCATCCTAATCTTATCCCATACAAAGAACATGTCCTGACATTGTTGCCTCATTTCGAGCAAATTACCTTCGAGCATTTCCCGCGAGAAGAGAATCAGCTAGCAGATGCTCTAGCTACAATGTCCTCCATGTTTAAACTCAACTGGGATAACGAGGCTCCCCAAATCACCGTCGAGCGAATGGATGAACCTGCACATTGTCATGAGATTAATACCGAAGGAGTAGTGGAACAACCCTGGTTCCATGAAATCAAAAGGTATCTCGAGACTAGAGATTATCCCGAAGGAGCTTCCGTAAATGACAAGAAGTTCTTAAGGAAATTTGCTGCTAAGTTTTTCCTGAGCAACGACATCCTTTACAAACGAAGCCATGATTGTGTATTACTCCGATGTGTAGACAAAGCTGAAGCAGAGTTGATCATGACTGATATACACAGCAGCACATTTGGCACTCACTTGAGCGGGCATACAATGGCTAAGAAGATCCTAAGGGCAGGCTATTACTGGTCTACCATGGAAGCTGATTGCCATCAACATTCCCGTACTTGCCACAAATGTCAAGTCTACACTGACAAAGTTCATATCCCTCCGGTTCCTCTCAACATTCTGACTGCTCCTTGGCCATTTGCAATGTGGGGCATTGACATGATTGGAGAGATCAAGCCCACGGCTTCCAACGGACATCGCTTCATCCTGGTCGCCATTGACTATTTCACCAAATGGGTCGAGGCAGCTTCCTTCACCTCTGTTACTAAAAATGTGGTTGCCCGCTTCATCAAGCAAAATCTCATATGCCGGTATGGTGTTCCAGACAGGATCATCACAGACAACGGTACAAATTTGAATAACACGATGATCACCGCATTGTGCAAACAGTTCAAGATTTATCATCACAATTCATCTCCTTATCGGCCGAAGATGAACGGTGTTGTTGAAGCTGCGAATAAAAACATTAAGAAGATCATTCAGAAAATGACAGTCACTTACAAAGACTGGCATGAGATGTTACCGTTTGCTCTACATGGATACCGTACGACGGCACATACTTCAACAGGGGCAACCCCATTTTCTTTGGTATATGGCATGGAAGTTGTCTTGCCTATGGAAGTTCAGATTCCTTCTCTAAGGATTATGAAGGACGCAGGTTTGAATGAAGATGATTGGATGCAGACCCGACTTGATCAACTCAATTTGATCGACGAGAAGCGACTCGCTGCTATATGCCATGGTCAGACGTATCAAAAACAGATGATCAAGGCCTTCAATAAGAAAGTCAGACGTCAGGTGTATCAAGTCGGAGATCTCGTAATCAAGCGGATTATCTTGCCGCAAAGTGATCCCAGGGGCAAATGGACTCCTACATACGAAGGACCATTTGTGATCAAGAGCATATTTTCTGGTGGTGCAATGATTCTGACCACCATGGACGGCGACGATTTGCCGCACCCTGCGAACGCAGACATAGTCAAAAGATACTACGCATAAAATAACCCGACAAGTCGAAAACCCGAAAGGGCGGCTTGGGCAAAAATGGGCATCCCGGTGAACCGAAAACCCGAAAGGGCGGTTCAGGCAAAAGTTAGGGATAAAAATAAAAAAAATCTGTACACCCGGCAAGTCAAAAACCCGAAAGGGCGGTTTGGGCAAAAAGGGGTTTCCCGGTGGATCGAAAACCCGAAAGGGCGATTCAGGCAAAAGTTAGGGAATTAAAGCGTATGACTATGTCTCGTCGGATCACTTTAAGGACAATCTCTTCATCAACCAGTACTAGGTTTCTGAACAATCCAGTCATCGACAAACGAAGCATTGAATGGACAGATATTCAGAGTTGTGAAGGCTATAGCGGAATGGAATCCCATGGAATTATTTCACATAGCCATCTTTATTTTGTATAAATCTTTAAAATATTTACGACAAAATCCTCTTACTAGGATGATTGTCTCCTTTGTACAAATATACTCAGAGAAAGTTAATACAAATACTTTTCCCAAAAATTTGTGTCATTTCCTTTCACTTTTTCTCTTGCACTATTTGTTTTATTTTGAGAAACGTCCAATGTTTTGTTAAAAAGGCATATGTATTTGAACATAATCATCTCCTTATGAATCAAGAAAGAGGATTGCTGATAGGTTGAAGGTACAGTTGGATATCTTGATACCCTTTCAAAGGAAACCCCCAGGAGATTTGGAATCCATATCCCCCAGCAAGTCTTGAGGCTTATCCCTAGTAGATTCTGGAAGCTTATCCTACAGACGTCTCTCCCGAGCTTTATTCAAAGTTATTCCTCACAAGGGCTTATAACTGGGTTATCCTCAGCTTATTTCCACGGAAAATCGCACTCGCCAAAATTCTTCCTACCTCCAGCGGCGTTCATCAGAGTTCCCCAACATAACTTATCAATAAAATCCCCCAGAGGAGTTTATCTTTGTTATCCCCAGCCAAAGAATCCTCCAGAACTCAATTCCCCTCAGAATTTAAGTTTCAGTATCCCCAGCCGAGCTAAAACTTCAAATTATCAATCCCCAGCGAAGCCAGACTAATGAACCTTCTCCCCACAGAGTTTTGGGAGGGCAAATCTTGAGTTCCCCAGTGAAGTCGCCAGAGATACTTCCCACCAAACTGAAGATTCTCAGCCTTACATCCCCAGCATGAGTCTATTAGATTGGAACTCCCCAGTAGAAGTCATCAGGAATTCCCCAGAAGATTGGTATGCAACCCAAGCTCTTTATTCTCCAGCAACAACCAGGAATTATTCTTCGCGGCAGCAGTCAAGATACTTATATCTTCAGCCATCCCGGATTCATCTATCCTTTGCAAGACAGCTCTCCAGCTTACATGCACATTCATTTACATTCATATCATATGACATACATCATAACATTGCATATAACTAACTCTTTACCTTTTCAGGTAAGATCAGTCGACAGACTAAAATCATTATCTTCCAAGATTCTTTCCAGGAATAGTTCAGATGTGACCCAGACATGGAAACATTCTAATGTTTATTCCAGATTTATCCAGATGCAGTTTTACACGAGCTCATCATCAGGGAACCCTACACCGGTTCCTCCTCAAACTTCAAGATTTCTGAAAACAGTTCACGGGTCCTCCAAGTAACGGATGTTAACCTATCGCTTGTTCAGTTTTCTTCTCAAGACTTCTGAAAACAGTTTATGGATTCTTCCCAACAAAGGATGTTAATCTATCGCTTGTTCAGACGCAACCTTTGAAAACAGTTTACGGACGCTTCCCAACAACGGATGTTGCTCTATCGCTTATTCAACTTCAAGATTTCTGAAAACAGTTCACGGGTTCTCCAAGTAACGGATGTTAACCTATCGCTTGTTCAGATTCTTCTCCAGACTTCTGAAAATAGTTTACGGATTCTTCCCAACAACGAATGTTAATCTATCGCTTCTTCAGACTCTTCTCAACTTCTGAAAATAGTTTACGGGTTCTCCAAGTAACGGATGTTAACCTATCGCTTGTTCAGTTTCTTTTCAAGACTTCTGAAAACATTTTATGGATTCTTCCCAACAACGGATGTTAATCTATCAACTTGTTCAGATGCAATTTTTGAAAACAGTTTACGGATCCCTCCCAACAACGGATGTCAATCTATTGCTTATTCAGACCCCCAATTCGGATGTGGTTCAAAACATGGACACCTTTCTGATACTCATTCCAGATGGCATCTTTAAGCCCATCCCCGACAAGTTTCTGTCACTCCTCCCGATGGCATCGTTAAGCCCGTCTCCAAATGGCATCTCTAAGCCCATTCCCGCATCCATTGCTTTGACGAGTGCAAATTTAAGGGCACTCTAGTGCCCAATCTCCTTTTACCCTCGAGTCACGAAAGGCAAACTTGCCAATCTAACTCTTCAGGTTCAAGAAGATTGAACAGGGGCAACTGTTGTACCCCAAAATTTTCCCTCCCATTTCTCATTGATTTCTCATCACAAAGCCCTTGGGGATCAAGATCCAGTTAGGGTTTCATCTGCTCAAGACTTCTCCTTGCACTATTGACCCAAATTAGGGTTTGTGTTTGCACAAAGATGTTCTGACCTAAAATGCCTAAGATGAATTTCATGCTTCATATTGGACTCCCAAGTTTATCCACATCAAGTTTCAAGTCTTGACTCCAAGTTTTGCCCAAGTCAATTGGACAGTTGACCTAGAAATCAGCTGTATTGGGGAAAAAGTCAACTGTGGCCAATTGACAGTCAAACCTCATGAAAATTGATCCACATCAACATCATGAACTCACATGGATCATTTGATCAATTTTGGATCACAATTCCACAAGAAATTTGATCAGATCACCAAAAGGGCAAAATGGTCATTTTTAGGGTTTTGACTACACAAAGGAAATTTTTGACTGTTTGACCTAGCCAATGGCAAACCAAGCTCACATATGGACTCAAGGACCCCATGGAATTATCTTGACATGCTCAACAAGTTCAAAAGATCCCAAGTACACAAGATTGACAGTTGAATTTCCCAGTCAATTGATCAATTTTGACTGTGTATTGAAAAGTCAAACTTTGACTTTTTGGTCAAAATCAAGAGTCAAGATTCATTTTTCATCAAAACATGCCAAATCATGAAACTTGTTCACCAAGAAATCAAAAATTGCAAATTAGGGTTTGAAATGAGAATTTTTCATAACTTCGAATTTTTCCAAGTTATGAAAAACCCTAATTTTTTCCCAACTTTGCCCCACTTTCTCACCAAGATTCATTTGGATTCAAGCAAAAGTCAAAACATGAAAGTTGTAGCCTATTGCATAATCTACAACTTTGATTCACAAAGTTTTCCCAAAAGAAGCTTGTATCTCAAGTTATAATTTTTGGAATAAGGGTACTAAACCATTCTTAACTTAGTGAAATTTTGACCTTTTTAGGCAAGGTTTTTACCTAACTTCAAGACCATTTTTCACATACTTCCACTTGGAATTTCAATTTGCATTTCAAATATGGATTGTAGTACACATTCCAAGCTTTCCAAAATGTCCAAGAACTCATCAAACAACCTCATGACTTGAGAGAATCGAATTTTGCAATATGGCAAAAACTCACTTTTGAATTGGCCAATTTCCATGTTCATAACTTGTGCAAATTTCTCAAAACAGCATGCAACTTGATTACAGGCCTCTAAACCATTCAACACTCATGAATTTAATGCAAACTCATTGTGCCAAGACCATGTTCTATGTGTTCAAGCATTGCATAGTGGTTTAATCCATTTTTAGATAAAGCACTTTAACCATTTTTGCAAAAGTAAGCTTTATGTCAAAATGAAAATCCAAGAAGTACATTTGAAATCTCTTTGGCACAAGTTTATGAGTTAATCACTTTGATCAAGACAAGGTTTTGCAGCATGTTTAGGGGGCCTCTACCTGTCTAGAACACAAGGTGGCCATTGCTTGCTTAAAGTGTAAGAAATAGGACATATCACAACACAACTATCATCTCAGCAATAGAACCCTTAAGCAAATATTTTGTACACATTCAAGACATCCTAACTGAGCTAGCACATGACTCCAACACCTCCATTGCCCTCTAGAACCCAAAACCACCTTCAAACTGCCAAAACAGAGCTCTTACTGCAGTTTGAGTGCCAACTCTCATCCCTTTCATGCTTTCTTGCTAAAAGCTCATCAAACACATTCCCTAGCATCACTGGAAGCTAACCCAAATATAAAACACGACCTGTAACTCCTCTAATCAGTTCCACCATTTTCACTTTCTTGTTTTGCAGTTGAAGGTCCATAGCTCGATTCAAGGTGTTTCAAAGCAAAGTAAGCATTGGAATAGCATCACTACACTTCAGGCAAGCTGTACAGATCATTATCTTGCCCTGAAAGTTCCCCCATTGCCAGATAGAACTTCAACTGAACAGGTATCTTCTTGAACTTCTAACTCTTAGTGTAGGCATCATTAGCTCTAAGTTTGTGAATAATAAGTGTTCTACTCATGCCCCTGAATCTGTACATACTTTTACTTTTCATTTATTTTGCCCGAGTTATGAGAATTTAAGGTCTGAATATGGAAGAAAAGTTAGGTCAAGATTTGGGAATGTTAAAATTCTCTCTCATTTCTGAGAGTTAGGATGAGTTCTTTACATATTTAGAATCGTGATTCAATGCTTAACATTTCTTATGTTGTAAGTTTGTGCAAAAGATCAAGGAATCCAGATGTTTGAATTGATGTTCAGGCGCGCGTTTTTTTGAACATTTTTCTGTCCAGAGGTTGAAAAAGAAGCCACATGGGCTGGGCCTGCTTTGATGTTTCTTTTCACACCTTGTTTTTGGTTTTACCCCCTGAGCCCATTTTGTTTGTTTTATTGATTTTTTGACTTTTCTTTTTTCATTCTGGTTTATTTATTTTTCCTCATGTTATTAAAAATATAAAATAATTTTTTACATCATTTTTACATTTTTTAGGCATTTATTTGTTTAAAGTAGTTATTTGTACATGAATAATTATATAAACTTATTTTTTTACTTAAAATACTAGAAAATAATGTAAGCATATTTTATTTTCAATTTTTATTTTGTTTTATCTTCTTAAAATATTTTGTATAAAATATACTTTTTTTATAAATATTAAATATTATTATTTTTATATATATAATACATATTTAGAAATTAATACATATATATAGATATTTATTAGAATATTTAGTAAAAAAATACAAAAATGTATACACTTTATTTTTTATTAACATTTAATAGTAAAATATCATTTTTGACAAATATACTTCAATTTTATTTTTATTTCGTATATAATTGATAAATATGAGTATATATTAAATAATTAATACTTTTTATCTAAGAAAGTTAGGGTTTTGCCCTAAACATTAAAAAGCTCCAAAAATAATACTTTTTTTTATTTTTGTTTATTGGACATAAAAAATACCTTTTTTACATACATATAAAAACCCTTTTTGCATTTTGCATCTTTATTTTATTTTCCATTTAATTTATGCAATTAATTATCTTGTAAATATTCCAAAATTGATGTAATAGCTAGGTTTAAATTCCTTATCTAAATATCCCCCCATTTGAACATTTGTACCCCCCTTCCCATATTGTGTTGTAATAGTGTAGGAATTTTAATTTTCGCACTTTAACGCTTTCTAAATATACCATGCTAGAACTAGGGTTTGTATGCAAATAAAAAGAACAAAATAGCTTGACCTAATTTCAAGATAATCAAAGCATGAAAAATGGACAACACGTACCACACTTGCACCCCTAGGGTATTCCACTTGTTGCCTTCAATAAATGGGCCATATTGCATGTTAGGTCTCTTTGGGCAAAAACAAAGCAAATAGTTCAAATGATCATAGTCCCTCGTTGACGCTTTCGAAAAGTTGCCTAAAATGATCAAGTCCCTTAAAAGAAAAATTGCCCAAAGATACTTAGCACTATTGCAATCATGGTCTAAACGATGACCCGCGTCCGTCCCTTTCACCTCCTAACACAAGATTGTCCACCAAATACAATGGTGGAACAAAATTGTTAAAATGGTTAAAACATAACAAAAATCTTTGAGAACTTTAGGGTAGATAGCTCTTAAGTACTTGTCAACTTGCAAAACAAAACACTTGCCTATTTTCAAACCACACTTCACAAACACTTTCAAAACAAACTTTCAAAAAACCTTGAAACATCTTTTCAAAAAGACAAACACCTTTTGTAAAACGTTCGAGTAAAGAATTGTTACAAGGTTAGCCTAAACCAAGGCATCTTTTTCAAAATATTTTCAAAGCCACACACAAAGCACCATTTCAAACAATTGAAAACCAAGGCAAGTTGATCTAAGCAAGTACCTAAGAGCCCATGGATAACCATGGATAGAAAGGGTGCTAATACCTTCCCTTTCTATAATCTACTCCCCGAACCCAAGAAAATATCTCAAAGGTTTTTGCTGTGCTTTTTAAACCTTTCCTTAGGATAAAATAAAAAGTCGGTGGCGACTCTTGCTCAACCGAAACATTTGCGAAAACAAACGCAAAACCACAGTCAGTTCTCCCACCGTATCACACCAGGGTTACCAAAAAGCGAGCTCACATCACGCGTCTCCCCGCCGTCAAGCCTCCAAACGCCTCCAAAATTCCTCCCTCCGCCATAAAGGTAGTTTCTCTTATTTTTCTTTCCACAACTTCCATAACAAACAATAACGAAGCTAAAGTCATAATCAATAAACGAGAGCGAAGCAAGAAGACATAAAAAATGAAAACCTAATGCGTTAAAGAACGAAAACTTAACCTTTGTACCATATCATTGATTAATCTGTGGAGGAGGGAAGACAAATGGAGGCATTGGTGGCCATAGGCAAAGGATGAACAACATTCAGAGGCATCAAGGCATGAGAAGACGAAGACGGAGAAAGAAGTGAACGGCGCCGCTCCTGTCGTTGGAACCCTAATCCAATCCCTTTCTGAACGAAACGTCCCAACCCTAGAAAACATTTACCTCAAACCCACCTGGGCCTTGCCCGTTTCAGCGCCTAAAGCCCATTTGCAAAAACCAGCGCGTACCCCCCCCCTTTTTCCGATTACCTCTTCAAGCTTTGTATGGGCCACAAGACTCCCTAGGCCCATTCATGTCCTTTTAGAAAACTAAAAATATTTTTTTATAACTTACATTAATACATTAATCTTGTTTCTTTACATTAATTTTTTATATAGAATATTAATTAAACATAAACATAACTTTTTCTTTCTTAGAGTTAATACATTTCTTTTCTTAAAAATAATTTGTACATTAATACAAAAATACATAACATAATTAAAATGTAAAACATTTTTCCTTCTTTTAATTAAAATATTTCCTTTGTACATAAATACATAGTTACATAATTTTTCTTTTAAGATAAATACTTTTCTTTTTTCAAGATATTATCTTTATACATTAATACTAAAAAAAACATACATAATATAACTTAAAACATTTTTCCTTCTTTTAAGTAAAATACTCTTTTGTACATATTAAACAAAGATATAAAAATACAAATTTTAATCAAAAGCGGATAACAATACTTGATAAATAAACGATATTTAATTTTCTTATTAAATTCACATTTCGCAACTTGTAAACAATTCTCATACATGTACACTTACACAATACATTTTACATTTGATGCATTATACATTTGCTATACTTTGTTATACCTTGATTATATTTGATCGCGATTCGATTTGGTTGTAATTATTTAAGTCTCATCCCCATTTGTAAATTTGTACCCCCACTCCCGGATACTATTTGTAATAGCGTAGACTTTAAATTCTCGCAATTTACCGCTTTCGAATTATACCATGGTTAGACCTAGGGTTTGCATGTACATAAAATCGAACGTTAGATAACCTAATACAAAGACAAATGCATGAAATCAATACACAATCACACTTGCACCCCCTAGGGTAATCCCACATGTTGCCTTCCAAAATGGGCCATGCTTGCACGTCGAGTTTCTTTGGCAAAACAAATTCAAATGATCATAAGTCCCTCGATGACGCTTTCGAAAGTTGCCTATCAAAATGATCAAGTCCCTTCAAGCAAATTGCCAAAGACACTTGGAACCATTGCATTCATGGTCCATACGATGACCCGCGCCCGTCCCGTTAAACATCCTAAATGCAAGATTGTCCATCAAATTCAATGGTGGAACAAAATTGTTAAAAAGGGTTAAAAACATAGAGAAAACCTTTGAGTACAATAGGGGTAGACAAAACTCTTAGTTACTTGAGATCAACTTGCAAAAACACTTGCCTTCTTTTCAAAAAACCACACCTCGCAAACACTTTCAAAACAAACTTTCCAAAAACATTTTGAAACATCTTTTCGAAAAGATACACACCGTTGTATATACTCAAACACGAGTCATTACAATGGTTGCCGAAACAAAGGCGTCTATTTCAAAAAAAAAATTCAAAACACACCCATACACCACAATTTCAAAAATCAAGGCAAGTGATCTAAAAAACCAAGTAACTAGGAGCCCATGGATAACCATGGATGAAAAGGGTGCTAATACCTTCCCTTTTCATAATCTACCCCCCGAACCCACGAAATATCTCAAAAGGTTTTTGCTGTGCTTTTTAACCTTTCCTTTAGGATAAAATAAAAAGTCGGTGGTGACTCTTGCTAAACCGAACAAGTGCGAATACAAACGCAAAACTCAAGTCAGTTCTCCCACCGTATCACAGAACTGGCGACTCTGCTGGGGAGTACTTAAAAGTGGGGTTACCTTAGGGTTTAGATCACCTTTGTTTTCAATTGATTGCTTTGTTTTCTTTTACATTTGTGGGCTTTGCATCAGAGTTTCATAGATCCTAACCCGGATATGGGGAATACCCTTTTAGGTAGCATAATCTGTGAGGGACATGTCCGGCGTAGACCGACATAGGTGAAGCAGTGGCTACGTTGGTGTGGAACCTTGGTTTGTATCGATATCCCTTGTGTTGAAACGAGGAGAATATGGGTCTTCTAAGGGGTCATTAAGCACCAACCGACCTTAGAACCCTAAATTGACCCAACTTGGCCATTAGAACAGTAGCAGTATGCTACACTCATTGAGGCTAAACTCTCGCGATGGTTCTGGCCGCAAGAAAAGATTGCGATGCTGGAGTTATGATCGATTGAGGGTAGTCAAGGATTTGAGATCCTCTAGAACCCGGTTACTTTTGATAGGACAGGTTTTAACCAACGAAACTGAAAGAGGGTAGTACCTGAACTTCATGCAAGCCTAAACCTAAAGACTTGTTTGCTCTGTGTGAATATGTTTGCTTGTATATACACTCATTTGCTTTTGCATGCATGTGCATAACATCATAACATCATACCATAGCATTTTCAATAACCATTTCAAGAATCTCGAGGGTTCTTTTTGATGCAGGGTTACGTTGAACCAGACGTCTACCAAAGGGAAAGAGGTTTCCTCCTCTAACCAATGCCAATCAAAGATCAAGTACAACAACTTGAATCAGTGGCTATGACCCACTTGACATGGTGAGCTTGATTCTCGTGGAAAAACATCCACCAGTGCACGGTTCTCCGATCAAAGTTCAAGTGAAACAACTTGAATCAGTGGCTATGACCCACTCGACATGGTGAGCTTGATTCTCGTGGAAAGATATCCACCGATGCAAAGTTCTCCCATCCAAAGAGCAAAGTTCAACCTCTAACATTTTTCTTGTGTTTACCCCAAGAGGTCCTTGAAAGCATGCATCCACATGTCATGCATTGCATCTTGACGATCTTTCCTTTTTCAGGTTTCCTTACTCTCCTGCTGTTTATTTCAGTAAGAGATGGCTCTAGAAAGGTCTGTCAAAGACATCCAAGACCAGACTGCTCAGCTGCAGGAAATGTTTTTGAACTTGTCTATGGGGCAAGAAGAAATGAAAGCTCTCCTCACAAAGGGCTTGGAGAATTCAAACAATGCCAGGAGTGATCAGCTTGCGGAGATGCAGTTTGATCTGGCAACATTGAGGATCCAAGTGATGGGGCAGTTGGTGGGCCAGATGGCTCTCATCCAAGACCTATCTCAAAGACAAGAGGAACTCAGAGTTCTCGTCCGCCAACTGCTTCCAAACAACCAATCGGGGCAAGCATCTGAGGTTGAAGAGCAAGTCACCGCTCAGCCTCCATCCACTCAAGAAGACAAGGGGAAGGCTCCTTCGCTTGCTTCAGGGTCACAAGCCCATCAACAACCTCGCCAGCGTCAACGGGGTAATCGGCGTAAGCAAGAAACATCGGGAAGACAGTTCACGGAGACTGAGATACCATCATTCTTCATACTAAAGCGCTTGTTGGAGGTCAACCTGCTTACTTTAAGGGATCCTCCTCAGAAGCTCAATACCTCCTCTCCTAACTATCGTCCCGACGCATTTTGTGTTTACCACTCCTACAGCCCGGGACACGACACCAACGACTGTTGGGCCTTGAAGAACAAGATTCAAGATCTGATCGACATTGGAGTGCTGGAATTCATGCCAGACGGCGAGATGAAAATCTTCCGTTAAGGGGTTCTCCACCTGAAGTGACGAAGCTCAAACTGAGAGACTTTTGCTTCATTTGAATTTTCAAAGTTGTAATTTCTTTTGTTAATCAAACAATTAACTGTTGATGTTAAACTATGTTTCATTAATGCATTGCATATGTTTGTCTTGAATTCATCCATTCGTTTTCACTACTCTTGTGCTTTCTTTATGATATTCGACTCTTGATAAAAGGCTACAAGCCTTTAGAGGGAGGATGACAAAACAATACCATAATCTCATACAATATGCTTTTGAACAGACCTTGCTGATGGTGTACATGCATTCCTTTCAATTCCCAAACACTGGAGTTATAAGGAAGATAATCCCTAGTCAACCCCTTCGAGCCAAAGAAGTAGGAGTTTTCTGTTCTAAACAATCAAAACCTTTGATATAAACCTGGGGCAGGGTAGTATCTCAGTTAATTCAAAGAAAATGCGCATTGAAGTCGCAAACTCTCAGTTCGTAACACAACGAACGACGTCAAAGCAAAAGAAAAGCATTCCTTTGGAATCAAAAGATAAGGGTGGTTCCCTATCACATAGGCAGTCAATCTCTCAAAAGAGAAAAGCCCACCAAGCCAAAACCTATAAAGGAGGCTTAAGAAAGCTGGGGCATCCCGCTGACTGTAATCTCGAAAATGGGAGCGGTCAGGCAAAAGTCAGGGATAACAAATCAAAATCAAAATAGTGAGGTCATTACAAATCCTTAACAACATGAAAAATGTTGAAAAAGAAAAAGGAGATGATGACTGTCTCCCCAAATTCAACTAGTGAACCATCGCCCAAAAGTCGTTCCAAACTCAAAACAGAGTACGACGCACAGTTAACTGAGCTTAGGTTTGAAGAACATCACGAAGAGCGGGTGGGTACAAATATACTTTGAGCCTTTATCCTTTGTTTCTTAAACCGTGAACCAAGCCACGTTACAACCCTTCAAAAGTCCTAACTGAAGCATGGGTTAGTTCGAAAGCATACTGTTTCAAAAGGTATCCTGACTCCTGTAAGGCTTTGCTCTAAATCTTGTGTTGACTTGTCTTATAAAAAGTTTTCTGCTAAAAAACACGTTTTGCAAAACTTCGAGACAAACATAAACTTTGCATTGCTTGAATATCACTGTCTGCATTTGGCTATTTGTTTGACAGCGAAGAAATTCATACAGCGAATGTTCGGAGGAACGAAAACTCTCTCAGTGAGTAAAAAACACTTCAAAGGGATGACACTTCCAATGACAAATCTCCTATCAACAAGGGGCATGACATGTCACCATCCAATTAACCTGGGGCAGTCCAGTCAGGGTCCAACAGATCTTCCAAAGTTCAGTTAACCTGGGGAAGTCCAGTCAAGATTTCAAGAAATCTCTCAATCTGCAGAGTAATCTGATTCAAGACTCCTTCATCACCACTTGGGGCATTCGAATGTCAAGAGTGTTCAACAATTCCCTCATTACCTCAGAAGATTGATATAGTTCCAGATGTGACCCAGAGATGGCGACATTCTATAACTCATTCAAATTTGCATCCAGATATAGTTCAAGATGTGACCCAGAGATGGCGATATTCTATAACTCATTCAGATTTGCATCCAGATATAGTTCAAGATGTGACCCAGAGATGGAGACATTCTATAACTCATTCAAATTTGCATCCAGATATAGTTCAAGATGTGACCCAGAGATGGCGATATTCTATAACTCATTCAGATTTGCATCCAGATATAGTTTAAGATGTGACCCAGAGATGGCGACATTCTATAACTCATTCAAATTTGCATTCAGATATAGTTCAAGATGTGACCCAGAGATGGCGATATTCTATAACTCATTCAGATTTGCATCCAGATATAGTTCAAGATGTGACCCAGAGATGGCGACATTCTATAACTCATTCAAATTTGCATCCAGATATAGTTCAAGATGTGACCCAGAGATGGCGATATTTTATAACTCATTCAGATTTGCATCCAGATATAGTTCAAGATGTGACCCAGAGATGGCGACATTCTATAACTCATTCAAATTTGCATCCAGATATAGTTCAAGATGTGACCCAGAGATGGCGACATTCTATAACTCATTCAAATTTGCATCCAGATATAGTTCAAGATGTGACCCAAGTTTGGCGACATTCTATAACTCATTCAGATTTTCATTCCAGATATAGTTCCAGATGTGACCCAGAGATGGCGACATTCCGTAAATTATTCAAGATTTTCATTCATGATATAGTTCAGATGTGACCCTGATTCGGCGACATTCCGCAACTTATTCAGATTTTCATTCATGATATAGTTCAAGATGTGACCCAAGATTCGACGACATTCTATAACTTATCCAAGCCTGCTTCTAGAAATAGTTCAGATGTGACCCCGAGATGGCGACATTCTATAACTCATTCAGACTTGCATCCAGATATAGTTCAAGATGTGACCCAAGATTTGGCGACATTCAGTAACTTATTCCAGATCAACACCTGTAACAAGCCAGGAAAATATCTGTGGACGATTGATTGTGGATTAACACCTGTAACAAGCCAGGAAATCATCTACATGAAGAGATTGAAGATCAACACCTGTAACAAGTCAGGGAACCATCTTTCTTTCTCAGGACAGAGATCAACACCTGTAACAAGCAAGGACAATATCTCCTTGACCAACTTTTCTTAAGTTCCAGATCAACACCTGTAACAAGCCAGGAAAATATCTGTGAACGACCGATTGTGGATTAACACCTGTAACAAGCCAGGAAATTATCTACATCACCACTTGGGGCATTCGAATGTCAAAAGTGTTCAACAATTCCTTCATCACCTGTTGGAAGATGCAGTTTTAAACGGACTCATCATGAAGCAACCCTACACCGGTTCCTTCTCAAAACCTCAGATGCAGTTTTACACGGACTCATCATCAGGAAACCCTACGCCGGTTCCTTCTCACAATCAAAAGATTCTTGCCTTCCCCCAACAACAGTCAGGTTCCTCCTATCCCAAGCGGAGTTCATCAAATTCCCCAACATAACATATCAGTGGAATCCCCAGCGGAGTTCTCATCAAACCCCAACGGAGTCATCTTCTCCTACCGGTGTATTCTTGCAACCATCATCCCTAGTGGAAACGAAGAACTCTACTCTTCAACGTCAGCCCAGGATTTAATTCCCCGGCCGGTCGTCAAGGATTCATTTTCCTAGACGAAAATACATTCATAAACACTTCACATTTCATACATCTTGCTTACATACATAATAAAGTGCATATAACACTATCTCATTTTGAACATCATGACATCATGCATTTCATACATCATGACATTGCATGCAACTGATGTTTTGCCTTTTCAGGGAAAAAGACAATCCAAAAGACGACTACCTTCAACTGTCACAATTCCATATTCGATTCCTGTATCTAGCCAGGGCACATCTGTGAGTGATCAGTTTCCAGATTCGATTCCTGTATCCAGCCAGGGCACATCTGAAGAGTTTGAAGATTCGATTCCTGTATCCAGCCAGGGCATATCTGTTGACGACTAATTCCAGATTTGATTCCTGTATCCAGCCAGGGCACATCTGAAGAGTTTGAAGATTCGATTCCTGTATCCAGCCAGGGCATATCTGTTGACGACTATTTCCAGATTCGATTCCTGTATCCAGCCAGGGCACATCTGAAGAGTTTGAAGATTCGATTCCTATATCCAGCCAGGGCATATCTGTTGACGACTAATTCCAGATTCGATTCCTATATCCAGCCAGGGCACATCTGAAGAGTTTGAAGATTCAATTCTTGTATCCAGTCAGGGCATATCTGTTGACGACTAATTCCAGATTCGACTCCTGTATCCAGCCAGGGCACATCTGAAGAGTTTGAAGATTCGATTCCTGTATCCAGCCAGGGCACATCTGAAGAGTTTGAAGATTCGATTCCTGTATCCAGCCAAGGCATATCTGTTGACGACTATTTCCAAATTCGATTCCTGTATCCAGCCAGGGCACATCTGAAGAGTTTGAAGATTCGATTCCTGTATCCAGCCAGGGCATATCTGTTGACGACTATTTCCAGATTCGATACCTGTATCCAGCCAGGGCATATCTGCGAACGTTTGATTGTAGATTCGATACATGTATCCAGCCAGGGCATGTCTGCATGAAGAGACTGAAGATCAACCCTTGTAACAGGCCAGGAAATTATCTTTCTTTCTCAAGTACGCAAGTTCTCGCTAAAGAATCTCTTATGCGATCGACACATTTCCAGATGGCATCTATAAGCCCATCCTCCTACAAACATTTCTAAATGGAATCTTTAAGCCCATTTCCAGATGGCATCTACAAGCCCATCCTCCTACCAGCAGTCACTAGATGGCATCTTTAAGCCCATCACCAAATGGCATCTTTAAGCCCATTCTCAAATGGCATCTGTAAGCCCATTCCCTCTACCATCACATCACCGAGTGCAAATTTTAGGGCACTCTAGTGTCCAATCTTCTTTTACCTTCGAGTCGCGAAAGGCAAACTTGCCAATCTAACTCTTCAGGTCCAAGAAGATTGAACAGGGGCAACTGTTGTACCCCAAAATTTGCCCTTGCATTTTTTCCTCAAGAAATCACAGCTTCAGGCGTTTCCTGATTTTTCAAACTGACTCAAGAATCGGTCAAACAGACTTTTCTCGTCAGTCAGATAAAATTAGGGTTTCCTTTAGTTTTTGAAGGGTCTGGAACAATTCAAACAGTTTGCTTAGGGATTTGGTTGATTTTGGTTCAGCTTCGATCAGGCGGACGTTTCTTTGACGTTTAATCAGGAATTAGGGTTTTCATGCGTGGTTCCTCAGAAAGATTTAATTCTACGGTGCTTTGCAAGTTATTCCGAGATTTGGATTGAATTCACATTGTTTGACTTAATCAGTGAAAAGATGCATTTGGATTGGATTTGCAATGTTTGGTTAAAATCAGTAAAAGGAAAAACGTCTGGGCAATTGCTGTGATTGACTGTTGTTTTGCTTTGGATGTTGGAAGCGCCAAGTTTAATTGATCAATGCTGAAGCAATGTTTATTTAATTATTTATTATTCTAAGATTAAATAGTTGGAATTTATTTTCAATTATTTTAATTTAAAGAATTATAGATAATAAAGTAAACAATTGAAAAGAGGAAAAGAATTAATTGGATAAAAAAGCTTTTATTAATCTGTATAATTGTTTTTGTTTACAAATTGTTTACAATAATGATTTTACATTAATTAAGACTATCCTAATTTTTTCTAAATCTTCAATTCTTCATTCTTCATTTGATGCTACCCCTTTCCATTTAATTTTTATCTGCAAAGAAAAGAAAAAAAAAGTTAGAAACAGATAAATTGAATTAAAGAGACAGACAGTTTAATTTAGGCTCATCATTAAAGGCAACTGACTGGAATCAGTTAGCCCTCTCTGCAAATCACGGGATTTCTCCCGGTTCACAAAAAGGGATGAATATTGCTTGCTAATCATGAATGCACAAAGTTGAAATTCACAAGTCAAAATTGTCAAAGCTGCATAGTCCAAAAGTTTCAAACTGAATGGTATAAACAAAGTCCAACTAAGTTCCAAATTCAAAATTGCCACAAGCTGCCAAAAAAAAGGCTGTCAAAGATATCAAAGTATCAAAAGGTACAAGATGCAGCACAAAGTATGGAAAAGAGAAAGAAAATATGCAGGCTAAAACTAGTTTTGCAAGCAAGCAAAGAATCATTTCATCATTTTTCCAGCAGTGCCTTTTCAGAACATAGTACACTTAAGCAATATTAAATGCTTTATTTTGTACTAGAGAGAGAGGAGAGAGAATGAAATAAAGCAGGCTTACAGGGCTTAGGCTTGAAGAAACAAATGATATAAAACTAACTGCAATAGAACAATAGAAGGGGGGGGGGGGGCAGAAAAACACATAGTCAAAAAAAAACAAACAATACAAACTGAGAGAAAACCAGCAAGGCCTGCCTCCAAGACATTTTTCAAAACCTCACAAAAGCATCACCTGTTTTCAAACACAAGCCTGAACCACTGTAAACTTCAAATAAAAACAATGTCCAACTAAGCGAGCTCACATCACGCGTCTCCCCGCCGTCAAGCCTCCAAACGCCTCCAAAATTCCTCCCTCCGCCATAAAGGTAGTTTCTCTTATTTTTCTTTCCACAACTTCCATAACAAACAATAACGAAGCTAAAGTCAGAATCAATAAACAAGAGTGAAGCAAGAAGACATAAAAAATGAAAACCTAATGCGTTAAAGAACGAAAACTTAACCTTTGTACCATATCATTGATTAATCTGTGGAGGAGGGAAGACAAATGGAGGCGTTGGTGGCCATAGGCAAAGGATGAACAATGTTCAGAGGCATCAAGGCATGAGAAGACGAAGATGGAGAAAGAAGTGAACGGCGCTGCTTCTGTCGTTGGAACCCTAATCCAATCCCTTTCTGAACGAAACGTCCCAACCCTAGAAAACATTTACCTCAAACCCACCTGGGTCTTGCCCGTTTCAGCGCCTAAAGCCCATTTGCAAAAACCAGCGCGTACCCCCCCCCCCCCTTTTCCGATTACCTCTTCAAGCTTTGTATGGGCCACAAGACTCCCTAGGCCCATTCATGTCCTTTTAGAAAACTAAAAATATTTTTTATAACTTACATTAATACATTAATCTTGTTTCTTTACATTAATTTTTTATATAGAATATTAATTAAACATAAACATAACTTTTTCTTTCTTAGAGTTAATACATTTCTTTTCTTAAAAATAATTTGTACATTAATACAAAAATACATAACATAATTAAAATGTAAAACATTTTTCCTTCTTTTAATTAAAATATTTCCTTTGTACATAAATACATAGTTATATAATTTTTCTTTTAAGATAAATACTTTTCTTTTTTCAAGATATTATCTTTATACATTAATACTAAAAAAAACATACATAATATAATTTAAAATATTTTTCCTTCTTTTAAGTAAAATACTCTTTTGTACATATTAAACAAAGATATAAAAATACAAATTTAAATCAAAAGCGGATAACAATACTTGATAAATAAACGATATTTAATTTTTTTATTAAATTCACATTTCGCAACTTGTAAACAATTCTCATACATGTACACTTACACAATACATTTTACATTTGATGCATTATACATTTGCTATACTTTGTTATACCTTGATTATATTTGATCGCGATTCGATTTGGTTGTAATTATTTAAGTCTCATCCCCATTTGTAAATTTGTACCCCCACTCTCGGATACTATTTGTAATAGCGTAGACTTTAAATTCTCGCAATTTACCGCTTTCGAATTATACCATGGTTAGACCTAGGGTTTGCATGTACATAAAATCGAACGCTAGATAACCTAATACAAAGACAAATGCATGAAATCAATACACAATCACACTTGCACCCCCTAGGGTAATCCCACATGTTGCCTTCCAAAATGGGCCATGCTTGCACGTCGAGTTTCTTTGGCAAAACAAATTCAAATGATCATAAGTCCCTCGATGACGCTTTCGAAAGTTGCCTATCAAAATGATCAAGTCCCTTCAAGAAAATTGCCAAAGACACTTGGCACCATTGCATTCATGGTCCATACGATGACCCGCGCCCGTCCCGTTAAACATCCTAAATGCAAGATTGTCCATCAAATTCAATGGTGGAACAAAATTGTTAAAAAGGGTTAAAAACATAGAGAAAACCTTTGAGTACAATAGGGGTAGACAAAACTCTTAGTTACTTGAGATCAACTTGCAAAAACATTTGCCTTCTTTTCAAAAAACCACACCTCGCAAACACTTTCAAAACAAACTTTCCAAAAACATTTTGAAACATCTTTTCGAAAAGATACACACCGTTGTATATACTCAAACACGAGTCATTATAATGGTTGCCGAAACAAAGGCGTCTATTTCAAAAACATTTTCAAAACACACCCATACACCACAATTTCAAAAATCAAGGCAAGTGATCTAAAAAACCAAGTAACTAAGAGCCCATGGATAACCATGGATGAAAAGGGTGTTAATACCTTCCCTTTTCATAATCTACCCCCCGAACCCTCGAAATATCTCAAAAGGTTTTTGCTGTGCTTTTTAACCTTTCCTTTAGGATAAAATAAAAAGTCGGTGGCGACTCTTGCTAAACCGAACAAGTGCGAATACAAACGCAAAACTCAAGTCAGTTCTCCCACCGTATCACAATATGCATTCATGCTGCTCCGTAGGTCCATGTTACTTCATTTTCTAAATTGAAAGAAGTAGAGGAGTTTGTAGTCAAAGGTTATTCATGCCCACTCCCTGACTCAATCAAAAGAAGTAGAGAAGGCTGCAATCGAAGGTTGCCCATATCATTCCCAAACTCAGTTGAAGGAGGCAGGAAAGGGTGCAAATTAAAGCTTGCTCCCGTCAACCTTAAGTCCAATCAAAAGAATGCAAAAGAAGGGTGAATCAAAGGAGTCCATGGCCTGGATCGAAGAATTCATTTCTCTTCTTTATTTTTACATTTTTTCTTGTATGGATATGCTGAACTTAATGCTCGTTGTCGATTTATGACACTTAAGCTCTCAAATTTTTGGGTACTTCTTTTTGATTTAAAAGTTTCCCATTCTTCAGCTGTAATCAAATCAGTATATTTCCTTGGAAGCTCTGCATCAACAAAAATATTATCTGCATCCCTTAGAAACTTTTTTGACAAGAAAGCTCTAAATCCTCTATGTAGTTTCTCAGCTAATTTAAGAATATAATCTCTCCTTGTATCCTCAATGATGAACGACCTCTACGAAAATCATAAACAAAGTGCGTTAGTATAAGTAACTTAGAGACATAATCGTCATTAAAAACAATTAACATCACATATGGTACCTGTATCTCACTCCATATTTTATCTTTAGCATCGTCCAACACTCTTGCTCTCCAATCTTCACATGTGATTGGAATTTCTCTTCTTACCACGGAACCGAGATAACTTGTCAATGTTGAACCGTTAGGCTCAATGAGTTGGCCTTCTTGGCTCTAATGCACTTCATACTTTATGCCTTGGTCTCTATCCCATATTATTCTCTCCATTATTGTTATTCCTCTTCTATATTCTATTTCCGTTTTACTAATGCCTTATCTCCATCATGCACAGAATCATCACGTGGGTGATCGTCGTTAGTAGCCATCTAACATGTAATAAACATAAACATAAACCCAATATAAAAGCGAGTCAGAAGCGAGTCAAAAAATATATATAAAATGACAATGCCAAAAATTAACATAAACATAAACTTTTATATCATCTTTCACCATCATATATATCATCTTTTATATTCCAAAACATAGAACCAAGAATCCAAAAAATGCTAAAAATGCTAAATGCTAAAAATATTGTTGTTATATATAAAGCCCTACCAAATGCTAAATGTTGTTGTATATCAAGCCCTACCAAATGCTGTTATATATATATATATATATATATATATATATATATATATATATATATATATATATATATATATATATATATATATATATATATATATATATATATATATATATATATATATATATATATATATATATATATATATATATATATATATATATATATATATCCAAAAAATACTAAAAATGGTAAATGCTAAAGAACACATTTTCAATGGAGTTAAACACATTTTCAATAAAGAACATACCTTGAGAAGCGGCCGGGGAGGGTGGAGGAAAACAGAGCGAGATGGTGGAGGACGGTACGACGATGAACGGTGGAGGACAATTTGAGACGCAGCAGGAAATGGGTTTCGCGAGGGAAAGGGTTTCTATTTTCGTGATACTGTGAATACAAAGGTTCTATTTTTTTAATTCTGACTTATAAGGGTTTAGACAGCGCTTTCTAAAAGCGCTAGCTAATATGGACCTTAGACAGCGCTTTTTAAAAGCGCTGGTTAAGAGTGACCTTTAGCAGCGCTTTTCTATTTTTTTTTAAAAATTTTATGACTTTAGACAGCGCTTTCTTAAAGCGCTGTCTAAAATGGCCCTTTACCAGTGCTTTCTAAAGCAATCCTTTAGCAGTGCTTTTTAAAAGCGCTGTCAAAGGTCATATGTTTAGCAGCGCTTTTACTAATTATTTTATACATTTTCCGTGTTTTTTTTATTCACTTATAGCAGCACTTTTGTACAAAAGCGTTGTCTAATGTGCGCTGTTAAAACCCACTTTTGGCGTAGTGATTTTAGATCCTTTAGCAATAATCAATTCTTCACGCGAAATTTTTAACACTTTATGTTCAACTCTAGTATAATAGCCTAGATCATCAAACATATTTATAGATAACAAATTTCGATTGAGTTCTGGAACATACCTCACATTGTGAATAAGAAGTTCAAGATCATCAAAGATTTTAAGTCTGGTTGTACCAATATCATGAATCTTGCATCAGTGGAAGAGTCAGGACCCCGAGTCAGCGGGTGCAGACTTTTTTTTTTACATAATTAATAAAAAAGGTAAAATTACATCGGAGGCACTTTAAGTTATTTTTGTATAACATGTTGGTCTTTTTAAAAAAAAAATTGTTGTAATTTGGTCCTTTAAATTACGAAACACGTACACTATTATCCTTTTTTAACATATTGTATGTGCTAATTGCAAATGGAATTACTTTGAGCGATATAGAAAGTAATTAAGTACAACTAGAAATACAACAATCACACATTTTTAAATGTTTAAAATGTGAGAAAAATAATATAGAAATTCATATAAAGGACTAAGTTGTTAAAAAAATTTAAAGACACACAAAAATAACTTAAATGATATTTGATTGTAATTTTATCTATAAAAAATATAATATTACTTATGAAATTATTGAATAAAACAACATAAAAAACAAAATTGGAATAATTTGATATAACCATATAACCATAACTTTAGATTATGAGTAGTGTAAATTGTGTTGATATTAAATACTATTTAAGAGATAAATTGTATAAGTTTAATTTAAGATGATATACTATATTTTATTGAAGATAATATTTTACATCATGTTCATAAATAAAAAATTAAATGGTACGAATAATATTGATTTGATGAATATAAAATAAAATCCCTATTGAATCATAATTAACATATTTAAGCATACTAGTATAGTAGTAATACTAGTAATAAGAATAGTAGTAATAATAAGAATACTAATAAGAATAGTAATAATAAGAATAGTAATAAGAATAATAATAATAATAATAATAATAATAATAATAATAATAATAATAATAATAATAATAATAATAATAATAATAATAATAATAATAATAATAATAATAATAATAATAATAATAATAATAATAATAATAATACTAATAAGAAGAAGAAGAAGAAGAAGAAGAAGAAGAAGAAGAAGAAGAAGAAGAAGAAGAAGAAGAAGAAGAAGAAGAAGAAGAAGAAGAAGAAGAAGAAGAAGAAGAAGAAGAAGAAGAAGAAAGAAGAAGAAGAAGAAGAAGCAGAAGAAGAAGAAGAAGAAGAAGCA